>CM071868.1:11170346-11255892 GCA_036759665.1 Gynandropsis gynandra
GATCAACTCGCGGACGCGGACCTAAAGACCCTCTGTGAGAAGGTTAGCACTAGTCTTCAAAGGAGAATGGGTTTAATGGATATTCCCAAACCTCATAAAAGTTCAAGTTCGAATGATACCATCTTAAGGACTACCTAGTGTTTGTACTCTTTTTCCTTCACCGAGTTTTGTCCCATTGGGTTTTCTCGGTAAGGTTTTAACGAGGCAACACTACTTAGTCTAGATCATTACAAACTTGAGGGGGAATATTGCCATAATTGGCATAATACACAAAAGGAAACATATCTTGTGTTTTGGCAACAAGATCATTCTACCGCGATCATCTCCCAAGTCAATCTTTTTCCACAATTCCTTTTGTGTAAATGTATATTGCATTTCCTTTTTTTATGCACGTTGTAACGCCTATATAAACCTGTACAAACTATCTATCAAAGAATAGAACAAAAATTATTCTCTTGTTCTTCACAATTCTTATCATTCTCTCAAATTCTACTATCATTCTTTCAAATTTTACTATCATTTAAAGAGAACTCCATATGCAAGTGTTTTTTGTAACATATTGTATGTTATGATAGGTACTTATCGTGATCTTGCTTATTCAATTGGTGTTATTAGTTGTTTCATGATTAAATCGAAGTAGAAACATTGGGGGGCATAAAAACAGGATATCGGGTATATTAAGAGAATAGACTTGGATTAAACTTTATGAAGGGAACTAAAATGGATATGCAGGGCTATTGTGATGCATATATTGCATCAGATTCAGATAGAAAAATGGTCATTTTAAGTTTTGTTTTTATTGTTGGGAAAATGTTGTGAGGTGGAATCAATCTTACACCATGTGGGGCATTATCCGCGCAAGAGATTGAGTATATAGACTTGACTAAAATAAAGAAGAAAGTATTCAAAGGTTTAATAAAATAACTCAACTGTTACCAAGAATCTATTGAAGTATTTTGTAAATCTCAATCTGATACTAACCTACTAAGTAATATTATACATCATGAGAGAATAAATACATAGATATGTAGGGTTGAATTCAATTGCGGAAACGTGTTTTTGTCAACCCGAATTTTAGATCTAGTCATGTTCGGATTAGTTTTTCAAGGATATTCAACGATGAAGAAATTACAGAAACAATTTCGTAATACCTGTCGATGAATGTGCTACTGTCGGATGCGAGGCTTGATGATGCAAGCCCTCTACGCGTATCCACGCCGAGATCGGGACTGCTTTTATGTGGAAATCGAAAGAACGAAAACTGTTTTTCGTTCTTCGTTCTTTTCTTTTCTGGCGGCTAGGGTTTTAGGTCTTAGAGCAGTATGTGTGCGAAACCTCGTAACACATTTATTTATAATTATTAACTATTTAATAATTACGACTTAAACCCATAACTATTGAAATATTACATAATTGGCAAAATACTTTCAATCTCCCACCTGCCTTTACGTAATATCTCAAATAGTCGAAATACATGTATCTCCATACACATATTTGCTTGTACATCTTATGTACTAACCCAAAAGAAAAATCAAATACAATTATATTCTTCATTGCTAGCGGATGAATATAACTGTATACCACACTGATTGTCTAACAATCATAAGCAGATACCGAGACACTCGTATGCATGTGACCTCGTAGGTTCATCACTAAACTGGTAGTTAATTAAGACTAATTAACTAATCGAGGTTGGCGTCTAGCAACACTCCTCAACGACCAGATAGTGTGAAGTAACATCCTTACTCTGTAGAACCATGGTAGAAGGACAATAAAATTATTTCCTTCCGTCTTTACAGCTCCGGATAATCCTAGGACATGGTCTGACTGTCAAGTCCTAATAGATTATCAACTATGTTTCATGCCTAACATAACTGCCTGGTGAATGATCGCAAGAAACTCCTTTTTTCTCTCATTCAAATGCCCTGGCCAAGGTCTTTCAGTCATTATGTTGCTGACAACATAGAGCTCCAACTCTTTACCTAGAGTTGACGGATTCTATCTTGATCAATCACTAACTGCACAAGCATCTAATCATTCTCAATATCCTTTCAACTTACATCCCAAGGCATAAGGTGTCCAGTATCAAAGAATGATAGATAACGTGCCAGTTACCATGTTGATATCAGGTCTTAGGAAATTATAATATTCCAATCCTTCCAGAGAAATTCCTATTGACAGTTCAAAGGTAATGTAACCATTAGGAATTCTCCCTTTGGGTCAGTTCAATGATCACATCTCTATGTGCATCATCCATACATGTGATTTAGTAAAAGAGATCTACTAATTTCTATCAAATAGAAACCATCACATCCATGTTGATCTATCCGGATTACTAACGTCCAATTAGTTATCCTATGATCAAGAACGATTTAGATTAAGTTTTTACCAAAACTTGACTCTCTTTATCATGATCTCTATCATGATGACAAGTTTCTAAACTTAATCATGGACTCTATCATACTAGCTATGAAAATATATACACATATATATTTACAATTATCATTAAATGATAAAATAATGCCATTTTATTTATTTATAAGTGTTCAAAATACAAGACATAAAGTAGCTCTAAAATAGTTACAACATTTGTACTATTCCTAGAACTAATTACAACATGCCATGTCTTTCAATCCAATCTTCAACTTGTGCTTGTCAAACTCATTTGAACCAAGCGCCTTTGTGAGCGGATCTGCTGCATTCTCTTTTCCTTCTACCTTCTGGATTTGAACGTCCCCACGCTCAACGATTTCCCTTATCAGATGGAACTTCCGCAGAACATGCTTTGATCTTTTATGAGATCTTGGTTCCTTCGCCTGGGCTATTGCCCCGGTATTATCACATAATAAAGGAACTGGTTCCTTTATCGAAGGCACCACACCAAGTTCAGTTATGAACTTTCTCATCCAGACCGCTTCCTTAGCAGCTTTGCAAGCCGCTATGTATTCTGCTTCAGTAACCGAATCAGCTACAGTAGCTTTCTTGGAACTTTTTCAACACACTGCACCCTCATTGAGACAAAAGACATACCTCGATGTCGATCTGCTATCGTCCTTATCGGACATAAAGCTGGCCTCCGTGAACCCTTATAACTCTAAGTTAGAATCTCCATAAACGAGGAATTGGTCTCTAGTCCTTCTCAAGTACTTGAGAATGGTTTTCACCAATTTCCAATGTTCCTCACCGGGATCTGTCTGATACCGACTCGCTACACTTAGCGCGAAGGCTACATCAGGCCTCGTACATGTCATGGAATACATGATGGCTCCCACTACGCTAGCATATGGGATCCTTCTCATGGGTTCTCTCTCTTCTTGTGTCTGAGGACAATCCTCTTAGCCTCTCTTGGAATTTTCCATGTTATACCTCTTCATGATGGTATCAATGTACTGGGACTGCGATAGTCCAAGCAACCTCCTTGATCTATCTCTATAGATCTTTATTCCCAGAATATAGGTTGCTTCTCCCAGATCTTTCATGGAGAACTGTTCGGATAACCTGAACTTCGTCTCTTACAACGCCGGAATGTCATTCCCTATGAGCAATATGTCATCCACATAAAGCACAAGGAAAAAAACCGCGCTCCCACTAAGCTTCTTGTACACACAAGGCTCTTGTTCGCATCTAACAAAGTTGAACTCTTCAACTGCCTTGTTAAAGCGAATGTTCCAGGTTCGAGAAGCTTGCTTGAGTCCATAAATGGACCTCTGAAGCTTGCATACCATATGACTTTGAGTTGGCAAAGTGAAACCCTCAGGTTGAGTCATGAAGACTTCTTCCTGGAGTTCTCCGTTAAGGAAAACTGTTTTCACGTTCATCTGTCAAATCTCATAGTCATGGAATGCCGCTATCGCAAGCAGAATCCGAATAGATTTGAGCATTGCCACAGGGGAGAACGTTTCTTCATAGTCAATCCCTTCTCATTGACTATCCCCCTTGGCAACTAGACGAGCTTTATAGGTCTCTACCTGCCCGTCCGCTCCAATCTTCCTCTTGTAAACCCATTTACAACCTATCGGTCTGGAAGCCTGTGAAGAATCAACCAAAGTCCATACTTTGTTGATCTTCATAGATTCCATCTCGGATTCCATGGCTTTCGATTCCATGGATTTCCACAATTTCTCAGAATCAGGGCCTTGTATAGCCTCTTGGAAAGTCAAAGGGTCGTCATCTCTATGATCTACCACATCCTCTTGCACCATCAGATTAAGTCTGTCAGGTGCACGTCGAGAACGTGTTGACCTTCTCAAGGAAGCCTGTGTAGCAGGTTCAACCTACGCTGGGATATCTTGTTCGGTTTGTTCCTGAACAGGTTCTTGAACTTGTTCCTGAACGGACATTGTCACTTCAACATTTGAAGATGAAGCGCCAGAGCCTAACACTATATCACTCAGCCAAGAACGCTCATTTGACATCTCATGTCCATGAGCTTGTGTTGGCTCATCGGGTTCTTGAATCTCGTCAAGAACTACTTCCTCACCATGAATTCCTTCATCAAGGAATTCCCTTTCAAGAAAGGTTGCGGTTCTGGCCACAAACACTTTGTGTTCAGACGGGTGATAGAAATAATATCCCATAGCTTTCTTGGGATAACCTATGAACCTACATCTGTCAGACCTAGCATCAAGCTTGTCTGGCTGAAGTCTCTTAACGAAAGCCGGACAACCCCAAACTTTGATGTGTTTGAGGTTCGGTTTCCGTTGTCAGACCTGCATCAAGCTTGTCTGGCTGAAGTCTCTTAACGAAGGCCGGACATCCCCAAACCTTGATGTGTCTCAGGTTTGGCTTATGTCCTTTCCATATCTCATATGGTGTCTTCGAGACTACTTTGGCGGGGACTTTGTTTAGCAGATAGGCAACTATTTCTAAAGCATAGCCCCATAAGTTCATTGAAAGATCAGTGAACCCATCATGGATCTCACCATATCTAATAAGGTTCGATATCTCCGTTCGGATACACCACTATGTTGTGGTGTTCCGGGAGAAGTCCACTGAGATAAAATCTCATTTTGCCTTAGATAATCCCACTGAGACAAAATCTCATTTTCTTGATTATCTTTCTTTCTCTTCAAACCAGAAATATGCATGTTAATCATATTAACTTTTGCATTGGGTAAAACATAGATCCCTTGATGTAAATAACCATTTGCACATAATTCATCATTATGAAAAATAGAGCAAATTTTATTATTGAAGATTGTTTTATAACCACATCTATCTAACATAGAAATGGAAATTTTGTTCGAAACAAATTTCGGAACATAGTAACAATCTTCTAAAACCAAGGTCTAGCCCGAAGGCATACAAAGAGAAATCGATCCTACAGCTAATGCCGCAACGCTTGCACCATTCGCAACTTGTAGGTTGACTTCACCTTTCTTCAACCTTCTACTAATTCTCAAAACTACTACCGGTATACAATACCCAAGTAGAAGAATCAATCATGAAAACATTTTTCATGTAGGTCTTACCCTTTTCCTTTTGAGAGATGTAAGGTATTCCTTACAATTTCTCTTCCAATGCCCCGGTTCTTACAGAAGAAGCACTCAGCATCAGTTCGGTCATATCTGCCCCTTTTGCCCTTGGGTTTGGTCACACAACCCTTGGGCCCATGGGGCTTCTTCTTGGGCCTTTTGTTGCCCTTGCCTTTCTTGGAAGAAGAGCCGACCATCATTACGGCACTAGATCCCTTAGACATCTCGAACATTTACTGACTTTCATAGTCAATCAGTTGGTTCAGCATCTCATGCAGATCCATGTCCATCTTGTTCATGTTAAAGTTAGCAATGAACAATGAGAACGTCTCAGGTAACGACTGCAAGATCAAATCTTGAGACAACTCTTTGCCCAGTGTGCACCCCAGCTTCACAAGCTGTTCGATAAGACCGATCATCTTTCAAACATGAGGTCCCACCGGAGAGTTCACAGTCAGTCTAGACTTTAACAAATCCTCCGACGATTTATATCTTGCCGTTCTGCTTTGTGCACCGTACATCTTCTTAAGATGTGCAATGACAGAGCTAGGATCCATATCCCCATGCTGGCGCTGGAGTTCTGAACTCATTTAGGCTAGGATGATACACTTTGTAGTGTCAAGGTCATCCTTTTGCTTTATTATCCAAGCGAGCAAGCCATCCTCATCGTCATCAACAGGAGATTCCTTGATAGGATTCTCGATCGCATCGACTAGCTTCTCCTGCTTGAGGACGATTTTGAGGTTGCGGTACCAATCATCGAAATTTTCCCAACATTTTTGTGGACATCGAGAATGGCACGTAGGGAATTGAAGACATTCTTCGGGAAATCTAGAAGGAAAAATTGCAACATTTATTTGAATACTTATTTAATCAAATAGATATGGACTTTTATCTAAATAATTATTTTACTGATTAATACTACAGTAGTATTCAGAAATCGTATTTCTTTCAGTAACATCTCTTGAACTAATCATGCATAAGCCCCCTGGTAGTCAGGTCGTTTCTTAAGCATATTAAACAGGTTAATTTTAATATGGCTCTATATCACATAGCCACCTGGTAGTCAGGTCGTTCCTATTGATATAGTTGAGTTCATCCTTCATCTCATGGTTAGATATCAATTAAGTTTATGTCCCCCGGGTAGTCCAGGCGCTTACAAAAACTAATTGATCCCTCCCACTAGACATCTGATGTCATAGATGTTTGAATCGAATTCTTGAACTACTAGCCTCCTGGTAGTCAAGCCGTACCATGTAAACGAGAACCTATTCAAAACATCTACGATGAAGGAAAAGCCTAACGATAAACAATTTTTCTTTTAAGAACTCAATTATTAATTAAAATTCTCAATTTTAATATGGCTCTATATCACATAGTCACCTGGTAGTCAGGTCATTCCTATTGATATAATTGAGTTCATCCTTCAGCTCATGGTCGAATATCAATTAAGTTTATGTCCCCGGGGTAGTCCAGACGCTTACAAAAACTAATTGATTCCTCCCACTAGACATCTGATGTCATAGACGTATGAATCGAATTCTTGAACTACATGCCTCCTGGTAGTCAAGTCGTACCATGTAAACGAGAATCTATTCAAACGTCTACGATGAAGGAAAAGCCTAATGATAAACAATTTTATCGTTTAAGAACTCAATTATAAATTAAAATTCTTAATTTTAATATAACTCTATATCACATAGTCACCTGGTAGTCAGGTCGTTCCTATCAATATAGACGAGTTTTATCCTTCAGCTCATGGTCGGATATCAATTAAGTTTATGCTCCCCGGGTAGTCCAGGCGTTTACAAAAACTAATTGATTCCTCTCACTCGACATTTGATGTCATAGACATTCGAATCAATTTCTCGAACTACATGCCTCCTGGTAGTCAGGCCGTACCATGTAAACGAGAAAATATCCAAAACCGTCTACGATGAAGGAAAAACTTTACGATAAACTATTTATCATTTTAGAACCCAATTTTGATATTTTAAAATTAAAACTCTCAATTTTAATTTTTAACTTAATTTTAATTTTTTTTCGCGGGTACGCGCGCCCGGGCTCACGCGTCGCGCACGCGCGGGCACAAGCGATTCACCCGCTCGGGCAGTAGGAGGCGCTAGGGTTTCTGAAACCCAGTCGCCGCCACCTCCTGATGCCGCCGCCTCTCGTTCGCCGGACGCCCGCTCCAAGCGTGAAGACTCGCCGGCCAGGCCGCCACCGGAACGCCGCACGCGCGGCTGCACGAGCGGCTGTGAATCGGCGGCCAGCCAGGGAGTCGCGGTGAGGGCTCTCTCTCTCTCTCTCCCTCGAGCTCGAAATCTGCCGCCGGGGTCGCCCAAAATCCGTCGACCACCGCAGCCCTCGCGTGCCGCCGCCTCGCCTGTCGCCACCCCGGTGAAGGAGCGGTTCGTCTCAGAAACCCTTCCTTCGCCGCCGAACTCCTCCTCCCTTGTTTGAAGGCTTAGCGTCAGTTGTTTTTCGGCCTTTCGCATCCGTCGTCGTTCGTGCCCGGCCGACCCTTCGCCAGCCTTGTGCGCCGCTGCACCCTCAGTGAGATCAAACCAGGACAAGACGTTAAGGTTGTTACTGAGGATGGAAAATCCTTCGTCTGCCGTGCGCGGTTCTGGCGATGGTTCGGGTGCGCGCGCGCACATTTTTCGATACAATTTTTCACCAAAAAAAATCGAAAAACTAATCCTAAACATGCATCCAGATGCTCTGATACCACTGTAGGGTTGAATTCAATTGTGGAAACGTGTTTTTGTCAACCCGAATTTTAGATCTAGTCATGTTCGGATTAGTTTTTCAAGGATATTCAACGATGAAGAAATTACAGAAACAATTTCGTAATACCTGTCGATGAATGTGCTACTGTTGGATGCGAGGCTTGATGATGCAAGCCCTCTACGCGTATCCACGCCGAGATCGGGACTGCTTTGATGTGGAAATCGGAAGAACGAAAACTGTTTTTCGTTCTTCGTTCTTTTCTTTTCTGGCGGCTAGGGTTTTAGGTCTTAGAACAGCATGTGTGCGAAACCTTGTAACGCGTTTATTTATAATTATTAACTCTTTAATAATTACGACTTAAACTCATAACTATTGAAATATTACATAATTGGCAAAATACTTTCAAGATATTAGATTGTATTTCGTTTGAGATATCATAGCATATGGAGATACTAAAATAATGAAGGTCAACACAAAAGATTCTTTACTTGATGCCTTAACAAAAGAATGAAAAAATATTCTAAATTTGTTGAGAATTATCGAGAATTATAGGAAACAAAATTGAAGAGGAGAGGATAAGGTTTCTAAAAGATGTCAGATGAAAATTGGAGAATGGTAGGGATTGATCTGAAACAAGTGAATGAAGAATTAAAGAAGTTGATGGTTGATGAACATTTTGGTGAGATTATATCTTCGAAAATGATTAGTGTTATGAAGAGGAATAAAAAACGACGGCTTTCAAATAAAGAGTTGAAAGATACAATGGTCAAATCAATTCTCGCTCGTTTATGTTTGTTATTCCTTTGGTTAGCTATGTTCTTCCGCATGTTTAAAAAAGTTTTCTGATTTTGTATTCAATTAAAAAAATCGTTTTGGTGAACTCTTGCAATCCTTATAAAATTCAGAAAGAATAAAGAACCCCACGTATATACAAAAATGTTGTTAGTGTAAGACTTTTAACTCTGGTGTCAATTATTATTTATTCTCGCACAATTTTTTTAATTTTTGTATGTTTAATTCATCAAAGATATCAACAGTAAATCAATACTATATATATATATTATATAACAAAATTATAAACTTTGATTACATTGGATGTCAACCTGTAATCGAGCTAGATATCCAAAATGAAGTTTTCCAAATTTTGACGTGTTTGGACGTAGAAAAAAATACGGCCTTTTAATTTTCGACCTATAATCGGGCTCAAATTTGAGCCGCAAAATTCCATTTATTTATTTATTTATTTATACCGAAATATTGCATGAAGTTTACCAAGCACATTAAATCCTGATGGGATCAAGTCTAATGATATGCATATTAGTTAGGCAATGACAATAGCGAGTTAAATGATTTTCATCATAGTATTTAGTTGGAATGGTGTACATAAATGTATTTCAAATGGACATTATTAAACTACGTAAGGAATATTACAGTTAGCAATAACAATTTATATAGAATTAATTGTCATTTCTGCAAATTCATCGTGATTTTTGGTCAAATTTCATTACATTAGAGATCTAATCTTCGTTTTAACCTGTCTATCATCACCAATTTAAATTGACGTCAAGGGTGAGATTATGATGTTTTCCGATTTTGATTCGGATAACAATCATTTAATATAAAGAAGGTTTGAGGATTTGGTTTGCTGCGAGTTTTCCCTCATATGTTAGGTCAAGCTTGGGTCATCATGAAGGTTTGAAAATCTTCAAATTTTGCTTGGTATAAAAATATTTATAATTTCTTATTTTTCAATTAATTAGTTTTAGATTAAATTTTTTTATCATAGAATTATCTATGTTTGGAATTAGAATTATAGCGCTACAAATACCAACAAAAATCAAACTATTAGTCGAACGAAATCTATATATTATACCCTCGTTGTTTAATCGTATCAAATGCTAACAAATTTTTAATTTAGAACAAATAAATTATAAATGAGTTTATCGATTGGAATAATTCAACTGATAGGAAAAATGATTAAAAATGTTTTTTCACCAAAATACGAATCTTTACGAATGAAAGAAATAAATTTATCTGACAAAAATATATTAGATTGGAAATTAAATTTAATTCTTATGAAAAATTTATAAATAAATTTGCTTGAATCGTTGCTCATAAATCCATTAGAAAAATCTAGACATTGCAATTCATCAGTCTTACGGCTAACCCTTTAACATGGTCCCCTAATTATTAAGATGTAAATAACAAAGGAATTATGAATATATTGGTGTATAGAATACATACAAAACGTTACAGACAAACACAGATATATATATACACGTCCCGCTTATATAAAATTTTATAATATTTATAATCATCAATTAATAGGACAAAAAAATTATAAATTATTCCGTAATCTTTTCCCTCAGTTTCGTTGATTGTGAGAGTTACTATAGTTTTAAAATTTTAAATTCTCACTTTTTTCTTATAAAAGATAAGAGACAAGACTTTGGGATAAGGAGGTGAAATATGACATTTTATGAGTCTATCGATTTGACAACATTATACTAAGGTTTATCTACCCAACTTGAGAAATACCTTTCAAATGCTATTAGGACTTCAATCTTATCATTCCTTATAAAAATATTTCAACTTCAAATTTATCTTTAAAATATTGATAATCTCATATTACTTTAATCCTTTAATCGATAGTTTTTCTCTTTCCTCCAAACCACCTCGATTTCCTTCTCTCCTATCGTGCGAGAATTACTTTTCTTCCACACCACATTAGATTCAGCGTGAGTAGCTTAAAATTGACATCAAATTCGTCGTCAGTAGCTTGAAACCAACATCAGATTCACCGCGAATAGGTTGAAATAATTTGTTGTCAACAAAGAAGCTTGTAATTAAGCACGTTCCGTAGAAAAAACCAGGTATGTATAGCTAGTTTTTCATATTTCTCTTGTCCATTTCGTGTTTATTTTGTGAAATGGATAACGCGAGTGAGTAATGAATAATATGTATAGATTCGATTCTTCCTTTTTCAAAATGAGTCTTATATTGATGTAGTCAAAATGAGTCATATTTATTAAAAAATCAATTGATCGCAATGAGTGACAGTCTCTTCGAGTCGCATTAGATCACAAGTCATATTGAAACACACGGTCGCAGTGGATTATAGATTCTCATCGAGTCGCATGGTCGCACTGATCACAGAGTCATATTGAAACACATGGTCGCAGTTGGTCATAGAGTCTCATCGAGTCGCACAGTCGCACTGGGTCACAAAGTCACATTGAGTCGCACGATTGCGCTAGGTCATAGAGTCTCATCGAGTCGCACGGTCGCACTAGGTCACAGATTGTAATCGATTCGCATTGTCACACTAGGTCACTGAGTCTCATCGAGTTGCACAGTCACACTGAGTCATAGAATCTCATCGAGTAGCACGGTTGCACTGGATCACAAAGTCTCATCGAGTTACACGGTCACACTGAGTCACATAATCTCATCGAGTCGCACGGTTGCACTAGATCACGGAGTCTCATCGAGTCATACGGTCGCACTTGGTCACAGAGTCTCATTGAATCGCACGGTCGCACTGGATCATAGATTGTCATCGAGTCACACGATCGCACTAGGTCACAGAGTCTCATCGAGTCACACAGTCGCACTGTGTCAAAGAGTCTCATGGAGAAACACGTGGTCGTAGTGGGACAGAGTCTCATCGAGTCGCCCGGTCACACTGGATCATAGAGTCTCATCGAGTCGTACAGTCGCATTGGGTCACAGAGTCATTTTGAATTTGAAACATGTGGTCGCAGTGGGTTACATAATTTACCCTCTTTTTATGTTTTTGTTACAAGTGTAATGGATTCAGTGGATGAAAAAATCACACTGATTTATTTTTTGTATGATGGTAAATGGGAAAAACGTAAATGACGAATCTGAATGGGTTGGTAGAGTTCAAGAAAACGAGAGAGTATTTTTCTATTGTCCACCGATTACTCTAACATACCAGCAACTTATTAATGAGTTATGCGCAGAAATGATGGTGGAAAAAAATACAACGAAGTTGAACTTAAGCTATCTACCCAATATTTCTGAAAAATAGGAAGCCGACATATATAATGAATGAAAATCATTTTATTTGTTATATGATCGATCGCATAAGAGGAATTCGACCATTGTTGTATGTGGAGATATAATTGACAAGTGTGAAGTGTGAAATGGAAATTAAGAGGGTATTTGAATCTCTAATTCCTACTTTTGGAAGCATTGCTAGAGAATGTGAGGATGGATGTGTTGTAGATTATGATGATTGTGTTATTGTAGGTTCAAATAACAAAACTAGAGTTGGGAGTAATCCCAACGGAAACAGTATTTACGTGTGGCAACAATCCGAATTCCAAACAGTTTAGTGTGAGAACACACTATGCCATTCATAAGTGTTCACCTGTATCTGAATTGAAAAAAGCAACAAAGGGTACAGTGCAATTGGTTAAGGATTATTTGAATGAGGAATATGCCGCAAAAGAATTGATGGCTCGTAAAAAGCAAAGTATGGTGTCAAAGTATTGTATTTGATGGCATTAAGAGGCAAATGCAATGCTTAGAAGGAGATTCTTTGTGATGAATTTTACCGTTATAGGAGGTTTCCAAGGTGGTTGCACATGTTTACAAAAAGAAATCCCGGATCTATCGCAAATGTTCAGCTGGACACTGATGGAAAAAGCTTAAAATACCTTTTTATTACTGTCGCAACGGCTATAAGAGGATGAAAATACATATGTAAAGTGGTTGTTGTGGATGCAACATTTCTAACATGAGTGCACAAGGGAGCATTGATCGTGACAACCGCGCAAGATGGTGAACATCATCAATATCCTCTTGTTTGGTGAATAGTCGATAGAGAGAAGGACAAATCATGGATGTGGTTTATGTCAAAGTTGAAAGAGGTGATACCGGATGGATGTGATGTCGTTGTGATAACTGATCGCTATAAAAGCTTGATAAAAGCAGTCAAACAAGTGTACAAACAAGCTGATCATATATCGTAAAACATAAAGAACTACGTCAATAAAGGGCAAGGTAGAAAAAGTTAAAAGGGCGATATTGTTGCGGAAATGTTCTTCAAATGTGTGGCAGCATCATAGTGAACGAATTTGAAGTGCTATTTAATGATTTGAAGACCAGGTACAAATATGATCTTTGTGACTATTGTGATCTTTGTGATCATTTTAAACTTTGTTACCGTTGTGCAAGTATCCTAATGTCACAAAGTATTTGGAAAAAGAGGAATTTGATCTCGTTAAGTGGTCAAGATGCAAATTTAAGGGTAAAAGGTACAACTTTTTAACAACTAATGGGGCTTAGTCAATAAATTCAACTTTGAAGACGTCAAAAATTTTTGTGATCCTATCGCTTTTAGATATTTGTTTGGGAAAAAGAGTGGAATGGTTCAATAGATATATGTTAGAAGCAGCTACTAGGGATGATTCTAAAAGTTAACACCTTACGTTGAGATAACGTTACATGAACGGTTTGAATATGCATCCAAGTATGAGAGTATTGAATTGAACAGACTGAGTGATGAGTATGAGGTGAGAAATGAGATGGGTAGACGATTTGTAGTGAGTCTTCAAAAAAGAACGTACGACTGCAAAATATTTGATGTGGATAAGTATCCATGCAGTCACGCAATTGCGGATGCACATAAGGTTGGTAAAGGTCACAAGATACCAGAACTATGTTCAACATACTACCTCTGGGAGCCATGGTGTTTGGCTGATCGAGAAGTCGTGTATCCGGTTCTTGATTACAGTGATTGGAACACTCCTCCTCAATATTCTCAAGTTACAGTTCTACCTCCTATGTTGGCTGAGAAAAGGTCAAGTGGAAGGCCTAAAGAGAATCGTTATCCTGGACCCTATGAGGTTCGAAGAAAAACCTCATCTTCTTCGAGACAAACAGATTCAAATACTTGCATCACTGATAGTGTTCGGAACATGACAACCCAGACAACGTCAATTTAAAGAAAAGAAAAGTTTGTTAGTTTGTAATATTATATTAGTTATATTATTTGGACTAAACCTTGGTGACTTTCATCATTATAATTCGATAAATTCTTTAAGTTCGCATCTGTTTTTAATCATTGACATTTAAGCACTATTGTGACCTTTGAGACTCAAGCGATCCATGTGACCCTTCTGACTATTGGGACCCATGTGACTCATATGACCCTTGCAACTAGTCATTTCGATGTCAGACTCCTGTCTTTTCGAATGTCTGCTATGCATTTTTTCGAATGCCACACTCATACCTTTGTGACTCATCATTTCGATGGCAGAATATTGTCTTTTCGACATCTCCATCTATATAACTCTATTACCCCTATATCAAAAGGTTCATCAAGTTCTCTAAGTGTCATCATATCACTCATTTGAGACGAGATTGAAACGGGAGAATCCCATCTCTCCCATCTCTTCGTCTACGTCTCTAACCCTAAATTCTCTAAAAATCTTTGTGACATTTGCGACCTTCGTCACGAAGGCCACATGGTGGACGTAAGGCATCGTGTTGTCTCTGTGTTACTCAACATCTTGGTAATGGTGGATTGGGTCTCTATGCAGTCACACACAAGTCCTTACAATGTGGATGGAGGACATTTTGATGTCTCTGTATTACTTAAGATCTTCGTAATCGGCGAACTCAGACATCGTTCTGTATCCCCACTACTAAAGGTCAGGGTTTCGGGTGATCTCAGAGACGGTACAGAGTAACACACGACTCTCTCTAATGATTTACAAGGGAGGGCTCCAATGTATCTTTAAACTTTGTAAATGTGACCTTTGTGACCTTTGGGACCGTTTGTAAACTTTTTATTTCAGTTTTTTAACCTTTGTGAGCTTTTACAACCTTCTTTTTCTTTTCCTTTTTGTAACCTTTGTGACCTTTGTCAATCATTATAAAAAAATTCATATTTAAACATTGCAAATGTCTTATTTTGCATCTATGATTTGTAACTACGTGAAATCCATAAAATCGTCAACCCTAAATTGGCATCAAGAAGAATGAATAAATTAGAATCAAATTTAAATGGGAACCCGTCCGACTCATGCGGCCCAATATGACTCTTATGCGACCCTCAGTTGGAATAAATTAGATTTAAATTTAAACAGAAACCCATCCAACTCATGCAACCCACCCTTTTGCGACCCTCTATTTGAATAAATTATAATCAAGTTTAAACGGGAACCCATCTGACTCATGCAACCCAATACGACCCTTGTGCGACCCTCAATTAGATAAATTAGAATCAAGTTTTAATGGGAACCCATCCGACTCATACGATCCAATATGACCCTCTGTTGGAATAAATTATAATCAAGTTTAAACGGGAACACATTGACTCATGCAACCCAATACAACCCTTGTGCGACCCTCAATTAGATAAATTAGAATCAAATTTAAATGGGAACCCATCCGACTCTCACGACCCAATATGACCCTTGTGCGACCCTTAATTAGAATAAATTAGAATCAAGTTTAAACGGGAATCCATCCGACTCATGCGACCCAATATGACTCTTGTACGACCTCAATTGGAATAAATTAGAATCAAGTTTAAACGGGAACTCATCCAACTCATGCGACCCAATATGACCCTTGTACGACTCTCAATTGGAATAAATTAGAATAAATTTTAAAAGGGAACCCATCCGACTCATGCGACCTAATATGACTCTTGTGCAATCCTCAATTAGAATAAATTAGAATAACTCATGCCATCTGCGACCCTCAATTTGAATAAATTAGAACTACTCATGCAATCCGACTCATGCGACCCATGCAATCCATGCGACCCATGCGATCCATCGGACCCATGTGATCGATCCGACCCATGCGACCAATGAGACCCATGTGACCTTTCCGACCCATGTGACTCTTGTGACTCGTCGTTTCGATGTCAAACACTTGTCTTCTGACCCATCTTACCCTTCTAACCCATGTGACTCTTGTAACTCGTGGTTCGTTGTTAGACTCCTGTCTTTTGACCCATGTCTTTAAGTCTACGTCTCCTCTTTTAGTCTACGTCTCTAACCCCAAATTCTATGAAAAATCTTGGTGACCTTTGTGACCTTCGTCATGAAGGTGATATAGTGGATGCAGGGGATCGTGTTGTCTCTATGTTACTCGAGGTCTTGGTAATGGCGGACTCAGCCTTTATGCAGCCACTCACGAGTTACAGGGGTGACCTAGGTGACGGTGTTGGGTCACTCTTGAAATATCACTGGAAGACAAAGTACATGGTAGGAGATAACTCTGGACTGTAATACCAAACAAGAAAAAATCAGAAGACTAGAAGACAGAGTACATGGCAAGAGATAACTCTCGACTAATGATCTATCTCTCTTGTGGAAATAGAATATGTGGAGAGTCTTTGCTTCATGCTTCTATTCCTTGTAAAACTTTTCCAAATGACACTTGTAAAGATTTCTACCATGTCGCTAGTACGGGTGCATTGTAACTCTAAGCTCAAGTGGGTTTTTTTCCTTTCATCTTTATAAATCTATAAATTTGTCGAGTTCGCATTTATTGATCCATATATGCGACCAAGCGACCCATGAGACCCATGTGTTTCTTTTTTAAAATGTCATTATCAAAATATTTGAGTTGTAAATGTCTAATTAAGAATCATTGTAGACAATAATATCAATAATATCGACATTTAAACAAATGTTAAATATATTTTTTTGAAATTTTCTCAAACTCATCCGACAGGTTCTTAAAACACTACTATTACTTTTGAAACACATGCATTCTTTCTACACTTCTTGGGACACATGGTTCAAAATCTTTTTTTAACCATTAATTGACGTTGTAAATGTATTAATTTGATTGATTTTTTCCTTTCATCCTTATAAATTCATAAATTCGTCGAGTTCGCATCTCTTGATCCATATATGCGAACAAGTGACCCAAGCGACCCTCAATTGGTATAAATTAGTTTGATGTTGTAAATGTATTATTTTGATTAGTTTTTTGTCCTTTCATCCTTATAAATCCATAAATTCGTTGATTTAGCATCTTTGATCCATATATGCGACCAAGCGACCCATGTGACCCTCAATTGGCATAAATTAGTTTGACGTTGTAAATGTATAATTTTGATTGGTTTTTATCCTTTCATCCTTAGATATCCATAAATTCGTCGAGTTAGAATTATTGATCTATATATGTGACCAAGCAACCCATGCGACCCTCAATAGATGTAAATTATTTTGACGTTGTAAATGTATTATTTTCACCGAAATTCCCGCCGAACTTTTCACCAAAATTTCAAAAAACATAACAGTGTGGTTAAAGTTGGTCACAACCTTTCTCTTCCACCGATTCGATGTCAGGGTCTTGTCTTTTCGAATTCCAGCATTTCCCTTTTTTTGAATAATGATACTCTCTCTCTCTAACTCTCATCATCTTCCACACATCTTTCACTCTAGCACTCATAATCTTCTGGCTTCGAAATTACCAAATTTCCCTCATTTCGTCCAACTCATTCTTCCGAGCAATATTTATGTTACATGAAAAGAATGTAGAAATTTGATTTTTTTTTGCTTTTTTGTTACAAGACATTTCGTGGAAGTTCTTCGATAAGCATATTGATGGGAAAACGAGGGTCAACAACACGACAACGCTTAAATCAGATGTGTTTTACAAAACATGGGAAGTCAAGTTGGATAGCCCCAGATTCACTAATGGATGCAAAAATTTCTCCAAGGACCATAATTTCGTATTGGGGATTTTGTAGTTTTTCGTCACGAAGGTGACATGGTTTTTCATGTCACCGATTTCGGATACGGTATGTGTAATCTGCAATATGCATTATCGTCATCATCAAACACATAAGCAGGATCATATTCTTCTGCTCAGACATTTTTCACGGCAACCGCCACACATTCAAATTTGGTCGTAGATGCATTGGTAAGTGACCTCAGACCGATTTATCATATATCAGTTTGGTTAATTATTCGATTTTAATCATTTCTACTAATGTAACTTGGTTGATGGTGCAGACCCTTCCCTCAGGGTCTGTGAGGTCGAACGACCTTATCGGTAGAGGATGTAAGATAATACTCATGAACGATCAAGAAAAGGCGTGATTGATAGATTTGAGGCCCATGAGTCGTGGGTGGGGGGGCTAGCATTAGAAGGGGTTGGAGAAAGTTTCGTCATGAAAATAGACAAAACCAGGGATGTTCTCTCACATTCAAACTGGTTTTCAATGGAGAAACACTTGTGCTTTGGTATGTCCCTCCAACAGGGTCTAACAACAAAATTGTTTGATTTCAGTAATTATTGTTCGGAGTTCATTCCCCTAATCTTGAACTTCATGTTTATAGTTTGATTATGGATTTACAATTATTGTGCATTTACTATTATTATGGTTTTACTATTATTTTTATTATCGGTATTTTATTCTGTTGTGACCCCTAGCCACCTTTTCCACATATTCCACCCCATGCGACCCCTTTCGACCCCTTGTGACCCATTCGACCCCTTGCCACCCTTTCCACATATGCCACCTCTTGCCACCCTTTCGACATATGCGAACCAACATACGCCAATATACGCGACCCTTGCGACCCATTGACCCATTTGACCCACACGACCCTTCCGACACAACATACGCAACCAATTTGACCCATGCGATCCCTTGCGACCCTTTCAATATATACGAACCAACATACACGACCCATGTGAACCCTTGCGACCCATTTGACCCCTATGACCCATGCGATCCTTTCAACATTTACGCGACTATTGCGACCATTTCATTTATGCGACCATTGCAACCATTGCGACCCATTTGACATGCGGGACCATTGCCACGCATTTGACATATGTGATCTTTGTGACCTTTCAACATATGCAAACCAACATACGCCAACATACGCCAACATACGCGACCCTTGCGACCCATTTGACCCCTTGCGGCCCATGTGACCCCTATGTCCTCTTGCGATCCTTTTGACATATGCGACCCAATATATGCAAACCAACATACGCGAACCTTGTGACCCTTAGACCCCCTGCAACCCATTTGACCTCCCTATGACCCATTTGACCCATGCGACCCAATATACACGACCCATTCCGACCATGCGACCATTGCGACCCAATATACGCCAACATACGTGACCATTGCGACCCTTTCAACCATGCGAACCAAACATGCAAACCATCATACGTGATCCATGCGAATCAAGTTCAAACAAAAATTGAATCAAACTTTAAAAAAATATCAAGTTATTTCAATGATGACATGATGGGATGCCATTAGTCTCGGGGTACATCGATACTTCTTCATTCAAAAATATATCAGCAGCAATATTTTCACCATGGAAGCAATATTCTCATCCCAAATTTTGGGGAACTTCTCCTTATATTTCAATAAACCGGCTTCTAAGAATTTAAAGGCGTAAACACCATAGTCACTCGTACTGGCATTTATCTTCTCCAAAAGTCAAGGAATGAAACTTTCCTAGTCGGAAAATATTGGACTAAGTTGTTCTTATAATCTCCATCATCGGATCGATATGCGACTCCTTCAACCTTCTCTCTAGCAATCGTATATTGTAATGCATTGGGTTTTGAAATCCACTTTTACGACTACCCAATGACAAGGCATATATCGATTTGATGGTAATAGAATATTTACAATCCGGACCAAGCCATTGTAAGAAATTGATACGACATCTGCTACATATGTGACCCATGGAACATATGCGACCCTTGCGATATATGTGACCCTTGTGACCTTTGTGACCCATGCGACCTTTTGTGACCAATATTACTTACTTGGTGGAACTTCGACCTCTTTGACTAGAACTTCTGGAGTTTCCTTAGCACCAACATCAACAGCGACCTCTTCGACAGGAGCCACTATCTTGGTAGGAGCCTCCTCAAGAACACCAACGACAACATCTGCATAAAAATTACTTGATTATTTAGACTCATCCTTCGTGACATTGATGCGACTCATGCGACATCTGCTATATATGTGACCCCTGGGACATATGCGACCCTTGCGATATATGCGATCCATGCGGCCCAAGCGACCTATGCGGCCATTGTGACCCATGCTGACTCATGCGACTTTTTGACTCAGATGACCTTTTTGACTCAATAATACTTACTTGGTGAAACTTCGATAGGAGTAACCAATAAAGGAACCTCTTTGGAAATGTTTTCAATTAGAGGAATCTTGGTGGCAGATGTAATATTTTCACTTAATCTTGAAATGTTTGCCACATTCTTTTCTAAGCCATCTCGAGAGTCATTTTCAGCCTTTGAGTCCACCGGCTCTTGCTTGGCTCTTCTCTTGACACGGGATATGGACGTCGAAGGAATTCAGAATCATCATCTCCCACAGTGTCACAGGTTTGGTGTCCGGTGCTCACATCTTTCTCGGTAGATTTTGATTTTACCTTGTGAGCACCTTTACGATTTGCCGCCTTTGATTTTAGAGTAGGCAAATGAAATCTGATATCCCTTAAAAGGTCTCTTACAACATTGATGATTCTTTCTCATACTTCTTTATTTACTTTATTAATTTCTGCTCCAATGTAAGAGGGGCTATAGCTTCTTCTCTTTAAGCTTTAGCTTCATCATCACTTTCTCCTTCAGCTTCAGCTTCAGCACCATCTTCTCCTTCTTCAGCAGCTTCAGCATCACCTACACATCCTTCCTCTTTGTCACCTTCAGATATGGGTAGAACACCCACAACCTCTATTGCTTTTTCACCTATGATCTTCTTCTTCTTAGTCCCTTTTCATTTCCCCTTCTGTTTATCACCAAGATCTGCTTTTCGCGTCAGCAGTTCTTGTTTCCGGATGTCTTCCCAACAAATACCCTTTTGATTTCATTTTTATATTCCATCCATGTCTAAACATCGGGATCGTTGCATTGCTCGTAATCCTCCAGATAAAAAATAAAGCTTTCTCATCGTGTTCAGCACGAAGAATACTTCGAATATCCTGCAAAAACAACAAATAACCATTATGACCCTTTGTGACCCTTGTGACCATTATGATCCTTGTGTAATTGTTACCTTAGAATTTCCGATATGCCTCATTATGTCTACATAGTTCGGGTTAAAATTGGATTAACCCTCTTCTTGCACATCCTTGCGCATGATGGATCGGCATCCATATCATCAACATACCATACGTTTCTGCCCAAACTAAGGATGGTTTCGGATAGAAGTAACTGAAACATTAAAAAAAATGATAAAAAGATAAAAAAAATATGCAAACATTTATGTTATTGGAATGATATATATAACTTACCGTTTATGGGATCATGAAATCGCCACAATGCCATTTTAGTTTCAATGATTCTCCGTTAACGTTCTTATGGAAAGTATCCACAAGATTCTCGAATGTGTATAGTCCCCATGGAAAGCCTTCACAAAATTCCAAGTCATCAACCATGTCAATGAGATCATGGCTGATAAAATAGTTTGATAAAGGCTTGTGATCCAGAACTTGCCACAACAACATCAAAGTTGACAACCTTGTCTGGTCGGCGGAATTCTTCGCCTTCACAAGCTTTTCACTCACTTGTGCGGCGATCACCTTTCCACGGCCCAAATCTTTGGCCTGAATGTATCATCCCTTTCGGACTTCTCTCCTCTGGGTAGAGTCTGCAGTTCAATCCGGTAATTAATACATGCTCCACTATAGAGTACCAGATGGGAACACCGTTTACGACGAACCATTATTCCTTCTTGTCCCGTACAATCACATAGGGATTTAATAGGACAAACATTTGAATCTTTGTCAATATAGAGTCATATTGGAAATGGAATAGATGCCTAAATTATGACTCCTTGTTGAAGTAATACAACTCATATTCATCCAAGATTCCTCTCAACTTCTGTATTGTCCCGTGAGGATAACACTTGGTGGTCATCTTTGGCATTTTGTCCATGTGCTTGAATTCATAACAAACCTTCTGCTTTGGCGGCACCTGCAAAATGACTAATTAAGAATACATTAGACTTCTACCGACTCAAGCGACCCTTGCGACTCAATCGACCTTTGCAACTTAAGGGACCCATGCGACCCAAGCGACTGAAGCAGCCCATGCGACTCAAGTGACCCCATGTGACTCAAGAGATCCTTGTGACTCAAGCGGCCCTTGTGACTCAAGCGGCCCTTGTGACTTAACCGATCCTTGCGACTCAAGCTGCCATTGCGACTTAATCGACCCTTGTGACTTAAGCGACCCAAGCGACTCAAGCGACTCAATGAGACTCAAGCGACCCATGCGACTCAAGTGAGCCAATCAACCCAAGCGACTCAAGCAACTCAATGAGACTCAAGCAATCCTTGTGACTCAAGTGACCCTTGAGATCCAATGAGTCACTTGAGTCGAAGAGGTTCATGAGTCTCAAACGACTCACTGAGACTCCTGACCATCTTCGACTCAAGCGACTCATTGAGACTCAACCAACTCACTAAGACTCAAGCGACTCACTGAGACTCATACCCCAAACAATTTCGCTTTCAACGGCTTGATCTCTAATGTATTTCATCTACAACGTAAAACCGTAGAAATCGAACCACTTACAGATGCCATTGAAGATTGACTTGTGCTCTCTTCTACACTTCTAAACCCTTTCAATTCTTTCTCACTTCAAAATTTTTTTGGTCTCAACTCGAATTTTCTTTCTTGTTTACTCTGAAGTCGATCCTTCATCTCAATTCGAAATCCCCTCTCGCTCCTTACTCTCAACTTTGAAACAGTTTGTTATTTCGAAAAACTACCAAACCGTGTTTTTTCGCGTGCGAAAATTAAAGACAAATTTATTTTTTTCTCTAATTTTTTATTTAATAATTTTTTTTTGGAGGTTAGACGTGAAACCCTGAAACTCTACAAGGATATCCTTGATATTCTCATGTTTCATCCACGTCCTAATTATCTATTTTAATTTATTTCATAATCAAATTAACGAATTATACAAAAAATGCATTTCATATATATATATATATATATATCAATACCTACATTAATTATTTTTTACACATCAATTATTCACATTTGAATCTAGTTAAAAAAAATAGTCTTACATATCATTACATTATAAAATTATCTTTATATAATATATATATGTATATATATATATGAGGTTTTTAATAAATATCATTGAATACAAATAATCGTAAATAGCTAACGATAAAAGCGAATAAAATACTAAATTAAATTAACTAGCATTAACCCCGCGCTCCGCGCGGGTTGAAACAGAAAATATTTTGTTTAATATATATTATGTAAAGAAAAAAATGCAATAAATGTAAATGTTCTTATTAAATATTATTAAAAACTTCTTTATATACAACATTGGTTGTTTTTGTTGCATATCTACCATTCTCGTCTAAGATAAAAAAAATTTCAGACCCGCTCTAGTTTTAGCTCTGGATATCGCCACATATAATTGTCCATGACTGAACACAGGTTTTGGTAAATATACACCAACTTGATTAATACTTTGACCTTGGCTTTTATTTATCGTCATCGCAAAACATAACATGATAGGAAATTGTTTCCTTTGGAAATGGAATGGTAGGCTTGTATTTGTTGGAATTAATGGTAGTCGAGGTATAAAAACTTTGTTACCTACATGGGTTCCTGTAATAATCTTACCTTCAATAATGTTTGTACCTACTTGTGTTATCTGAAGCCGTGTTCCATTGCATAAACCGAGCGTTTGATCAATGTTTCGTAAAAGTATAATTGGTACTCTTTCTTTTAACGTTAAACAGTGATTAGGAATTCCTGGATATTTTAAATTGTTTAAAAATTCTGTGTTGTACAATTCACATGCTTCAGTATTGTTGGAATCGTTATCACATAATTATGCGATTAGTAAATCTGTAGGTATATCAATAAGGGCTTCACCGCTATTAGGTTCACCAAGAGTACCATTTCCTAATTGCAATATCCAATCTGAAAAAGATTGTATATCACTTTTGTCTTTCGGATCACTATTTGTCTGTAATCGCATATTTTGTGTTAATTTTAATACACGACAGGAGTTCCATAGATATGAAGAATTTATACATGCTTGAACGGTGTCATGTCTATTTCCTTTTGCAATAACAGGTAAAATTTGACGGAAATCACCTCCTAGTACAATTGTTTTACCTCCAAAAGGTTTTTTCTTCAGAAAAGGATTTATTGAACCCATAACGTCTTTGATACTTTTATCAAGAGCTTCAAAACAATGTTTATGAACCATTGATGCTTCATCCCATATTATAAGTTTTGTTTGTTTGATAAGATTTGCTAAATTGGTTCCTAATTTAATATTACAAATAGAGTCCTCGTTAATATCCAATGGTATTGCAAAACGCGAATGTGTTGTACGACCTCCTTGTAACAGAAGTGATGCAATGCTACTTGAAGCAACGTTTAGAACGATTTGTTTGCGAGATCTTATCGATGCCGATAGCATTTTCCATAGAAAAGTTTTTCCAGTTCCTCCATGGCCATATAAGAAAAAAACTTGTCCTCTGTTTTGGTCAACTGCACTTATAATTTCATTGTAAACTAATTCTTGTTCTGATGTAAGCTGTGATTGAAGACTTATAAATTCAGTTTTCAATTTGTTTTCGTCATAAGATAATTCCTCGTATATTAATCGGTTCAGTAACAATTGGTTTCCAGCTTCTTTGGGATACGGCATAGAAGGATATTGTTTCAACGATCGGTTGTTTTTTTGGAGAAGCAATTCAATTTCTCCTAATGTTATGTTCTGGATTTCTTCTTCAGTCATAATGAGATCTGGTTCTTTGATACTTTATCAAGAGCTTCAAAACAATGTTTATGAACCATTGATGCTTCATCCCATATTATAAGTTTTGTTTGTTTGATAAGATTTGCTAAATTGGTTCCTAATTTAATATTACAAATAGAGTCCTCGTTAATATCCAATGGTATTGCAAAACGCGAATGTGTTGTACGACCTCCTTGTAACAGAAGTGATGCAATGCTACTTGAAGCAACGTTTAGAACGATTTGTTTGCGAGATCTTATCGATGCCGATAGCATTTTCCATAGAAAAGTTTTTCCAGTTCCTCCATGGCCATATAAGAAAAAAACTTGTCCTCTGTTTTGGTCAACTGCACTTATAATTTCATTGTAAACTAATTCTTGTTCTGATGTAAGCTGTGATTGAAGACTTATAAATTCAGTTTTCAATTTGTTTTCGTCATAAGATAATTCCTCGTATATTAATCGGTTCAGTAACAATTGGTTTCCAGCTTCTTTGGGATACGGCATAGAAGGATATTGTTTCAACGATCGGTTGTTTTTTTGGAGAAGCAATTCAATTTCTCCTAGTGTTATGTTCTGGATTTCTTCTTCAGTCATGATGAGATCTGGTTGTCAAAATAAGAGAAGTCGAAAGTGTTAATTTGATAATAAATATTTTTCAAATTTATGGAGTAAAAAACCAACCTGGTATGTTTAAAATACGTCTGCGTTTGTACAAAACGTCATCGCTCAGTGCTTTCCATGTAGTAGACCATACATGCTCTGGAGATGAGATGCATTCGCTTGTTAATAAGATAACGAATAGTATTCGTAAATACGAAGGAGATGCCCAGTTATTTGCTTCATGTATTGTGTTTATATATTCTTCATCATCGTCTAAAAGACCTAATGCTCGACATGCATCTTTAAATGTTTTATATAAGACATGATCGATTGTACGAATAGCTTCAAACGAAGTAGGACCACATTTTTTATTCAACAACATCCGTAAATAATACAGTTCTCCAATGTTGGGATTGACATGTTGTAATCTTCCATAAGCAAAGCCTCGTTTACGCGTTGTCCATTGCCGAGTTTTTTTTATCCCAAACAAATTTAGTAGGGAAATCACAATACGTCAAATGTTGAGCTTCGGAGTATGTAGAATTACATTTGAACCATTCTGTAAGCATTGTTCGTTGCTTAAATTCATTTGATGCTATTTCAGATAATTCATCTTCTTCATCAAATACTATTTTCTGTTCGTCTGGTAAATGAAATTTCAATGTTTCTACAGGTATACTTCTGTAATGAATATCAAATTTGAAAATTCTCCAGCAAGCTTCACAACCCGAAATGTAACGACAACTATAATAATTCTTTATTTCATCAGTGCAGTGTTGTTCAGATGTTTGTTCGGTGGACATTATCGTTGTAGCAATTTTATCAGAACCTTTACTTATGTATTTGAATAGGTATTTTATTGCTCTTGTTTGATTACACCATTCGAGATTAAGATGCGCTCTGTATTTCAAGAGAAGATATGGATTGTATGGCACAATGTATTGATTATCTAATTTGATTCCGTTTTTTGTAACGAATCTGTCATCATCAGGCCTTTTATAAACTGGATATCCTTCACTGTTAATATATGTGGAATCAGTAAAGTTTTTAGGAAATTTTTTGGTGCATTTGCCTTTTTCCATACACGGTGAATATTTATTAGCAAGGCCACACGGTCCATGTATCATCGTTTCCTGAACAGCCGTATATAAAATAGGGTTTCCAAAGCAATCTGGGATCTGAGCAGATATTATAGAATCAATATCACTGGAAGTGGGTAGTTTCGAATTTCTCTTCAGGAAAAGTAATATGTGAGCATGAGGCAATCCCATTTTCTGCAATTCAATTGTATAGATAACTGCAAATAGGGAAACAGGTAAAAAAAAGCCGAAATGGTCAAATAACCATAATTTGGTGAAGAGTACAAATAATTTGGATGTTACATGTATACATTACCTGCATTAATTATACCAAGATGGTTATTTTGTTTCAGATCTGTTAATAAGTCATCTAATTTGATTTTAAATAATCTAGTGAGAATATCGGGTCTGTTTTCTCAAGTATCGCTATGGTAATTTAGAAGGCGTTGTAATTCGGGCCATTTAGGATTACATGTAAATGTCAAAAATAGATCTAGGAAACCGAGGTTTTTACACAGGACCATTGCGTTTAAGTAATTTTGTTTCACATACGGGCTCCTCCAGTAAATGTCGATGGTAATATAATTTTTTTTCCAATTTCAGATGCTAACCTGCTTTCGGTTTGTAAAGAGGCCTCTATATTTTTATAAGCTTCACAGCGCAAAGTATTCTGATGATTTCTTATATAAGAAATTCGTTCTGATTCAACCATGCAAAAGCCATCAACAACAAATTGTTGGAATAACCTGCCTGAATGTAAAATATTGGAGGATTCCGAGTGTCGTTCTTGTAAGCGGTACGCCATAAATTCTCTTATGCTTACTCGGGAGCGAGGTTTTTTAGATAAACTTGTAGTTGAACGCAAATCTAAGCCTATATGATAACCATCTTCATCATATGGAAACAGTAATGGATACTGTAGTGGAAGGTAAGAAGGGTGAAGTTCACTTATTCTCATGTATTAGTTACTATGTTTTTTAGAATAACATCTCGGCAATTTAAATTTTCATCCAAATCACCTACTATTAATGCTGCGACTTCAGTAGATCCAGGTAGGTTATATGTTCTGTCATTTGAGTCACGTTGCGTAATCAAACGTAATTTCATGTCTAGTTCGTCCGAAACAATTAATCTATCACGGGCCATTCGAAATATTTTTACGTACGGATTATGTTCGTCTAACATCTGTTGTATGTTCTCGACAATATCGTGGCGCAAGTTGTCAGTACGGTCTGACGAAGTGCCATGCGAGTAGCTGTTGTCAAAACAAAGTACAGTCAGTTACTAATACAGTTATATGAGTGAGAAATAGCTAAAACGAAATGTATATTATAGCTCAGTGCATGTAATCGGTTGTCGCATTCATTTGTTGTGTCATAGATATATAGTTGAGCAAACTTTGCTGTACCGCCATCAGTTGGTAATAAACTACCAATTCTATGATAATTTTGCCCATTTATTTTGAAGATATAAGGCTTTTTACGAACATTAATAGAAGTATCAATGTGACCGCCCATAGAAGTAAAAGCGAAGATCATATTGTAGGCTCGAATATGTCTTATAAAATGTTTATGCAAAACATGATCTCGACGGAGGAGGGATTTTAAATATTCTGGTGGAGCAGCCAATTTCGGCAACGATATTTTTCCTTTGGAACAACATAGACTAAATGACGGTTTAGTTGCTTTTCGACATCTGTTCAAACGTTCAGAATACCATAACTGAGCATGACAGAATTCACATGTGAAACACTGATCTCCAATATCTGTATATGCTGGTAAACCTGAATGTAATAGCAGTATTAACAGAACAATTACAGTAACAATTTATGTATTGGTAGACAATGTATTTGTATATCACATGCTCAAATAATAATAAAGCAATAGCGGAAGGAACTCTACCGCAGGGATCATTTTCATGTGTTGAAGGGCCAACGGATAATGCATTGGAAGACGGAACTGGAGGTGGCTGTGGTAAGGATGCGCCGGCGCCAACGTGTAATTTACGATGACGCTGGGAAAAATTTTATCACGATCAAAATAGTGTGTTCGGTGTAAGCGAGTATATATCGTACAGAGGATATACATAGCAAACAGCAAATGTACATATAGCATAGATCCGAAACCATGTTTTCGAGACGGATTATGTACAGTGGGTTAAGTTTCGTTGGTAAGTGAACGGGAAAATTTTTTATACACTGAACTCCAAAAAACGATTGTTAATCCTTATATGCATTCACTCCGAAGGATCATAGCGGCGTGCGCCTGAGCTGGTTGACTTTACCTTAGATGCACTCGATTGCAGTGATGTTTGGCGGCTAGTTTCCTCCACAGGTCGTTTGCCGTGAGAATGACTGGTAGAAGAAGAACTTGGAACGGACCCCATGGAGCTCTGGTCAGGAGAAAACTGAGACATCTTTTAAAACATACGAAAAGCATTAATTTTATATACAGTCGTATGGTTCGTATATGGGAACAATACATGTTATAGAACTGCGAGGGAAATGCATGTAAACGAACCTGTGCAAAGGGAACGAAAGATGGGTGCTGTAGAGATAAGTGTGCTGTTAGTGATAAAATCAAGAAATGTATTGATACGAACAACGTAATAATTTAAAAGATTGGAAGTGCAACATATCCTCATAGAGATAGTACGAATTATATCTTCGTTATCGCTTAACCTGCTAACACGGTGAATAGATAAAGGGGTCTTCGCCATGATACGCGAGCTAGATGATCGTTGTGGCTGAGGTGTAGGGTAAACAGTGATTTTGAAGAGGCAATTGCGACCTTCCAATGTTTTCAAAGCTGGCGGAATATCATCGCGATCGAGCTGAGTTATATAAAAACAGCAGAATTAAATCAGGTTAGAAGGAGATTAAAGGAAACGTTTTTGCCAATGTTGCAATTAGAAGCACATATTATGATAATGTAATATACCTCAGGAGCTTCGTCCCGTGCGTCCAGTGCCGATTTATGGAGTAGTTGAACCATTTCTTTATCGAAAATGAGGAAAATGGCTTCACCGGTGTCATCAATTACTTTAACATAAACTCGGAATCTGCAGTAATAAAAAATGAAATATCATTTTATAAATAACATCTATAATGATTTTATAAACACAAGAAGAAGACTTACTTAGGAAAAGGAACATCTGTAGTTGTTTTGCAGGAATCACAGTAGAAACGACTAACAGTGGTGCAAGCAGCTGTGTCGTCTGCAATGGCATTAACTTTTCTGGAGCAAGTGTTGCATCCTAAATAATACCAGCCATCTCTGTTCAACACTTCTGTGATTAATGCTGGAACAATGCAGATTGTTGTCTGTACAGATAAAATGATGATGTAAAAATATGTTAACAGTAATTAAGTTATATAAATTGGAAATACGGAATAGTTACCTCGGTGATTTTTCCAAGCTCTGCAATCGTCTTAATGGGGAAAGCATTCCAGAAATTAATTGATTCGCTGGGCTGTGGGCGTGGAGCAAGCGATTCAATATTTCTGGGGCTATCAGCAGAAGTACCGGGATTTCTGATTTGCAGAAAAATGTATTTCAAATTAGAAGGAAAAAAGAGAAATTGAATTCATATAGTTGTCAATATTTCATATGCGAAGTGGAAATTAAATATTGAGGATTATGGTATTAAATATTATATTTGTAATTTTATATAACAGATCTAAGCATACTCTGATTTGTATTGAACGATAGCAGCAAAATCTTGATCCGTGAAAAGTTTGCTGGAAAATTTTACATTTCGAATCGTACGCCGATCTGTAAACGGGAAAGAGAGTAAAAATGTTTAAGAGAAACCAAATACAAATATTTAGAAACAATGTGTTAAATAAATTAATATATAAGTACACCAAATTTTGGTCAAATGAATCGAATTATTAAGGAAATTATATTAGAAAATAATTTAGTTAATCACATGGCGTCTCACAATTTATTTGAAAAGGGGAATTTTTATAAACCATGACAAATAACTGGAAATAAGATATTAAAATCAAATTGTAAAGTGATATGTACAGAAAAGTGTTTGCAAATTAACGTTAAATGGAAATTATATACATATGAACAAATATATTAATGTTTCAGTCGCAGTTTCACATAAATCTCTTAATAATATCTCCTTCAAAACGATATTAAAAAAATATGTGTGCGACCTGGAAAAGGAAAAAACATAAATCACGAGTGAGTTATAAATGTATATCTTCAAATTTGGAACAAACAAATCAAAACTGCAGCGGTAAAAAATTTGGTTGAATGAACGTACCACCCCAAGTCCGTATTTTAAACATCTGGCATATTATCACGAGCGGGCCGTTGTGGTGGTTTCGGATAGAATCAAAAGCTTGCTGAGCGAAGGATTCCCATAAAGTACACTCGAGCAGCTCGGCACTGCATGTTTTAATAATTAGAAATCTGTCAACTATAGATAAAATATACATACAAATTTATGTTAATGTACTCAATACAATAATTACCGAGAAATGCGAATTTGAATTGTCAACCTTCTGCTTGTGCGCTCAGGATACGTTACATCCGTCAACTCTCAAGCAGCGGTGACTTCTCCAATTGCATCTGCCAAAAGAGATGGACAGTATCAAATCGAGAGATGCAAGAGACATATAAAAACAATGACTTCAATGTCACGTATAATACAATGATGAAAAGCAGTTAATAAACTTTACCTATAAGAACTGACTCTTCTAGAGCCCCCGAGAGTATGTCTTCAAACGATGCAAATTTGAAGAAACTGTTGGAGTTGGATAAATCAGCGCAGGGTCGAACAACGGTTGTAGACGTGAACACGATTTTAAACGAAAGCGACGAGGCCCTGTACTCTCCGTGACTTCGGCTGACATTGAAATTACCTATGACACAACATGCTCCCTCCACGAGGAAGCGCTGATGGCGAAACCAAAAATTGGATTTTATAGATCCCTGTATTCGGTTACCCTATAGAACACCAAACCAGTGGCGGGGAATCGAAATCGTATAGAAACACAGTCATATATAGCAACACAGAATCAACATCGTAAACCCAAAAACCAAAGTAAAATTTACCCATTCATCGCACAGTACAATTTCCCAATTCGAAGTTGAACGCGGAACTGGAACAATATCAAAATTCCAGACACGGATGACACGAACTCGGATCCTAAATGAAACTTCTTGTGTCGGACGGATATCCGTTAAAGGACAATACATAGTTTTCGAGTTAAATTGAACTGTTTCGGTTTTTGACAAATAGTTTAGAGGCTTTTACGACTTAGACAGTCAGACATATGAACTGTAACTAAAAATTTTGGATATAAATAGATCCCAGTAAATACATACATACATATTACATATACCTATTATTATCAGATATAATCGCATATAAAATAACGCATATAGACAGCACACGTGTTATGTAATTTCAACAGCTAAATTTGACTAAAACCTAGGTAAATAATAGGCACGGTGAATCACCGTAAAATTTGTACAGCAGAAGGACACATAAACAGATAAATGCATAAGAAAAAGACACATCATCTGTATAATATGCCAGATGGAATCGGTTTATAAATGTAGGTATCCATATCAGCTATCCATAATTAGAAAATTTCAATATAAATAATACAAATGGACGTGGAAAAATTCATATATACATTGCACATATAGATATTAACAAAACTAATTCAATACAGTAAAAATATAGGAGTTAGACGTGTCATGCAATTCAAGAGTTAAATTTGACCTACACCTAAGTACATAATAGGCACAGTGAATCAACACAAAGTCAGTATAATATAAAGACACGTATACAGATAAATACATAAAAGGAGAAGACATATTACCTGTGTAATGTCTGAAATGGAACAATAGAGATATGAAAATAAATATATAAGTACATCAATAATTATTAGATTTTTAATTCAATTTAATGTAACTATATGTAAACGAAGCTAAAAACTAATTAAAACAATCGCAAAGCCCATTTAACCATCTAAAATCGATATCAGGTTTAGATAAAAGGCCCACATCCATATTAATAAACAGAAAAAGAAACAAAAGTGACTTTCACGGGCCGTGAAATTCAAGGAAAAAAAACATGTTCAAACAGAAGGCCCAAAACTAAATTGATAACCGAAATAAAGTAAGACATAAATTTAAAAGGCTGAAAAGCCCAAAAAAATAAGAACAACGCAACGATATAGATAAATACGAAGACGGCAAAATTCCAAACACAGAGGCTTGACAGCCCACAAAAAATTCGTTTCATCGACGAGGAAAAGCCCAAAAGACCCAAATTGGACTATAAAACTTTCATTTACTTTTTTTAATACGTTTTGTAAATAAAATAAGTAAAGGTTATATAATATTGAATTTTAAGAATTCAAATCTATAGCATAAAAAAATAAAGAGTAAAATAAATGTATGTAATGATCTTATTCAATAACTAGTGTTTTAGGTTACTTTTTATTTTTCAGGTTTGTAGTAAGGAGGCAAGTATTGTTTTGATTGGTCTGTTACGGTTTATCATTATAAACCCCGTAAATTCGTAGATATTGCATGTAATGTGACCGTGCGACCCATGCTTCAAATCTATAGCATAAAAAAATAAAGAGTAAAATAAATGTATGTAATGATCTTATTCAATAACTAGTGTTTTAGGTTACTTTTTATTTTTCAGGTTTGTAGTAAGGAGGCAATGCCACAGAATTTTCCCAATCTTACTACTAATAAAAGGCAAGTATGCCTTCAATTTTTTTTATAGGTGTCGCGACTTGGGCTGTTCAGATGTCTCTCAGGCTACGTGGACGGCTCTGATCCAGCGGGTTGCGCGCGCGGGTGGATTATGACCTAGAAACCCGGCTTTCCTGATGGTTATACGTGTGTACTCGGGTTTTTCCTGTGTTTTCGGCCGTCCGATTACATTAAATGGACGGTCTGATGTTGTCACCGACCACTTCTGAATTATCTCGACCGTCGCTTCATTTTAGGGTTTTATTAGTTTGTATGCGTTTTCTCTTCTTCATTTGTTGTTGTCGTTCTTCCGTGTTTGTTTCTGGGTTCGTTCTGCTATTCCGTTCGTGTTTTCTTTTCTGTAGGTTTTTTTAGATTTACTGATGAAAATTGGTTTCCTCTCTAGCTTTGTTCATGTTTACTGTATTTGTTACTAATCTGTATTTTTTTGTCAGATCTAGGGTTTCTTATGGATTTTAGGGTTCCATTCCTCCCTTTTGTTTTCCAGTTTTTTTAGGGTATTATTACTCTTTATTATGCTTTTCTCATTTTCGGTTGTTATTGTCGTCTTTTCTTGTTTGTATTGGGATTCTCTTTGCGATTTCGTTTGTCGTTTTCCATGGATGCTGCATTTTGTAGGTTTCGTTTTAGATTTGGCGTTGAAAATTTGTTGTGTCTTTAGCTCCATCCGTGTTTAGTTTATTTGTTACCCATCTGTAATTGTTTATGAGATCTAGGGTTTCTCGTGGATTTTAGGGTTTCAGTCCTTTGTTTTATTCTCGAGTTTTCTTCGTCGTTGTTTTCGGCTCCGTTTTTGGTTTTCTGTCTTCGTTTCTGTCTGCTGCCTCTGCTGTTGGTTTTCAGTTCTCTTTCTATGTCTGGGTCGTTTCTATTTGATGCATGTTAAATTGCATTGGTTTCTTACGGTTCTGTTTGATGCATGTTACATTTTATTTGTTAGTTTTGAATTTCCTTTGCATTGGTTAGTCGTTATTCCGGCATTATTTTTATCGGCCGATTCCTCAGGTGTTTGTAGCGTTAGTTTTTTTTAGTGTTCCGTTTTAGGGGTATGTTTGTTGCATGCTAGATTTCAATTTTCAGTTTTGAAGATTCCATTAAGTTTTTGGTTAACATTGTTATAATTTTAAGGCATAGTTGGTTTCTATCAAAACCAAGATTATTATTATGATTTCAATTATTAGTACTGAGATGTCTGTTCTTGACAATTCTTATCTATGATTTAGGATAGTTTTTATTTTAGGTGTATTTAAGTTTTTAGTATTCTTCGAGGAGCAACTGTGTACCGATTTCATTTAAAGGAATTACGTGCTAATGTTCTCCGTTTTGAACATTCTATCAACTATTGGGTTAAAATTGTTGTGAATTTTGGTTTGAATTACTGTTATTATCGTCCATCCAGGCTGATCTTTCTGGTTTTGAATTTGTTGTGAATTTTAGGTTTGACATTATACAAAACATAGATAGCCTTTATTTTAGGTATATTTTATTTTTTAGGATTTTTTAAGGAGTGACTGTGTACCGATTTCCTTTAAAGGATTTCCGTGCTAATGTTCTCTGTTTTGAATATTTTGTCAACTTTTGTGTTACATTTGTTGATGGATCGTATAAGCTTTGTTCAATTATTTGTTATTATCATTTATTTAAACTGACATTTGTGGTTTTGGATTCTGTGTGAAATTTGACTTTTACATTATATAAAACATCGACTGCTGATGAACCGTATAGCTTTTATTGATTTATTAATATTATTATTATTATTGATTTATTAATATTATTAGGATGTATTTTTTAAAAACTTTGACTTTTGTATTATACAAAACCTAAGTTTGCTGTTATGAATACAGTTTTATCTTTTGTATATAAGTTAGATTTAATTTATAATAACATAGATTTAATTTAAAAGGTATGTGGGAGTGGAGATTCCAAATTGGACTACCCCTTAAAAACTCTCGATTGAATACTTTAACAGTATGTTACAAACATTTTCGAGAATTTTACAAGTTTTCTTTACAAAAAGATTACAAGTTTTCTTTACAAAAAGATTACAAGTTTTTTGTATTTAAATTTTGTTCATATTACATATTTTCAGAGTCTTTTTTCATGAGAAATTAATTCAAAATTGATAAAGTAAGCCATAACTATCGGCTCACCAATAAAATAAAGGAACAGCCAAATTTATACAAATGTATTGATGATTTGTCTGTTTAATTACAAGTTGTCACGTCACGCATATTCCTATACGTATATATAACTCTTGCACGAGTTGCGTGCGAACCTCTTTGATGCATACTTCTTACATTTTCTTTTTATTTTTGCAAAGTATTTTACAATTTCAGTTAGTATTTCTTATATATTTTGTTTGTCTTCTTAAATGTTCGTTATAAGAGTTTGATGCCGAAATGAATAATTTCTGAGATAAAAGATCAAATTAGGTAATTGATTTGGAAACAAATGTTAAATTTGAGAAAGAAAAAATATAGAAGATTTAAGATTATAGAATCATGATAAAATTTAGAGTATGATATTATTATTGTTTTTCAAACATAAAATTAGAGTTATAATAATAGAATAAATTTTAGTTGTTAATTATAAGAATATAAACAAATTATATTATAATCAAAACTAAATATACAAAAATATTACGATAATATTCTATAATATTTTCAAATTTATTATAGAAAAAACTATAAGAGAGGGCAAAAATTTAAGTGAAATTTCGTGATAATATTATATAATATTTTCAAATTTATTATAAAAATGAAAGTGCATAAATTTAAATGGAATATTGTAAGAGATAGGGGTGGGCAAAAAACTCGCGTTACCCGTCCCGTCCCGAAATCCGTCCCGAATCCGCAAAAAATTACTCGTATCCGCGGGTGCGGGTTCGGGTTCGAGTTTGGGTAATTTAATTTTAATACCCGCGGGTTCGGGTTCGGAACGGGTTTTTTAATTTCATAAACGGGTATCCGCGGGTACCCGCAGAAATTACAAAAATACCCCTAATTTTAAATTATATTACCTAAATACCCTTAACCCTAATGTTTCCTTCCCACTTCCTTCCTTCCAGACAGTGTCTCCTCTCACCCTAGCCTCTTCTCTCACCCTCCTCCTCGTGCGGCGCCTCGCTCCTCCTTCACCCTCTTCCTCGTGCGGCGCATCCCTCCTCCTTCACCCTCCTCCTCGTGCGGCGCCTCCCTCCTCTCCGTCTCACGCCTCTTCTCAGCGTCCATTTCTCGCTCGCCCGGTCTCTGCTTCTGCTTACCTCTGTCTCTATGGTTTTCTCTTTTAGTGGTATTCCTTCTTCTATTTTTCTTCTTTTTGCCAAAACGCTGTTTGTTTCCTTTGTGGGTTTCTAGGATTCATTACTTCTCATAACATATTAAGCTGCCTATTTAACAAACATTTGAGGTTTCGAAGATAATTTCAAGAGCAATTAAGTTTAGAGATGGAAGATAATTTCGGAGATTACTGATTCTGAATCAACAGAAGGAAGCTCGAATCGACACACAGGACATGAACTATGAAGATCAAACCATGGTAATATACATTGGCTATGAAACTTATGTTTACATGGCATCTCTTTAGCTTTTGTTCCTTTCTCAAAATCATCTAAACAAATCAAACATTGTAAAAGTTCAAATATTTTCACTGTTGGTAAAGCTTCTATTGATTCTTTACTTGCAGGTCGCGTCCCGTGTCTGTTCAGATCATTTTCAGTTAAGTGTTGAAGTAAAACATATATTCCAAGTCCAATGAAGTAATCTCCAAGAGATGTAAGAGGAATTTGGGTTTGATTTTGATTTTGATTTGAATCCATTGAACCTTGAATAAGAACTGATTGATTTTCTGTATTATCAGAACTTTCGTATTCAGATGCAATCCCTGCTCGGATTCCTTGAAGCAATTGCAATATAGTTTGTGAGTTTCTTGGCTAATTTCTAAAAATATATTCAATTCCTCCTTCCCCCATCATGATGATCATCATTCATCTCATAATCATCATCATCATCATCATCATCTTTTCTACTAAACCTCCTACGCCTTAGAGGACTGTTAATCATACCAAACAAGATTGGGGCTTTTGGATGACTTTTCAATTTTTGGTATGGACTTGTAGAATATGAGTAATTGCCTTTTAAAACCATTGAAAAAAAATCATTTCTGTGGTATATATTCATTCTGGCTATGAGTTTAGAATTATTGTTGGATCTCGTATTTGGTTTTGTCTATAGGGTCAAGTTTCCATTGAAGATGTGCGGAAATAGATACAGATTTTCAGCTTATTCATTTCCTCTATGAGTTCCAACTTGACATCACAAGATCTCATCCCCAGATTAATCATTAAATCTCTATGATGCATGAGTTACATGACTTGGGAGAGTCAATGAACTAGCAAGGCTCTCGTCGTCTGTGACAGAAGATTCTGCAAAGCCTTGATGTCGTGCTAATGGCGTCATCGTTAGCATAAGGCGGGCTTGTGTTCTTGGATTTTCCTGAAGATATCCCTTCTATTTTTTGTGATTTTTATGTAATTTATTTGTATATTGTATATTGAATGTGAATGGAAGATTTTGAGATTTGTTTTTTTTGTTTTTATGTTATTTTTTAATTATGGACGGGTACCCGCGGGTTTCGAAAGTTATGGCGGGTTTTTGCGGGTACCCGAAAGTCGGGTACCCGTGTTTTGCGGGTACGAGTACGGGTAATAAAATAAACTACCCGTGCGGGACGGGTTCGGATGCGGGTTTTAAGATTCTGGCGGGTACCCGCGGATGCCCACCCCTAATAAGAGATATGGACGTATTTGGACTATTTGGATGATTGACATTTTTTTAACATGAAAAAAATTATGGTTTGCATATAGATAGACATCTTTCATTCTCAAATTTACACGTATTAGTAAAAAGAGACTTATTATCTTATATGTACACATGTATATTTATAATATATACATATTTATACATATATATTTTTATATATGCTCACATATACTTATATATATATAACATATAGTTATGTTTGTATAAGATATATATCTACACGTATACATATATATATGTTTGTAAATTTATTTGTTTTTAATAAGTTATCAGAATAATATCCTAACTAACAGAGAAGAAAAAAATATTCAGATATTATGTCATATATATAATGTTTCAATTAAAATATTCATAATTTCGATTTTCAATCGATTTTCGTTTCGATTTGAATTCTATTTCAAGTAAAACATTATATAGATCTTGTGGGCTATATATATCTAGTTATAATATATGTATATATATTAAAACGATGTGGATTAATCTCGATCATAATATATTTGTATCATATTATTTGATTTCACGGATGAATCACCAATCAATAATGTTAATATTTATGAATATTTATCTTTTGTTTATTATTGTTATGAGAAAGACGATGTCACCTAAATTATTTATTTTAGATGTTATTTTTTTTATTTATAGTCGTCTCGTGATTTACTTTTATTTATTATTGACGTATGATTAATTATATTTTTATCTAATAATATATTCCGATATCATTATAATATAGTTATTATGTCAAATTTGGTCAACCGTGAAATCACTGCCCTTGACCTTTTTGGAAAAAATTACATGATATGGACGTTTGATACTAAAATGCATTTAAAGAAAAAAGAAATCATCACGACGATAGATAAAGACAAAAATAAATATGATTAAATAAGCAAAGGTGATAATATTTTGCGACATCTTCTTGATGATGCACTTAAAGATGAATATCGAACAAATGAGGTTCTCGTTGGTTTATAGAAATCATTGAAACATCATTTCATCACATGAAATATGTGATCCTCTTAAGAGTTAAACATGATTGACTAAATTTGAGATTTCAAGACTGCAAGTTTTTACGTGAATATAATTCCGCAATATTTAAAATAATCTCTATAATGGAATTATGTTGTGAGAAAATAGTTGATACATGATAAGATGGAAAAAAACTATCCACATTTCATGTTGATAATGTTATTCTACAACAACAATATTACACAAAGAAGTTCACATACTAATAGTAAATGTCACAAGGGTCACAAGGGAATGAATAATGAAATACATACCGATAATAAAGGTCATAAGGGTCACAAATGTAACACGGGTCACAAGGGAATAAATACTGAAACACATACCGATAGTAAAGGTCAGAAGGGTCACAATAGTCACAAAAGTCACAAAGGTCGGTCACAAGGGTCGGTAACAAAGGGTCACAAAGGTCGGACATAAGGGTCACAAAGGTCATAAAGGGTCACAAGGGAATGAATACCGAAAACATACCACAATAATAATAAATCCACAATAATAATAAATCTACAATAATAACAACAATAAGTTCAAGGGAATGAATACGAAAACGAGTATTTCATAACATAAGAATAATTATTGAAATAAAATATTGTTTTCAGTACACCCTGTTGGGGGAGAAACCGAAGCACACGTGTTACTCCATTGGAGACCGGTTTCAATATGAGGGAACATCCATCATTTTGTTCATTTTCATGACAAAAATTTATCAAACCTCCCCTGATGCAAGTGCTACCATAACTCAAGGGCCTCAAATCTAACGATCATGCCCTTCCTTGATCGTTCATCAGCATTATCTTAAATCTTCTACTGATAAAACCGTTTGACCTCGCAAAGCCTATTGGAAGGTTTTGCACCATCATCCAATTTGCATCAGTAAAATAATTAAAAATAAAATAAAGAACCAAAGTGATATATGATGAATAAGTTTGAGGTCACTTACCAATGCATCTAAGAACAGATTTGAATGTGTGGCGATTGTCGTAAAATACGTTTGATCAGAAGAAAATGACCTTTCTTCTGTGTTTGATAATGATGATGATGAATATTGCAAATTATTCAAATCATCTCCAAAACTAGTGACGTGAAAAACCATGTCACCTTCGTGACAAAAAACTGCAAAATCCTCAATTCAAAAATCATGGTCTTTCGAGAAATCTTTCCATCCGTCGGTGAATCTGGGACCGTCCAATTTGACTTCCCATATTTTGTAAGACACATCTGATTTAAGAGTTTTCGTGTTGTTGTTCTTTGTTTTTCTTCGATATGCTCATTAAAGAACTTCCTCGGAATGTCCTACAACACAAAGCAAAAAAATCATATCTCTACATTCTTTCCATATAACACACAGACAAAGAGATAAATGAAGAATATTACAAGGTAGTACGTCAGATAGATAGAAAGAATCACTTGGCTGAAATGTGAGCAATGTGTGGTTTTAGACATTTTCGATATATAATTTTTCAAATATCTTTAACAGACGAAGACGAAGAAGGGAGATGATGAGAGTTAGATCTATGGATGGATGGAAGATGGTGACATTTAGAGAGAGTGTATCGTATTCCAAAAAAGGGAAAGGATGGAATTCAAAAAGGTAGCAGTCTGACATCGAAGCGACGAAATGATAAAAAGTGTTGTACTGTACAACATGTGACCAACTTTGACCACATGTTGTTATATTTTTTTGAAATATTAGGGAAACGTTCGGTGGGAATGGCGGGTCACACATGTTCTCTGAAAAACGGTCACAAGGTCACAAAGGTCACAAATTAAGTTGGACATTTAAATTGCGCTTTTGATACACTTAAGAACGTAAATCATGTTAGTTTAGATACTTTACAACGTCAAACAATAGTTAAAATAGATTTTTCCACATGTGTCACAAGAAGTGTAAAACGAATAAATGTGTTTCAAAAGTTATATTAGTATTTTAAGAACTCGTTGGATGAATTTGAGAAAATTTCAAAATAATACGTTTACAATGTCGTCAAATGTCAACATTGTTAACATTATTAACTCTATTGATTCTTAATTAAATATCTACAATTTAAAAATTTTGAAAATGACATTTCTAAAGAGACACGCATGGGTCTAAAGGTCAATATGGTCACAATAGTCCTTTTTCATATAATTAGCAACAATATATGTGAACTCGACGAATTTATGGATTTATATGGATGAAAGGATGTAAACCATGCAAACTAAGACATTTTCAACGTTTAAATATGCAACATACTAATTTATGCCAATTGAGGATCACACGTGAGTCATATTAGGTTGCATGAGTCGGATGGATTCTCATGATATTGGGTTGAAAGGTCACAAAGGTCACAGTAGTCCTTTTCACATAATTAGGAACAATATATAGAAACTCGACGAAATTTATGGATTTATAAGGATGAAAGGACGTAAACCATGCAAAATAAGACATTTCCAACGTTTAAATATCATCATACTAATTTATAATAATTGAGGGCCGCATGTGGGTCATATTGGGTCGCATGAGTCGGATGGGTTCCTGTGATATTGGTTCGAACGGTCACAAAGGTCACAGTAGTCCTTTTCACATAATTAGGAACAATATATACGAACTCGATAAAATTTATGGATTTATTTATAATGATTTAACTCGGTTTATTTATAACAACGTGTACAACCCAAAATAACAATAATAATAAAAATCTAAGGTCACAAAGATCAAAAATTTACAAAGGTTACAAAAGGAAAAAAAAGTCACAAATGTCACAAAAGGGAAAAAAAGGTCACAACATAGAGACACCATCATAACCTCCTTCAACAATGTAGGGACTCTTGTGTGACTACCTCTAATTACCCTGACCTTGAGTAGCGCAGCAATAGCACGATGGTCACCCTCAACATTGTAAAGATTAAGCTGACCGTGTAAAGACTGATTCCACCGATTAGCCAGACAATAAGTAACGTAGAAACAACACGATGGCCTCCTTCTACATTGTAGATACTTGTGTTTGACTGCATAAAGACCGATTCCACCGATTATCCAGACCTTGAGTAACACAAAGACATCACGATCCATGCGTCCACCATGTCACCTTTGTGAAAAAATCACAAAGGTTACAAAGATTTTTCAGATAATTTGGGATTTGAGATGTAGATGAGGAGAGAAGAGAGATGGGAATAAACCTCAAATGAGGAAGATGGTGAGATTTAGAGAACTTGATGAGCCTTTTAAGAAAGAGATGGATGGACGTATGAGATTGTGTCATAGATGGGATACAATCTCAAATGGGGAAATGTTGAGAGTTAGAGAACTTGATGAACCTTTCAAGAGAGAGATGGATGTGCAGATGAGAGTGTGTCATAGACACACGTATTCGAAAAAAGGCATAGCAGGCATTCGAAAAATGTATAGCTGGTATTCGAAAAGACAGGAGTCTGACATCGACACGACGAGTCACGAGGGTCACATGGGTGGTAAGGGTCGCATTCGCATGGATCGCAAGGGTCGTAAGGGTCGTATATATCGAAACGATCTCGTGGGACGCAAGGATCGCATGGTCACAAAGGTCACAATAGTCCTTTTGCGACATGAGGAAAAATAGATACGAACTTGAAAAATTTATCGATTTATATCGATGAAAGGGTGTAAACCAAAGTTTAGTCCAAATAATACAAACAATGCAATATTAAAAAGTAATAAACCTTTTTTATGTTGGTGTTGTCTGGGTTGTCGCGTTCCAAACACTATAAGTGATGTTAGAATTTGAACCCGTTTGTCTCGACGAAGATGGGGTTTTCTTTGAGGCTCACTAGATCCAGGATAACAATTCTCTTTAGACCTCTCACTTTGTCTTTTCTCAGCCAACACATGAGGTAGAACTATAACTTTAGAATATTGAGGAGGAATGTTCCAATCACTACAATCAAGAACCAAATACACAGTTTCTTGATGATCCAAACCCCATGTATCCCCCAGGTAGTATGTTGAATATAGTTCTAGTATCTTGTGACCTTTATCAACCTTATGTGCAGTTGCAGTTGCGTGAATGCATGGATATTTATCCACATCAAACATTTTTTAGTCACACGTTTTTGAAGACTCACTACAAATCTTATATCCCTCTCTTTTCTCACCTCATACTCATCACTCAGCATGTTCAATTCAAAAACCGCATACGTGGATGTCTGTCTAAACCGTTTATGTAACATTTTCTCAACATACAGTGTTAAATTTTGAGAATCATCACGAGTAACTACTTCCAACCCATACCTATTGAACCATTCCATTGTCTTTCCCAAACAAACATCTAAAAACGTTAGGACCAAAAACTTTTTTATGCCTTCAATGTGGAATTTATTGATTCGGCCCTATTAGAGGTTAATAAGTTGTACCTTTCACCCTTAAATTTGCATCTTGCCACTTGACGGGATCAAATTCTTCTTTCTCCAAATACTTTGCAACATTAGGATACATGTGCAAAGGTCACAACAGTCACAAAGGTCACAAAGTGCATACAGGTCACAATGGTCATATTTGTACCTTGCCTTCAAATCATTAAATAGCTTTTCAATTTTGCTCACCGTGTATGCTGGTGAAGAACATTTCCGCCATATTATTACCTTTTGAAATCTTTCTACCTTGGCCTTTATTGGTGTAGATCTTTATGTTTTGAGATATATGACGCGCACAAAAACTATGGTCACCTTCTTTGTACAATTGTTTGACTGCTTTTATCAAGTTTTTATGCAATCAGATATCACAACGACATCATGTCCATCTAGCATCACCTCTTTCAACCTTTAGATAAACCACGTACATGATTCATCCTTCTCTCTATCTACTATTCTCTAAGCAAGAGGACATTGGTGATGTTCACCATCTTGCGCGGTTACCAAGTCATTGCTCCCTTGTACACTTCTATCAAAAATAATGCATCCACAACAACCACTTTACGCATGTATTTCCATCCTCTTATAGACGCTCACACGGCCATAAAAAGGTATTTGAAGCTTTTTCCATCACCATGCAGCTGAAGATTTGCGACAGATCCGAGATTTCTTTCTGAAAACATGTGCAAACACCATGGAAGCCTCCTATAATGATCAGACTCATCACCATAAATCTCCTTTTGAGCACTACATTTGCCTCTTAATTCCATCAAATACGATACATTGGTACCGTAGTTTGCTTTTACACGAGCCATCAATTCTTTTGATGGAGGTGTTTCATATTTCTCGGTATATTTCTCATTCAAATAATCTTTAACCAATTGTCTTGTACCCTTTGTAGCTTCTGTCGATTTAGATATGGGTGAACACTTATGAATGGGATAGTGTGTTATCACACTAAATTGTTTGGAATTCGGGATTGTTGTCATGCGTAATTTTCACTTACAACCACTTCCGGCAAACTTGTATTGTACTTCCCACTGCTTCGAATCAGAACTTAATGTTGCATATCTAAAAGAAGCTTTAAGTGAACCCTTCCTTACAAATTCTTGTACATCCTTCTTGCTATCAAACTCTTTTACAATTTTAAGTTGCAATCTATTTTCGAACTTGAAGACTGAATTTTGATTGTTTGGCTTCTCGTAAACTATCATTTCCAATTTATTCTCACCATCATGATCACCATCACCATCCTTATGCTCTCTTAGCACGTCAGTATCAACTTCATTATTGTCACAAACCATAACTTTATGAATAATCATATTTATGCACAACTACCATCTTCTCTTAATCCGCTAGTATATTCACTATCAGAATTATCCGAATCCAAAATAATTATTGTTTTCGTCGGATTACTCACAACTCTACTTTTGTTATTTAAACCTACAATAACACAGTCCTCTCTCTTTGTCAAACTAACTGGAGGACAATAGAAAAATAATCTCATTTTTTCCTTAACTCTACCAACCTATTCAAATTCTCCATTTACGTTTTTTTCGATTTATCGTCATACAAAAAACAAATCATTATCATTTTCTCATCCATTGAATCCATTACACCCGTAACAAAAACTTAAAAAGATGGTAATATGACTGTGTTTGAATATGACTTTGTGACCTAGTGCGACTGTGCGATTCGATAAGACTTTGTGATCCAATGCAACTCTATAATCCATATGACCATGTGTTTCAATATGATTCAATGACCCAATACGACTCCATATTTCAATGAAAAGTTTTCAATATGGATTTCTGTGAATAAGTATTTACATTTGGAGATGATGAATAAATAGTGTCAAATTCGCCATATGTTTTATTTACATTCGGCAATTCTCTCTGTACAAAAAGATATAAATGTACCTTTTTGTACTTCTATTAATATATAAATATCATAATAATGTAAAATATATATCATTTTATAAACTTCCATTAACAATTTGTAAAGATTATAATAAAATATAGCTTGAGTTAATTTATCTTATTTCACGTAATAATTTTATATTTGAGTTTATTTATCATGTACTTCCCATGAGACTATAATATATAAGATTTTTTTTCAAAAACAAATATCAAATTTAATTGTGACACATTTGATGGAAAAATGATTTATATGATTTGCATTATCGTTTATATTTAAAAGCAAACCTTACAAATATTGTATAATGTAGATGGTATTGAAGTCTAAATCCTATGAATATGTAAGAGACGTATTTTTATAATTAAATAATATAACAATGATATTTGTTTAATGATTTAGCACAATAAAATATCTATTTAAAATTATTTCTTTAACGGTATGTTACAAGAAGACATAATATCCATTATATAGCAAGATGAATTAAATGATTTGTAATTAAATCATGTATATTTAAATTGAAAAACTACAAAATGGTAAATTTTTAAATGAAATGGATGTCTCTACAAATACCATGAATTTGTACACGCTATTGTTTTCCATACATAAATGGTTAATAATTGACGAAAGAAGAACTAAATTATTATATATTTATTTAAAAATTAAATATTCTTATATATGAGAAATTGAGGTTTTATTTAATTTTGATGAAATTATGTAAATGTTGATCACATCGATGTTGATGTAATTTTATATGATTTTTAAAAAATTTTAAAAAATTCTTGAATTGGATTAGTTGAAATTATTTATTATAATATTATATTTTGTTTATATTGTAATTTGAACATTATAGATATTAGATCATTATTTATATAGAAACTTTTCAATAAACATTATACTTATATTATAAAATGTGTGATGGCATTCATACCATGCATTGTATTAAATATTACAAATTATTTCTAATTGATATAATACCATTATATTTATCTACTCTTTATCAATCCTACAAAATCAATCTATATGTATCAAATTGGATTTTTACACTTATATTAATTATAATTTTTTTCAAAACTAAACTATTAATCAATACATTTCAATTAGATCTAACTTATGAAATATATATTCCTAAAGTAATCAATAGTAATACATATGAAATGCAATTTTTCATTTTTATCATATTATAAAAACAAAACAATGTTTAATTAATCATTTATAATCTTATAAATGTCATCTAAATATTACATCCATTTAACATTTATTACAATATAATTCTTTCACAACAAATAATTTTTATATCATATAAATAAGACGTATTCATCACCTACCCAAATCACAACCAAGTCATTCACATTTTTTTCTAACGATATTATAGTAATGTGACAACTTCACCCAAGAAAACCATTTGCTTTCAACGACCTCATGATTGGTCGATACAATCAACACATCTTTTTCCGGTTGTTTTGCTTTTTGGAAGCCAAAACATAAAAAAATATGGTCATCTAATTGGTATCGATCTATTGATTGATAAAAACGCACATTTCATTCTACATGTTTACTCGTATCAATTATTTCAATTAATTTGAGTTATAAATTAATATAAATTGTTATTACTTTTTTGTTAATATATATATATATATATATTTCTTACATAATTTTCTTTTAAATTAGGCGATACTTGAATTTCTTTAATTCAATTGTAATTATATTTCTATATGTTAATTTGTCTTTTAAACCTTCATAATAATATATTTTTACCTTTTTGGTACAAGATAATATGTTTTAAATTTTAACTATTACATCGTTTTCCTAGATACATGTGTTAGAACTAAAAGAATTCGGATGTTATTGAATACACAATTTGTAAAGAATATTAAACTATTTGAATTGAAAAATAACAATTAAAGATACCGAAAACAAGCGATGATAGAGGCATGCGTTTGCAGTATCCTAAGACAGAAATTTGCTCTCTATTCCGTCTTGAGGATTCAACGATCGCAAGAGAATGATCTGAATGATCTTGTACTCTGTTTATTTCTTAGAAAAGAATGTACTCTGTTTATTTCTTAGAAATTTTTACAAGGTTGAAACGAATTTTTTTTTTTTAATTTTTCGAATGATCAGATGGGCATACATATAGTTAGTTTGGGTGCAAGCTAAAAGACGCGACCCTATGAACGCAACTTTACGAATGTGTGCGGAGTGTGTGGAGAGTTCGGGAGCATTCGGAGCGTGCAGCGGACGGACACATTGGTTCGGTAAACGGACGCAATGATTCGGCGAACGGACGCAACTTTTGACCGAAAACCAACGGTCGAAAAAAAAAATTTTGGCCCGTTGGGCCGAGGCTCGGCCCGCTCCAACCATGAGCTCCAAGGCCCAAGGTCCATACATACCAATTATCCATTTTATTGATCATTTGAAAGCATTAATTGCATGAACACTTATATAGTGTTCATTTAATGCTTCAAGTTCCAACGTGGGACTTTTTTAATAAAAACATATGCAATGCACATGTGCCCCACACATATGTGCCCACATGTGCCAACAATGCCCCATTTTTTTTATTCAAATTTAGCAATACCCCACATTTGAATAGAAAATAAGATTTCATTTTGAGAATTCTGGTTAGGTATGCATTTGAAAAGGTGTCTTTTGGACTTGAACCGTTCATTGTGAGTATTTATCGGATTCACTTGGTGAGTTAGTGACCTATAGTCTTGAACTACTCACGTTTTGTAGTAAATAAAGACAATAAGTATCACACATACCAAACCGAAACATTTTTATTCTTACGGTTGTGTTCATTCTGGTCCTGAACATATCCTTTCTTCATGAGATTTCTAGAGAACTTAGCCATCTTGGTTCTCATAGATATGACCTCACATCGATCTCATGCCAATCAGGAAAAGTCTGTATCAATTCCACTTTCAAAGCTATTAGCATTATTAAGAATCATAAGATTCATACCTTTACTCATCGATGGAGACATACTTTATTTTACCATAGGAAAGGCTTGATAGTATGTCATGAGACTTGAGTTTTCCTTAACTAGTTAGCCTATTGAACCTAGACTATGGGATCTCCAATGTTGCTAGGTTAGATTTCCGCCAAGTGATGACTCATTCCATTGGCTCTAAGCCCATTCCACTCGTTGTGTTTAAAACTTGCTCTCTACCAAGGCCTTTAGTAAACGGATCCGTGATGTTTTCTTTAGATTTTATATAGTCAATGGATATAATTTCATTCTTTAGCAAATCTCGTATCGTGTTATGGCGTCGCCTAATATGCCTCGATTTACCATTGTAAATTTGGTTTTCGCTCTTACAAGGACAGCCATATTGTCACAATGATAACAAATGGCAGTCACACAAATGGCAGGGGCAGCCATAATTATAATAATTATTATAAAATATTAATTCCAACTCATTTATTGTTAGTAATTTATATCATGTTTGGTCTCAATAAATAATATCTTTAAATATTATAGTAAAACAATATATTTATGATATTCACGTCAATATGGATTATCGATACATACGTTAAAAGATATTGTCTAAATAATAATAATTAAACAATTTTCAGGATAAGACTGATACATTAGAAAACTTAAATAAACTTTTAATTTTATCAAAATTATCTAAAAAGATGAATACGGCATAAACATTGTCATAATAACCATCATCACATTCACCACCACCATCATCACAATGAAAAGTTACGTGACAAGAAGATTGAGCATGGCATTGATAAGACAAGTGTGATGACGAAAACGCCTGATTCTCCTCATCCAGCAGTTCAAGCTGAGTTATGGCGATGATAATGTTGAGGAAGGAGACAAAGAATGCATTGAGGGTCTTTCCTTCAATTTCCAGCGTTTGAATTTTCTAGCCTTTTCCAGCCATTTTCGAGCGGTTTCTAACGATTCACATCGATTTCGAATGATTTTGAGCGATTATTGAAGGTCTCATGGGTCATATGAGTTATATGGATCGTAAGAGTCGTACGGGTCGCAAATATCGTATGAGTCGTGTGGATCATATGGTAACAAAGGTAACATGGGTCAAATGGTTAACAAAGATCGCATGGGTCGCAAGGATCGTAAAAAGCACGTAGATCGTAAAGGTTGTATGGTCACATGAATCGTATTGAATCGTACCGATGATTATAGGGACAATTTGAAAATATCAATGTATTATAAAAGTAACATTTAAGTTAAATTTCTTTTTTTCATGGGAAATGTAGGCTTGAAAGCCGTTGCCCCATTGTTCAAAGTTTTTGGTTTTTTAAAAAAATTCCATTAATTCATTTTCCAGATTTGTCGTGAAAAATTTATATAAATTAGAGGGCTACCTTGCAACTTCCCTTATATAAATAAAATGGGAAGCACATGGATGGTTACTATATCGAAGGGATGGATTCAAAGATATGTGAAATTACAGCTCTGCGTCGTAGCCCATGAACTGTTTGATGCACATCAAACATTCTTCTTCACTGATGCAAATTCATTCGACGCCATTGTTTTGAATCTTCTTAGTCAAGATCTTGGAGGAGGAGGAGGAGAAGAACCAGAAGAAGAGGAAGAAAGGAACGCTAATTATTTTGGAGAATCATGGATGTGCCAAAAGTTTCTTCTGTAAATTCTCCCTGAAAAAAAACACAAAGCCATGTTTGATTTTTGTATTTTCTTTTGGTATATTCTCGTGTTCGACTCAGTTTCGTAATGTTTTGTCTTTTTTTTCTTTTTGGTGGGTATCATCAATGGCGGCACAAACAGAGAACGAGCTCTATGACAGTTGGAGAGCAAATCTGCGCAGTGTTCATACCATTTTTTGCGATTATCGATTTCCTGATCTCCACTATCGGACAATGCTTTGAGTGCCGCCGGAGATCGCCGAAGACATGTCGGCACGCCGATCTGGCTCGGCTTGCTAATGAATCTCGATGTGGGTTTCTCTTTTTCGCTCTCTGTCTTGTTTGTTTGCTCTTGTTAATGGGTCGTATTCGTCTTGTGGAGTAATTCATATGAGAGGGTTTTGAGTTTCTTAAGTGTTTGTCATGGTTCCATGATTAGGGAGGTGTTGGAATTCATCAACTGACATTTCTAATCGAACCATTGTGGGGTTTTGTGGGTGAATCTGAATACTTTATTCATGGAACTCTTGGTTTTGTTCGTTAAGAGTTATTGTCACTACCTAACCAAAACTAATTGAATTACTCTCCAATGGAGAAACTTATTTATTGGATCAAAATCTTATAGTGGGGAATAAAAAACTAATGAATTTAGCTTCATATGCTTTGGAAAGTGGAATCTTTAAGAATCATTGCTTTGGTTTGGTAGTTAATGTCAACGAAGTTGAGGCTTTGTATGAGCTTTTCAAGAAGTTAAGCAGCTCCATTATCGATGATGGTTTGATTCACAAGGTCAGCTTCATTCATTATCTTTCAGAAGTATCTTCAATTCTTTAATGTTAATTTGGTGTGAGTATCAATGTTTTTCGCATATAGGAAGAACTTCGACTGGCGCTGTTCCAAGCTCCATATGGGGAGAATCTTTTTCTTGATAGGGTGAGTATGTGTAATCCTCTTTAGTATGGTGTACATGGCCTCTATATATCTCCACTTCCGTTGAAAACGATGGATGAAGTTGTGATCTATCATAGATATTAATGGTTGCAGGTTTTTGACTTGTTCGACGAAAAGCAGAATGGAGTTATCGAGTTTGAGGAGTTTATCCATGCTCTCAGTGTCTTCCATCCTTATGCACCTATTGAGGAAAAGATTGACTGTAAGGATTAAAGATCCAGTTTCATGCCTTTCTGAATAACAGCAAATTCAATCATCTAACTGATGAATCTCACAAATCTAATTTAAATTTCTGCAGTTGCATTTAGGCTCTATGATCTAAGACGAACAGGGTTTATAGAGCGAGAAGAGGTAAATGCCATGCCAATTGTAACTCTTTGATTCTTCTTTCCGGCCTTCTTTTAGCTCAAATGCTCGAGCTCTAAATGCAGGTTCAACAAATGGTGATTGCCATTCTGAATGAATCTGACATGAAGCTGTCGGATGAACTTCTTGCCTCGATTATCGATAAAGTGAGTACACCATGGACTTACATTTTCACTCGATAAGACATTATTCGGTACTAAACAGCTTTCCTCTTCCCTTCTTTGTTCTTTTAGACGTTTACAGATGCTGATGCTGACAAAGACGGTAAAATCAACAGGGAAGATTGGAAGGCCTTTGTGCTTAAGCACCCAACCTTGTTAAAGAACATGACTCTGCCTTACCTAAAGTATGATGTCTCTTCCTGTTTTGTTTCTGCCTTTGATTGTTCCTATGATGTCATCCACTAAAATCTTGAACTTACACAGAGGTCAGCATGCAAACCTGAATTTTACTCCAACTAAATCAACAAGAAATTGTAGAACAACTAACAATCTATCACATAGTAAACATCAAATGGAGACAATAAACTGGTAATGAGATTGGCTTGTTCAATAGTTTGTCTCTGACAAGTTCAGAGTTCTTCTGGGTTTGACCTCTTCCTCTTCTTGATAAAAGGGTTGAAGTTTTGTCTTGTTTATCTTCATCTCAAAATCTCAACCAGAGCTTTATGTTATAGTCGATGGAGGAAACTTTTTTGTTAAGTTTTTAGACCAACCTTCAGTAATAATATCTCAGGGTCTTCGGATTCTCCGAAAGGACTTCCATTACTGGGAAGTAAAAGTTAGTATGTCTGAATACATGCTTGTTATTTCTTCTTGTTTTATAGGGACGTGACTACAGCATTCCCAAGTTTCATATTCAACACTGAGGTTGAAGACTGAGATAGTACTCGATCTTGTTCTTTGTTGAACAATCCAGTTCAAGTTGGTTCCTTGTTCCTCAAAGGGAAAAACCAGTTATCCCTGGTTTGGTTGGGGGACCGGCTGTGGAACCAGATGGCCGGTTTGTTCAGTTTGGATCATTTACTAACGAGTGTACGCTGCTGAATCCATCAAAGGCGCACGTCCATATAGGCTTCCCTCATATGCTCTCCCGTTGTCTCAGCTCCTCGAGGAATTCTTTAACGTTACTGTCAGCTGAACGTCAATTTGTTGTAGTTTGAAATCTAAAATTTTGGATTTTCCCCTTAATTTGCACTAGTTTGCTATCCAAAATCTTGATGTTGGTGTATGTAACCACTGTACATAAGTTGTACAAATGTATCTGAAAGTGACCTTTGATGCAGACACTTGGTTTGGTACTTGTACCAAATCTCAATCATTAACCGATACTAAAGGAACCGAGACGATGATTAACCGAAACAGAATTATTGTTGCTCGCTTGCGATTTTGAATCCCCAAGTGTTCAAAACACACTTTTTCGATCATGAGGAAGATGAAGATGAGAAATGGAAAATTCTATAAATGTGTCATTACAGGTTTGTCTGTTGGAGATAGAAGGCCTTCGAGTTCGATAATTGATCACAAAGTTGTTCGCCTCTAACCCAAAACAATACAATATTACAACTTTCTTTAGCATGAAACTCGGTAAATCGACTGAAGAAATGGTTCAGCATTCCAGAATGTTGTTGAAACAATAAGTACCGATGATAAACCACGCAACGAGAAGTAGTGAAAAGGAGAAAAGGCCGATCAAGAACGGCCATCCGACTAGTAATATCCCCAAACACGAGACCACCGCACAAGGGAGGAATGATCGGACAACTGAGGTTGCACCGACCCATTTCCCTTTGAGTATTATTAGAACAGCAACACTCACCATGTTCCATTCCATTGAATCATTGTAGCAAAGACGGTTCAGACAGTTTGCAACGAACGAGTGACAGTTGCACGTGAACATGTTGTAGGTTCTGTGCTCGAAGCTACGTCTGCTTACACTTATAGCATCGTCCCATGTGATTGCGGATCCAAACTCGGTGTGCTTGAAGCCAAACTTGCACTTGTGCCCACCTAGGTTCTGGGGTAAGCAGCACTGCAACAAATATTTTCGGCAAGCGATGTCAAGTTTTGATAGCTAATGTCGTTACGAGAAATAAGATCAAAGGCTATGATCTTTTCATGAACAGAACCATCAAACAAGTTATTTGTGCTATTCTAATCATACAGAAGGAAAGAAATTTCATCCGAAATGATTTGTTTTACACTTCTTGGACAAAAAGAATCAGAAGTTAGACTTGCCCAGTTAGTTTAGTTCAGTTTCAAGTATTTGCTTAACCATATTTTATTTAAAAGGGCCAAAGGTGTCGTGGATGTTGTAAAAGTCGATATACCTGAGTTCTGTCTAGTTGAAGATATCGAGCAGGAGAGCCAAATGCAAAATCATCAACATTCACGAAATTGGACCCAGAGAAGTCCAATATCACTCCGTCCTCCCTACAAATTCCAACATGACCAATGAAAGGAGCCAACCATGAGACAACAGGGAGCGGAGTCCATACTATGCAGCAGGGGAATTTTTCTTTCTTGGGGTCAATATCATCTAGAGGCCATAAATCGTCTTCTATTATGGGTGATGCAGAGCTTGCTTGTTCCACGTCGTAAGTCCGTTTGAGGTCCATCAAAGGAAGTCTTCCAGGGGACATTCGGATATGTGCAGTTTCCAGAAATGGACAATCACCATGTCAAAACAAAAGGAGTCCTAATAACGGAAAACATGTAGTCTCGTCAACACAAAAGGAAAAAAAACTGTGTTAAGACAGGACAAGCAAATGAATGGCAATTCTCGAGAGAAATAAAAAGATGCTAACCAAGATGCATATCGAACAAAACAGCACATTATATTATGTTGTCGATTGACTAATACAATAATCTAAACCGTCCTTCCGAAATGTATCAAACATGTCTATGTAGCTTTTTAAGACATTTTACTAATATCTAGTCCCATTCTGCACCTATAAACATGCGCACTCGCTGATTATCTTCCTCCATTGCGCATTACTGACACCGATTCTTTTAAAAAAAAAGAAAAAGAAAAATAGTAATGATAAAATTCTGAGATTTAATCTTCTAATACAACAGAAACCTCCCACAAGTAGTCATGTTGGGCCAAGAATATGAAAATTCTAGTTCAGATCGAAGAAACGATTCAAGAATTGAACACTGGAGATATTAAATACACAGATGCCAAATTGAACTCTTGATGGACGGGAAGCCTATAGTCAAAGATTGATGAAAAGATGCTACAAATCGAACTGGAAACATTCTGTTATTACACATAAACTTTTCAAATCGTGCTATTGATCGAAATGTAGCCTCTCAAAATATCAGGAGGACATTAATTATGTTTAACTTAGAGATTGTATCGCAATCTAGCATCTTCTGGTGATTCAATAGCATATCACCATTCTATATTTAGCCCATATTTATAATCGCATTCAAAACGCTCTGCAGAATGCTAACGTATCCTCATCAAGAATCAAACAGTGAAACAAGACCTTACATCCACTGTCTTCGAATACAGCCAAAAAAACAAGAACATCAAGTCACATTGCTGATCATTTTTCCATCGACTCCAACACGCCATACGTTATCTCCAAATCAATTACACATACCACGGAAAATGAGAACACGATCATACGCATCAAAGTCCCAATCTTTCTAGGTATCTTCTATGATCTTCTCGGCAAACGAACCAATCCCAGATTGTAAAAGCAGTAAAAACCAAGATCTAAACCCCACATGATAAACCCAGATAACAAACCCGCAAAAAAAACCCACAGCACGAGAATCAGAAGAAGCAAAACCAATAACCTGAGAACAGAGCTGAGGCAACTGGGAGGAACTCGGGGAAGAAATCGCCGGATCCAAAGCTTGAAGGAGGAGAAGGACAAGAAGAGTTGATTTTTGAGATTTTGTGATGATGGAATAGTCCTCGACAAACGAAATCTAAGATAGGGACTTTTAACTTTATAAAATCAATTTCTTGGTCTGGATTTCGATTCATTGATCGAGAATCGAAGACGACAGAGAAAGGTGGGAAAGGTGCATGAACCTCTCGCTGCCCCCATTGTTTTATTAAATTAAGTATATTTATGTGTTAACTTTTTCAACATTTCACTTTAAAATTCATAAAAAATTTATAGTTAACGTATAAAACTATTTCTAATTATTAAAAATAAAGTCTAATAAGAAATTCTCCAAACTGATTGTTAATTTATTTATTAAAAATTAATTATTAATTGACTTATATATCTAAATATATTAAAATATAAAATATATATTATAATATTAATAAGACACATATATATAATTAAATACAAATATAATGATTTGAAATATATATGTATAAATATACATATTATTATTATGTATTATAAATATTGATATATTAATATCCGTATATATATGTATATATATATTTAAAAGTTAACTAAATATAAATATATAATATATATTTTTTATAATAATATATAATAAAAGGAAGGGAAGAAGAGTATTTTACACGAAGAGAGGAGAGACGAGAGAGAAACCGTGAGGGAAAAAGAGAGTTGAGAGGGAAAGTGAGATAAAAACCATGATAAGGAAAAAAGAGTACAGCCATAAAAACTCCTCCTCGATTTGTCAACCCTTTGTTTAGTCATAAGCATCGGAGTTGACGCATCCCGATATTTCGAATGTGTTTTCTCAATGTTGAAATAGGAAGCACTTTTGTGAATAAATTGACTACATTTTTGCATGATCAGATGTAGTGAACATCAATTTCTTTCTTTTTCTTGAGCTCTTGTATATAGGGAAAAAGTTTTGGAGGTATGTGCTTTGTTCTGTCACTTTTGATATATCCTTTTTTTGTTTGAGCAACGCAAACGACATTATCTTCGTATAGTATTGTTGGTTTGATATTACACTACAAGAAATGCACAGATTAGGGACTGAAGAAACAGTCCCTAATCCGTTCGAAAATGACATTCGGGACCGATTAGGGACTACAGCTCCCCGTCCACAAATGAGCGTCGCAAACCAATTTTCGTCCGCAAATTCAAACGGTAAAGTTAGTCCGCAAACCGTCCGCAATTTCGGACGATATTGTTAGTCCGGAAATCGTCGGGAAGTTCGACGACCTAGATAACATTTCCGGACGGGCCGCGGCCGATCAGGAAAAGTTAGGTACTGGCTGCGGCCCGTCGGGAAAATTTCCGGACGGGACTCAAGCCGTCCGGAAATTTTCCGGACGGGTCGCGGCCAGTCCCTAAAATTTCCGGACGACCTGAGTCCCGTCCCGAATTTTTCTAAAAAATAAAAAATAAAAACAAAAATTTTAAAAACTAAAATGGAAATTAAATAAATAATATTCATACAATACTAAAATAGTTCATAAAATATTACAATTATCCATTTACAAACTAGTAGGTGGCAATTGCGAATTATCATCATCGTCGTCATCATTGTTTTCGGCCGTATCCCAATTGATAGTGGACATGTGTGCCTTCATCATTCTGAATCACTCCTTACGTTCCCTTCTTGATCGTTGAACTTCGCTTTGCAGAGCGTTGACCTGTGAGTTTTGTTGTCTAATTGTGTTTTCATCTCCGAGATTGTGCTTTCTAATAACTCGTTCGCGACCTTTTCCTTGCCTTTGGAGGAACTCGCATGTTTTGATGACATTCCTCCAAGACCAAATAGACGACCTTTGTACGGTGTTACGTGCTACAAAAAATATTGACATTTAATTTAAATTTAAATTATTTATAAAAAATTTATTGTAAAAATATACTAAAGTTACCTCGAAATACATCTCGTTATATTGTTCTTGAGAAAGAGTCGGTTGCGTCCCATCTTATCTTGGCGGGATTTGGGACACTCGTTCCGATGCCATGTTCACAACATTATCGTGAATTTGTTTCGCCCAGGCATCTACCCACGAACCGTCGGATTTTTTCTTGTGTGTCCGTTCTAACAATTCCACGTACGATGGTTCACATCCTTTCTCTTTCGTCTAAAACAAATTTGATGTTTTACCTATTAAACAAATGTCATTCGTAATAAAACTTTAAAAAATTTTACATCTTACCATATCTTCGTAAACCTCCGCGAAAGAGCGGGAACCAGCAGTATGCGCACTTAACCCATATCCCGCTCTATCAGAACAACGGGATCGACTAGCGCGCTCACTTCTCGCCTTAAATTTAGGAGTCTCACAATAGGCAAGCAGCTCTTCCCAGACATTATCAGAGATCCAAACGGGTTTGCAATGTTTTTCATCATACTCCTTTTTTGTGTCATATACAAGATTTTTCAGTCGTTGTGCCGCATGCTTTTGAAATTCGGACTTTACTAGTCCGGTTATTGCGGGATTCTAATAAAACTTTTGCTGAAAAATAATGATTTAATTATTTATTTAAATATTATACATAAGTTTAAAATTTATAATGAAATGTATATTTAAAAAAATATACCACGAAAGCTTTCCACCATCGTTCCTTTATTTCGGGATCGTTGTGATATGACGATTAAGCTGCTTACGCCCAAACCTAAAAATAAAAGTAAATTAAAACTTGATACTTAATTTGTTACAAAATTAATTTAAAGTTAGTTTGTACCAAAGTTCATCGGATTTTGCATCCGGATCTATACGAGGAAGTTTGCGTCTTTCCTCGTCCATTGCTAAAAGCTCTTCAACTGTTGGTTCCTGATACATCAGAGACTCGTGATGCATCATCGGTTCGACCAGCGGTGGCATCTGCTGATAGAATGGATACGACATATATTGTGCCGATCTAGTCGGAAATATATTCGGATTCATAAAATCCGAATATATTGGATCCGATTGTCTCTGATGTTGTGGACCATTAGCACTTTCTTCAGATGTTGAGCAAATTGCGGACTGGGATAGAATCGATCCGCAATTTGCGGACCACCTTGAAAATAGTCCCGAATCCGTCCCGAATTACGGACGACTTATGGACTACTTTGCGATCTGCAAATTTGCGGACGGATTAGGGACGGATTTATTTTTCCGTCCTTAAGTAGTCCCTAATCTAACCTGCATCTGCAAAACCGATTAATTCACGTTTGGAATCTCTAGGATAAAATAATCCTAAATCAATCGTTCCTTGTAAATATCGAAAGATATGTTTAATCCCTGTCCAATGACGACGTGTAGGGGATGAGCTATATCATGACAAGAGATTAGTAACAAATGCTATATCAGGACGAATGCAATTTGTTAGATACAAGAGAGCCCCTATTGCACTCATATATGGTACTTCTAGTCCAAGTATATCTTCATTTTCTTCACAAGGACGAAATGGATCTTTTTCAACATTTAAAGATCTACATACCATTGGAGTGCTTAATGGATTTTTTTTATCCATGTTAAAGCGTTTTAATACTCTCTTTGTATAATTCGATTGATGTACAAATATACCAGTCTTTAGATGCTCTATCTGTAAATCAAGATAAAACTTTGTTTGTCCAAGGTCTTTCATTTTAAATTCCTTTTTCAGATAATTCCGAGCATTTTCAATATCTTTTGAGGTCCCACTTATATTCAGATCGTCAACGTAAACAGCTATAATCACAAATCCACCTGTTGTTTTCTGAATAAAAACACAAGGACAAATATGGTTATTCACAAATCCCCTTTTTAATAGATATTCACTTAGACGATTATACCACATACGTCCAGATTGTTTCAAAACCGTATAAAGATCGTTGCAATTTGATTCAAACATTTCTTTAGGTTTTGAGTTTGATGTTTTCGGCATTCTTAATCCTTCAGGGATTTTCATGTATATATCATTATCCAAAGATCCATATAGATATACCGCAACCACATCCATAAGGTAATATCTAAGTTGTTGGATGTTGTTAAATTCATCAAATATCTAAATATGATTGCATCCATAAAAGGGGAATATGTTTCCTCATAATCAATTCCAGGTATCTGTGAAAACCCTTATGCGACAAGGCATGCCTTATATCTCGTGACCTCATTATTTTCATGTACAAAAACCCATTTGCATCCAACCGATTTGACACCATTTGGAGTTTGAACGATGGGTCCAAATAATTTTCTTTTATTTAATGAGTCTAATTCTATTTGCATAGCTTCTTTCCATTTAATCCAATCATGTCTCTTTTGACATTCTAACACTGATATTGGTTCTAGATCTTCATTATCATTTTCAATTTCTTTTGATATGAGAAAGAGAATATTCCATCATTGTCATTTATTTCATCTCTTCTTATAATCTTTTCATCATAGATATAATTGATGGAAATTTCATTGTTTTCTGTATGTTCATGATTATTTTCATGATTTTCATTTTGAAGATCATCTTCCTCATTTGTTTCTTTTTGAATATTCTCTATGATTTGAGAATCATCATTATTATCAAACTTCTTTCTCTTTCGAGGATTTTTATCTTTAGAACCAAGTGGTCGTCCGCGCTTTAAGCGTGTTGTAGACTCATTTGAAATTCTTTCACCCATATAACCTTTTGGTATTTCTATACGAGCAGGTGCATTTGAAGTCGGTATATATGATTTTGTAACCCGAGTTGTATCATTGAACCCATCTGGAAGTCTATTTGCAATATTTTGCAAATGTATTATCTTTTGTACTTCCATATTACGTTGTTTTGTAGGAGGATCAAGATATAACAATGATTGTGTTTTCCATGTTAACTCTCGTTAGGCTTGTTTTATTCCTCCTCCTAACGGTGGGAATTCATTCTTATTAAAATGAAAATCAGCAAAACGAGCTGTGAATACATCACCCGTTTCTGGTTCAAGATGTCTAATGATAGATGGTGAATTATATCCAATATAAATTCCCAATCTGCATTATGGGCCCATTTTTGTTCGTTGCAGTGAAGCAATTGGAACATATACAACACAACCAAATACTCGAAGATGAGATATATTTGGTTCTTGGCCATTTGATAATTGCAATGGAGAATATTTATGATAAGCACTTGGCCTTATTTGAATTAGTGCAGCAGCATGTAAAATGGTACGCCCCCAAGCAGAAATTGGAAGTTTCATTTTAATTAGCAATGGTCGAGCAATAAGTTGGAGACGTTTAATCAATGACTCTTCCATACCATTTTGTGTATGAACAAGTGGTACGAGATATTCAATCTCAATACCAATCGATGCACAATAGTCATTGAAAGCTTGAGAAGTGAATTCACCAACGTTATCAAGCTTCACCTTCTTAATAGGATGATCGGAGAATTGAGCTCGTATTTTTGTTATTTGAGCAATAAACCTCGCAAATGCAACATTACTGGTTGATAATAAGCAAACGTGTGACCATCTGCTAGAAGCATAGATCAATACCATAAAGTATCGAAATGGTCTACTTGGTGGATGTATGGGTCCACAAATATCCCCATGTAATCGTTCTAAAAACGATGGTGATTCATGTCCAACTTTGATAGATGATGGTCTTATTATTGATTTTCCTTGAGAACAAGCACTACATGCGATTTCATGAGATTGAAATATCGTCTCATGTTTTAATGGATGACCATTGGAATTTTGAATAATTTTCCGCATCATTATTGAATCAGGGTGACCCAATCGATCATGCCAAATCTTAAACATGTCTTCATATCTTGGGTTTAATATGGCATATGTTTCCACCATTCTTATCTTTGTGAAATATAGTCCAGAGGATAAAGCTGGTAAAATTTCCACAATATGTTTCTTTTTAGAAACCATTGTCGTGATATAAAGATATTCACGATTTTCATCATTCATGGTCTCAACATGATAGCCATTTTGGCGAATATCTTTGAAACTTAATAAGTTTCTTTGGGATTGTGGAGAGAATAATGGGACACTATAAAATTTGCTTCTCTACATCCTTTAATTATTTTTGCATTTCCAGATATTGTATTGACATTGGATTCATGTATTCTCAACTTGGATAAATACTTTTTATCTTTCAATATTGTATGTGTCGTAGCACAATCGACTAGATATATGTTTCAATCATTGATGTTTGATCGTGACATATTTTGTATTACTTTGATCCGATAAAGATATAGATGAACCTGAAAAATATGAAGCAAACTTTGCATATAATATATAATAATGTAACAAAATATTACAACAAAAGATAATCTAATAAAACTTTAAAAAACTAAATAGCGAAAGGAAAAATACATTCGAAAATAAGAAGCTAAGTCTTAAAATGAGATAATGATAACAAAGAAATTCATGACGAAATCGCAATGTCTTTTCTCATCTTCATTATCAGGTTGATACATAAAGTCCGCAATGTCAAAGTGCATTCCAACCTTGTCGTTATCCAGGAGATCATCGAGATCATCTGAGACAAAATTCATTTGAACATTTTTGCATTTATCCGTCAGTGACTTCTGGTATAAATCAACAAAATATCTTGGTGTTCGGCACACTTGGGACCAATGTTCATTCATACCACATCGATGACATATTGTATCTTTTTTGCCTTTTAGTCATGTTTTCATTTTCATTCACTCGATTATCTTTCCTTTTATTTTATCCATGACGGAAATTATTTGGTGGATTACTCTGACCTCTTCCTCTACCATATCCATTTCCATGACCGTGACCACGTCCACGGCCTCGACCACACCCACAACCATGCCAGTGGTTATAATTTGATGAAGTCGCATTTGTTAGATAAAATGGTACAGAACCAGAGGGACGAGCATGATGATTTTTCATTAATAGCTCGTTCTGTTATTCTGCAACGAGGAGAAGTTGTAACAATTCGCGATAGGTCTTAAAATGCTTCGCACGATATTGTTGTTGTAAAATTACATTATCAACATGGAATGTCGATAATGTTTTTTCCAGCTTACCATAATCACTTATCTTTTCTCCACATAATTCTATCCTGGAGATTATTTCGAACATTGTAGAATGATACTCATCGACGGATTTAGAATCCTGGAATCTTAGATTCAACCAATCATTCTTTGCCTTTGGGAGGATCACATATTTTTTGTGATCAAATCGATCTTTAAGAGATTCCCACAAATATGTGGGATCTTCTTTTGTTCGATACTCATTTTTTAATCCATCGGTAATATGATGACGTAAAAATATCACGTCTTTTGCCTTTTCCTCTTCTGAGGAATTATTATCTTTATCGATCGTGACAATAAGCTTTTTGCCTTTTAGATGCATTTTAGCATCAAATGCATATGTCATATAGTTTTTTCGAGAGGCATCTAGTGCTGTGATTTTGAGATTCACCAAGTTCGACATGAAGATCTGTTATCATTGAAGAAAAAAAAATAAACAAATATAAGTCATGACATTGAAAACAAAATCGAATAAATTATTATATAACAATTCATGTGTTAGGTCCGTTTATATTTATAGATAATTTATTTTTAGATTTATTTAACCAATTAACAATTAAATAATGAAAAACATAATTTAAATAAATTATGGGGTGAAATTTTTTTCATCCTCCACATAAATAAAATAATTAACAAAATAAAATATAACAAAAAATTGGTGGCTCATCTGTATAACAACAATAAGTTAAATAAATTATGGGGTGAATATTTTTCATCCTCCATATAAATATAATAATTAACAAAAATAAAATATGACGTAAAAAAATGGTGGCGTAGCCTTCCTTATAACAAGAATAAATAACACATAAATATTCATAAAATCTTAATATTATTGATTGGTGGTTGAGCCGGCAGAATCATATAGTATAATGTATTATGTGCGAAACTTAGTCTACAATATCTTTATAATATGATATATATTTATATTATGACCGGATATATATTCCACGAGGTCTATATATAATTTTTTACTTGAAAATTGAATCCAAATCAAAACCAAAAATCGATTGGAAATCGAGATCGTAAAAAAATGAAATTAAAACTAATATATATAACGTATAATATTATATTTTTTTCTTCTTAACTAATTAGAATGCTCGTATTGATAACGTGTTAAAAATTAATTATTAATTGACATATATATCTAAATATATTAAAATATAAATCATATTATTATTATGTATTATAAATATTGATATATTAATACTCGTACATATATGTACATATATATGTATATATCTAAAAGTTAACTGAATATATATATGTATATAAGATATATATATTATATATATTATAATAATATATATAATAAAAGGAAGGGAAGAAGAGTATTTTACACGAAGCGAGGAGAGGCAGGAGAGAGAAACCCTGAGGGGTATTGTTTTACAAATGAGGGTATCTATTTATAAGTAAATATCTTTTAGTTTTTAATAATAAATAAAGTATATGGGTTGTGGTCTATGAAGACATTTATAATTTAATAGTATTAATATTATTTATTCGACGACTTCATCGGTGTTAAAGCAAGAAAGAACGTTTACAAAAATGCTCATGGACTTCGGTTTAGATTTCTTGTACTCGATATGGTTCGACCGTCCGGTTAAAGAAGTAATGAAATGGAATACGTCTCAAATTGAGTTTAAACAGATCTGCTTCAAATTTTGAGTTTCATTATCCGGTGTTAATGCAATAAATTAGGGTCGTAGAATATAATTCTGTAAAATCGGGTTGTTGAGATATACAAGGAGCAGAAAGGTTCATGAGAAGAATGAGGGAAACTTCAAGGAGCCAAAGAGAAGAATGAGGAGAAGAAGACGGAGTCAAAAGAGGATCAAGAGAATTCAAGTTTGAAGAAAAAATGGCAAGGATGTGCGGCTGGAAAATCGGTGGGTTAGCTGAGCACATGTGAAGTATAGATAAGTTAACTCGAGAAAAAGAAGAAGTTAATAAACGATTGACAAGTTTTCTGATCCAGAACGGCTATAAGAGAGGGGGAGTAGACAAAACTCTGTTTATTCATAATTCAGATGATATTCTTCTAGTTGTGCAGATCTATGTAGACGATATTGTTTTGGGCTCAAAATCGCAGGATAAAGTCAATTGGTTTGTTCAAACCATAAAGGAGAATTCAAGATGAGTATGTTTGGTGAGCTAAGTTATTTTCTCGGATTGCAGGTGAAACAATTTGACGACGGATTATTCATATCTCAGAGCAAATACGCTAAAAATATGGTGAAAAAAGATTTGAGTTAGACCAGAGCAAGTCAGCAAGTACTCCCATGTCAACGACAACTAAGCTAACTAAGGATTCAGATGGAGAAGATGTCGAAGTAAAACTCTACAGGAGTATGATTGGAAGTTTACTCTATCTTACCACAAGTAGACCTGATTTGTTTTTTAGTGTAAGGATCTGCACCAGATATCAAGCATAACCCAAAAACTCGCATTTGCTAGTTGTGAAACGAATAATTAAATATGTCAAAGGTACAGTAGAATGTGGAATTTTTTACACCAGAGATACTAACTGTGAACTTGCTGGTTTCAGTGATGCTGATTAGGGAGGAAATGCGGATGACACTTGAACTTTCGAAACCCTAACCAAACCTTGAGAGAGGAAGAAGTACAATTTCTCTGCAGATTTCGCAATCAAAATCGAGAAAATATGAACTCCAATAGCACAAACATCTGAGATCTTGCGTGCAACCACACCTCCAGTGGTTGAAGTCGAAACTCATTCAAAATCTGATTCTCAGCACAATTCCTCAAGTTTATCGTCGCACAGGAATGTTAGAGCATATGTGCAACATCCGGCTAGATCACCAACACCGCGAGTTTCATCACCTAGACGAGGTACCCCCGTATCTCCTTCTAAGTTTTTTCATAAAAAGTTTACAAGGAAACCAATGCAACCAAATTTAAGACTCTCAAGAAACGAGAGATCTTTTTGGAGAGAGGTTTGAGCGTGAATCAGTTTAAGCATTTGTCTATTTGGAAGTTGTTAGTCGACAGGAAACTAACACACAGTAACATCAGTTGTTTCTATGTGCAAAGAGCTGATTTACGAGTTCTACGCCAATTTAAATCCTGAAATTGAGAGATATTTGGGAAGACGTATATTAGGGGTAGGCTACTCCAATTTGATGCAGCGGTCATCAACAATTTCTTTGGCACACCGAACGTGGAGACTACAAGAGCTAAGGAACTCCATATTGATTTGGATATGGATGAGGTCACAAAGGAGCTTACTGATGGAGCCCTGCTGAAGTGGTGGGGACAGATTCCTAATTCAAAGTTGGATTCGAAATATGCTCTACTGAACAAAATGTGTCGCACGAATTGGGTTCCGAATAAGAAGACTGATGGGATCAGACAGGACATAACCACATTTCTCTATTGCTTAAAAAATAATGTTCAAATCAACTTTGGCAAAGTGTTCTTAGACTCCATCGTTGGACTTGGCCTGTCAAATTCCACGAAGTTTATTCTACCGTTCCCCTACTTGATTCATAATATTTTGAGTCAACAAGTACCAGACATTGTGGGGCAGGACGAATTACGGGAGAACATCCCTCAGTGGATTATTTTGGAACAGCGTTACTTGGTCAAGATGCCATCTTCTGACGAAACTGACAATGATGGGGATGATGTGGTCCAAAACATCATTCAGTTAAAACAGAGGTCGCAACGATTGTGTCCGACTTAGAGAATGTTCAAACGACACTGACTGGTCTCCTAAAGCATCATCAGAGTAAACTAGTGAAGTTTTTTTACTTCCCATTGTGTTTTTCGGTCTTTGTTTTTTTTATGTGTTCTGTTTGAATGTCTTATCACAGAAACAGGGGAAGAATCATGGGAGGATGCAGAACGGATGGAGCCGACAACTAGTAGAGAACAAGGAAAAAGATCAAGGAACTGATGTGTTCCTTTAACGCTCACATATTTTTAAGTGCACTTATAGACCAGTTATATTTTAAGTGTACTTAATTACATTCTTGTTTGAACTTTTTCATGATGATTGGTATTGCATTATGCTTGAGTGTTTATTGCATTGTGTTTGAATTATATGTGTTATCTGATATGTGTTTATGTGATAAGAATTCAAAGGGGGAGATTGTTAATGCAATAAATTTGGGTCGTAGAATATAATTATGTAAAATCAGGTTGTTGAGATATACAAGGAGTAGAAAAGTTCATGAGAGGAATGATGAGAACTTCAAGGAGTCAAAGAGAAGAATGAGGAGAAGAAGACGGAGTCAAAAGAGGATCAAGAGAAGTCAAGTTTGAAGAAAAAAACGACAAGGATGTGCGGCTGGGATGCCGGTGGGTTAGCTGAACACATGTGAAGTATAGATAAGTTAACTCGAGAAAAAGAAGAAGTTAACGAATCTGGGCGAGTATCGAAGAAATACCAAAAACAGAATGAATGCAGTTCGCCGAGTTTAAGTTTTAAGTGTACTTAGTGGGATATCATGAAAAAGTGTGAAAAACAGTTTAGTGTTTATTTACATCTAACTCAGGAGGAGGAATTATCGGCAGAGATCTTTAGTAGTTTGCAAAAATAAACAAGTGTACTTAAAAGATTGATTGGTAAATAAAACTATTATTGTTTTGTGCATTTTGATCTCTTCAAGATATTAATCAATTTAGTTATCTGTCTACAAATTTTCATCTGGTTTATAAAAATATCAAGTGCAATTCGAATATCATAATCAATTTGAGTCCTGAAAGTTTTCATCATCAGTTTCAATTTTATTATGGGTTTATGTGGACTGTTATATCCGGACCGGACCAAAATGACCACCAAACCAGAGTAAAGAATGAACCAACAGTAAGACATGTTCTAAAGATTGTGACAGAATAATCAAGCTGAAGCTACGGCGGCCAAGGCCTGTTCTTCCGCAGCCTGAGACACCGAGAGGAGAGTGCACACAAGGTTCCGGTCTCCATACACGTTGTCCACACGCCCTGCACAATCATACATTTACGTCAGTATAAAAGGATTGAAATCGATAACATAATAGTTTCTCCAAGTATTCAGAAACATGTTCTTAAAGTACCTGTGGAGGGCCAGAACTTGGAGGAGCGGAGCCAAGGGGCAGGGAAGGCAGCATATTCCCGGGAATAGGGTTTTTTCCACTCGTCTGCCATTAGCAACGATGGAGGATGTGGAGCTCCCTGTGTTACACATGAGTTTTCAGATCATCAGATAAAGCCGACTCAAGAATCAGATTCTGCACGAGCAAATGGAAAAATGAAAGGCTATTTTTAACCTTGAGGACGTTGTTGTGGATATCTGCATTTCCATTTTCGATCTGAGCGATTTCTTCCCTGATCGAGATAAGGGCATCACAGAACCTGTCTAACTCGGCCTGCCATAAAACTTAGCCGTTAAATCTTTAATTTAGATATGCATAGAGAGAGGGAGAGATTTGCAATGTACCTTGCTTTCGCTTTCGGTTGGCTCAATCATGAGTGTTCCGGGCACAGGAAAAGACATTGTGGGTGCATGGAAACCGTAGTCCATGAGACGTTTTGCCACATCCTCGGGTTCTATTCCCGCAGTATTCTGAAGCCAATATTGGAGGTTAAACGTTCATGCCAAACAAACCAAAGCAGCAAACTGTACTTTTCACACAAAAAACAACTCTTTGGTCACATACCTTGAAGCCTCTCAAGTCTATGATGAATTCGTGGGCAACTGTTCCGTTTACGCCACGGAAGAGAACTGGGTAGTGGTTCTGAGAACATAAAAAGCAGAAATGAGGATACAAAGATCAAACGAGAAAACTTTCTTTCTTATGAAATCATTAAACTGTATCGTCAAAAGAAGAAAAAACACTAAGGAGAAGAGGAGGAACCTCCAAACGCTTTGCCATGTAGTTAGCATTCAAGATTGCTATCTTTGAAGCATTGGTGATTCCAACAGATCCCATCATGGCAATGTAAGCATAAGAGATTGGCAAGATAAGCGCAGAGCCCCATGGTGCAGCCGAAATTGTTCCAAGTGGTGTACACTTCTCAGGTTGAGGGATACCACCGGTAGGTACCTTTAATCGGGCAACAAAGCAAAAAAAACAAAAAAGAACAAGCAAACACGAAATATTAGGGAAGACGATGACCAATCCACTGAAAAATATAGAAGCTGTGATGGATTAACTACAAGCAAGAGTAGCCATCAAAGCAGAAATGAACACAAACCACGGGGTGGGAAGGCAAAAACGGTGCTAAATGTTTCTTCACACCAATGGGGCCCATACCCGGACCACCACCTCCGTGAGGAATACAGAAGGTCTTGTGGAGATTGAGATGGCAAACATCAGCTCCAATAAAACCAGGGTTCGTCAGACCCACCTGAAAGATCCAACAACATTTTCAGATTAGACAATATTTGCAAAATTGCATGACCAAAATCAAATGGCTGTAACCATTGAGAAAACAGACTTGAGCATTCATGTTGGCACCATCCATATACACTTGACCTCCATTGTCGTGAATTATCTTGCAGATCTCGTCAATACCCTCTTCATAGACACCATATGTTGAAGGGTAAGTAACCTGATATTCAAAATTAATCGAAGAAGGTTATGATTTTAAACAATCACCATGTGATTCATTAAGAGGATTGGGAGGAGATGAAATTATTGCTGACGCCATAATCAGCAATCCAGGGAATAGAAGTGGGCAGCTGAAGCTTGATGGAGTTCAAACTGGGAATCGAACAGAAATTGAATTTGGGTACGGAGCAATCAGAAGAAACGTAAGAAGTAAGTTTGTTCTACGCCCCAATTTGTCCATTTAGGTTTCCAAAGCCAACCCACCACCATCCCAACAACCACATCAACCCAAAGCGAAGCCACAAACATGAGAATCTCCAGAAAAAACCGGCACAAACCCCATATTCTGACGACCCAAAAATCCCCTATGAATGAGTAAAACCCTCGATGGAATCGAAAGGATATGCGTGAAAGCGCAGCGATTGCTCGAGGGTTTGGAGAGAGGGAGGCTAAAGCCTATAGGGAGACGAAGAGAGGGATGGAAGAAGATAATAAGCAGAGGAGAGAAGAGAAGAGGATAAGAGAGGAGAGAACAACCGTAAAGTCATGAAATGAATCGCTCGCATCTCTTCTTACTTCTTCTCTTGCAGATCTCGTCAATACCCTCTTCATAGACACCATATGTTGAGGGGTAAGTAACCTAATATTCAGAATGAATCGAAGAACGTTATGCTTTAAAACAATCACCATGTGATATATTAAGAGGAAATGGGTATAAGCCTTATACTATAAGGTACCATTAGAGCAGCTAGGTTATCCTTGTTGGCTTCAGCAGCTTTCCTCAACTCTTCAATGTTGATGTTTCCCTTTGCATCCGTTCCAACAGCAACGATTTTCATTCCACACATTGCAGCACTTGCAGGGTTTGTCCCGTGTGCAGAGACAGGTATAATACATACATTTCGGTGATGATCTCCTCTTGCCTGCGATTCATTCATCCATTTTCCTTTAGTTTCAATGTTAACAGAACATGGAGAGACAAATTTTTACCACAAGGCGGGTGACATTGTGATTCAAATCTCCAATCTTTTTGCATTGAACATAACAATATGTCAGGTATGAAATCAGCAGCAGTGAAAACTGGTGTCAGCTTTACCATGTGATATGCGCGGATGACCATAAGCCCAGAATACTCGCCAGCTGCACCAGAATTAGGCTGCAGTGAGAATGAGTCAAACCCAGTAATGGTACACAAGAGCTCGCCCAAATTGTTGAACATTTCCTGAAAGTTATGGAGAACAAATCAGTCATGAATCAAATTTTTACACATCAAGATTAATGTATCAGAAATTTTTGGAGATCATGGTGCATCCGAGTAAAAGCTTACTTGATAACCCTTGGCCTGTTCAACAGGAGCAAAAGGGTGAATGTTGGAGAAATTTGGCCATGTGACTGGCATCATTTCCGTCGTTGCATTCAATTTCATTGTACAAGATCCCAACGGAATCATACTGTGGCACAAGGATAGATCCTTAGACTCTAACCTGTGGATGTACCTGAGCAACTCATGCTCAGTATGGTACCTACACATACGTAAACGAAGAAAATAAAGATAACTAAAAAGCTGCAAGAAACGGACCATTTCAGATTTGGACAAAGGAGTTACGTGTTGAAGATGGGGTGTGTGAGATAAGGGCTCTCTCTCGTTAGGTTAGATGGAATAGCATCATGAACCTCGGATGCAAGAGATTCCGCTGTGAACTGAACCTGAGCATTGGAAATGGAAACTTCATATGACCTGGTGAAAGATAATGGAAATACAAGCAGCCATCCGACAGATGAATGATTGATCAACACTCACATGTTTTCCAGAAGCAAAAACTTCTAAAAGTCTATCAACATCATCCAAGGTAGTTGTTTCATCGAAAGAAACAGTAATCTGAACAGAAGAGAACAGAAAGTATTATAATCATATACAAGGTTCAAATAACACAAATATGATAAAAGAAACATGTGTATCTGTGGAATTTGCAATATACAACTACCATTTTTAAAAAAATTCAAATATTGTAAACGCACTCACAGTAGTGGAATCAACAACACGCAGATTAATCTCCTTCTTGTAGGCCATTTCAGCTATTGCATGTGCATCCAGACACTTAATCTTTACAGTGTCAAAGAAGGGAAGATCTTGGACTTCCACAGTCCCAAGCTTCTTCAACCCTAATGCAAGTACACCAGCTAAACCATGAACGCGTTGGGCAATAGATTTTAAGCCTTCTGGTCCATGGTAAACAGCATACATTGCAGCCATGTTGGCGAGCAAAGCCTAAAAAAAATGAAAAAAAATTAGCCAAAAGAGGAAAGATTAAGTGGTCATCGATAATAGTGGCTATACTACTTTGCACTTAAGAACTCAAACATACAGTAAACTCCAAAGGGGGCAACTTCGGAAGTGGCAAATGTTTTTTGTAAATGATTGATGACAACATTTGTTTGCGTCCAGAATCATAAGTGCAACAATCAATGAACATTCAAGTTCTTTGTCACAGTCACATTATAGAGAAAAAACAAAAGATGAACAAATCATGAATTCACTTTGAATGCAAAGAAACTATGGACAGATTAAGTCACAAAAACAAATCATAAAGACTAGTTATTTCAAATGATAAAGTCTTTACCTGAGCAGTACAGATATTGCTGGTGGCTTTGTCCCTCCTGATATGCTGCTCCCTAGTCTGCATAGCCATTCGCAGAGCCGGTTTTCCCGAAGAATCAACACTCACACCAATAATCCTTCCAGGCATCATCCTCTTATACTCCTGAGAAGTGGCTAGGAAAGCAGCATGTGGACCACCATAACCCATTGGGACACCGAACCTTTGGGCTGAGCCAATGGCAATATCAGCCCCAAATTCACCAGGCGGCTTCAGCATCGTCAAAGCCAATAAATCTGAGGCCATAACAACCTTAACTCCATTGGCATGAGCATTATTGACAAACTCAGCATAATCCAAGACTTCGCCCTCTGTTCCAGGGTACTGAACCAGAACCCCACAGACATCCCCAGAACTGTAATCAATGTCCTTAAGATTAGCTGTGACGACTTTCAGCCCAAAACCATCTGCTCTTGTCTTGCAGACATCAATCGTTTGTGGGTGACAGTTGCTAGCAATCACAAAGGTCTTCTTTTTACCCTTTTGGATGTTGTTACACATGGCCATTGCCTCTGCAGCCGCGGTCCCTTCATCGAGCAATGATGCATTCGACATGGGGAGACCGGTGAGATCCGTAATCATTGTCTGGAAATTGAGCAAAGATTCAAGCCTACCCTGCGATATCTCAGCCTGATACGGTGTGTACTGAGTGTACCAAGCAGGATTCTCCATTATATTACGCAAAATAACAGGAGGAACATGTGTGTTGTAGTATCCCATACCAATACACGATTTGAAAACCTTGTTCTTAGAAGCTAAATCATTCATATGCTTAATCATTTGGCTCTCCGTCAAACCCTCATCAAACTTCGAGAACTTCATGGATTCTAAACGTATGGATTTCGGTACCGTGGCATCTATGAGATCATCGAGATTATCAAACCCACACGATTTCGCCATATGGGTTTGCTCCTCCGGCGTGGCGGAGTTATGGCGGCGAGGGAAACTATCGCTGGGCTTCAGAGCCTCAACGGAGATCCACCGCCTCTGCTGATTGCCAACACCGCCGCACGCTGTCGCCGCATAGTTTCCAGATCCGGAAACGCTACGTGTCGGAACAAATGGAGATAAGGAAGAGACATACCTCACGGGAGTCTGATGGACAATCACCGGAGCGGGAGCCGGTTCGCCGTTACGGTGTCGTCTCGTCTCGTGGAAGAGGCGTCTGAGGATTCCCCTGTGAGCGAGTCTCCTCGCACGCTCCATGGACGAGGAAAAATGGAAACCCAGATTAGGATGTAGAATAAGGGCGAGAAATGGAATATGGGTTCCACAGAAAGAACGTAAAGCTGGAGAAAGGTGGATGTCTTTCTAGTATTCCGCCATAGACACAGGTTAAACGAAGGCAATAATGACAGAGAGTGTACAAATTATATAATCACTTTTCAACATCAAACGGACTACTGTGCATGTATCCATACAAATCTATATGGAAAATGAGGTGTTTTAAGCAATATATATCTAAAAAATCAAATTATGTTCCTAAAAGTTTTACAAGTTTATATTTCTTTATAGGTTTATAGTTTGGTATATTTAGAGAAATGATTTGGAATTCGGTGGAGGAAAATGCATTCCACATTTCTTCAAAGTTTACCAAACACATACATTTATATATATATATGACAAAAATAAACTCAACCAAAATTTTAAAAATATATATTTTTATTATAAAAATCATCCAATCAAATCTGTTGAATTTATTATACTATAATACATATCTTAATAAAAAAATATTATAATATATATAAATTTGGAGCGTGAAATAATATTAGAATTTGGGAAAAACATTATCTCCACTAGAAATAGTTTAGGGTTTGTGTTTTGTTATATTTTAAAAATCGTCACATTACATGGGAACTATCGTTCTCTGAAACTGTTTATTCTATTTTATTTTATATTTCTGACTATATAGATATATATATATATATGTATATTAAAATGCATTTAGGAATATAAATTTAGATGGATTTGATTCGTAGGACCCCCGAGGTTTGGTGGAAAATGATGTTCAACAACCACCCCATCGTCACCCTGAATTTATTAAGCACTAAATAATTATTAACTATATAACTAAATGGACAGTATTTATAATATTTTCATTATCTAACATTAACATTGCGTTCTAAAAATGGTGAAATTGGGTGCTTAACAATTTTAGTATTAATATTTTCTATTTTTATTTTATATTGGAAATTTGAATAAAGTTAATACTTTTTTTAATATCAGAATTCGAATGGAAGGTTAGCAATTTTCCTTTTTATCCACTTATTAATTAAAATAATATATCTTATTAAAATTGATGATATTTTATATATGTAATGTATCTGATCAATTTCAAGATTGATGTTATAAATTGTTTTATTTATTATCGATATTTAAGGGTCAAAATGAATGTTATGATTATTTTTTAAGATAGCAACAATTATAAAGAAAACATTTTTTCTTTTTTCTTTTTCTTCACATAATATCATTACAACAATAATATTTTGTTTCGAAAAATGATATGTATCTATTTCATTTATCACTTAGTATATATCTACATGTATGGATGGACATGAATGAATCAGATATTCAAATAAAATTGTACGTTGAGTTTTAAAATGGAAAACAACGTATTTTCTTGTTCGAAAATATTGTTATAATCCTATTTTCTGTTAATTTTGATCTTCATCCGATTTTTTTTATTATTAGTTTTTATTTGATTTCTTTCAACGGTCAAAAATCTACCTAAAATTCTATCATTTAATTTTATATTAATCGACCCGATTTTAACCCAATATTGACTCAATTTTTACTTTAATGTTGACCCAAATTTGACTCAATTTTGACCTCATTTTTTACTCGATTTAAACCCGAATTTATACTTAATTTTAATCGGAATTTTTTAACTTTAATTTTAGCAATAAATCAAGTTAATTATTCAATTTAATCGATTTACTTGATTTTATTATTTTCGAGTAAAATTGAGTACGGTTTTTTACTTGAAATCAATTAAACGGTCTAATTAACTCAATTGATTCCATTTTGATACAATTAATAAAACCTTATTCAATTTTTATTCGAAAATAATTACTCGAATAAGTAACTTGATTTTGATGAAATTATCTAAAAATTAACATTTATTGTTTACGTGTGTAGTAAATTCACATATAATTTACTAAATTGCAATATTTAACATTAAATCGGGTCAAAATTAAGTACAAGTTTGAGTTAAAATCAAAACAAAATTGGGGTCACAATTTAAGTCGAAATTGGATCAGATTCAGGTCAAAATCGAGGCACATCGATTAACTCAATTTGATCCAATTTTGATATAATTAACAAAAGTGTATTCAATTCTGACTCGAAATTAATTAAATTGAATAATTAACTTGATTTATTGTTTCGGGTTTAAATTAAGTAAATTTTGGGTCAAAATTAAGTAAAATTCGAGTTAAAATCGAGTCAAATTGAGGTCAAGATTTCGCTCAAAATTGGTCCGGTTTTGGGTCAAAATTGGGGTTAAATTGGGTCAAATTCAGGTAAAATTTGGTCTGATTCGAGTCCAATTTTGACTCGATTTTAACCCAAAACCGTTCCAATTTTAACCCAAATTGTGACCCCAATTTTGACTCGATTTTAACTCGAATTTGTCCTTAATTTTAACCCGATTTAATTTTAAATGTTACATTTTAGTAAATTAGATGTGAATTTACCACACACATAAACAATAAATGTTAATTTTTAGATAATTTCATCAAAATCAAATTATTTATTCGATTTAATTAATTGCGGATCAAAATTGAATACGGTTTTGTTAATTATATCAAAATCGGATCAATCGAGTTAATTGGACCGTTTAGTTGATTTCAAATAAAAAACATACTCAATTTTACTTGAAATCAAGTAAATCGGTTAAATTGAATAATTAACTTGATTTATTGTTAAATTTCGGTAAAAATTCAGTTAAAATTAAGTACAAATTCGAGTTTAAATCGAATCAAAATTGAGGTCAAAATTAGGTCAAAATTAGGTCAAAATTGAGTCAAATTTGGGTCAAAATTAAAGTAAAAATTGCGTCAACATTATGTCAAATTTAGATCAAAATTGAGTCAGATTCGGGTCAAATTTGGATCAAAATCGGGTCGGTTAATGGATAAATAACGGAGAGATTTTAGGCATATTTTTTATAGTTGATGGAGAATCGGATGATAACTAAAANNNNGAGGGGGAATAGGATTAAAGCAGTATTTTCAATGGGATAATAGATTGTTTTTCCTTTTATAAAATATGGAGAAATATTTTATAAGTTCATTCATAATGGTTTTTAATAGTGTTATATCGAGGGTGGACACGACGAGTCGGATATTCGGATTTTTGAGAGTATACAAACCAAAATGGAGATGTAATTTTTTATTTGAACTTGAATCTAAGAGATGCGGGAATTCGGGCTTTGGATACCTGAATAATGAGTTGGTTACCCGAATCCGAATTTAAATTTAATATTAAAATGATTTACTTATTATTAAATATTTGAAATAATAAAAAAACCACACATAATCAATCAAAATATCCATAATTTTACAAAATAAGTAAAAATTCTACTTTAAATCAAGTTTACAACAACCATTAAAAATATGAAATATAGTCTTAAAAATACATATATATAAAAAGATATAAAACAATTAAATAAATAAACAATTTGAATAAACAAATGTAAAAAACGATAAAAACTAAAAACAAATCAAATAAAACATACGACAATAATTAATTTCTTTCCGAAAAATACAACCGATGTTGAACCTCTTTACATCTTTGATGGTCGAAAATATTCAAAGTAAATCAATTTATTAGTTCATATATTGAAAATGTTAATAATATAAAATAATGTAAAAATATATATCTTCCTCCATCTTTTCGAGAGGAGGCACTTCAGAACTTTCGCCGCTAGAAGATATCATCATTAGTAATTGAAATTGCAAAACAATTACAAGGATTATAAAGATTCCCATTTTGACAGTGAACACATCTTCATCCAAAAAATTCTACTATTCTGTTTAATAAACGATCACAGCTGAATAAACACATCTTTATTTTGACAGTAAACACAATTACAAGAATTACATCACAATAATCGATCACACCCGATTAAGCCAAATCCATCTTCCGACAAGAAGGGAGAAGAAGAATTGAAAAACTTGTTGCAGTTTATGGAACATAGGACGAGATTCGGGGACCTAACCTAAGAAGGGGAAATGCCATTGAGGAGTAAAGAAAGTTTGTTGAGAATGGGGATGAAAACACGATTAGGGTGGTGGGAATTGAAAGAGGAAGAAGAAGATGACAATGAGGAGGTGAAGAAAAAGAAGAAACACGTCGTCGATACCAACGTTCCAGACCGACGACGACACAAACATAGGAGACCGACGACGACACCAACATTAGGACCGACGACGACAACAACATTCCAGGTCGACGACGACACCAACATAGGAGACCAACGACGACACCAAGACCATATTATTCGAATGAACGGGCGAGAGATGTGTGCTTACCGACGACGATAAAGGCGAGCGACGAGGAAAACACTGCCGGCGAGGTAGCAAGAGAAGTAGACGAGAATGACAAGTGCGGATAGAGAGACGCACGACGACAACAATCTAAGAGGAGTGAAAGTGAAATGTCATATTTATAAATATTATGATATATGTTTATTTTATATATATATATATATATATATTCGGGTATTCGTTTTAAGAATTTAAAAACTCGAACCCACGAGTAAATATAATTTTATTACTCGAATCTGAACTCGTGAATTTTAATATTTTCGTAGATTCGAAAGGAATTTCGGATCGGAACAGATTCTTCGGATAATTTATCCATCTTACATCATACTAACAAAAAAAAAAAGATAAAGGACAAAAAAAACCAAATGGGTAAAGATGGAAATCCTGACCAAGATTCTAGTCGGACCAACGGTTGCGATACATTATTGAACTGAGACAAAAATATGACAATTTAATGATGTTGAGAGTGGGATTTGAACCCACGCCCTTTCGGACCAGAACCTTAATCTGGCGCCTTAGACCAACTCGGCCATCTCAACTTTTGTTTAACATTGGTTATTATCTATATATATTATAATGTTTGTTTTCACCCCTTGAGTTTTGTCCTTTTGTACCGATTTTGCTAAGAAAAATCCAATCCTGATTCTGCAAATGGTACAAAAGAAAGGATTTTTTTTTTCACAACTCTCAAACTGATTCAAAAAATAAACATATATATTTTATATATCTCTTTATTAGTTTGTTTGTAATTAACATGCGAATTTTAAAATAATATATAAATTTTTAAAATTATTTTAACTTGGTTCATGAGTAGAAACGTCCTTATAATAATCATATTTATTAATTTTATGAATAAATATATAAAAAATATACAATATATTTTTATGTTATTTAATAATAAATTCAGAAATTATTAGAAAATTTTAAATTTTTTATTGACTTCTCCACATTTGGTCTAATTTTATTACATCGTTGAATTTTTAATTTCATATGATTTTCTTATTCGGTAATTTCTTATGAATCTCATGCATCGTTCCTAATATATTGAAACTTCGGATTAGTTGAATAATGGAATAATATTTTATGGTACGTAATAGAATGTACAATTTCAGAACCTAAAATATAAAAAGTTTGGTTATCTAACATGAACCATCAAAGGTGTAAAACAAATAAAATAATATATTAAAATGGAATATGTTAAAGTTACAATCCAAACAAAGATCGAAATGTAACTATATAACTCAACACCATAGGAGCTAAGCTCCATAATGGATTCTATAGTTTCTTCAAGTATACATAGTGTACATCTACTACAACGAATCTATCTCCGTCGGTATGATGAGACATCGTGTGAAATTGATGTAGTTGTCGTATAAAGCTCCAAGGACGTTGGAGCTTTGATGAATCTGAGAGTGTACATTGGGCGACAATGGACAATGGATTCAGTCAGGATGGATGAGCTCCGAGAAGAGGGTGACGGGAAAACAAAAAAGCTCAGCGATCGATGTCATCTGGAGGCAATGTCGGACTTTTGGAACACATGTCGATCTTGTGAAGCTCCTTCAGCCGACTTGCCGGGTTGCAAAGTCCTGTAAAGGTTTAAGAAATGTAGATGAGATTCCGGGAGGATGCACCTTTGGGATTGCGATAATGATCGACATTTTCATAACCCAAAAGTAACGTTTTTTAGATGATTGTAATGTGAAACTGTGAGGGATGAGCAGGGGAGTGACCTGAGCATTTAGGAATGTCCCAAACCGCAATGGAGGTAGGGGAGCAATGGGGATCGCATATGGCACGATTATCCTCGTGATGTACATTCATGGCAAGCATCCATGACCCAATTGTAACGTCTTCGTTGTTGAACATCCTCAAACTGAAAATAGAGAAATGTAAGTCTGACAGATTCGTTTTCCCTCAATTTTTGAACTAGTTTCGTTCCAGTTTGGTAGTGAAATCCTTGTAATCTAGTCTCCGGGTCCATAACCTAAATCGGTGCTAAGCAGTGGAAAATGGAACCAAATGTGTTCAAACCTGTCATTTCGAGCAGCAGCAAGTGAAGCCACAATCTCAGCGGAAAGGATGTATATAGGACCATAAGCATGTAAGAAGTACTCATTTCCAATCAAATTCCCCTGTTTCTCATACCTGAAAGTTTGACAGTAGAAAGCGAAATGATAAAACAACTCACCATAAGTAAGGATGGTGATTTAATCGCCGAACCAAACAACAGTCACATACCATTTTAGCTTAGGGTCAGTTATAACCGGACCTTTCTTCATGCAGCCAATGTACGTCCGTGAATGAGGCCTTTCTTTGGCGAGAAGTGTAGCAAGTCGATCTGATAATAAAAAATAAAAAAAAAAACAAGAATTTGAGTAAGTTGTGATGCAGAAGCAAGCAACAAATATCCATGCATTCTGCTTTATTTTCTTCTTGAAGTACCTGGTCTCAAATAAATGTCGTCATCGGCTTTAATATAATAATCAGCTTCAAAAAGCTTGTATGCCGCTTTGAAGAAAGCCAACCTTTAAAGGCATAGGATACAGTCTCATTAATAAACAAATAATGAGAGAAAATGAGAAAAAAAGATTTTGATAATAGGTTTCGTAGAGTTACGTTTTATAAGGTAGTCGTAGATATTCTTCCTCAACATCAATACGCATGAAGTCTTTGTACTTTTCGATTTCCTTTTCAAGCACAGCCATCTTCTTAGCATCCTTTGACCGTCCAATAACAAATCTAAATGCTAAGCCAGTAGCTTGTTCCAACCTAGGGTTTCAGTCAACAACAAGATTTCAGAAGCAGAATACAACAGAACACATAAAAATGGAGCCAAATTGAAGCAGCAGACAAGAAATCTAAAATGCCTCATGGCACACCTGTAAACTGTGGATTCGATTCATTCTACCAATTCGTATTCACTTGCATATACGAAAGGATTACAAACATGGAAGTTTTCACTTGGAGAATCTAATCCAGCAGAAGAAAGGAAGATACAAGGATCATAATGAAATCAAAGTATAGAGTCATACTCTATTTGAACGTTAACAGACTCACATGATTTCAACACAAGGCACATCGACCATCTTCAAGCTCAAAAATGGATGAGTTTCCTCAAAGTCCAAGGCAATATTACGGCACAAAAACATCTAAAGAATGGATACTGAAGGCCTTATTTACTCCCACCACTTCAGGTACAAGATGAACGTATACAAGCATGGGGCAATAGAATCCCCAATCCAACATAGAGTTCGGGATCTAAAGTTCTATGTAGACATACAACCCAAGATCTGAAGCTCTATTCTGTGTACTCATTACTGAAAAATGCACAATGCAGAGTTTGACAGACATTACGAAACTTCTATGCACTCTAATGAAGCATCAACGCGATGAAATTCAAAGACAGAAGAACTGGCATTCAAGAAATCACACCAAAGACTAGAAGGATCTGAGCTGATCACTTCAACTTGATCAATCACAACATGGAAACTTCAGCAATCCTTTAGCCAAGACTTTAACTTGATCATACCCAATTTCCAAATGTTTTCACTTTTTCATGATCAGACATGCTCAAAGAACTTGTCATCGTAAATGAAGCCACTTCCACAAACATCGAGAAACATTTCAAAGAAACATACATAAGCGAGATAAGATCCGATACCGTAGAAGCCCATCGGGATCAGAAGGGAACCAAGTCCTCCTCAAAGCTTCCCGACGATCACCCGATTCGAATCCGGTCTGGATCCCGACAAACCCTAGAAACTTGGGTCTCTCAACCAACACACCCACATCGCCAACATCTCCACCGAACTTCCTAGAACCTGAACCTGAACCCTTACCCTTACCCGAACCCGGAAAAGAGTAAAAAGCCCGAAAAGAATCTTCGGATCCGCTGCATCGGTAAACGGGCACTTGATGGGGCCTGGCTCCACCGGAGGTGACGGCAAAGACCGTGCCGGCGACGCCGATGACGGCAGAGATGAGTGAGAATACAATAATGGGCACGGGGATGCGAGGTGAGGCAGGGGAAGAGTTGGGTTTAGAGGTCTTCAGGGGTTTGCCGGAGTAAGCGGCGGGGGAGAGGCGGTGGGAGAAGAGTGGCATTGTCGTGAATAGGAGGTTTGTGGGAGAGTGAAGTTGGGGTTTTGGACGGACGGTGTCTCTTTCGCATGCACTGGAGAGAGTTAAGGTTTCTGAGATCTGTCTGTGTATAGAAAGAAATCTTTTTTTTTTTTGGTGAATCTAATGAGTTTAGCTCTCATTTGCTCTCTGTTCCTTGTCCTGTCCGAACGATTTTTCTTTTTAAATATTTTTTTAATGAGCTGAAAGAGAAGAGCATCAAAGGATCATTGAACTGTATATTCACGTGACAACAAGATTTCCAATAAATTTGAGTGTATAATAAAAAGGTTAATAAATAATTGCAATAATGATAAATTGATGAAAATAATATGGGTAACTTAAAAAATATCTCCCCACGGTAAAGGTGTTTCAAAAATACATTTCGTTGAAAAAAAGTTTCAACTTCAAATCTACCCTTAAAATATTGATAATCTCATATTACTTTTGTCGACAAATTTTCTCTCTCCTCCAAAGCATCTCGATTTCTCTCTCTACTGTGGTGCGAAAATAAATGTTCTTCCACCACACCACGACAGATTCGGTGAGAGTAGCTTGAAATCGGCATCAGACTTGCTGCCAATAGATTGAAATCGTTTGTTGTTAACAAAGAAGCTTGCAATTAAGTAGGTTCCGCAGAAAAACTGTTGCACTAGGTCACAGAATCTTAAGGGTCGCAGGGGTAAAGGGGTCAAAGGGTCGCAGGGTTTAGGATAGGGTCGCAGGGGTCCAAGGGTCATAGAGGATAAAAGGGTCGCAGGGGTCCAATGGTCGCAAAGATATAAGGTTCGCAGAGGTACAAGGGTTGCACGGGTCCAAGGGTCACAGAGCCTCATACGACCTTTGCGACCCTTGCGACCCTTGCGACCCATGTGGACATTGCGACCCTTCCGGCCATTGTGACCATTGTGATCCTTGCGACTCATTTGTCCATTTCGACCCTTGCGACCATTGCGACCCTACCGGCCATTGCGACCCATTTGTCCATTTCGACCCTTTCGACCATTGCGACCTATTTCGATCCTTCCGACCATTGCGACCCTTGCGACCCATTTATCCATTTCAACCCTTTCGACTAGTCTTTTCAATGTCAGACTACTGTTTTTTCCAGGTGCTAGCTATGCTTTTTATTTTACCACTGCCACATTCAAGACTATTGGGACACGTCTTTGTTACCCCTATATTAAAAGGTTCTTTAATGTGGTCAATACATGCACCTTGTTCATTCTTTGTATTTAGTGTCTTTCTGGAATTTTATGAGTCCATTTATTTTTCATTAAATATGAGTTTATAAATAGAAGGGAAAAACCGAAAAGCTACAACAATTTGTAGCACCAAATCATCTCTTGTTTCGAGTCTTTCATTCTCTCAAAAAGGCGATTTCTAATATCTAACCCTAAATTCTCTAAAAAAATCCTTGTTACCTTTGTAACCATTTTGACCTTTGTCACGAAGGTCATATGGACGACCCAGAGCATCGTGCCGTCTATTTGTTATTCGAGGTCTTGGTAATCGTCGGACTCGGTCTCTATGCAGATACATACAAGTACTTACAACGTGGATGAAGGACTTTGTGATATATCTGCACTACATAAGGTCTTGGTAATCGGCAGACTCAGACATCAAGCTGTATCCGCGTTACCTAAGGTCACGGTTGGAGGTCAACTTGGAGAAGGCGGTGAGTCACACACGACTCTCCTTGCGGGGGAGGGCTCCGATGTGTCTCTAAATTCGGCAAATTTGACCTTTTTTTCTTTCCTTTTTTTCTTGAACTTCTTTTTGCCTTTTTTTAACCGTTGTGACCTTTGAGACCTTATGTAACCTTATGTAACTTTTGTGACCTTTGTAACCCTTGAGACCTTATGTAATCAAAATTTAAACGTTGGAAATGTCTTACTTTGCATCTATTATTCGTAAGATTATGACCCATCGACTCATGCGACCCAATATGACCCGTTATGCGACGCTCAATCGGATTAAATTAGAATCAGGTTTAAACGGGAATCCATCCGACGCATGCGACCACATATGACCCTTATACGACTCATGCGACCACATATGACCCATGTACGACTCATGCGATCATATATGACCCTTGTACGACTCATGCAACCACATATGACCCTTTTACGATTCATGCAGTCCAGTATGACCACATATGACCCATGGACGACTCATGCGACCCAATATGACCACATATGACCCTTGTACGACTCATGCGACCCAATATGACCACATATGACCCTTGTACGACTCATGCGACTAGTCGTTTTGCTGTAAGACTCCTGTCTTCCGACCCATGTGACCTTTCCTACCCATGAGACTTGTCGTTTTGCAGTCAGAATCCTTTTTTCCGACCCATGTGACTTGTCGTTTTGCTGTCAGACTCCTGTCTTCCGACCCATGTGACCCTTCCCACCCATCTGACCCTTCCGACCCATGTATATAAGTTAACGTCTACGTCTCTTCTCTTAGTATGCATATCTAACCCATATTTCTATGAAAGATCTTTTTACCTTTGTGACCTGCATGCCGCAGTCACCATTGTCGATGCAGGACATCGTGATGTCTATGTGTTACTCAAGGTCTTGGTAATCGGCAGACTCAGGCTCTATGTAGTCACTAACGAGTTACGGGGGTGACTTAGGTGACAGTGTTAGGTCACTCTTCAAATGTGTCTCGAAGACGAAGTACATGGTACGAGATGACTTAGGTGACGGTGTTAGGTCACTCTTAGGTCACTCTCGGCGAATGAACTATCTCTCCAGTGAACCCATGCGACCCCCATTTGACATTAATTAGTTTGACGTTGTAAATGTATTGCTTTGATTGGTTTTTGGCATTTTATCATTATAAACCTGTAAATTCGTCGATTTCGCATCTATTCATCCATATATGCGACCAAGCGACCCATGCCATTATCAATATATTTGAGTTGTATATGTTTAATTTAGAATCAATATAGATAATAATATAAATCATATCGACATTTGAACAAAATGTTAAATGTATTGTTTAATCATCCGCCGAGTTCTTAAAACACTACTATCACTTTTGAAACACAGGCATTGGTTATACACAACTCAACTAGGTACACATGGGTCATAATCGGTTTTAACCGTTGATTGACGTTGTAAATGTATTGTTTTGTTTGGTTTTTTCATTTTATCATCATAAACCCGTAAATTTGTCGAGTTCGTATCTATTCATCAATATATGCGACCATGCGACCCTCATTTGGCATTAATTAGTTTGACGTTGTAATTGTATTATTTTGATTGGTTTTTATCATTTTATCATCATAAATTCGTAAATTCGTTGAGTTTGCATCTATTCATCAATATATGCGACCATGCGACCCTCATTTGGCATTAATTAGTTTGACGTTGTAAATGTATAGTTTTGATTGGTTTTGGCATTTTATCATTATAAACCTGTAAATTCGTCGATTTCGCATATATGCGACCCAGAGCCACCCTCAATTTTGATTGGTTTTTGATATTTTATCATTTTCACCAGAATTCTCGCCAAACTTTTCACCAAGATTTGAAAAAACATTTCGAATTCAATCTGACGGCGATTTGATGTCAGGGTCATGTCTTTTCGTATTCCAGTCATTTCCTTTTTTCTAATAACGACAAACACTCTCTCTCTATAACTCTCATCATCATCATCATCATCATCATCATCATCATCATCATCATCTTGCCGAAAATGCAACATTTCGTAGTACCAGTCACGCGTTCAAATCTGGCCGTAGATGTAGTGGTAAGTGAACTCAAACCGATTTATTTGATTCATCAAATCTGGCCGTATATGCATTAGTTTGGTGTTGTTGTAAATTTATTCGGTTATCGCAGACACTTCCGATAGAGTTTGCGAGGTTAAATGTTCTTTGCGGTAGACAATATAAGGTTGATCAGATAACCAATTACACAGACATTTGGGAGGCAAATCTAAGGCCCGTGAAACACGGTGGTGCTAGCATCACCAGAGGTTGGACAAAGTTTTGTCACAATAATGGCTTTAATGTGGGTTGTACCCTCAAAGACGAACTGGACACCATTCTTGATGATGTACCTTGTCTACTGCTTGCCCCTATAATCTTCATAGATTGAATTCTGTTGTATTTTGATTGCTTTGAACCTCATTTGAACAACAAAATTCATGTTTGTATTTGGTTGTTTTTTTTACTATTATTCAATACAATGTATTATTGTTAGTATCGATGTTTTTGTGGATTTACTATTATTGTAATAAGGGTTGCAGAGGGTCTAAGGGTCGCAGGGGACAAAGGGTCGCAGAGGTA
>CM071868.1:11255995-11302947 GCA_036759665.1 Gynandropsis gynandra
AAGCGTAAAGGGTCGCAGGGGTCCATCGTCGCAGAGGTACAAGGGTCGCACCATTTGTCCTTTGCGAACCTTTTACCTGTTCGACCCTTGACCCTGCGATCCTTGACCCTACGAGGGAGTCAAGGGTCATAGGGGTCCAAGGGTCGCAGAGGGACAAGGATCGCAGAGGTCCAAGGTTCGAAGAGGTACAAGGGTCGCAGGGGTTCTAGGGTCGAAGAGGTCCCTCTGTGACCCTTTTACCTCTTCGAAAGGGTCGAAATGGATAAATGGGTCGCAATGGTCGGACGGGTCCCAATGATCACAAGGGTCGAAATGGACAAATGGGTCACAAGGGTCGCAATGGTCGCAATGTCCACATGGGTCACAAGGGTCGTAATGGTCGCAATGGCCGGAAGGGTCGCAATGTCCACCCTTGTACCTCTGTGATCTTTGTACCTCGGCAGGAACATCGTCGGCGACGTCATCGACATGACCCGCTCCCACTAAAGTATCTTTAGTGTGCACCTCTTCGATAGAACCCACTGGAGCATCTGCATAAAATTATTTCATTCATTAGACTCATCGTTCGTTACATTGATTATGTAACACATGCGACCCATTCGACTTTAACGACCCAGTGACCCATGCGACATATGAAACCATGCATCCCATGCGACTCTAACGACCCTGCGGCTTATGCGACCCTACGACTCTAACGACCCTATGACTTATGCGACCATATGACTTATATATCTCGATGGAAATTGACACTCAAATGACGTTTTCACTAAATATTACTTACTTGGTGGAACTCCATCAGGAGCAATGTTTGCCAAATCCTCTTCTGAGCCATCTCTGCTTGGCTCTTTTCTTGATACTGGGTTTGGACGTCGAAGGAATTATAAACCAAAATGACTAACAGTGTCAGAAGATTGGTTTTCGGTGATCGCAACTTTCTCGACAGCCTTTGATTTTGGATTAGGCATATGAATCCCGGTATCCCTTAGAAGGTCTCTTACGGGGTTGATGATTCTCTTCTCCGACTTCTTTATTTCCCCTATTAATTTCTGCTCTAGTGTCAGAGGGACAACATCATCAGCATCAGCATCACTCACGCTCTCCTTCCTCTTAGTCCCTTTTTCCTTCTCCTTTTTTTGATCTCCAAGAGCTGCTTTTCGTGTAAATAGTTCTTGCTTACGGATATCCTCCCAACAAATAATCTTAGGATTTCTACGAAAATGTTTCATCCATATCTAAACATTAGGATCGTCACATCCCTCGTAATCTTTCAGATAAGAAAGTAAAGCTTCCTCTTCGTGTTCAGCACGAAGAATACTTAGAATATCCTGAAAAACAGAAAATAACCATTGTTACCCTCTGTGACCCTTGTTTTCCTTGTGAACCTTGTGTAATTGTTACCTTAGAATCTCCAATCTGCCTTATCACATCTACATACTTCGGGTTAAAATTGGATTTAACCATCTTCTTGCACATTCTTGGGCATGATCGATGCGCATCCATAACCTCAACATACCATCCCTTTCTGCCCAAACTAAGGATGGTTTCGAATGGAAGTAACTGAAACATTAAAACAAAATGATAAGAATAAAAAAAGTACGAAAACATTCAAGTTATTCGAATAATATATACAACTTACCATTAGTGGGATCATGAAACCGCCACAATACCATTTTGGTTTCAGTGATTCCCCGCTAACCGTGCTTGTGCAAGTATCCACAATCTTCTCGAATGTATAACGATCCCATGGAAAGTCTTCACAAAATTTCAAGTCATCAATCATGTCAATGAGATCATGGCTGATAGAGTTTTCTGCTAAAGGCTTGTGAGCCATAACTTGCGGCAACAACATCAAAGTTGTCAACCTCTTCCGGTCGTCAGAATTCTTCGCCTTCACAAGTTTTTCACTGACTTGTTCGGGGTCACCTTTCCACGACCGAAATTCTTCAGCCTGAATGTGACACCCATCATGGACTCCCGTCCTATAGGATATGATCGGCATTTCAATCCAGAAATTAGTGCGTACTCCACTGTAGAGTACCAGATGGGAATGCCGTTTATGACGAACCATAACTCCGTCTTGTCCCGTATAATCACGGAGTGATTTAGTAGGACATACATTTGAACCTTCGTCAATGTGGAGTCACATTGTAAATGGAATAAATGCCTAAATTGTGACTTCTTCTCGAAGTAATGCAACTCGTGTTCATCTAAGATTCCTCTCAACGTCCTTATTGTCTCGTGAAGATAACACTTCGTGGTGATCTTTGGAATTCTGTCCATGTGCTTGAATTCATACACAAATCTCGGCTTTGGCGCCACCTGCAAAATGACCAATTACGAATACATTATACTTCTACCGACTTAAGCGACCCATGCGACTCGTTCGACTCAACCGACTTGTGCGACCCATGCGACTCAACCGATCCGTGCGACCCATGCGACTCAAACGACCCTCAGACACTCTACGACACTCTACCGACTCACTAAGACGCAACCGACCCACGCCCCTTAAACGACCATTGCGACCCATCCCACTCACTGAGACAACCGACTCACTAAGTCGAAGATGGTCATGCAACTCCTGCGACCCTTGCTACTCAACCGACTCACTGAGTCAAAGATGTTCATGCAACTCCTGCGACCCTTGCGACTTAACCGACTCACTGACACTCACCCATTTCAAAAACCATTTTGTGACTCGAAAGCTTGCAAAACCTTAAAAATCGATCTACTTACACTTATTGACGCCATTGAAGATTAACTCGTACTCTTTTCATCACTGCTGCTGCTGATTCTAGCCATTTTCCTTCTCGCCATCTTCAAATCGATTCCTCTCAAGTTCGACATCACTTTTTTCTTTCTTGCTATAAACTTTTAAACAAATTTCACGTCGAAAAACTGTTAGACTTTCTCGCTTTTAGCAGTTTTTCACGTCGAAAAACCGTCGAACGTGGGTTTTTTCACGTTCGAACATTAAGGGCAAATTTGTCTTTTCTTCAGTTTTTTTCGGATTTGCTAATTATTTTAGGGAAGAGTATTTTTGAAGTGGTTTAGCCCTATAAGAGTATTTCTGATATTCCGCCAAATAAACTGATGACATATATTTAAAATTTTTATATTAATTAAAAATGGTTCATTAAAAACAAATCTACTCTGAATAGGCTTTGAAGTGTTATGGTTACTTTATTTAGTGAGGTGTCAGTGGTTTATTTCTGGCTTAATTGAAGAGAATAACGCATTAAACTATCCTAATTTCCATTATACCGAGAAATAAATTAAAAAAAAAGGTTTTGTGTGACATTATAAAATGTCATTAATATGTTAAAAACCATTGTAACTTCTATAATACAATTAAAATTTATAAAATGATCAAAATTATTATTTTGTTCGAAAAATATTATACACGAACTCCAACTCCAGAATGCTGACTAAATGATTCAAATTTGCCAAAATAAAACTATGCACGACTTTAGAATACAATTAAATTTTAAAATTTTAAAAACTTCAATAATTTAAAATTTAAAAGAAAAAAGTTCATTAATGTACTCGTATGTATATATCTTACTAGTAGCCTTTGTTCAGTGGAAAAAAAGTATTCTTTTATCATCAATAGTGCAGTTAAAATTTTTTATTAACGATTATTTTTTATATAATAGGGGGTTTAATTGGGTCAAATTCAAAAATACCTTTGAATTGAAATGTTATTTTGATTTTAAGTTTACCTTTAAAAAAAATGAATTTCAAAAGTATTCTTATAATATTGATATTTTCAAATTTTCTCTGCGATCCAGCGACTCAATGCAATCCAGTGCGACTCAGTGCGACCAGTACGATCCAAACGACCTAATGCGACCCAAACGATCCAGTGCGATCCCAGTGCAATCTAGTGCAACCCAAACGACCCATGAGACCATTCAGTGTGATCCAGTGCGACCCAAACGATCCATGAGATCCTCGAAATCGTCCGAAAATCGCTGAAAATCACTGAAATCGCTCAAAATTGCCGAAATTCACTAAAAATCGCTAAAAATCACTGGAAATCGCTCGAAATTGCTTGAAAATGGTTGAAAATTGCTCTCAACTTCGAAATCATCTCTCACTCCCTCCTGTCAATTTTAAAATATGTTTCATTTCATTAACAAAAATATCAAATCATGTGTTTTCATTAACAAAAGGTCATATATGACTTTTTTCCAATTTTGTTCATTAGGTTTACGAAGGTATGCATGAAATCCTATGATACTACGAGGATATACTTGATATTTTTTCGGTTTAGTTATATGAATTTCCAATGTTTTAAGGTTTTAAGGAAACATACTCTTTGGTTAAACCTAGATTGTAGGGTTTGGCAAATTGGATGATTAGGCAGGTCACAGGGTGTATACCAGACATTTGTCTCGGGTGGACAATCCGGGTTAGTGTTAAAACATTGAACGAAATAAAATATGTCTGGTTCGGATCCATTATATAAAAATAATCAATTGATATAAATATATAAAATCGATTGATTACGATTTGATTCAGTTAATACTTCAGTTAATAATTGAATCAATTTGATTAACCGAATAGTTATTTAATTTATTTATAAAATCAAACCCTTTAAACATGGTTTTTTTTCATTCCTTTTTTTTTATTTCTCATCTATTTTGGGTACAACAAAATAATTTAGATATTATATATTATATTTGAGAACTAACATGATAATTAATTATATTTTTAATCCGTTATATTTTTTTTGTCATTTTCAAATTATTGCTTATTTATTATGTTATTAATTTTAATTCACCCGTTATAAGAGTTCATTTAATGGATTATAGGTTTTACTATATTGTTGTTGGTTGATGTTAAGGGCAATGTTGATATCATCTTGTTACCTTTGTTTCCACGCGTACTTTGATAACACTGTGAAGTTGTATTTATCATTTTTTTTGTTTAATTAAAACTTGTAAATATTTCCCATATAAAACGAATAAATTAGAGTTAACATTTTATTTTAGTTAAAAAATTTATGACTATAACCGAACCAAATTATTATATAACCAAATCAAACAAAAAAATGGTTATAGTTATAATCGAATAGTTATTATTTATTGATATTCGAATAACATTTACCAGATTTAACCGAACCAAAATCCAAACTGATACCCGATTATCAACCCTAGTCCACAAACATAATGTATGAATTAGAAGATTGTCCTCCGTTTTTAAGCTTAATTAATAAAAGTCTAGATTTTGTTAAAATTCAAATCATATTTATATAATGAGTCAAAATATAATCACTTTTACAAATATTCTATCTCGTAAGATTGATAATTATGCCTGATAAAACAGATAAAAAATCCACAATTGATGTGTATTTGTGCTTTGATTGATCCATGATATATAGCATTGATCGAGCTACATGATACTTAGCATTCATGCTGTATGATTAAATGAACAATCTATGCGAACTCTCGTATTTGGTGCTTACACCAAGCAAACAAATGCACACCCGAGAAAACTTTTATGTTGAGGAATTGATAAGACATAAGCACGGTCTATGCGAAAACTTCCACCAAGCGGCCATGCCAAGTGAGTAGACGCACAAACCATGAAAACTCTCGTAAACAAACACACAACCCAAGCAAAAACATTTCTAATGAATGTATTGATCGGGCGACTAGACGCATAGTCCATGAGAATCCTCATATCTGGTGTTCGGATCAAGCATACAAAAGTACAATTGGAGCTAAGGCTAGGCACGGGTCGGGTACTCGTACTCAATCGAACCCAAAAGTGTAACACCTCTATCCCGAAACAACCTCGGAATTAGGAGTGTTCATCATCACCTTCAGGAGGTGACCACATGTATCATCGCTCAAACACATTTATGAAACAAAATACATATTTTTATTTGCAATAAAAATATTCGGAACCATATAGCACAATAAAATACATAAAACCATAGTCATGATAAATATGCAAAATAAAATTTATCGAGACCCTCTTGTACGCCTTTCCCATGAGTTCATTGTGAGTTCTAATGTTGTTGTTCAATCTTATTGCTCTTTTTTCTCGTCATTACCTGTCCATCCACGATATACCCATGAATAAGGTGAGTACGACGCATTCAGTGAGACCAATACATGCACATATTTCGTGCCATGTATTCTTTTACTCTTAACTAAATAACACAAAATAATGATCTATTATCACATTAACTCTATCCCTTCTAACTGAATATCCTAAGTTTACGACTAGTACCACATCAGATCATAACCCATTGAGTCCACAAGACTCTAGCTTGGGCATAGTCTCGCAAATTCCAAAGGACCATAACACATTGAATATCTCGCAAAGTCACAACGTACCTCATCCATCAATATAATATAGCACTCTGTCACTCAAAAGGTTACCACAACCCAAACACGGTATGACGCTGGTAGATCCCCTAATCTAATTCACTACAACGCTTCCCCTAATCCAAGTGTCACAATACTAACGTCATCGACCCAATACACCTCACATGAAAACTCTCACCAACACGCTTGCACTTGTCTTCTTCCGATGTTTCGAGTGTGAAATCACTCGATCAAGCACTTTAGACAAGATGTTCATTCGGTTCTAATACCGAATCCAAAATATCGACGTTCTCCGACCCCTGACACTTAGTTGAACATTAATTTTCTAGATCATCTCTAATCACTTAAGGTTCACCAAAAATCAGTTTATATACATGTCATTAGTCCTCATACGATAATTCTAAGTTGTAATCCAATCTTCATTAATAACATATCATTAATAACATCTGAATTTTTCCATTATGAATTTTCTAGAAATTTTATCGTGATCATGTCTCGTTTTAAACGTAAAGCCTTCTCAAAAAATAAAAAAGACCAAATTTTGCATGGGGAAAGATCATCTTATATTCTCCGATGACTTAACTATCCACAATGATATTGCCAACTACGACATGAATCAATTTTCCACTAGTATAGATTCATCGAATAATCAATAACCATTATATAAATATTCAAATTAGTGGAATAATGAAAAGGAGAAATATAGAGTTTTACCCGACTCTCGATTACAATTGAACCATAAATAGAATACTAAAAAAATTGACGAATCTTCATTCTCCCCTTTTCTTTTATGTTCTTTCCGTTTCTTTTCTTTTTTTCTCCTATCTTCTTCTCTCGGTCGTGCAACTGTTCTCCTTTCTTTTTTTTATATTGTTTATTTTATTAACATAAGTTTAGGTTAATTAATCAATTAACTATTTGGGCCTTATCGAGCTTCACATTTTTCTCACTACAACAGAATTCGTCCTCGAATTCAATATCTCTGATTTTACAACGACATCTACATCCAATGAATTGAAGAACCGTATTACTCAATTTCAAACAATTTTGGATACTAGTGCATCATCTTCTCCTCTGATTCTCATGTCGCTCCTTCTACTCCGTGATATTACCACACGGCCTTTATTATCGGAGTCCGCTTACATATTAACTGTTTCACTTGGTGATCCACAATGTATACCAGATGCTTTTTATATGTTAAGTCTCTATTCAAAGTTGTTGGTGGTGCTACCAATATTTTTACTGGTACTGATAAATGTTTACATAAAAAATACATGAAACACATCATGTATCCCTTCTAAAGATGAGGGATGCTCCAACCGGTAGGCGATTTCTCCAATTCACTTAATTACTTTAAACGATCTTGTGAACCGTGGTAATAGTTTGTTTATTCGGCTCCCACCTGATCTCCCTTGTCTCGCTTGAACTAGTAAATACACCATATCTCAGATGTTAAACTCAATTTCCTTTTTTTTTCAGGTCAACATAACTTTTCTAACGATCTTGAGCCGTCTTCATTTTTATTTTAATAATTCTCAGCTTTTCTGTAGTGTCCTCAACAATCTATGTTCCGAAGATAGATCTCTCCCACACTCCAGTCCAACACAAGGGCGTACGCCATGATCTCTCATATAATGTTTTATATGGCGGAATCCCAATGCCAATGTGATAGCTATTATTGTACGCGAACTCAACAAGCGAAGAGTGATTCTCCAAACTACTAGGCCACTCCAACACACATGCTCGTAGTAGGTCTTTAAACGTCTTTATAGTTCTTTCAAATTGTCCGTATGTCTATTGATGATACGCAGTGCTCATGTGCAATTTGGTTTCTAGCTCTTTTTGAAATGTCTGCCAAAGACATGGAATGAATCTCACATCTTGATATGAGACAATGCTAGATGAAACCCCATGTAACTTCACAATCTGCGCAATATATAGATCCCTACTAGTTGATTCACATCAAAAGTATTTTTTATCGGAATGAAATAAGCTGATTTAATTATTTAATACACGACCACACAAATGGAATCTTACCCCTTTGCATCCTTGGAAGACCCATCATGAAATTCATGGTAATATGGTCCCACTTCCATTTGAGAATTGACAAACTTTGTAAATTTTTGATTCATACTTGTTTTTTGCTTTATTTAATTGACACATTAGACATTTCGTAATCCATTAATTGATGTGCTTCTTTATTCCTCTCCATTGATAAAGATGGTGTGCATCCCGATACATCTTCGCAGATCTCGAATGAATCGAAAACTTGGATTGGTGAACTTGTCTTAAAATCTCTTCTCTGATCCAAGATCTTTCTCGACCACTGATCATCATAAGACCGTCTTTCATGACCTGATACAACTAGTACCCCGGATCTTACTGATTACTATTAGTCTTGTGCAATCTTTATCAGTTAGCTATGATGTGTGAATCTACTCAATAGACAAACCTGATCTACTGCTTACAATCCTACACTCTCTGATTTAGTTTGCACTGTCTTAACACATCTGTAACAACATTTGCTTTCCCCAGATTGTATGAGATATCCACCTCGTAGTCTGCGATAAATTCCATCCACCTTCTTTAATGCAAGTTTAACTTTGGTTGCGTAAATATGTACTTCAAATTTTTTTGGTCAGTAAAAATATGTACCTTCTCTCCCTAACGGTATGCCCTCCAAATATTTAGTGCAAAGACAACAACTGCCATCTCTAATCATGAGTTGGATAATTCTCCTTATGCTTACCTATTTACCTTAATGCATTGGCCATCACATTATCTTCTTGCATAAGTACATATCATAATCCCGTCTTTGATGCATCCATGTAAACTATGTATGGAATCCTCGATTGAGGCTAACATTGGTGATTATCTTCTCTTTTTAGCTTTTTGAAGGACTCTTCGCAATCTTCGCTCCAAAAAAAGGTATGCCATTTCCCGTTAGTCTCGTCATTGGCTTTACTAGGCTAGAAAGTTCCTTATCTCTAATGTAGTTTTTGGTTGTTTCTAACTTACGATCACTGACACCTTCTCAGTATCGATAGAAACTCCTTCCTCTGATACGATAGATCCCAAAAATCTCATACGTCTCTTTTAGAAACTACACTTTTTTGGCTTCACGAACAATTGTTGTTCTCTAAGACTAACTAACACCAAGCGTAGATGTTCCTCATGGTCCTTTAGACTCTTGGACTAGACCAAAATGTCTTCGATAAATACAATAAAAAAACGATCCAATTAGTCTCAAAACACATTATTCATTATCTTCATGAACGCAACGAGAGCATTAGTTAAACTAAATGGTATAATCGAAATTTTATAATGCCCATATCAAGTTTGAAATGCAGTATTCCTAATGTCTCCTTTTGCAATTGAAATCTGACGATATCCTGATGCTAGATCTATGTTCGAGAACCAAGTCGCACCTCTTAACTAATCCAACAAATCATCAATCCTTGGTAGGGGGTCGATTTTTGACAGTGAATCTATTTAGAATCATGTAATTGATGCACAATATGAATCTCTCATCTTTCTTCTTGATAAACAAGACTGGTGCACGCCATCGTGATGTACTCAGTCGTACAAAACACTTCTAAAAAGATCATCCAATTGATTCCTCAACTCTACCATTTCTACTAGCGTCATTCGATATGGAGACTTAGATATCATAAAGTACCCAGTTGTAGCTCATTCTCAAACGAATCTCCTTATGTTGGCAGTAAGCATTAAAGTTCTCTTAAAACATCTACAAAATCTCACAGTACAGGGATCTCCTCGTCTTGCACAAATGGACCCACTTCTTCTACCGAGATGGTGGCGAGATACAAGTCACACCTTTGATCTAGCAATCATTTCATACGCCACACTGAAGTAATATATAAATCTTTTCACCCGCTTAGATTCCTTGATACTTATGCTCCTAGCAATTTTTTAACAACGGACTTGACCCTAACGGTAATCCATCACTGCTCAATGTCTTGGCAACCAATCTATTCCAAAGATTACATCGTAGCATTCCATTGAAATTATAATAAATTCTGCAAGTAGGTCCTCTCTTTCTATCTCCACAGGCACCTCTTTGAGAACTCATTAGAATTCTAAAAGCTGACCTTCTTGAGTATGCATTCGAACAATGCTCATTGAGTCTTCAAGCTTAGTAGCTAATTTACTAGTCATTGAAAAAAATCACAAAAGTATGTGTCGCACTGGTTTCAAATAACACATGAGTATGTAAACCTCTACGATTATTGATCTTACATAATGTGAACGATTGAAAGAATCTAATTTCTCAATTCTCTGATAAAACTTAACAATCACATACATAATTTATCTTATGTAAGAACATACATATATAACTAAATTGTATAAAAGATGACATATCTGCAATAGGTTCAGTGTCAGCTTCTTGGTCCTCATGCTCCTCCAGGTGACCTCCCATGGCGTATACTCGCGGTTGCTTAGCCCTAAGCTTTGATGCATGCTCTTTGGGTTTTCTAGTTTTAATATGCAACACTGGATTTGCTAGTAGTGGTGGGGATGGTGGCCTTGAACAATGCCTCTGAAAATGCTCTATACTGCCACAACAAAAACATTCGTCTGATTGTCCTTGCCTTATAGTTCTTTTCACTTGCTGGGAACACTCACGAATTTGGTGTTCAAAACTACCACATCGGAATCATCCTACTCTCCAATCAAATTTATGGCATGCCCTTACATGATCATGTCTACAACGATGATATGGGTACCTCGACGTTATTGTGATAGAGCGAGTTGAATTGTTTTCCTCTAAGGTGGTCTCCCTCAAATCTGTTGAACGACCTGTTTCCCTTTGGCATCTAAAAGCTTAAAGATTCCTTCCTCGATGAGTCCCTTCTCTAATAACTGAACATTTTGAACTAGCTTAAACAACGATCCATTTCTGATTATCTCAATCATGCGTTGATTTCTATACATAATTCTTGCAAAAATTCGTTGACCTTAATAATTTAAAAAAATACTGATTTGGCTCCAAGCCTTGATAACTCCAAATAAGTCTCATAATACTAAGTAACAATATGGTAACCTTGTGTCAGCTATAGAAATGAGAACTCCATCTCTTCACGAGCAGTGTGCGGTATATACTTTAACTTAAAATGTTTTTTGAACACAGCCGAAGAAAACATATATTCTAGACATTCCCTCTAGATCTTGTTCCACCAGAACACCGCTTCTCCCTTTAAATAGTGAAGTGCAATGTCCATCTTAAACTCTAATGGATATCTAGATGATCGAAGGTTCCACTCTAGTCGAAACATCCACTCATCGGTCTTCATGTGAGGTATCACATCGCCATGAATTGGCTTGGTACCCCATTTAGCCATGTGATCCATGACATTAAAATTAGGATTAAATCAAGTCAAAATTGAGATAATAATTTATTATTATTAAAACTAAAATTAAAATCAAAATTAAAACCAAAATTAAAATTAAAATCAAAATTAAAATCAAAATTAAAATTAAAATCAAAATTGGGTCAAAATTGAAATCAAAATGTGGTCAAAATTGGGTCAAAATCTGAGGGGGTTTTAGGTAGATTTGTGATAATTGAGGGGGGGAATAGGATGAGATCAAAATCGAGGGGGGAATATGACTAAAATATGGATAATCGAGGGGAAATAGGCTGAAACTGAAAATCAAGGGGGGAATAGGACGAGGGTCAAAATCGAGAGAGGAATAAGACTAAAGCATGAAAATCAAGGGGGGAATAGGCTCTTTTTCCAAAAATTAAACAATGACGAAGCACTATTCTATGCTGTTGAATCTGATTCAGAAACCACCAAAATTCAAAGCAACAATTCGTCGACCGAACAACTCTATACTCGTCGTGCCTGAGTAGCAAAACAACGTAACTAGGCAAAAAAGCACGATCGAGCTTTTATCGACAAAATGTCACCAATCCCCTCGACATTGTTTCATCGATGTCCATTCCCGGCCAACCCATAATCTACTGTCAAGTCCAAATCCACCCTTGCAAAAGACGGTGGCTGAAACCGAAATTCAACAGAAACGAGTCGAAACTCACTGTTTTGTCTCGATTTCTTCGATGACCGTTTCATGCTACACTAACCGGTGACTAGTGTTAGATTTATGGGTGTTGGGTAAATGTCGAGTTTGGCAGTCGGTTCTCGGTGACCAAAGAGTGAATTGAATTTTCATATGTTATGACCAAGCACATCTCTACGACCAACATTTTTTTTAATTCAATTAAACTTAAGTTTTTAACTAATTGAATAAAATCCAATAAACTATATTTCATGAATTTTAAATTGATAATTGAATCAAATTCAATAAACAATTTTTTATAAAACCCTAAATCGATGATTTTAATATTCTATTATTCAACAATGATAACAAATGTAAATTAATTTTTTTAATTTTACGATGCAATTAAATACATAATTGAATGGATATTACAATAATTAAATCAACCAAAAATTATTATGAAAATATTTAATTGAATTTTTCATGTTTTAGTCTGAAGATCTTGAATTTTTCTCCAATGCCAAATCCACCAAATCTCTCTAAGTTTCTCTTTGATTATATATTTTTTTTGTTGTTTTGTGAATATTGTTACCCTATAATATTTTAAAAGATATTAACTATTTTATAATAATGAAAAGCATGTCCTAAAAGACATGTCTTTTGATACATACCTTTAAATTTTATTAATTATAATAAAGAATCAATTTGCAATTAATTACAAAATCATCATTAGATTTTTATAATTGCGGATTCGCACGGAGAAATTTCCATCCGATAATTATCTTTTCAGTACAATATTAATTATCATCGTGTATACCTCAATAACAATTATCAAACACTTAAAGTTATATGAGTCAACGTTAAAATAAAGTTCCTAACAAATATCACATTAACATTTGTGGATATATTTCAATTTATATTAAAACATGTTATATAGTGTACAAGTATGTTTCATTATTAAAGATATAAAATCAGAATTAGATGATCACATAAACATTCACTTGAAAAAGAGTACTTCTGGATGAATATAAAAATTCCAAGAAATCGTTAATCTTTTTCCACTAAATCATTTCATAACGAATTTCATTAAATTGATCTAAAATAATGATCCAATATATCAATTCAAAGATTTTTAAATTTGAAATTTTTTTAAAAAGGAGTAGATTAAAGAGTTATTATGCCAAACCATAAATGAGAACGAATCATTTGACAAAAGATGAATAAAGGAAACAAAGCACGAAAAAAAGAAGGAAAAAAATCAGAAGAAGACAAAACAATTGGGAAGAATAAGATGGTGTACGATGTGAACTAGTGACAAAATGATAAGGTAAGAGTTTTAAGCTTATACATGATTTAAAAATTTTTAAAACTGTATTTTGGTACTGTTTTTTAGAAGAAGAAAACTAAAATTTCCTTTTAACTTTCAAAATACTCTCAAATGATCCTAAAATGTGTTTTGTATTACATGTGCGACTAGGGCTGGGAGCAATATTTCTAAAGTTTTCTACAAATAAGGAAAAACCTTAATGATATCTTATTAGATATTTCAAAAGTTAAAGGTATTTTTAAAAATTTATATATTTTCAAGTATTTGTTGATAGTGAACTTTAAAAATTAAAACTCAAATCTGTTGGTTTTATGTTTTCATTATCTAGATTCCACTCGAACTATTCGAATACTCCAATTTTTTTTAGATTTGAGATAGGTTTTGGATTGAATCGGGTGTATCGAGAAATTTGTGCAACCTTATCCTGAGCACAATCTTTTCGGATGTCACTGGATACATTGTAAATTATGTGTGTATATATATCACGTAAAAGATGTACAAATCTTCCATCATTTTGTGTCTTTATGACATGGTATGGAGTCTAATATCTATTTTTCTCATTTCTTATCTTTTTCGACGCCAAATTTTATTCTTTTCCCAATGATTCATCCGCCAACCTTTGCATTGACGGATCCAAACATAATCTCCTCGAATGTGACCAACTCGACCCCTGATGGAGTCGTTTAATCGCTAAATATCTTTGTATACCTTAACTCTAAGCTATAATAATGGATGAGTACTTTTGTATCCTTTTCTATGTGGTGATAAAGATGATCAATGAACTATCAATATACGTAATGTGTTTACATCAAGAAGAAGACGTCGATTTGTGGTCTCACTTACAACGAATTTTTTAAATGAACAATATACCTCGTATTCAACAGCTTCACTCAAGCTTGCTTACTGCACTAATTGTGGACTTAGCATAGATTTCTATGTTAATGCAATATTCTAGAGACATGTGAAATCTTTTAAAAAAATCAGGTTGTTGAGCAACTTAAAGAGAAGAAACATTCAAAGCGAAAAATGAGGAGAAGTAAAGGGAGTCAAGGAGAAGTAAATAGAGGCAAGCTATTGATGCAAAAAAGGGTGAGCTTGTGAGACTGGATAACCGAAGGGTGTACTTGGTCACACGAGAAGATTGAATGTGCCAACATGCTATAAAAAGTAGTTGACGCATCTAGGTTGAGGTATCTAGGAAGTACGGCAAACAAGTGAAAGTAGATCACGAAGTTGTGCAAGTGTACTTAGAATAATACGGTGAAAATTTGAGAGAAACAATTAGCGTTTATTTACATCTAACTCAGGGGGAGTTATTAGCAGAAATCTTAAATGCATTGTAAAGAAAGACAAGTGTACTTAAAACATTGATTCGTAAATAAAAGTGGTATTGTTTCATGTATTTGGTTCTCTTAATTCTAGTTATTGATTAACGTTTTCGTTCTATTGTTTTCAATTGGTATCAGAGTAGGTGACCTAAGTTTAGAGTAAATCTAGTCACTGGTCTGAGATCCTAGAAGATAACAACATGGAAGGACCAAGTGACTTGTATTCGTTCGGAAAACCAATTATGCTTGGTGCTTCAAAAAGATAAAAATGAGAGCAAGCATAAGAGGGATTGATGAAGATGCTTGGAGTGTCGTGAAGAATGGATGGAATCCACCAATGGTAATAAATGAAAATGGAAATGTTAAGGAAAAACCTTCAGACCAATGGACACCGAGTGATAAAAGAAATTCAACCTTTAATGCAAAAGCTCTAACAACAACTTTTTCTTCCATAGACATAAATGAATTTAAGCAAATTCAAGGATTTGAATTTGCTAAAGATGCATGGGATACTCTTGAAATCATACATGAAGAAACTACAAGCGTCAAAAGAACTCGACTTGATATTTGGAATATCAATTTGAAAAACTGGAAATGGGAGAATACGAAAGTGTCAAGGAGTTTAGCAGTAGAATGAATGCAATTGCTAATGAGGTAAGTGTACTTGGACAAACCTTTGATGATAAGAAACTGGTCTAGAAGTTGCTTAGATGTTTGTCAAAGAAATTTCATGCTCAAAAAGTTACTATGAATATGTCTTTAAATACTGATACTACAAATTTTAAAGAGATTGTTGGGATTCTAGCTGCTTATGAATTAGAGCTTCAACTTGAACAAGGCAACTCTACGAAAGAAGGAAGTAAAGGAGTGGTTCTTCAAGTCATTGATGAAATTTCCAGACTGGATAATCTTGAAGAAAACATTGTTCTACTGACCAGAAAGTTTGGAAAATTCATGAAAAAACATATAGGAGTCAGACGATCAACAATTGATGAACAAGGAAGCAAGAAAGATAACAAGTCTGGAGTCCAATGCCGTGAATGCAAAGGATTGATACATTTTAAATGTGATTGTCCAAGATATTAAAGAGAGAAAGTGTTTTGAAGGGACTGCGAGAAACACAATGCTACAAATGCAAGGGCTTTGGGCACACAAAAAATGAATGTGCAGACGACAGTGTGATCAAAGGAAAATCACTAGTTAAATTTAGTGAATCAAGTTCAGCTTCTGAAGACAGTAATGAAGAAGACTTGTCAAGTTTTGTTGCATTCATTGGAATAATTGAAGAAAATAAAAAGGAATAAAAAGAAGGTAACAAAATTGATGAGACAGGAATTGAAAAAGAAGATGAAGTAGATGTGGAAACTATCTACAATGAGTGGCTGAAAATGAGCAAACTAAACATTCAACTGGTCAAGACTAATGAGAAACTAGAAGCTCAAATTGAATAAATGAAGCAGGAAGTAGCACTGAAAGAAGAAGAAGTGTGTTTTGTTAAAAGCCAACTTGAAGAAACCAATAAGCAACTGAAAATGCTTTCAAATGGTACTGAAAAACTTGATCATCTCCTCTTATTAGGAAAACAAAAAGGAGATAACCATGGAATCGGTTATACGAGAAATAAAGGAACTACTAAGGGTAAATTTATTTCTGGAGGAAAATTGGTAGAGTCCTCTTCTACGGCACAAGAAAGATTACAATAGAGTTATTCATCCAAGAAGAACAGAAACCACAGAATCTTTAACTCAAACAAGAGATATCATGGATTTTTTGGACATCTTAATCATCATGGATACAACTCTGGGGGACATTCTCAGTTTCCATATAAAAAAAATAGTGAGATGCTATTTCTACGGAATAAGATGACACAAACAGATTACGTGCAACAAAAAACTGAGGTTTGATTCAGGTAAGTATGCTTTTCCAAAAATAAAACAAACATGGATAAGGAAAAGTGATTTGTATTGCAATGTTGTCTACATCTCTACACAAAAAGAAAAATCAAACATTTTGATTTTGATAGTGGTTGCTCTAGGCACATGACATGTTCATGATAGCTTCTATCAAACTTTGTTGAAATTAAGAATGCAGGAAATGTTATCTTTGAAGATGGAAACAAGGGCAATATTCTTGGAAGAGGAGACATCAATTCACCTGGATAACCCTTTCTGAAGAACGTGCAATATGTAGTTGGATTGATGACTAATCTAATTAGTATCATTCAATTGTGTGACAGCAATCATCGGGTTCAGTTCAATAAAAAAGAATGTCAAGTGATGAATTCTGACAATAAATGTATTCTTACGGGTACACGTTCATCAAACAATTGCTATGTTTGGAGTGAACAGAAGATATTTCTCAAAGCAACATATGACAATTTATCCTTATGGTATCAAAGACTAGGACACGTCAACCATCGATCACTTGTGAAGCTATTAAGTTCAAGTATTGTCAAAGGTATATCTAAACTGAATCTTGATAGAACTGAAATTTGTAAACCATGTCAATTGGGAAAATAGGTTAAGGTTCATCACAAGAAAATGCCAAACGTCAAGACTAGTAAGATACTAGAACTTGTACACATGGATTTGATGGGACCAATGAGGACTGAAAGCTTTGGTAAAAAAAGGTGCATCTTTGTGGTTGTTGATGATTTCTCAAGGTACACATGGATTAAATTCTTAAGGGAAAAACCTGACACTTTTGAATTGTTCCATTACTTATTCTTACAATTGAAAAACACAAAAGGCAGTTTTAAACGGTTTTGAAGTGGTCACAAGAAAGAATTTGAAAATGATGTATTTCACAAGTTCTGTAAAAAACACGGTATTATTCATGAGTTTTCTGCACCAAAAATACCACAACAAAATGGTGTAGTTGAAAGAAAGAATAGAACTCTTCAAGAGATGGCTCGTGCCATGCTTCATGCAAAATCTATCTCCATTCGATTCTGGGTAGAAGCTATAAACACAGCTTGCTATATCATAAACCATGTATATGTTCGACCGGGTATGTCAAAAACCCTTATGAAATCTGGAAAGGTAAAAGTCCAAACTTAAGTTATTTTCATGTTTTTGGATGCCCTTACTATGTATTGAATGATAGGGAATATCTTGGTAAGTTTGATGCAAAAAGTGATGAGAGAATCTTTCTTAGTTATGGTACTAATACAACTGCATACAGAATTTTTAACCTGCGAACTAGAACGGTTATTGAATCTGTAAATGTTGTATTTGATGAAGATCATTTAACTGACAGTGTTTTGTTTCCATTCTCTACAGATACAATGCAAGAACAGTCTGACACAAACAATGAAAATTTGAGTGAACAGATTGTGACTGCAAACAAAATTAAAGATGAACATACTGAGTACGAACATCATAGAAATGACATGGAGTAGACAACAATACATCAAAATCACTCAATTGACGATATCATTGGTAAAATTGGAGGTGTTAGAAAAACACGTGATAAACTTAGGGTAAATTATCATGATATGGTCAAATGTGCTTGCTTTACGTCTCAAACAGAACGAAAGTGCATTCGTGATGCATTAGATGATGAATCTTGGATCAAAGTAATGCATGAGGAATTAGAACAGTTTGTTAGTTTGGATATTGGTTCCTCGTTCAATTGATGTCAATGTTATTGAAACAATATAGATATTTAAGAATAAAACCAACAAATTGGGTGAAATTATCAGAAATAAGGCAAGATTGGTTGCACAGGGGTATACACAAGTCGAAGGTGTTGATTTTGATGAAACTTTTGCACCCATTTCCTGATTAGAATCAATTAGAATGTTTCTTGGAGTTACGTGCTTTTTTGGTTTTAAACTGTTTCAGATGGATGTCAAGAGTGCTTTTTTAAATAGAATTATACAAGAAGAGGTATGTGTTGAACAACCAAAGGGATTTAAAGATCCATACCATCCAGATCATGTCTACAAGTTGAAGAAATCTTTGTATGGGCTGAAGCAAGCTCCACGTACGTGGTACGAGAGGTTAACAAGCCTTCTAATCTAAAACGACTACAAAAGATGAGGAGTAGACAAACTCTATTCATTCATAATTATAACAATGTTCTTCTGGTTGTACAAATCTATGTTGATGATATTGTTTTTGGTTCAAAATCGCAGGATAAAGTCAACTGGTTTGTACAAACCATGAAATAAGAATTTGAGATGAGTATATTTGGTGAGCTAAGCTATTTTCTTGGTTTATAGGTGAAATAACTCGATGAATGATTATTCATATCCCAAAGTAAATATGCGAAAAATCTAGTGAAGAGATTTGAATTAGATCAAAGTAAGTCACCAAATACACCCATATCAACAACAACAAAACTGACTTAAGATTCAGATGGAGAGGATGTGGAAGTAAAGCTCTAAAGAAGTATGATTGGAAACCTACTTTATCTCACTGCAAGCAGACCTGATCTATGTTTGAGTGTAGGAATCTGTGCCAGATATCAAGTTAAACCCAATAAATCTCATTTGATGGTTGTGAAGAAAATAATTAAATATGTGAAAGGTACAATAGAATATGGGATTGTGTACACCAAAGATACTAATTGTGAATTTGCTGGTTTCAGTGATGCAGATTGGGGAGGCAATGCATATGATAGAAAAAGTACTTATGGAGGTTGTTTCTTCCTTGGAAATAACTTGGTGTCATGGCGTAGCAAAAAGCAGAACATTACTATGTTGTCTACTACAGAAGCTGAATACATTGCATTGGGAAGTTGCTGCACTCAATTAATATGGATGAATCAGATGTTGATGGATTATGGTATGGATTCTAAAACTTTTGTTCCCTTGCTTGATAATACTAGACATTTCAAAAAATCCAATTCACCATTCTAGGAAAAAACATATTGAGATTAGACATCATTGTTTGAGAGAAAAGATTGAACAAAAGCAAATGAGAGTGGAATATGTACCAACTGAATGTCAGTTAGCAGAAATCTTTGCAAAACTATTGGATTTGAATCGGTTTATTTCTTTAAAGAAATCATTAGGTGTTTGTGAACTCTGATTTTTAATGTGTTCTGATTAAATAAAATGATAAGTTTAAAAATTTTGTTGATCTTATAGAAAAAAGAAAATAAAGTATAAGTCTTGATGTTTTAAGTACATTCAGGTAGTTAAAGTAACTCATGTTCAGTTTGTTGAAATACACCTATGTTTTAAGTACACTTTCAGTCTATTTAAGTGACTTAGTAAAATCACTTACTCCTCTAACAGTTTCTATGAAAATTTCTATGTAGATTTGAGAAAAACTTGTTATGAGTATAAGCTCAGGTCTAAGTTGAGAGGTATCAGTTTCAGTTATAACGTCCTATGATACAAAGCTAATTCATGCTTAAATACTCCTTTGTATTGAAATCATTACATAAGAGTATATCTGCAAAAGGTAATCAAGGAGCTTGTTATATGAACAAAAAGATATCTAAACAACGTCTTAGAAGCTGATGATTTTAATAAAAAAAGGTGAATATGAATAAAGTCTTTGTTAATGAACCAAAAAATTGCGTAAGTGTACCGATTTTTCTTAATGGTCTGATTTTTTTTTCTCTTATACAGTTTTTATCAGATAATATTTGAGAATAAATTGAGAAAAATAAAAAAAGGTGATTACTTTAAGTAAATAGGGCGATTTATTCAGAAAATGGTTTGTGATGTGATATTTTGGTGGCTGACGTGATTGGTGTAGTTATTTCATTTTTGAATTGTTTGATGCATTTGTTTTGAAACCATTCTGTCTTACATTTGAGTGCATTTTCAAAAATCCTAACTATTCTTTGCGAAAGAGAAGAGTGAAATTTCGGTACAGTTTTTCAAAACAAGCTCAACAATGAACACCAGGGCTTCAGAAATCCGTTCGCTGAGAGGTGATGGAACGATAATGTTCAACAACGAACCAGTAAGGGTAGCAGATCTTGTATTCGTATAAAATCCTTCAAGGATTAATGGGAAAAGATACAAAACCATGACGAGAAAGAGAGTGGTTCCACGAAAAAAAGAGAAAATACACGACCGGCCACACCTCCTAGAGTATTGGTAGAATCGTCTCCCATCCGAGAACCACAACAGGGACGTTCCAGCTCTTCATCGGAGAAAAGTATTCGGAAAAATGTGTCGGATCATCAACGTTCATATGTGCCCCGAGTTTCCTCACCAAGGAAAGGTACCACTAAAATGTCCTTTTCAAAAGCTTATTCTAGAAAAGTTTACTTGGAAATAGGTCTGTCTAGGTACGAGATCTTAAAGGAATGAGAGATCCTCAGTGAGAGAGGGTTGAATGTGAATCAATTCAAACATTTGTCTATATGGAAGTTACTGGTTAAACGAAGTGTGACCCATACAATGACAAATGTTGTCTCTGTATGTAAAGAATTAGTTTACGAGTTCTATGCTAACCTGAACTCTGAGATTGATAACCCAGGGTCAGAAATGTTTTGACAAATATACTTAAGGGGAAGGGTGGTGAAATTCAATGCTGAGATCATAAACAATTTCTTTGGTACACCTAATAATATAGAGACATCAAGAGCCAAAGAATTACAAATTGATCTAGATATGGATATGATCACCAATGAACTCACGGATGCAGAGTTGACATATTGGCCACGACAGATCCCAAATTCAAAGCTGAATTGAAAATACGCTTTGCTGAAAAAAATATGTCAAACGAATTGGATTCCTAACAAGAAAACTAATGGAATTCGACATGACACTGTTGTCTTTCTCTACTGTATCAAGTAGAATATCCCTCTAAATCTTGGGAAAGTGGTTCTGGATCTGATCATAGGCTTGGGTTATCAAACTCAAAGAAGTTCATTCTCGCCATTCCCATGCTTAATCCAGAATATCCTGACTCAGCAATTTCGAGATATTGTTGAGAATGAGGAGATGAGAGAGAAGATTCCTCCGTGAATAGTCTTTGAAAAATGATATGTTGCAAAGATGCAAGCCTTAGAAGAAATAAGAAATGTTGGAAATGATGTTTCGCAGAACATCATTGACTTGGAAAAGAGGCTGGCAGATGTGGTCTCTGAAATTCAGAATATCCAGAAGGAATTGAAGACCATCTCAAAGCTGAACAAGAGTAAATTAGTGCAGTTATAGAATTCATGATTGTTTTTCTCTTTCTAAATTTAATTTATATTTTTTGAATCTCTTATCACAAAAACATGGGAGAAAATGAAGAAAGGAGGGCACAAACGAGCAAAGCGACAAGAAAAAGACCAAGATAAAATTAATTTGTGTTCCTATTTAGAGCTGATTTTCTAAGTACACATGCTATGACTTGTTATTCTGAATTTGTTTCTTTTAAGCGTACTTATATGCTTGAACTCGTATGAATGTTCTTTATTGCATTGATATGTTGTTTGAATTCTATGCGTTTTTTAATATATGTGTTTATGTGATAAGAATTCAAAAGGAGAGATTATTAATGCAATATTTTAGGGACATGTGAAATCTTTTGAAAATCAGGTTGTTGAGCAACTTAAGGAGAAGAAAGATTCAAAGCGAAAAACGAGGAGAAGTAAAGGGAGTCAAGGAGAAGTAAAGGAAGTCAAGCTGGTTAAGCAAAAAGGGCGAGCATGTGAGGCTGGATAACTAGAGGGTGTATCTGATCACACGAGAAGATTGGAGGTGCCAACATGCTATAAAAAATAGTTGCGCATCTAGGTTGAGGTATCTAGGAAGTACGTCAAACAAATGAAAGTGTAAATGTACTTAGAACGAAACGGTAAAAACTTGAGAGAAACAATTAGCGTTTATTTACATCTAACTCAGAGGAAGTTATTCACGAAAATTTTAAGTGCATTGTAGAGAAAGACAAATGTATTTAAAAGATTGATTCGTAAATAAAGTTGATATTGTTTCATTTATTTGGTTTTCTTGATTCTAGTTATCCATTGACATTGTCTAACTATTATTTTTAATCTATTATGACAAGCTCAACAAAATCTTGTTAGATTTTCCGAGCATTGTATATGTTTTCAAATGCAAGAAGTGTATGTGAGATTTGAAGAAACTCATGAAAAATGATATAAATGAAGACCAAGTCAGGAGCCAGCATTGATGACAAAGTCAAACTTTTGTGACGTAACTATATTTTTATAAAAACATGTATCTGCAGTGGTTTTTTATTCGTAACATATCGAATAAACATAATAAACTTTCAAAACCCATATAATAATCTATAAATGATATAAATGACGTAATTATAGACAATATTAACATTCGAGACAATCAATTTTAGCATGTAAACATTAGTGCTGGTCAATAATACAATACATCATGAAAAATAATTTACCAACGAAGGACCATTGTTAAATAACAAGCACAACAAAATCAAGGAACAAAAGCCAAATCTCAAGCCCAAATAGCAAGAGAAGACATCAAACCCGCTCCAAGGAACAAGAAGCAATAAGAAACAAGTTGAACCTTGAAATCAAGACTCATCTTTTTGCTCAAGAAATCTGCGGCGATTAGATCCACGAGAGCCATATAGATCAAGATTCCGGCAGAGAGGGAGTCCAAGACTCCCTCTGTTACAAGAGCTGCCACGCTATAGGGATTGTAGGAGGATGCCACGGCCGTCCCTATGGCAATCCCTATGGGCGCTGTAACAGCAAAAAAACAAGCCATCAAAGTGGTTGCGCTTGGGGCTAATCTGGCCTCCACTACGCAGCCACCTAGAGCAAACCCTTCGAAGAATTGATGAAAGGAGAGAGCTGCAATAAGAGGACGTATAGTGCAAGGACTATGGGACACTCCTAATGATATTCCGATGATTATGGAGTGTGATACAATGCCCATCTCTAGTATCTGAAATGAAAAATACATAAATTAATCGGTCACTCGCACTTATATAATTTTTCTTACAATTTCTCAATTTAGATTCCAAAACTAGTTTCTTAACAATTTCTCAAATTAAATTCTATTAATAGTTAAATATAATTTGATTTTTCACGACACCATGTGTATAATTCTCCACGTTGTGAGTTGAAGACTTAGTGACATGCATTGTATATAACGATGTGAACCAAAAAAGTCATAAGTGATTTTTTTTATAAAGTCAAAAGTTTGATATTAAAGTCTCTACAACAAGTGAAAAGTCAAAGAATCTAACACCAGAAAGAAAACAGATCCATTACCTGAGAAACAACAACGTGCCTTACACCACTCTCCAGACCATCTTCATCGCCACCATGTCTATGTCCATGTCCATGACCTTGTCCTCCCCCGCCATGACTACCGGATATTCCACCAGATATTCCGTCGCCGACGCTAATCTTCGAGAGAGATCGGAATCCGTCGGAGCCCATGGATAGGCTATGACGGTGGTGCTCTGCATGAGCCCTCATCCCCACGATATGCAAACGCTCCTCCTCCCCGAGAAACCCCGACCCGAGAAGACTGGACCCGGTTACCCTACCCGGTTCGTACGGAGCTGAATCGTCGAGAGACTCGACCGACTCGCTCATCATCTTCTCCTGCTTCTTCTCGTAGTACCCGGTGACCAAGAAATCGGCGAGGAGCGTGAGAAGAGCGGCGATCATCGCGAAAAAACCCGGAAAAGGGAACTTCTTCCATGGAAAATCCGGCAAACACGGGTCTGTCAAGGCGTCGGAGCCGCCGGACAGCATGTGGACGAAACCGGTGGCGAGGATGACTCCGGCTGCGAAGGCCTTCGCAGCTCGGAGGACGCCGCCATCAGAGGGGAGATGGCGGTGGCTGAGGGATCCGATGAGGGGGATAGAGACACCGACGGCTCCGGCAAAGAATATGGCGGTCATGGCAGCGAGTTTGAGCGTGTACGCGGTAGAGTCATCCCGGCATGGGTCTGACTCGCCCGAGTCACAGGTCGTTGTTAACGACTCTGTTTTGTTTATTGACGGGTTTTCAAATGAGTCAAAGAAAGAGAGACGGGAAAAGAAAACGAGTTAAATGCTGTGCGATAAAGGAGACTGCTGAGAAAATGAGAGAAATGGCGGTTTTTTTTTTCTTTTTGCCATCGCAACCTTTTTTTCTTCATTTGGAAGCTTTGTACAATGATTATGCGAAGAGAACTCGGCAGTGAAATTTTTTATATCTCCGTTTGTACAGTGACAGGCTTTTCTTTTGGTTTTTGTCATATAATAAAACTGAATTGCGAAGATTTTCATCTTTAATTTCTGGCTAAGTATATATATTCATGAAGCATTCTGATTTAGATGGAGGAATCTAGAGAGACCATCGAAGCCTCGTTTAGAAGTAGATCAAATGCGAGAAAACACTAGAAAAGAAGTGTTTGAGAAAATACCTGAGAATCCACGAGAGAGGAGTGGCCGGAGACGATCGAGAAAAAGAAAGTCCCAGAGATCCTGAAATCCCTGAAAAGTGAAGCATATAATTATGATAAAAATCGAACGAGATTTCTACGGGAAGTAAAAGAAAGAGAAAGGGAAAGAAAAATGTAACACCAGAGACCTGGAAGAAAGACATAACTATGAGTCGCGAGAGAGAGAGAGAGACAAATGGTTAGGAAACTTGTTTAAATATGAGTTTTCTTCCTGAACACGAAACAACTGATTAGGGTTTTTTATTTCTCAATTGGACAACGAATTGAAGAATAAGATACGTGTGTGCGTGAATGCAAGGAAAAAGTTGAATAATTAATTTGGAGTAAGAAAAAAAAAATAAAGAGCAATTTGATGAAAGAAAAAAACTAAATGCATAAAAAAGAGAGAGACTGAGTTTTGATAAGACGTTATACTATATCAAACCGATGACCACCAATGTCGTCATTTTTCCAAAATAAATACACGTGCATATAATGAAATAATAAAACATTGTTATTTAATTGTATATTTTTTTCTTGATTTTTCATATTTGGTTTTATGTTTTTTATTTAATTTAAATAAATAGAAACTTATGTTAATGTTTTTTAATAATATTTATAAGGTGTTAAGTATATTTCTAATCATTATATCTTATGTAATATATTTATTCTATTATTGATGTATATAGTTTTGAATTTATTCCATTACAATTTTTTATATATAGATAGTATTTATGGATTAACATGACTGTTTTTTATTTTGTATAAAAAGTAATACATATCATTACAAAAAAAATGATTAAACACTATTGCAAGATAAATAGAAATATACACAACTTGATAATGCAAATTTCAACTAAACTCGATACTCCAAAGAACAAGAACAGAATATATAACCTTCCGACTAGGATTCTAGTACGATTTTAATATAATTAAATGTTAATTTATCACAAAGAACAACAAAATTAACCCAAACTCGAGTTTTTTTAATTCAACTAAGTTCAAAAATTCGTTCTAAATAGGTAGTTGATACCAAATTCAATCTACATAGATGTCATGGCTAAAAAAATTCTTTAGTCTCTTATAAATCAGAATGACTCGATCGTGGATAGGATAAGGGTGTGCAAACTCATATCTTATGGATTCTAATTTATTTATCCTAAAATGTAACCTAAATGAAACTGAAATGATCCTAAGTAGTACATAAGATTTCAATCAATGTCTCTCCCAAAATTAGAATTCATATGCCCTCGATGTCGAACAAATATGAGAGAAATGACCAAAACCAATAAGGAAAGACAAAAAATCAGAACACATAACCTCGATATCATTAAAAATAAAAATAGTGGTATGTTTGGACACGTGTTGGTATTAAACATATTTTTTCGGTGTTTTCTATAATATTTCATCATTTCAACTCACGGTTATTCCATGTCGTATTCATTCGTATAGAAATTTTAGATCATAATAATAAATAGAGAGAGAGAGTCTCAGATGCATGCATCGAGATAAATATATAAAAATCAATAAACGTACTGTAATTTAGGTAAAAGTGAAAAATGAAACATAAATAAAGAGTGAGAGATGAAAGAAATGTCACTATTGGGAACACCGATGATCCATGGCTCGAAGCATCTCGGTATGTGATCGATAACTCTCCAGAATTCGTTGCTACACGCTAGCTCTCTGTAATGAGTGTAGTCGGGATGAGGTGCATCTGATGCGTGTACGTTTCGACACCTAAAAGATGTTCAATCAAAACATATGGGTTTAAATATAGGCATTGATATTTAGAATGAATAAACTCAATCATGTAAAAGACATAAAATTTTGGTAAGGGTTGAGAAATCACTTGAACCAAGGTAAAATGGTCAAGCGATTAGGCCGAACCCTAGTTCTGCAGAAATGCTCATTTATCTATCATCTTTCAATCTGACGTAAGCTCTTAGTCACTCAGTGCAACACTCGGTCGAGCACTACGTGTTGACTTCATCCATAGTATTGGAAAACAAATAAACATATAGTGTTTTTTGAGAAAAAAATTAAAAGAGAAAAAGTGTGTTTTGGTTCTTGTTCTCAGTTTTAGCCGACAAATAGTCCCTTTTCCAATATTATGGACGATGTCAACACATGATAGTGGAGTAAAAGAGCTTTGCGATGCACTTTTTCTCAGGGGATTTTAATCAAATAAGAGAAGCTTCCCTAGAAATTTAACATTTATTATTGAATTTCCGGTTCGATTGAGTGATTTTTCGACTTATTTTCACATGGGAATAAGGTGGATGCATGCTAGGCAACTTGATTTTCTATGATTTTCTAACATATTGAGGTCCGTATGAATATCGTCTATTTGTTGTCTTATTATCTACTTGAAGTCCTAGTGTTCAGCCTTTATTTTGCAAAGCTCCATACCATGAGCTTTGTGTTCTTATATCAAGTGAGAAAACATAAACTTAATTTCATTGTCCACCTCAGATTGTTACGGTGCCATTGGAGCTCCCCTTTGTTGGCAGACCGGATATGAATGTGACATATTGTTTTAGAAATTTCCATTGTAGGGTTGTCTTGAAAATCTTGCGGCTGAAAATTTCTTTATGGTTGATTTTTACATTGGTGGTATTTTTGTAAGAAAATATTGGATCATTTTTCCAATATTGTACGTGTTCAAGGAGGGTTTTTTTGCCACGTATTTTGTATCCTCTCATGTTTGTTCTGCCATGTATACTAGTGATTGATTGTCTTGATGTCCATGAGGATCTGTTGATGGTGATGCTTCGTGTTTCATGGTGACCATTTGGATGTTCAGCTTAGCTATCCTAGCTTCGGGTTGAGCCCTTATTCGCTGACTCTCTCAAGGAACTATCTTCACGTAGTCCTTGGAGTACTCCCCTCATTGGCCAACTTCTTGATTTATTCTTCGAGTTGAGTGAAGTGGAGGTCATGCAACGATCCTTCACAAAACGAGCTAATCAATATGCGAATTTTCTCAAGAATTTCGTCAATAAATATGGAAATGATATTTCTGATCACCCCATGGTGTGGTATACATGCTGATAGACTTTTAACCTCTCCCACTCCTTATAAAATATATCATCATCGCTCTAAGTGAAAGAATTTATCTTGTTCTTCGACAACCGTGTCGTAAGATGCGGTTCATCCGATCGGTAAGAGAGAATGAGAAACCCAATTAATGACAACCTCATCCGTCACCCCTTGAACTTACTTGAAGGAGTCGTATATCACCTTGAACCTCGTAAGATGGAGCTTAAAATCTTCACTCGGTATTCTATAGAATGAGATTTGGTTTAGCATGTGCAGAAATGATGGCTGAAACTGAAACTGGCAACAAACGATATTTGGCCATCGAATACATGATAGGAGTTGGGTGTGCTTAGGAGCAGTATATGCTCTGTAAGTCTCCTCCTCTTGAATCATATTTTCAATGTTTTTAGCCATTGGTCACTTTTTTTTTTGCTTTGGTATGGTCTTTGTAAACTTCTCAATTTCTAGATCGAGTGCCACGAGTCTAAAACTTCAATCATTGCAGATTATAAAATAGATATTAATAAAAGTAAACAAATAAAAAAAAAAGACAAAAGAGAGGTGTCAATAGTGATTTATAAAACAAAGTAAAAAGTATGAGCTAGATTGGTAAAAGCAAATAGTTAAATCGCCTAGTCTCTGAAAACGAAGTAAAATAATTAGGGGTATAAAATGAGCTGCCGGCTCGCGAACCAGCTCTAGCTCGGATCATATTTAAACGATCCGAGCTGGATATATTTTAGCTCGTTTAAAAAACGAGCTGATGAGCTGAGCCCAAAACGAGTCCGAGCTTAGACGAACTGGCTCGTGAGCTGACGAGCTGGCTCTCGAGTTGCAAAAAAAATCCATGTACAAAAACAAAATATTTTTTTTGTATATCATATATAATATTGCATTTAATAAAACATAATATATTTTTTAAACATAGTATACTATTATAATGTAGTTTTCCTTTTTCTAATAATTGATATAACAATATAAAGCAACAATTAGTAAAATTACGAGCGGTCGAATTTAGTACAATGACATTTTATACTTTTTATTCGAGAAGGTTATTTTTTATTAGTACAATCATATCTTATAACATTATATTTGAATTAATATTTTCATATTTTCGATATTTTATTTGTTCGTTTGATATATTTATCATATATGATATTACAACTAATTCAAAATAATGAAATAGTCTGGCTCACGAGCCAACTCGTTTTTTGGCGAGCTGGAGATGAGCCGAACTGAACTGGAATTTTCCAGCTCATTTAAAAAACGAGCCGAGCTGAGCCAGCTCGTTTTTTGGCGAGCTAAAAGCGAACTGAGCCGAGTTGAGCCGAACCAGCTCATTTTACACCCCTAAAAAAATTGATGTATCCCATATATGTGATCTAATCCATTTCAAATTTTAATATTTATATATAGACAAGACATTTTGCCGAAATATGGGTCATATAATACAAATGTCAAACATAAGGACTAAAAGGAATTTAAACTGTCGAATTCACTAAAATTACAATCATTAACATTAAAAAGTGTGAGTGTAGGTATTATCTAGTATAGACATGTAGGTATTTTCTCACTTATATTAACTCATTAAAGCTGTCGAAAAGTGTAACTTGGTTCCTATCGATGAATTCAACCATCCTATATTTATCTAACTTCTCTCAAAATCTAGATCATATTGAAGTATTTCAATAATTGATATCTCCATCTGATAGTCGACATACTAAACGTAGTATCAATAGATCTACCTTCTCTCTTAGTCTAGATCCCAATTCAAATATTTCAACTATTAATATCTCCATCTAATGGCTTACGTAGTGAATGCATTATCATCCAATATCATCATCCCTAAACCGATTCATCCACCTCTCGATAAAATCATTCAATTTTATTTAATACATATGATCTAGTGTAATTTGACGCCTCCATCTGAATTACACCAGGTGACAATCAATTTAATGAACCCATCAAGAATCGAGATAATAAGACATGCATTAAACCAAAAAATAAATAACAACAAATTCATTCATGAAATATGACGAGTTTAAATAAACTAAACTCTACTGTAAAATGTGTATCAAATATATGGATTTATATATGGGGAAAGAGCTACGGCAAAAAAGGTAAAGAAAAGGGTTAGAGAAGCTAAGTCGATCTCTCGATTAGTTGCCGAAATGACCTCGTCTTTGACTTTCTCCACCGATAGCTCGATTTTCCAATGATGTTTGATAGCTTTTACACTATTTGCACTATCCTAAACGTCTCTTCCTAAATATTATACTCTCTATTTTCACCCCTTGTAAAGTGTCAACCTCTAACTTATAGAAAAATCTTCACCCTATAAATAATTCAAGATTTGAATTATTAAGTGAAACCATCAAAATACTGAACTGAGTCGGTGGCAACTCAAGCTTAGCAGTTGGTTGTTTCGCATTTTTCACAAGCTATTCGGAGCTAAATTGACATGATCTGGCACATCCCTCGATCGAGTTAGAAAATGTTTGGTTAGAGAAATCCTACGGGGTAAAAAGTATCCCTCACTAGGCTCAATGCACGATCGAGTTGGCTAGTGCTCGGGTCGAGTGAACCTAGTGAAATAACTTTGGTGTATCATACCGACCAAGTGATTAGTCGCTTTTCTAAGTATTTTTCGGGGAGTTTTGATGCATTCTATTCGTACACGGTCGATCGAGTGATTACCGAGCAGTTTCTCTATTTCATTACTTGATGCTCATTTTATTTGTGCTAAAAACTTGTCATGTTTTTCCATAATATACTCCTTAATCCTTACATCCAAGATAAGAAAATCAATTAAAGAAGACGTAAAAAAACTAAAGAGACTTAAAACATTAATGATATAGAAACATACAACTAATCATAAAGTGAAAACACTATGATCAAACTCCTCAAACTTAAGCTTTTGCTTTTCCTGAAGCAAAACTAATCTATGAATGACACTGGAAAGTGAGAGTACAAGAAAAATAGAGATTAGAAAGGATTTTCAGAACGTTCATGCTCGATTTGGATTTATGCTAGAATTCTTAAACTACATAAAGATTCTAAGCTGGGGATTTATGCTAACAATAAAAATCTCTAGAAAACGAACTATATAATTCTACCAAGAATATTTTCGGATTCTATTTATTATTTTTTGAAGAATTAATTTGGTCCATATGGTTAAGGGAAGAGTCGGTTAAGGTGATATAATATTTTTTCCAATAATTTTTTTCTTTCCTAAATTTGCAATATTTATTATTATTAAACTAGAGCGATGCGCTGATTATAATTTATATATTTATTTTTTAATTAATATGAAATAATTATATCAATAGATATATATTAATATATATTTTTAATATTTAATGAAATATAAAGTATATTGTTATTATTTATTTATTAAAAATTTATTTGGCAAAAATTATTTTGCAATAGGTTAAACTTTATACGTAATGAGTATCATTTTAATTAGTATCTTTTGTCTTATATAAACAAATATCTATTATAAATTGTGGTTTTTAAATTATTAAAATATGACTCATATATTATATTGGTGGGATGTTGTTTCTTATAGATGTTTTTTAGTTTTCATTGTATTTAAATTTTAAATATTAATATCTAATGTACCTATTCAATCCAACATCTAATATAATTTTCATACTAAAAAAATTTGTAATAGGTTTTTGGAAAAAAATTCCTTTCGTAAGGTGATTCATTTATTTAGTTTTAAAGTTCTAAATTTATTTTATATTGTGTTACGATAGAATGTTTATTTTTTAATATAATGAATCTTCTTAAAAATGTGTTGTTTGTATTGTATTTCAAATGAAAAATTATTAAAAATTTGTAAAAAAATTATTGATTTAAGATAACAACTATTTAATGATACTAATTTATAATACATATATTGTTTCTAATGTATTCATATATAAAAAAATATTTATCTTTTAAATTTGTTTTCATTATCCATTGTATTCACATTTTTTTCATTTTCCATTTTGTATCTAATCATGTTATCAACATGTTTTTTTTTCTGATAGTCATAGACATCATCTATCAAATAAATTTATTCATATAAAAAATAAATAATTTAAAAATATATCAATATTTTTTAGTAATAAAAATAAAAATATATAAAATATTAATTTTGCAGTGTTATATGAATTTTCTCCAAAGTCAATTTTTTTTTAATTTTTGCTTTATCTTTTCTCATATTTGTGAATGGAACAAAGTTTGTTGTACAAACTCCGAACATTATATATGTGTAAGTGATATCAACTCATCGTTACAATTAAAGGATAATGATTTGTCTTCATAAAATATGTGTAATAATTGAATGATCGCAGTGTCATCATACAAAGAAGCTGGTAAGTCTTGTTTCTTCCTACAAAAGTTTGTAACTCAACTAGTCAGGCACATACCAAACATATCATCCAACAACTCTGTTGCACCATTAACCTACCACTCCCTATAAAACCCTTGAACCAGACTTCTATAAGATCCATTTTCACCCTATTATCTCTAATCATATTGATGCAGACTATCACCATCCCAAACTCCTCCATTTCGAGTCACCTTTATGTGTTTTCATGTATAGAGAATCCATACTTTATCAATGTGTTTACCAGAGATGAGTTTGATCATTACAATAGATGCATGTCTTCCTTGCTTTAAGCCGAATATTTCAAGCATCCCATAGCCAGCTTGTGCCTCCACAAAGCCTCTCTACACAAAACTACAAGTCAAAATACTAGATTGTATATTTATCAGAACATCTTGGTTGACACCTTTTCAAGATACTCTTGATACAAATTGCTCCAAGGATTACTCCCGCTTCCATGGTTAAGAAGATTCGGGAGGCAACCACTTCTCACTGCCAACCATTTCAATATTCTCTTCATTATGATAAATGAGAAATGGTTTTCCTATAACTGAAAAAATCTAACTAACCTTACTTTTTGAGAACTGCCACTTTTTCTCAGTGGAATTATTCTTTTCCAATGTTCATTCTCAGAATGTTCATATGGCCCACTCAATCCTAAGATATGTTCATATGAAACTAAAAGAGTATGATGAATGGAAAAAAAGTTAGAATATCCGAAGGGGCAATAAAATGGATAGACTGGCCATTTGCAAGCACCTGATATTGAAATCAAGAAAGCAAAGGAACAAATTTTACATACACACATACATATGGGATAGTGAACATTTGATAAACCTCTAACAATTCAGTGATCAATTTATTATAAATTGTATCTCAATGGGATAACTTCCAAACACCCGTAAGAAAGACATTAACTCTTAAACCTCGACAAGCGCATTCTACACACGCAACTATGCCATTGAAGCCTCGAAGTTGATGTAGAAGATGTACTCAAAGAGCTTTGTCATTCTCACATTTGCGCGATTCGATCTTGGTTAAGCTGACGTTCTTAAAAGTAAACAACAAAAGAACTTTGAACATAAAGCTCATACCTTTCTCATTCGAGCGGTATGCTGCAACATAGTTTGGATGAGCAGATGTCTCAGAGTATCCTTTTTCACTCCTTTCGGTATAGTCCTCGTCTTTAGTTCTCTGTAAAAGACCAATTGCAAAAAAGAAAAAGGATAAATTAACTCAAAGCTCTATACTTTCAAACAAAATTGGAAATTATGTGAGACCCAAATAGGGAGAAATCAACTCTCTAATTTGCAACTCTCGGATGGAGTCAGAAGGATAGAGGAGGTGAAATTACAATAAAAGGCTCACCTGTTACAAAGATGAATAGTTCAATCCGAAACACCACCACACAAATGGATCAGAAGAAACAAAACGAAGGAGATGAAGAAGATCGATTGGAGAAGCTAGGAGAGAGAGAGAGAGAGCCTTTTTGTGAAAAACTAAACGCAAAGGATGAACTTTTCCTATATAAGAAAATTTCGATGAAGAAGACGGAAAATCTACACCAAAACCCTAGAAACTATACCTTCGAGCTTCTCTTCTCGTGAAGAAAATAGCTTTCTTCCACCGTGAGTCCTTCCAAAACAATCACAAATCTTATACACAAATAAACGTGGAAAAGAAAACAACTATACCAACCTGTACGTGAACCATCGACAAAAAACGTGCCTTAGCTAACTATGGAACTCCTAGAATTCCGCCATATCTAATATTCTTTCTCACTCTCTCGCTTTACAATCGATCCCATTTTCCTTTACAAATTGATAATTTCATTTTCAAATGTAATGATTTAGGAGACGATGATGTGGAACTATTTATATGGAAAACTCTGTTATTGGTAAAGGTAATTGAAAATTCATCATAAAAAACGAAAAATTCATTGATTTTGTGATGGAGAGTGGAGAGGGGTGGTCCGTTTAATTTTTCATAAGGAAAGAAAATGATTCAAAGGAAGAAAGCGAAGAAAGGAAAGGGAAAGGCCGAGATCTTTGGTTAATCTTTCAGTTATCTTTTTGTAAATGAAAAAAAGTTAATGAGTGAGAAAGCTTTGTAGAAATTATGGCAATTGAATGAGCCTTTAAATAAAAAAAGAGGGGGGAAACCACAAACTTATGGAAGAGAAAGAAAAAATTCAAGATTTTATTTTGGGAAAAAATAAAAAATAATTATTAAGAAATGAAAAATTATTGACTTATTTATATACATATTAGGTAATAATCCGCGTATTGTATTGCTAAATTTTTATTTTGTAATGATGAATTTGAAAAATATATGTAAATTCACAATAAGTTATGATATTATTTTTGTTCATTTATAGATTTTAATTTTTTATGGATCATTTTCTTTGTAGAAATTTAATATTTGATAAATTATTTTTAAATTTTAGTTACGTAATTAAATTAAAAACATAAATATATTTGAATTGTTTGAATCTAGCAAAACAATTGTAAATTAATGGATTGAAAAATTGGAAAAAGATGAGTTTTTTCTCTCCTCATGAGGTGTCATAAGGATAAGAGAGAAAACCTCTTTTTTATATATAGATTTAATTTATTTAATATGATCTAACAAGAATGATAAAAAATCGATTATCATTAAATAAATTCATACCAGATTAAACCAGAATTATAACGACTACCAATGAAAATTCAAATTATAATGAAACTTATTAAGTGGTGAAATTTAAATTTTATATTTAATACTTTTTAATTACAATAATAATAAAATTGGGTAATATTAAATAAGTTGATGTTAGATTAAACCGAAATTTTATCGAAAATCAATAATAGTTTTGAATCCAAAATCGGTTAGCATATGATATATAAGTTGGCTGCCACATCATCACTGGCGTGGCCAGAGTCAAGCAAAAACTCAACTTTTAATATATACGATTTGAAGAATAAATATATCTAATTATCAAATTTATTTTAAAGTTAATTTTAAAATGATAAAAATACAAAAATCAACTAACGTGATAAATGATTTGTAATATTAAAAATTAAATAATAAAGCAAAAAGAATTGTAAATAGTAGTAATGAGCATATATAATAATACTCATTAATTTATCATTTGTAACTTATAGAAAAAAGTATTAATTAATAAAATAAAAAAAAACTAAGAAAAAGTTTTTTTAATAATATTTAAATATATAATTTTAGGAATAGATTTACATAATTATTGTTCATTTATATCTAATCGAATAAAATGGTAAATATTAAATACAAATTTAATATTCATCTTAAAAAAATTGTCAATTTATATATTAAAAAAATTAAAAAAGATGAGTTTTTTATGAGTTGACGTAAAGAAAAGAGAGAAAAAAAACTTTCTTTTTATATATAGATTAATTACTTAATTAAATTAAAATCATAAATTTATTTTAATTATTTGAATTTAACAAAAAAAATTGTAAATTGATAGATTAAAAATTGGAAAAAAAGATAAGTTTTTCGCTCATGAACCAAGAGAGAAAAAAATATTTCTTGTTATATATAGATTTGTGAGAATTTTGATTTTTTTATCTTTTCATATCTTTTCTTTTCTTTTTGCATATATAGAATTGTAATCATATGAAAAATGTAAAAGGAACGCGTATCTAGAGTTCACATTCGCACATGACGATTGTCGTCACCTATAGAATGAAAAATTCGATCAAGATGAAAAAAAAAAATGTTTAATATTCCAAAGAATTGAGAACGACTCTTAAATAAATATATAAATTTGAAACTAAGATTCTAAATAATTTACGAATGATTAAGTGTTAATTTATACACAAAATATTTTTATAATAGGGATATAATATATAATATTAGTATGATTATTATCATGAACGAATTCATTTCACAAATTCTGTATTAGAAAAATGATTGTAAGAAAGCATTGGCATTTAAAGTAGATAATTTATATTTTGAAAGTCTGTTTATTCTTTATTTATCTACAATTTTATTCTTTATTTATTTACAATACTGAATCCATTTATAAATTATTGAATTTTACTTAATTTATATCAGTTATAGATTATTATAATATGTTTGGAAAAAGATCGAAACATTATAACTACAGGTCATGTTGCTATATTAAATGTGACATATGGCAAAACATTACTGGATAAATAAATAAATAAATAAATAAATATTAAAGGGTTCGTGTCCATTGAGTGAGTCATCATGTCAACATTGCATAATGTGGAGATTTTCTCTCTTGCCAAGTGCATTGAAAAAAGCAAATCAAACGGGTTCTACATGAACGAAGGTAATATAAGTTGTTAAACATTATAAAATTATATATTATATAGATACAACAATAAGATATATATTATATAGTATATATATTATATATATATAAACAAAGATGGAATCAACAAATACAAAGATTAAACTAGAGGACAATTATTAAACAAGAGATTTGAATAATTCAACAATTTAAACAATCGTGACTTGTTTTTAGCAAATCAAATAACAATATTTAAGAGAATAGATCATTATTCAAATAAGAAAACAAATAACGATATAAGTCAATTGAAACAGGTGTAAAAGGAGAAGAATGAAGCAACAATTAAACGTAAAAAGCTAGAGAGTTGAACCTACACGAATATTCTTAAACACAAAACAATAAGTGTGTTAGGTTGTGGAATAAGAAGATTCATCTGTAAGGTTCAGACACATGTATTATAGTAAATTAATGGGGAGTGAACTTTGAGGTTTACGGTTGGGTGTCTGGAAATAACTCAAGTTAGTGACGTATATTTCGGACGTGTTCAAATGTATTTGGGTGATAAGTAGTTGTAATTGAACGTACTATTGTGTAAATAAAATATTTTTACTTTGTGCAGTGATATAAGATCACCGCAATCTTGAAGTTAAATTGAAATCCGTACAAATTTGCAATATATAATAGAATTATGTAAATGTTATAAACACGTATATATATATATATATATATAGAAAGAGAGAATTAAGGGCAAAAATAATTCAATTAAAGCTAGGCGTGTGTGTGAAGAGAATGATGATACTAAAATGAAAATGTTTTTGTTTAATGTATGATTATGGGAACATGTCTATTTACTGAGAACATGCTTGAATATATCATATATCTATTATTTGTTGGAGTGATTCATTAAAACCTTTTCTCATGGAATGGGAAAAGCCGTGATAAGAGGAAGTGAATATAATTATATAAATTCATACTTCAATTAATATCAAATTATATCAATGTGTTTTTTTATTAAACTTCGGAGATATTGCATCTCGTTATTTGGGATATGTTTTATGTTAGTTGAAATAGGGAGTCACTTCATAAATAACTTGATAACATTTTCACTTGATGAGATACAATGAATATTAACTTCTTTGTTCTTTTCGATTTTTTGGGCCTTTGAGCAACTTTTGTTAAGGGATATACTTTATTTTGTCGCTTTTGACGTTTCGTTCCTGATGACGTCTATTTTGTTATATTATTTTAGTTCATTTTCGTAGTTAGTTCACCAAGCATTAAGCATCACGTAGTCTTCTGTTTGTGTCAGTGAATGTGATATACTTTATTTTGTCGCTTTTGACATTTTGTTCTTGATAACGCCTATTTTTTATAGTAGTTTAGTTCATCTTCGTAGTTAGTTACCAAGCATTAAGTAAACACGAGCAAACACGAGCATGGAAGACAACAACATGCCCGACTGATCACATTCACCAGCATGACCGGGCACACTAGGGAGGTGAAGTGCCCGCCCGTGCTCCTGAAGATGGCACACAACCCGATCGTGCTCAAACTCCAGCCCGACCAAGCATTGAAGACCAACAACAGCCCGACCGTGCAATGCCTAAAGCCTGCCCGTGCTCTTGGTTCCATTCATGCATGCCCGACCGTGCAGCCCTCTTAGCCCGACCGAGCTCTCCAAACAGAACACATATTCGAAGGTGCTGCACGACCCGGGCAGATGAGAAGCACGACTGGGCTATGATTAAATGAAGAGCCCGACCGAGCTCACTCTTGTGCCGGGTCGAGCATATTGAACGTGCACGTCTCCAAGAAGAAAAGGAAAGATTTAACCGATGGAAAACAACAGGAAACTCACGGGAAAGAATGGAAACACTCGGCAAAAGAGGAAAAAGAAGAAAATGAAAGAAAGGAGAAGAGGAAAGAGAAGAGAAGGAAGCAAAGGAAAAGGATGGATTCAGATTGAAAATGGAGAAGACGACACATAGAAGACACAGAGAGAGAATAGAGAAGGAGCAGAACGCACACGAGGACAAGGATGGAGCGACGAAGCCGGAGCGCGGAGGAGTTGTTGAAGACGTTAGTCATAGAATAGGGAGGGATCTTATTCGTTATCCATGTTGGATATAGTTATGTTTTATGTTTTGTTTTCTAATTTCATGTCCAAGTAGGTCCATAGCCATGGCTTAGAGAGCTTTGCCGATATGTAATGAAGTTTTGCTCTTAATGCTTGGTTATAATATTTATTCAATTCGGATTGATTGGTTGTTCATAATGCTTTTATTCTTGTTGGTAGCTTGAATGAACATTTATAAAAATCTAATTGCATTGGAAGATGAGTTGGATTTTGAAACGTAGCCATGATATGAAGTCTCGATTTAGAACCTTGGCCGGTCGGTTAATTGAACTTAGGAATTAGGATAGCGATCTTAATGCATCTAGTAGGTGAGATTACACAATTGGGACATTGGTGGTACGCATGCCAGATAGTGGGTTTAGGCATCGGGAGAGTCGTTACCTACGAAAGAGCTTGAATTCCCCGAATACGAAGCGATATCTATAACCATGATCTTGTTAGAACTTTGTTGCATCATCGTGTATTTCTCGAAACTTGTGGTGTTTAGTTAATTGAATTTAAACCGTTAATTAGTTAGTTTAGTTTTATTTGCATTCCAAACACTTATTAATTTTCACCGTCCTATTCATTAGTTACTAGTTCTAGAGTTGCATCAATTCTTTGTGTTCGACCCTGGTACTATACGATCCGTATTCTTGCAGAAGCGTTAGTCTAGGTATTTTATTACTTGAGATTAACCGCATCAAGTTTTTGACGCCGTTGCCGGGGAATTGATTATGGCTTTAGAGTTAGGATATTTTTGGATTAGGGAACATGGATTCTCTTGAGATGGCTCTTTTAGCAGCTGGATAGGGACTTTATAATGACCCTAACAAAGTGAAACATCACACAAAGCTGCTGGACGAAGAAAAGACGAAGGAGACCCCGAACAACAACCCAGACGCACTCTGAGCAGATTTCTGTGCGATCCAAGCACAACAATTCATAACCCAAGCAAAACGTGAAATTTCGGAAATTCCTTATCAAGAAGGGTTCTCAATCCACAAACACATAAGCATAACTTGATGGGACATCAATTCGAATCAAGAAAGCATCCTAAATCAGTGCGTAAACCTCCGCGTGTCCAAGGCAGATTCCAGCGCATATCAAGCAGAAGGCAAAACAAGTTCAACAACTTCCAAGACGCCTAACAGCCAAGCTAAACGTCCAGCACCTAATTGGGGCATTGATAAGGCACCCAAGGTGAAGATGAAGGAAACGAAAGACGAAGTGCCCGATCGTGCTTTTCACCATATTCACCAGCACGACCGGGCACACTAGGGAGGTGAAGTGCCCGACCATGCAGCCATTCCAGACCCCCGTGCTCCTAAAGATGGCACATAACCCGACCGTGCTCAAACTCCAGCCCGACCGGGTATAGAAGACCAACAGCAGCCCGACTGTGCAATGCAAAAAGCCCGCCCGTGCTCCTGGTTCCAGTCATGCATGCCCGACCGTGCAGCCCTCTTAGCCCGATCGGGCTCTCCAAACAGAACACATACCCGAAGGTGCTGCACGACCCGGGCTGATGAGAAGCTCGACCGGGCTATGATTAAATGAAGAGCCTGACCGAGCTCACTCTTATGCATATTGAACATGCACATCGCTAAGAAGAAAATGAAATATTTAACCGACGGAAAACAACAGGAAACTCACGGGAAAGAATGGAAACACTCAGCAAAAGAGGAAAAAGAAGAAAAGGAAAGAAAGGAGAAGAGGAAAGAGAAGAGAAGGAAGCAAAGGAAAAGGATGGATTTAGACTGAAAACGGAAAAGACGACACAGAGCAGATGAGAGAGAGAATAGAGAGGGAGCGGAACGCACACATAGACAAGGACGGAGCGACGAAGCCCGAGCGCGGAGTAACTGTTGAAGACATCGATAATAGAATAGGGAGGGATCTCATTCTTTATCCATATTGAATATAGTTATCTTTCGTGTTTTGTTTTTTAAGTTCATGCACTGAGTAGGTCCATATCCATGGGTTAGAGAGCTTTGTCGATATGTAATGAAGTTTTGTTCTTAATGCTTGGTTATAATATTTGTTCGTTTCAGATTGATTGGTTGTTCGTAATGTTTTTATTCTTGTTGGTAGCTTGAATGAATGTTTATAAAAATCTAATAGCATTGGGAGATGAATTGGATTTTGGAACGTAGCCATGATATGAAGTCTCGATTGATTTAGAACCTTGACCGGTCGGTTAATTGAACTTAGTAACTAGGATAGCGATCTTAATGCATCTAGTAGGTGAGATTACACAATTGAGAGATTGGTAGTATGCATGCTAGATAGTGGGTTTAGGCATCGGGATAGTCATTCCCTAGGAAAGAGCTTGAATTCCCCGAATACGTAACGATATCTATAATCATGATCTTGTTGGAATTTTGTTGCATCATCGTGCATCTCTCAAAACTTTTGGTGTTTAGTTAATTGAATTTAAACCGTTAATTAGTTAGTTTAGTTTTATTTGCATTCCAAACACTTATTGATTTTCACCGTCCTATTCATTAGTTACTAGTTCTAGAGTTGCATCAATTCCTTGTGTTCGACCCTGGTACTATACGATCCGTATTCTTGCGGAAGCGTTAGTCTATGTATTTTATTACTTGAGATTAACCACACCAGTTCCTTTGTTTGAGCAGTTCAAATGACATTATCTTCATATAATATTGTTAGATTGATATTAACCGATAATCTTTATATTTGTTTTAGTAATGGCAAGTTATAGCTCAGAATCTTACACATTATCTACTTGATTCATGAACTGCAATTACTTCAGCATTAGTTGAAAATGTCACAACTATATTTGTTTCTGAAAACCCTATGATACTGTGGATCTCCAACTGTAAAGATATATTTTATCTGTGATCGAAATTTACGAAGATCTCATAAATAACATGTATCTATAAAACCAATTAATTCTTGTTTGGAGACTCTAAGATAAAATAATCTTAGATCAATTGTCCCTTGTAAATAATGAATTATATGCTTAATCGTTGTCCAATGAAAAGGTTCATTGCAGCCTACTTTTATCAAGATAATGACAAATACTAGAACATGAAAAATATCAATTTTCACGTAAAAGAGGGCCTCTATCGCATTCATATGTGATACTTATGATCCGAGTATCTCATCATTATCTTCATAAGACTGGAGTGGATGTTTTTCACCGTTATGTGATCTATAGAGAATTAGAATGCTTAATGAATTCGTTTTATCACTGTTAAAATGCTTTACGAATCTTTTTGTATTATTTGATTGATGCATGGATATTTCACTCTTTAGACGTTTATACTTCGCACTGATAATCTCTTAGACATTTATATTTCATATGTTTAGATTATTTTAATCCATACAAGGAGCGTTCTAATTTGATTGCATATATTTCCTTGGGTTTCGAACATGAAGCCTTGGGTAGGTTTAAACCCTCAAGAAGCTTCATGTAAATGTCATTATCATCTAATTCATATAAATATTTCGTGATAACATTCATAAGATATATTTCTATATTTATGAAAGATTTCGAACTCATTAAAACCATAAATGGTGGAGTCACAATCGCCCGCAAAAAACACGATTGCATTTTCAGTGATTGCGTGCGGGTTGAAAACCGAATGGTTTAAACGTACTCATAGTAACTACAAATCAAAAGTTTTAAATTATAGTGAAATCATTGCATTATAATTGTGAGTTATGACATTTTAATTAAATGACATAAATAACATTCAGTTTTAATAAAACTTACAAAGTTTGCCATTATCTCTTTGGTTCACATGTTACCCATTCATCTTTTGCATGAGAACCCTAAAATTTTTATTTCTCGCTTTGATCTTTCTGAATCTTCGTCCTTCTGTCATCATCGTCGAAAATCTCACTATTCCCCGTCGGAATGGAACAAAATATCGGAGTGGTCATTGCAGACGCCTAGAGCATAGCAGGTGTGCAAGGAGTTTTGCTGGCCTCAACATCAAATGCTCGTCATGGCGTTCAGTGTATTGCACATTTGTGTACCACTTATGTTCCTTTCTATGTAATAACCTAATCTTCCAAAATCACAATAGTACATGAAACTAATAGCATTGTCAATTAATGTTAATTTGATGATCAAATTAGGATATCATGTAATTTAATGTAATTTGAGCAATCAACCTTTTCCCTATTATTATAAGTGCGTCATAAAACCATTTACAGAACATTTTGAGGTGTGTTCAAAAATCAAACATGAGAAAAGATGTCATACGATCAACACATGACATGAGAAATGCAGGGTGGGTTTCTGGCATTACACGAAGATCCCCTCATTCTCAAGAGGAGTAACCTGGTTCATTGCAGCCTACTTTACCGTAAGCCTCTAGAAATTTGGGATCTCCCTGGCCCTAGAGATCTGTAATATCAACAAAAAACATGATTACTTTGGAAGAAAATATTCATTATCAGAAACAAAAGTATGCATGAAAAACATTTTTTACAGTCATATTGTTGGTTCTTTGCTTTGTTCATGAGCTAATATTTGAACAAGCTCATGAACTTTCTTCTCTCTTGATCATAGTGCAAACTAGGAATGAAAAACTTGAAACTTGCTTTCTTGTTTCTTATTTTGCTGGAAAATTAGAGTTATTTTGGGTTTTAGGTTGCAAAAATAAGATGGCCAACTTGATGTTTTTGGGTGGTAATGTCTTCTAACCCTCTTCTCATTAGTTATATATAAAAGTATCATAAAAAAGCATAATTATCGTAGTTCACATGCCTAGGTCTCTAACAACATATCACTATCTATATTCTGCATAAAAATTGACCATAACATAGGCCAAAACCGTTTTGATTCCCTGCATTTTCTGACTTGTGTTTTTTTCTGTTACATGTCATTTTCCATCATTCTGGGTCATGGGCTGCTTCAACACTTAGGCTGGACTGCAAACGGGCTTTGATCATCTCGTTTTCATACGTATTTCTTGCATGATTTTAGAGATGTTTACGATATAGATGCGATGTTTACGTATGATTTTGTATCCGTTTTACTCGTTTTCGTGTTTTCATGTTCTTACAGGTTTTAATGCATATTCGGTTCATTTTGGAGCTAAAGGACGTACACGAGGCAAAGTGCCAACATCGAGGATCCTCACGGAACAAACGGGATGAGAATCAGCGATGAACAAGCTCAGCCCGTGTGGGGTACACCCTTGCCCGCACGGGGCATTTAGTTCGGCAATTGGTCCAGCAAATTGAGCACGAGTTGGGCAAGCAATCAGCACGATCGGGGATATAGCCCGTGCGGGGCACATCTTAGCCCGCCCGGGGCACACCCCAGCCCGCTCGGGCACTCCCTAGCCCGCGCGGGTTGCCTTATTTTCCATCGCAATCATACGCACCGCGCCCGCGCGGGTTGCACACTCAGCCCGCGCGGGGCGTCCGTAACCTACAACACCAGATAAGTTAATTTGTCTTAAAACGAAAAGGAATTTGTTAGGACTTATACAAAAAGGAAAACGACTTTAGAGAAGAAGAATAAGTGATATTTTGTTGGAGAAAGTAATGGAAACGTTGACCAACTTAATCGAGAGTGGAAAACTCATGAAAAGGCAAAATCGGTGGCTGCTGCAACAAAAGGAAAAGAACGAACGGCCAGAAAGAAAAAGGAGGAGAAAAGGAAAGAAAAGAAGAAGGAAAAGGAAGAACAGGAGCTAGGGGTCGAGGAGAGCTTCAGTTAGAGAGTTTTTTTAGAGAATTCACACGAGGAGAGAGAATAGAGAGAAGAAGGAGATTCTTGCGAAGGAGACGTACAAGAAGCATTGGAGATCAACCCAAGACTTGGTTTTGTTTTGTTTTCATGTTCTTTAGACTTTCTACTTCAATTATGTTTGTTTACGGATGCATGAGCGAGTAGTTTGTTTTGTTCTAGGAGAAGGGATTGGCCCATGGCTATCCCGAAACCACTTTGATTTATCTTTGAATGCATCTTCTCGTTTTCGTTTATCTATTCTTTATCTGAGTGCTTCATTAACTTGTATTTGTGATGGCCACGTAGATGCATGTTTTAGGAACTTAGGAGAAGGACAGAAAGGAGAATTCTAATTCCGGATAATCAGGTTTAGAACAACCGAGGTTAGGCCACGAAAGTAGGGTAGCAGCGGTTGAGGGTAAAACGGATGAATCACAGATCTTATGGGTTTAGTTCAAGGTGTCAGCCACGAAGGTAGGGGATAACTTAACTAGATCACGTGTCTATGCCTTGAGAGAGGGTAGATATCATATTAGGACCGTCTGCCTTAGATAACTTGATCGAGATTGCATGATAGATAGGTTGATTGTTGGTTTCGACAGCCTTGTGGTGAAACCGGTTTCCTGAAACGTTTGTCTCATTGTTAGGAACTCGTTTGTTTATTTGTTTTTAGTATTTCATTCCCAAATTCCATATTTGTTCGTTTGCAAATTTGATTCGTAGTTTGAGTTTAAGTTGTGTTGCGTAGTCTCTGTGGGATCGACACCTAAAGTACTACACACGTGCCGTGCACTTGCGGGTAGTTTAGGTTGAATATTTGTTTAACTTTAATACACATCAAGTTTTTGGCGCCGTTTTCGGGACTATTGTCAACACGTCTTATATTCGAGCCTAGAGTCTTTCTTGTTTTGTTTTTGTTTTTGTTTTCTTTTCTTTCGTTTCTTTCTACCTAATTCCGTTCGTTTGTCCTTTGTTCGTTTATGACCAGATCTCAAGGTGCTTCTAGTCTACTCCAAACGCCATGTACTGTGCCAATTGCGGAGATACAGAGCATGTAGCGTATCAATGCACGGTACCTGAAGACTTCGAACAGATGAACTATGCCCAACAGCAAGAAAACACTCAATTCGGGAATACCTACAACCCGAGTTGGAGGAATCACCCGAATCTTTCGTATCGATCGGTAAAGTATTCGGGATTTCAGCAACCACGGCAGCCATACTAGAAAAATAACCAGAAATTTCAGCATGCTCAGCAAGTTCGGCAAGCTCCTCAACCTCCTCAAACCCCTTCGTCGAACCTTGAGGCGGTAATGCTCGAATTTATCAAGGAGCAAAGGCAACAACATCCAACTCAAGTCAAATTCAATGCGAATGTGGGGACAGCGATCAAAGAGCTCAAAACTCAGATGGAATCCTTGAGCAATCATGTGAAGATTTAGAGAACTCCGTAGCACAGCAAGCTGCCTCATCCTCTCGGATTCCCGGGCAGCTTCTCGGTGAACCCGAATTAAACCCGAGAGAGTACGTGAACGCTATTCCTGTGTGTAGTAGTGATATGATCGAGCATTCGCCCTCCAAAGAGCAAGAGCAAGCTGCTGGTACGTCCATGAAAAGAGGCAAAGGTACGATTGCGATTATGGTAGGAGTTGAACCAGATTTAGACAAACCATATGTTGCTCCACCGGCATACAAATCTCCAATACCGTTTCCTCAACGGTTGGTGAGCAGTAAGAATGAAGAACGAGTGGGCAGATTTGTAGAGGGTCTCAAGAAGCTTCACATCAACATCCCTAATGTGCGTTAACTGAAGTAATAAATTACCTAGACTAACGCTTCCGCAAGAATACGGATCGTGTAGCACTAGGGTCGAACACAAGGAATTGATGCAACTTTAAAGCTATTATACTAATGGATAAGACGTGTAAATTGAGTAATGGTAGGATTGGGAATGAACTAAGCTAAACTAATTGACGAGAAAAACTTATGACTGAGCACCATAGGTATCGAGAGTTGCACAACGATGTAACAAAGTTCTAACAAGATAATTGGTCTTAGATACTATCACGAG
>CM071868.1:11326345-11351450 GCA_036759665.1 Gynandropsis gynandra
TTTTCCGTTCTAGATCTTAGGAAAGTTTGTTGAGATCCAAGGACCCGAGCGGGCATGTCCCCTTCCCGCTCGTGCAAGCCCCTTGCCCGACCGTGCACACACAATTGAGCCCGAGCGGGCACTGCAAATTCACCCGAGCGGGCACGCCTCACTGGTCGTGTTCCTTGAGTGCCCGAGTCGTGCAAAGCTACGGGGATGTTTGGTAGCAATTAGCCCGACCGGGCACTCCCAATCCACCCGAGCGTGCATGACTTGAGGTGTTGTTTCCGCTCCTTTCGCTCGGTGTTTGAGTGCTCACTTCCATCCGTGGCCTTGCACAAGTCGAACCTTGTTACTCAACTACGTTTTCGGGGTTAGATTGCCATAATCACTCGTGTTTCTCTTCAAGTCTTCGTTTCCTATGCAAAACACGAAATGTAGATAAAGTCCTCGAATAAACTCGGTAGATGAATGAAATCTAAGCAAATCTACTTAAAACTAGACCTAAGAATGATATAAAAACTACAACGGATTACGTGTTATCAGATGTCAAGTGGGAGAGAACAATTAGTTTTTGTAAACGCTTGGACTATCCGGGGGACATGAACTTAATTGTTATCCGACCATGAGCTGAATGATGAACTCAACTATATCGATAGGAACGACCTGACCACCAGGTGACTATGTGATATAGAGACGAAGTAAATTCATCATAAATTTTATGGGATAAAATTTGTAAAGAATATATTTATATGTTTGGGAAACTTCTTGACTATCAAGGCGCTCAGGCATATAGTTATAGATTGATGCTAAATGGAAATAAGATTTCTAATGTTATTGTAACTTTGATTAGCGAAAAATATCATATAGATGAAGTCCATGTCTTTATGATATATACGATGTCTAATTCTCTGCTGTAAATTTTCCTTTTGTTTTCAGATCTCCTGAGAATGTCTCAGTTCAAGTTGCTTCCAATCCTCGAGACCAACAAGCTGGTTGGTGAGAACTTCGACGAATGGCAATGCAATTTGCGCCTGGTGCTAACACATGAGAAGCTGATCAATGTGATCGACAAACCGGCTCCTCCAGTGCTAGACCCACGAATGATGAGGCTTTCAGTGAATACACCAAGTACGAGGAAAAGTGTATCACTGTGAAGTGTCTGATCTTGGCATCAATGAGTGGCGAACTCACCACAAACAACACGAGCATATGGATGCCAAGCAGATCATGGAGCATCTTAAGAAGATGTTCGGTGAGTAGAGTCGGACGGTAAGGTCCAAGCTTTCAAGGACTTTGTTCAAGTCTGCTCTGAGTGAGGGCTCTCCTGTGGGACCCCATGTTCTACGGATGATCAATATGATAGAACAGCTTGAGAAGCTGGGGTGCACCTTCTACAAGGAGATGCAGCAAGAGATGATCTTGCACTCACTTCCAGAGTCCTTCTCCTCGTTCGTGGTCAACTACAACATGAACAAGCTGGACGTTGAGTTGTATGAGATGCACAACATGCTAACTGAGTATGAGAAACAGATGTCCATAGGGAAGAGGGGATCGGGATCAGTGCTGATGGTTGGGCAGTCCTCTTATAAGAAGAGGAAAGGCAAGAAAAGGCCTAGGACAAGGTAGAGCGGGCCTAAGACTAGTGTGAACAGGGCAAAGGGCGGCGCCACCAAAGCCGACCAATCAGATGCTGAGTGTTTCTTTTGGAAGAAGAAAGGGCATTGGAGGAGGAACTGCAAGGAATACATGCAGTCTCTGAAAGGTAAGAAGCATGTAAGATTTTATGGAAAATGTTTTCATGATTTCCTTAACTACTATTGATTCATCTAGATGGGTATTGGATACCGATAGCAGTTTTGACGTCTGCAATATGTTGTAGGGGTTGAGGATCAGTAGGAGGTTCAAGAAGGGAGAATTCAATCAGAAGGTCGGAAACGGTGCAAGTGTTGCTGCTCTAGCTGTAGGATCGATTTCTCTTGTAATGCCTACGGGCAAGACTTTGTTGTTAGAAGACTATTACTACGTTCCTAAATTTGTTTCGAACTTTATTTCTATTTCTATGCTTGATAGACGTGGATTTTGAACAGTCTTTAGTAATAATATTTGATCTATTTATCATGGTGATGATGCATATGTGAATGGTTATTTGCAACAAGGGATTTATGTCTTACCTGATGTTATCAATGAACCAATTAACATGCATGTTTCGGGCCATAAGAGAAAGGTAGATGATCGTCAAAGCCAGACGTACCTTTGGCATTGTAGACTCGGTCACATTGGTGAAAAGAGAATAAACAGGTTGCATAAATATGATCTCCTAGGCCATTTTTATTATGAATCATATGCAACTTGTGAGTCCTGTCTCACTAGCAAGATGACCAAATCTCCGTTTAGTGGAACCGGAGAGAGAGCTACAGAACTCCTATGACTCATACATACCGATGTATGTGGACCTATGAGAGTTCAAGTCAGGGGTGGATATTTATATTTCATCACATTCACTGATGATATGTCAAGATATGGATTTGTGTTTTTGATAAGACACAAATTTGAGTCTTTTGAAATGTTCAAGAGATTCCACAGTGAAGTGGAGAAACAAACCGGAAAGAGTATCAAGGTGTTGAGATCTGACCGAGGCGGTGAATATCTAAGTCATGAATTTGTGGATTATCTAGGCAAAATGGGATTTTGTCTCAGTGGATTTCTTGTGGAACACCACAACATAATGGTGTGTCCGAAAGGAGAAATCAGACTTTATAGATATGGTCCGATCCATGATGGGGTTCACGGATCTTCCAATAAACTTGTGAGGATATGCTTTAGAAGCAGGTGCTTACATCTTAAACAAGGTTCACACTAAAGTAGTCTCTAAGACTCCATATGAGATATGGAAGGGACGGAAACCAAACCTAAGACACATCAAGGTTTGGGGTAGTCCGGCCTTCGTTAAGGTTTGCTAGGTCTGACAGGTGTAGGTTCATAGGTTATCCTAAGGAAACTATGAGATATCATTTCTACCACCCATCTGAACACAAAGTGTTTGTGGCCAGAACGACAACCTTTCTTGAAAGGGAATTCCTTGAAGAAGGAATTCATGGTGGAGAAATAGTTCTTGATGAAATTCAAGAACCCAACGAACCAACACATGCTCAGGAACATGCGATGTCAAACGAGCGATCTTGGTTGGGTGATACGTTGTTAGGCTCCGGGGCTTCTTCTTCAAATGTTGAAGTAATAGTGTCCGTTCCCGAAAAATTTTAGAAACTTGTTCAAGAACCTGTTCAGGAACAAGTCCAACAAGGTATCTCAGTGCAGGTTGAACCTGCTGCAAAGGCTTCCTTGAGAAGGTCAACACGTCTCTTCGTGCACCTGAGAGACTCAATCTGATGGTGCAAGAGGACGTGATCGGTCATGGAGATGATGACCCGTTGTGTGTACAAGAAGTTTAGTGGGAGCACGGTTGTCTTCCTTGTGCTTTATGTGGATGACATATTGCTCATGGGGAATGACATTCCGGCATTGCAAGAGACGAAGTCATGGTTGTCTAATAAGTTCTCCATGAAAGATCTAGGAGAATCATCCTATATTCTGGGAATAAAGATCTATAGGTATAGATCGAAGAGATTGCTTGGATTGTCACAATCCCAGTACATTGACAGTATCGTGAGACGATACAACATGGAAAGTTCCAAGAAGGGTTATCTACCGATAGGCACTGGAATTTCTCTTTCTAGGGAGGATTTTCCTCAGACCCCGGAAGAAAGAGAACGCATGAGTCGGCTTCCTTGTGCTAGCGCAGTGGGAGCCATCATGTACTCCATGACTTGTACTAGGCCTGATGTAGCCTACACACTAAGTGTAGTGAGTAGATATCAGGTAGATCCTGGTGAGGAACACTGGAAGGTTGTTAAGAACATCCTTAAGTACTTACGCAGGACTAAGGACCAGTTCCTCATTTATGGTGGTTCTAACTTGGAGTTAGAAGTTCAGTGATGCGAGTTTCTCGACAGACAAGGATGACAGTCGGTCCATTTCAGGCTATATGTTTTGTCTGAATGGAGGTGCAGTAAGTTGGAAAAGTTCCAAGCAGGCTACTATTGTCGATTCGGTGACTGAAGCAGAATATATAGCGGCTTGCAAAGCAGCTAAAGAAGCGGTTTGGATGAGAAAGTTCATTGATGAACTTGGTTTGGTACCTTCGATAAAGGAAGCCATTTCTTTATTATGTGATAACACCGAAGCTATTGCTCAAGCAAAGCAACCAAGGTCTCATCAGAAATAGAAACATGTTCTGCGGAAGTTTCACATGATACGAGAGATCATAACGTGTGAGGACGTGCAAATCTAGAAGGTGGATGGAAAGGAAAACGCAGCAGATCCATTCACGAAGGCGCTTGGGTCAAAGGAGTTTGACAAGCATAAGCTGAGGATCGGATTGAGAGAGATGACTAGCTGGCATTAGTTCATAGACATGTAGCGAGTTGTAGTTTTAGACATCGATTTTATTTTAATAATATATGGCATTATTTAAATTTGATGAATTTTCATAGTTGTATGATAGAGTCCAAGATTAAATCTGAAACTTGACATTATGATAGAGATCATAATTAAGAGAGTCAAGTTTTTGGTATGATTTAATATGAATTGTTCTTGTTCGTAGGATCACTGCTCGGACTACAATGATCCGAAAAGAACAACATGTATATGATAAGTTTCTATGTTGATAGAAATCAATAGATCTCTTTTACTAAATCACATATGTGGGTGATACACATGATGATGTTATCACTGAACTGACCTAAAGGGAGAAATACTTAATGGTTAAATAACCAATGAACTGTCATTAAATTTCTCCAGATAGTTCGATAGTTAGTTTTCCTTAGACCTGAGATCAGCATAGTAACTAGCATCTCATCTGTATCTGAGAGTACTAGTTGAATAGATATTAGGAAGAATTAGATATTTGCGTAGTTAGTGACTGATGAAGATGAGATCCGTCAAATCTTGGGAAGAGTTTGAGCTCTATGTTGTCAGTAATCACAATGACTGTACGAATCTCTGGCCAGAGTACATTGAATGAATGAAGAAAGGTGTTTCTTAGGTTCATTCATCATTCAGTTTCGATTGACATGAGACATAGTTGATGATCCGTAAGGCTGGCAGTTATGACCATGTCTAGGATGCTTCCGGAGCTGTAAAGATGGAAGGAAATACTAACGTCAACTTCACCCTGGTTCATTTTTGGTAATATAGTTACTCAAATGAGTAAGGATGTTGCTTCACGCTATCCGGTCATTGGGGAGTGTTGCTAGACGCCAACCTCGATTAGTTAATTATTGGAGACTAATTGGCTACCAGTTTAGTGATGAACCTACGAGGTCACACCCATACGAGTGTCTCGGTATCTGCTTGTGATTGTTAGACAATCAGTGTGGAATATAGTTATAGTCATCCGCTAGCACCGAAGAATATAATTGTATTTGGTTTTCTTTTGGGGTAGTACATCAGATGTACATGCAAGTATGTGTATGGAGATACATGTACTTCGATTGTTTGAAATATTACGTAAAGGCAAGTGGAAGATTGAAAGTAATATACCTCTAATGTAATATTCCTATAGTCGCGGGTTTAAGTGTAATTATTAAAAAGTTAATAATTATATAAGAAACGAAAATAGGTTTTCGGAGTCAGATTTCACAATCGCAAAATCTAAACCCTAAAATTAATAGCCGTAAAAAAACTGAAGAACGAGAAAACGTTTTTCATTCTTCATTGGAGAAATCCGCACCAACGGTTGGAAAGCAGATCTGATCTTGGTGTGGATACGCGTAGAGGACTTTCGTTATCAAGTCTATTGCATCCGACAATCACATGTTCAAGGTTAACAGGTTTATTCGAAATCGTTTCTAAATCTGTTCATCGTTGAAACCCAAAAAAAAAACAATCCTTAAACATGAGTAGATCTCATATTCGGGTTGATAAACATGCTTCCACACCCCAAATCAACCCAACACCTCCACCATGTTGCCTTAGAGACTACATGGTACCGAACATGAACAATGTCCAAACAGCCATACGGATGCCAGCTGTTGCTAGAGAGCAGTTTGAAATTAAGCCTGCGATGATCAACATGCTTTATCATAAGCAATTAATGGGTGGAAATCACGAGGATCCCCATCAGCACCTCAGAGACTTTCTAGAGCTTCTTGGTACATTCAAGATATACGGAGTCTCGGAGGATGCAATCTTATTGCGTCTCTTCCCCTTCTAAATTGGGGGACGAGCAAAAACTTGGCTGCAATCGCGTCTCGATGTTTTAACTACTTGGGACCAGCTCTGCACGTTGTTCTTATAACGATTCTTTCGTCCTAGCAATACGATTAAGATGAGGGGAGAAATCACGACATTTAGATTCAGAGATGGAGAAACATTGTTCGAAGCATGGAACAGATTTAAGGATCTTCTACAGATGTGTCCACACCATGGTCTCGAGCAGTGGTATGTTATCCAAACCTTTTAAAATGGATTCCAGACGAACACCGAACGACGTTGGATAACACTGCTAGAGGATCATTTATGGTCTGATTGTTGAGGAAGCATACGATCTGATTGATAACCTCGCCATGAACCACAGTATGTGGTCCACACCGAGAGGTATGCCGAACAGAACTTGAGGTCTATATGAGCTGAATCAGAGCAGAGCGATGGGCAATGCAACGAACACTATATACTGTGTGAATTGCGGAGATACAGAGCATGTAGCATATCAATGCATGGTGCAAGAAGACATCGAACAGATGAACTACGCCCAACAGCAAGGAAACACACAACTCGGGAACACCTACAACCCGAATTGGAGGAACCACCCGAACTTATCATACGGAATGACTCAACCGATGAAGTATTCGGGATTTCAGAAAAAAACAACAGTAGCCGTACCAGCAAAATAATCAGCAATTCCAACAAGCTCAGCAAGTTCCGCAAGCTCCTCAAGCTCCCTCGTCAAGCCTTGAGGCGGTGATGCTCGAGTTCATGAACGAGCAAAGGCATCAACAATCACTCCAAGCTAAGATCAATGCGGACATGGGGACTGTGATCAACGAGCTCAAAACACATGTGAAGATGTTAGAAAACTCCATAGCACAGCAGGCTGCCTCATCCTCTCGAAATCCCAGATAACTTCCCGCAAAATCCGATCCAAACCCGAGAGAGTACGTAAATGCTATTACCTTGTGCAGTAGTGATGTGATTGAGCACTCGCCCTCCAAAGAGCAAGAGAAAGTTGCTGGGACGTCTATGGAAAAAGGCAAAGGCACCATCACGATTATGGAAGGAGTTGAACCAGATTTGGAAAAACCATATGTAGCTCCAATGGCGTACAAACCTCCAATACTGTTTTCTCAAGGGTTGGTGAGCAGCAAGAACGAAGAGATAGTATGCATATTTCTAGAGGGCCTCAAGAAGCTCGATATCAACATCCCATTCGTGGAAGCCCTCCAAAAAATGCCTAATCACACCAAACTCCTGAAGGAAGTTTTTTCTAAGGATAGGGTATCAAAGAGATTGAGACGGTACCACTCACCGAGGAATGCAGCTCCATTCTTCAAAACAAACTGCCCCAAAAGTTGAAGGACCCCTGAAGCTTCTCCATTCCATGCACAATAGGTAATATTAACATTGATAAAGCTTTGTGTGATTTAGTAGCAAGCGTGAGCGTCATGCCACATTCGGTCTTCAAGCGGATGAACTTCGGAGATCTCAAATCTACCAAGATGTCTCTACGACTCGAGGATCGTTCGGTAAGATATCCAGTGGGAATTGCTGAAAACATTCCCACCAAGGTAGGTAATCTTTGCATTCCTGAAGATGTCTCTACGACTAGCGGATCGTTCGGTAAGATATCCGGTGGAAATTGTTGAAAATGTTCCCAACAAGTTAAGTAATCTTTACATTCCTGCTGATTTTGTTGTACTTGACATAAACGAAGATTCTAGAGTAACCATTATTCTTGGTAGACCTTTCTTAGCTACTGTAGGTGCCATGATAGACGTATAACAAGAAAATCTCTTTTTACGTGTCAGAGATGAAAAGATAGAGTTCAGCTTGTACAGCTCTATGAATGGACCTTCCTTCAAGGAGTCTTGCTTTAGAGTTGATTTGTTGGACGAGTTAGCAAATGACACGCTTGATCAAGTAAGTATTTTCGATCTTCTTCTGCGATGCTTAACACGAGTTTGCAAAGATACATGACTCACTGACGAAGAAGACGAGGTCTACATAGAATTTATGAATGCTATTGAAGCACTAAGAGACGCCCCATGTGAGGATATACCACGCGAAACACACGCTGATTTCGCAGTGGAGAAGGCGGCCGAACTTGAGCTCGAACCTCTTCCTTCTTCTCTTTGGTATGAGTAAATTGAATGTAATAAAATATATCCTGCTATTATGAATGCTAACTTGAGTGCAGATGAGACGAGAAAGACATCATCTCGTCCAAAGAAGCATGGGAGAATAATCTCTTCAATATGTACGTACGGAAATTCTACGGAAGACAGCCACGAACCTTCCATCGAAACTCAAAAGAGGTTGCATCTGCACTTGAAAGAGGTAATGGATACAACACCATAAAAGTTTTTGATGAAGATATCATTTATCCAACCTAGGGCAGCGAACAATTGAATCTCATGCATGACGTCCCAAAGAAAGAAGCAATGACAATGATCCGCAATGCGAACGACGACCGCACTAAGGGATTGCACGACAAAATGATCTTACCGCATGACTTCCAGCTAGATGACTTAGTTCTACTTTTCAATTCTCGTCCTAAGCTTTTCTTGGGCAACCTACGATCTCGTTGGTCAGATCCTTTTCAGGTATGAGAGGTATTCCCGCATGAAGCAGTAGAACTTTGGGGCAAGACGAGTGGAACGTTCAAAGCTAATGGGCAGCGACTAAAGCTCTACCAAGCCGCTCAACTAATCGAAAGTGGAAACTCAATTTCCCTTTTCGATCCACCCATCGTGCATGCATGAGGTATGGACACGTCAAAGCTTAAAGATGTTAAATAAGTGCTTTCTGGGAGGCAACCCAACTCTTTGTTTTCTATTTTTCATAGTTGTTTAGTTTAAGACTCGTTATCATAAAAAATAAACAAAAAACCAAAAAAATACACCACAAACGTGACTTCAATTCTCTTACCCTCCAACGGAGCTTCACGTCGAGGACGTCGTTTATTTTCTCTTTGATTTTGTAGTTTTTAGCTTGTTTTTGTTTTTCGTGAGTCAGAGTTGTCCTAGGCACTTGTCTGGTGCCACGTTTTGAGATGAACTTGAACCTAGGATACTTAAGAAGCTGGCCTCTTTCGTGATAATGTTGCATGTCTGAGCTTAGGTTGAAAAACAAATAGGTCGTAAGTCTTTGGGAATCCTAGTGTTGCTTGTGGGAGGATTAGACAAGGCTACTAGGCTAGTTTATCATTTATTCTCTCCATCCAGATGGTCATACTTCGTATAGACAATGCTGTACTTCTGTTGATGAGGATTATTAGATCGTATGAAAACGAGCTTGTTTTGCTAAATAAAGAGCGCACACTAACATTGCGCTATCCATAGAAATAATGCCTAAAATCATGATCTAAAATTGATACGAGTGCATCGACCTTCACACTTTTTCGATGGTTCGGGTCTAAATGGTGGGTTGGCGATAATCTCTTTATGTCCTAAGGTCATGGCACAATAAAAACACCGCCTACTCTGCTGCACTTTTGAACGAGATGCATGAGAATACAATCATCAGTAGTCTGGGTCTAAAGAGAGGCTAGATCCCTTCAAATTCGACGTCCTAGGGACCTAGTGTGTCTGCACAACATAAAAAAGAGAGAAAAACAAGAAGAAATAAAAAAAAGAAAAAAAAGAAAAAGAATAAAGAAAGAAAGAAGCTCGTAAATGAAATAAGTATTCTCAATTGTTTTACATTTAGCATTTTTCTGAAGTCTTGTTTGGTGGAGAGAGTTACATTTGCTTGTTTAGTTTGCCTTCGATTTGCTTTCCCATAGGTAGCAATGGTGAACCTAGGATGAAGACTGAAAATCATTAGGCCGAATTCGCTCTCGACTTGCTAATTGATCGGTTAGGTTCGCTTTACCGGTATTTCTTGGAGAAAAGGGAATTCTCAGTTTTTTGTATACCCCACGTGTTCCACGCTTACATTTGCTTAGGGACAAGCAAACATTCAAGTCATAGGATTTTGATCACCTCATTTTCATACATATTTCTCGCAAGATTTTAGAGATGTTTATGATGAAAGATGCGATGTTTACGTGTAATTTTGTATTGGTTTTACTTTTTTTCATGTTTTCATGTTCTTGCAGGTTTTAATGCATATTTGGTTCATTTCAGAGCTAAAGAACGTACATGGGACAAAGTATTAGCATCGAGGATCATAACAGAACAAATGGGGCGAGAATCGGCAAGAACTAAGACAGCCCACGTGGGCCATTCACCTAGCCCGCGCGGGGCATGACCCCAGAAACTTCAGCATGGATCGGGGAGGACTTTAGCCCGCATGGACCTTGAGTTGCATCACAGCCCATGCGGAGCACACTCCTCAGCCCGGGTGGGGCCTAACTCCCAGCAGCTTCAGCATATGTCGAGCAAGCCTTCAGCAGCGCGGATGCAGTCTCACCAAAGGAGCCCGCGCGTGGCACACACTCCAGCCTACACGGGCCGCGTCCATCGCCAGCAGAAACAAGAAAAGGAAACTCGGACAAAGAGGAAAATACAGTGGCTTGTTGCCTACACAAAAAGGAAACATGGTTAGAGAAGAGGAATGAGAGCTATATGGCAGGAAAAAAGAAAGGACACATGCACACTTATCCAAGAATGTAAACCAATGCACATAAGAATGGAAGACTCACAAATAGCATGCTGCAGCAAAGAGGAAAGAAGAGGAAAGGAAGTGAACGGCCAAAGACGAAAAAGGGGAGAAAAGGAAAGAAAGAAAACAAGAAAGACAAGGAAGAGAGCTAGGGGTCAAATTCATTTCAGTTTTGGAGGGGAGAAACACACGTGAGAAAGAGAGAGAGAGAGAGAGAGAGAGAGAGAGAGAGAGAGAGAGAGAGAGGAGAGAAGAGAGAGAGAGAGAGAGAGAGAGAGAGAGAGAGAGAGAGAGAGAGAGAGAGAGAGAGAGAGAGAGAGAGAGAGAGAGAGTAGAGACTATCTATTTTGATTATGTTGTTTGCTTTCGAACGCATGAGCGAGTAGTCGTTTTGTTCTAGGAGAAGGGATTAGCCCATGGCTATCTCGAAACCACTTTGATTTATCTTTGAATGCAATTTTCTGTTTTCGTTTTCGTTTATCTTGTCTGAGTGCTTAATTGACTTGTGTTTACGAAGGCCAAGTAGATGCATGTTTTAGGAACTTAGGAGAAGGACCGAAAGGAGATTCTAATTCTGGATAATCAGGTTTAGAACAATCGAGGCTAGGCCACGAAAGTAGGGTAGTAGTGGTAGAGGGTAAAACAGATGAATCATAGAACTTATGGGTTTAGTTCAAGGTGTCAGCCATTAAAGTAGGTGATAACTTGACTAGATCACGTGTCTATGCCTTGAGAGAGGGTAGATATCATATTAGGATCGTTCGCCTTAGATAAATAGATTGGGAATGCATATTAGATAGGTTGATAGTTGGTTTCGGATGTCTTGTGGTGAAACCGTAATCCTAGAACGTTTGTCTCACTGTTAAGAACTCGTTAGTTTATTTTTTTAGTTATTTCATTCTTAAAATCAATATTTCGTTTGTTTGCAAGTTTGATTCGTAGTTTTAGTTTAGGTTTTGTTGGGTAGTCCCTGTGGGATTGACACCTAGAGTACTACACACGTGTCGTGAACTTACGGGTAGTTTAGGTTAATATATAGTTTAACTTGGAACACATCACAAATCTATGTTGTGATATTATTTTTGGATCGGCATCTCAAAAGAAAGTAGATTGGTTTTCAAAGTACTGACAAGTGAATTTTTGAGATGCGTATGTTCTTTGAATTAAATTTTTTCTTGGATTACAGGTGAAATAAATGGATGATGGAATCTTTATATCTCAAAGCAAATACACTCGTGATCTTGTAAAAAAATTGAGATGGAAACTTGCAAATCAGCTCATACTGTGATGTCCACCAAAAACAAACTAACAAAAGATTCAGATGGAGAAGATGTAGATCAGAAAGTGTACCGTAGCATGATTAGAACTCTACTTTATCTGACTGCAAGTAGACTTGCATTTAGTGTGGGAATTTGTGCACAATACCAATCTAAACCGAAAAGTTCCCACTTACAAGCTGTGATGCGAATAATTAAATATGTTAACGGGACTATAAATATTGGTGTGTATTACAAAAAAGACACTAATTGTGAATTAGTTGGCTATTTTAACACAGATTAGGGAGGCAACACAGATGACCATAAGAGTACTTCAAGAGGATGTTTCTTCTTAGGAAATAATCTGATCTCTTGGCACAATAAGAAACAAAACTTTGCTTCACTTTCCACAGTTGAAGCGGAGTACATTGCATTAGCAAATTGTTGTACGCAACTCATTTGGATGAATCAAATGTTGTTAGACTATGATATGGACTCTAGAACCTTTATAGCTCATTGTGATAATACGAGTGCCATAAATATCTCTTAAGAATCCGATACACCATTTTAGGACTAAGCATATTGAAATTCTTCATCATTTACTTAGGGAAGAAGTTGAGAAAAAGAAATTACAGATCGAATATGTGCCCACTGAATGACAATTGACTGATATTTTTACAAAACCTTTGGATTTGAAATTTTTTGTATGTTTGCGTAAATCCCTTGGGATTTATGAGCTCTAGTGATTAATGATATTATAAGGTAGGATAAGTTTTGCATAATTACACGCTGAAAGTTGAAATATACGAGTGAAAATAAAAGCATCAAACCTGAGGTTTTGAAAGTATACATTGAAATTCGTAGTTGTTACATAACATCTTTTAAAGTGTGCAGATGTTGAATAACACTCCTACACTCTGCTATCAATGGAAATAGTGCATAGAAATTATGACTACATGATAGTGGATATGAGTGCGATGAATACATTGGTTCGGGTCTAAGTGGTGGGACGGATATCCAACTTCGATGTCCTAAAGGCATAAGGTAAAAAATGAACCTTAATACTCCGTTATGATTGAAATCATAATCGTATACCAATATGGTAGCCTGGGTCTAAGTGGTTGGGAATCCGTAAACTTCGACGTCCTAGAAGCCCATAGTGCTTGTTCACAAAAGGAAAATTGATAACTAAGGTGCTGAAAAGAAAAGGTATATAAAAAATTGCTTTAGGTGCATCTGCAAAATTTTCGAAGTATACTTTGACTAATGATCTAACTGTATTATTTTTAAATTCAAATACCTAATATGAGAGATTGATCTTTGTTGAGTAAAAGGTTTGTTTTTCAAAAGAAAATGACGATTTTGTTAAGAAAGCAAATCAACTATTTGATTTTTGTGGGTAATAATTTGTGAATTTTTTGTTTTTAATCGGTGAAAGATTTAAAGAAATATGATTGATTTCAGTATTGATTATTTATAGGTACATAGATTATGAAAGAAAACTACTCATGACCACATGTTCATTCCAGCATAATTTGTGCATGATCTTTAAGAACAACTAACATCATTGTTCAAATCATTTATGATGTGTTCTAGGAATAAGTACCAGTCGAAAGCGACCATGAACAAATGATCAATTATGTTTTAAGTCTTCTACTCACACAAATAGGGGGAGAAGGTACCACGAGTGATAATCCGGGTATTGTTGATGGGAGAATCGTTTACAGTTTGAATATGTTCTTGATCTCTTTTTGGTTAAAGTTTTTTATATTCTATTGGTGCATAGATCTAATTTTTCTAAGTTTGCATGAGCAAAAAATTTAAAAAAGGAGATTGTTAGTGCATGAAGATTTACATTCTTTAATATTTCTATCTTATAAAAATTTGCATTTTATGAATATTTCCTTTATTGTATGATAATGCATAGTTTCTATTTTTATTAAGATTCAATATTGTGATATTTCCATTATGCTTATTTTCAATTACTATTGATATTTCCAATTGTGTTAGATATTTGTAGATTTGGAAACATTCACTATACATTTGGAAATATTCTAAAAGGAGAAAATCAAGCAACTTAACAATTCTATGGAAAAGAAATCAAGGAACAATTTGGAAAAGAGCTTAGCATGTAAAAGAGGAAGTGGATGCATGTCCAATCCACTCTCTCAATCATATCGGTGCGCTGAAATTGAAGAAAAAGAAGAGAGGAGAATGAGAAAAGAGTATTGTGTTCATTTGAGAGCATTTGAGAAGAATGTTTGTAACATAAGCCTTAAACCATAAAATTTTGGAGGTTTATGGGTGAGTGATTTGAATGAAAGTCATTCGGAAACCTAGGATTGTTGTGAGAATAATTCTAGGTGGTTCACACAAGTGTTTTAGGGCGTTTTGCTTGTAAGTCAGTTTCAAGACGGGTGTTGTACTCAAGGGGAGTGTCTGAGTCATGATACTCATAAGAAAATCGAGTTATACCTAGTGACCGTTTGAAGTCTGAATAAAGCAGTGTTTGAACGTGGTGTGGTGAGAACATCATGGAAAAATCGTTGCATGTCTTCTCTCTAAACTTTCAATTTTCTTCTATTTATGTTCTATTAGCTTGATCAAAATTTTTAACCATCACATGTTATGAAAGGATTATATCAAAAATTGTTTTGATTTAATCTTATTACTAAATATATGAATTTCATGCTTCAACCTTTTGGCCATTGTTTTTTCTTTTAAATCGAACCTATTACCAACTCTCCAATAAAATAGTATATATGATAGATCATTAAAGCTTTTTTTATCTCTTTAATATGAAAATCTGTTTGTGAAAGGTTAATTCTAACTAAATAATTATAAACTATTAAAAGTTTGTGTATCACACGGATTACGTAGCTAATATATTCCAAATTTTAAAATAGTTTATCAAGTAATAATGATAAAAGAACAAGTTAAAAGATCTAAAATTTGATAAGGTAATGAAAAATTTGCATATCCAGAGCTCTTTCACACCACAATTCAAATTATGTTATGAGTCCTTACCCCTTTCATAGTCGAGGATGAGCTCGTCTTTGATTAAATGTAATTGAATTCTGAAATCCTATTTCTCTTTAATTTTTAAAATTTTAAACTCATCCAAATTAATATTTTAAATTTTAACATAATTGTATTTTTAAAAATCATCCAATTGCAATCTATATCAACTCTGTTAGTTTACAGTTAAAATTATATATATATATATATATATCTGTTTTTAGAGTCTAGAAAAGAACATATTTTGAAGAGGTGAGATAACAAATGAGGTATATGTTGAAATAAAATTGAAAAATATAATTAAATCCAAATTTTGGGATTCAAATGTGGTCTAAGGTATATGTAATAAAATTGAAAAATATAATTAAATCCAAATTTTGGGATTCAAATGTGGTCTAACATCAAAAAAGAAATATGACTAAAACTGAATTTTTGAAGGAGTAATAAACTATTATAATATCTTAGTCCTTATAAGAGGGCAAAATATCAAGGATACCCTCCTAGGATTTTCTTGCTTCACATATACCATAAAAAAACTAAGGATTAAAAATAAAAAATGGAGAAAAGATAAATGTGCTCTTATTTTTTGCACGTGAAAACACACACGATTTAGTATTTTTTTCGAAACGAAACATATTTCAAAATTGAGAGAAAGGAGCGAGAGACAATTTCAAAGTTGAAAGAAAGGATCGAGTTCCAAGTAAGGAAGAAGCAAATTTTAAAATTGAGAGAAATGAAATTTTGAAGTGAGAAAGAAAGGAAGTAATGGCAATGATTAGTAATGAAGAAGAGAGCACGAGTCAATCTTCAATGGCGGCTGTGAGGGAGATGAATTTCTAGGGTTTTACATTGGAGATGAAGTACATTAGGGATTAGACTGTCGAAAGCGAAATTTAAATGGATGTGAGTCTCAATGAATCGCTTGAGTCGAAGAAGGTCATGAGTCTCAGTGAGTCGCTTGAGTCAAAGAGGGTTAAGAATCTCAATGAGTCGCTCGACACTCATGACCCTCTTCGATTCAAGAGACTCATTGGGTCGCTTGAGTCACAAGGGTCTCTTGAATCACAAGAGTTGTTTCAGTCTCTAGGGTCGCTTGAGTCGCAAGGGTCGCTAGGGTCACTTGAATCGCAAAGGTCGTTTGAGTCGCTAGGGTCGCAAGGGTCGCTTGAGTCGGTAGAAGTCTAATGTATTCTTAATTGATCATTTTGCAGGTGCCGCCAAAATCGAAGTTTCTCTATGAACTCAAGCACATATATAGAATGCCAAAGATTTCCACCAAGTGTTATCCTTGCGAAAAAATAAAGAAGTTGAAAGGAATCTTAGATGAAGATGAGTTGCATTACTTCAACAAGGAGTCACAATTTAGGCATATATTCCATTTCCAATGTCAATCAATTTTGAAAGGTTAAATATATGTCTTATTAAATTACTGAGTCATCTAGTACAAGACAATAAGGAGTTGTGATTTTGTCGTAAGTGGTGTTCTCATCTAGTACTCTATAATGGAGCATGCACTAATTACCGGATTAAACTGCGGACCCTATCTCGGAGGATGGGAGTTCAAAAGGTGTGATACATTCAGGTTGAAGAATTTCGACAGTGGAGAGGTGACCGTAGCACATGTGAGTGAAAAGCTTGTGGAGGCAAAAAAATTCCGTTGGCTGAAAGAGGTTGGCAACTTTGATGGTTTTGTGGCAAGTTCTGGATCACAAGCCTTCATCAGACAATTTTACAAGTACATTAGCGGGGAATTACCGAAACCAAAATAGCATTGTGGTGGTTTTTTTTATCTCACTCATGGTAAGTTGTATATATTATTAAAATAACATGAATGTTTTCATACTTTTTGTTTTCCTATCATTTTGTTTAGAGGTTTCAGTTACTTCCATTCGAAACCATCTTTAGTTTGGGTGCAAACGGATGGTATGTTGATGTTATGGATGTCGCTCCATCATGTTCAAGGATATTCAAGAAGCATGTTAAATCATATTTTAACCCGAAGTATGTAGACGTGATCAAGCATATTGGAGCTTCTAAGGTAGCAATTACACAAGGGTCACGATGGTCACAAGGGTTATAAAGGTCACAAGGGTCATAATGGTTATTTGTTGTTTTTGCAGGATATTCTAACTATTGTTCACGCTGAATACGATGAGGAAGCTTTACTTTTTGATCTAAAGGATGAAATGAACCAGATGATGAGATATGGATGGAACGTCTACAAAGAAATCCAAAGGGTATTTGTTGGTAGGAAATCCGTAAGCTCGAGCTACTAACACGAAAAACAGCTCTTGATGACTAACAGAAGGGAAAAGGAAAGGGGAGCAATAGGAAGAAGAGAAAGGGTAAAAAAAGCAATAGAGTTGAAGATGTTCCACCTATATCTAAAGCTGATGAAGATGAATGTTTTTTGGAGGTTGAAGCTGATGAAGAAGAAGAAGGTGATGTTAAATCTGAAGTTGAAGAAGAGGCTGAAACTGAAGGAGAAGAAGTTGCAGTCCCTCTGACACTGGAGCAGAAATTAATGAAGGAAATAAAAAAGTTGGAGAAAAAAATCATCAACATCGTAATAGACCTTCTAAGGGACGTTAGGTTTGATTTGTCTAATCCAAAATCAAAAGCGGCGAGTCCTAGAGGTGTTGACAAGGCAGAAAAGAATAAAGGCAAAAAGGCGGAAAAATCAAAGGTTGTCTAGAAAGATATGAGCACCAGACATGAATCTTACGTCACTCTGAGAAATGATGATTTTGAATTCCTTCAACACCCATATCTAGAGTCAAGAGAAGTGCCAAGAGAAGAGCCGATAGAGGCAGAGGTTGAAAATGACTCTTGAGATGGCTCAGAAGAGGATGCGGTCAACATTTCGACATTAATTGAAAATAGTACATCAGCCACTAATCCTTCAGGTGGGCTTCAGTCTAGCATTCCACTACTTAAATACATTTCTGAAGAGGTTCCTCCAGTGGTTGCTCCCGATGCTGACAAGGGTGAGTCATTAGGGTCGCAAGTGTCACTAGGGCCACAAGGGTTATAAGGATCACAAAGGTCTCTATATTCTCTACATGTAACAGCAAGACATAGAAACATATGAAGGAGATTACAAGGTAGTGCTCTAGATAGCTAGAGAGAATCACTTGGATGAAATGTGGGACATATGGGGTTTGGGACATTTTCAATAGATAATATTTCAAAGGTCTTTTAAAAATGGAGATGAAGACGGGAGATGATGAGAATTAGAGGAATAGACAGATGGAAGATGATGAGAAGAGAGAGAGTGTCGTTTGAAATGTTGAAAGGCTAAAATTCGAAAAGATAGGACTCTAACATCGAAGCGACGGAATGGTATGATGTACTGTCAACATGTGACCAACTTTGACAACACTATTATGTTTTTTGAAATGTTGTGGAAAAGTTCAGAAGGAATGGCGGGTCACACATATTCCCTGAAAATGGTCACAAGGTCACAAAGGTCACAAGGGTCACAAAGGTCACAAATTACGTTAGACGTTTAAATTGTTCTTTCGATACATTTAGGAACGTAAATCATGTTAATTCAGATACTTTATAACGTTAAAAAATGGTTAAAATGGATTTTTCCGCATGTGTCACAAGAATTGTAGAACGAATAAATGTGTTTCAAAAGTGATAATAGTATTTTACAAGTCGTTGGATGAATTTGAGCAAATTTAAAAAAATACATTTAAAATTTTTTTCAAATTTCGAAATTATTGATATTATTATCTATATTGATTCTCAATCAAACATCTACAATTCAAAAATTTTGAAAATGATATTTCTAAAAATACATGCATGGGTCGAAAGGTCACAAAGGTCACAGTAGTCCTTTATCATATAAATAGGAATAAATAATACGAACTCGACGAACTTTATTGATTTATAAAGATGAAAGGACAGAATCCATGTAAAATAAGACACTTTCAACGTTTAAATATGCATCGTAATAATTTATGCTAATTGAGGGTCGTAGAAGGTTCAAATTGGGTCGCATGAGTCGGATGGATTCTCGTGATATTGGGTCGAAGTTCACAAAGGTCACAAATTATTTGGACGTTTAAATTGTGCTTTAGATATATTTAGGAATGTAATCATATTAATTCAGATATTTTAGAACATCAAACTATAGTTAAAACGAACTTTTACTCATGTGTCACAAGAAGTGTAGAACAAATATACGTGTTTCAAAGTGATAGTAGTATTTAAGAACTCATTGGATGAATTTGAGAAAATTTTAAAACAATACATTTAAAATTTCGACAAATTTCGAAATTTTGATTTTATTGTCTATATTGATTCTTAATTAAACATCTACAATTCAAAAATTTTAAAAATGAAATTTCTAAAGTGACACGCATTGGTCTTATGGGTCGAATGGTCACAACGGTCACAGTAGGCCTTTTTCACATAATTAGGAACAATAGATGCGAACTCGACGAATTTATGAATGATAAGAATGAACGGACAGAAACCATGCAAAATAAGAGATTTTCAATGTTTAAATATGCATCGTTCTAATTTATTCCAATTGAGGGTTGCACAAGGATCATATTGGGTTGCACGAGTTGGGTGGTTCCCGTTTCAACTTTATTCATTCTTCTTTATGTCAATTGAGGATCGATAAATTTATAGATATATAAGGATGAAAGAGCAGAAACAAATTTATGGATTTCACAAAATTAGGAACAATGGCTGCAAAATAAGACATTTTCAAAGTTTAAATAGGGATTTATTTATAATTATTGCAAAGGTCACAAAGGTTACAAATTGAAAACAAAGGTCACAAAACGTCACATTCGCAGAGACACCACCATGGCCTCCCTCGTAAATCATTATAAAGACTCTTGTGTGACTCAACATCATCTCCGGATTCGCCTGCAACCCTGACCTTAAGTAGCGCGGATAAAAAACGATGTGTGAGTCCGCTGATTACCAAGACCTTAAGTATGCAAATACAACACAATATCCTCCATCCACATTGTATGGACTTATATGTGACTGCATAGAAACCTAGTCCACCGATTATCCAAACCTTGAGTAACACAGAAACAGTACGATGTCCTACATCCACCTTGTCACCTTCATGACGAATGTCACAAATTTAACAAAGATCAAAAAGTTTTTTCAAAGAATTTGGGATTAGATACGTAGACGAAGAGAGGGGAGAGATGGGATTCAATCCCAAATAGGTGAGATGGTGAGACTTAAAGAACTTGATGAACCTTTTAATAGTGGAGAGAATGATGGACAGATTAGAGTGTGTCTTAGACACACGTATTAAAATAAGCATAGCTGGAATTCAAAAAAAGACATAGTTTGCATTCGAAAAGACAAGAATTTGACATCGAAACAATGAGTCACAAAGGTCACAAGGGTCCCATGGGTCGGAAGAGTTACATGGGTAACATGTGTCGAAAGGGTTACATTGATCACATGGGTCGCAAGGGTCACATGGATCCCATGGGTCGCATATGTTGCAAGGGTTGCACCGGTCACGTGGGTCATATGGATCACATGGATCGCATGGGTTGCAAGGATCACATGGGTTGAAAGGGTCAAATGGGTTGAACGGGTCGCATATGTCGAAAGGGTCGCATATGTCACATAGATCGTATGGATCGAAAGGGTCACATGGGTCTCATGGGTCGTAAGGATCACAATGGTCCCATCGGGAGCATATGTCACAAGGGTTACAAGGGACTCACGGTCGCATGGGTCGCAAAGGCACAAAGGTCACAGTAGTCTTAAACATCAATGAGGAAAAAAGATGTGAACTTGACGAATTTATCGATTTATAGTGATGAAAGGATGTAAACCAAGGTTTAGTCCAAATAATACAACAAATATAATATCACAAACTAACGAACTTTCTTTTTTTGAACTTGGCGTTTTCTGGGTTGTCACATTCCTAACACTGTCACTGATACTTGCATTTAAATCCGTTTGTCTCGACGAAGATGGGTATTTCTTCGAGCCTCACCGGGTCCAGTATAACGATTCTCTATAGGCCTCCCACTTTGCCTTTTCTCAGCCAACATAGTAGGTAGAACCGTAACTTCAGAATATTAAGGAGGAATGTTCCAATCACTGTAATCATGAACTAGATACACGGTTTCTTGGTAAGCCAAACACCATGTATCCCGGAGGTAGTATGTTGAACTAGTTTTGGTATCTTATGACCTTATCAACCTTATGTGCAGCCGAAATTGCATGACTGAATGGTACTTATCCACATGAAACATTTTGCAATCTTACGTTTTGAAGAATCACTACAAATCTTATACCCTTTTCGTTTCTCACCTCATACTCATCACTTAACATGTTCAATTCAATAACATCATACTTGGACGCATGTCCAAACCGTTCATATAACCTTTGATAATCATCACCAGTATCTTCTTCCATCCTATACATATTAAACCATTCCACTGTCTTTCCTAAAAAAATATCTAAAAGCGCTAGGATCGAAAACTTTTTGACGTCTACAACATGGAATATATTGACTCAGTACCATTAGTGGTTAATAAGTTGTATCTTTCACCCTTAACTTTGCATCTCGCCTACTTAATGGGATCAAGTTTTTCTTTCTCTAAATACTTTACAATATTAGGATACATGCGCAAAGGTCACAACAGTCACAAAGTTCACAAAGGTCATATAGGTCACAATGGTCACATTTGTACCTAGCCTTCAAATCATTAAATATCTCTTCAAATTCGTTCATCGTGTATGTTGTTGTACATTTGAAAAATATTTTCACCACAGTATCACCCTTTGAACTCTTTCTACCTTGCCTTTATTGACATAGTTCTTTATATTTTGTGATATATGACACACACAAAAATCATGATCAGCTTCTTTATACACTTGTTTGACTGCTTTTATCAAGGTTTTATGACGATCAGATATCTTAACAACATTACGTCCATCCAGTATCACCTCTTTCATCCTTGACATAAATCACGTCCATGATTCGTTCTTCTCTCTGTCGACTATTCCCCAAGCAAGAGGATATTGGTGATATTCACCATCTTGTGCGGTTACCACAATTAATGCTCCCTTGTACACTCCTGTCACAAATGTTGCTTCCACAACAACCACTTAACGCATGTATTTCCATTCTATTATAGCCACTCCCATAGCCATAAAATGGTATTTGAAGCTTTTCCCATCACCATCCAATTGAAGATTTGTGACATATCAGAGTTTTCTTTCTGAAAACACGTGTAACCACCCTAGAAACCTCCTATATTGTTCAAAATCATCACCATAAATCTCCTTTTGAGCCAATTAATGCCATCAAATATGATACATTGGCACCGTACTTTGCTTTCACATGAGCCATCAATTCTTTTATTGGATGTGTTTCATATTTTTCGGCGTATTGTTTATTCAAATAATCTTTAGCTAATCGCGTTGTACCCTTTGTAGCTTTTGTGGATTTAGATACAGATGAACACTTATGAATGAGATAGTGTGTTCTCACACTACACTGTTTGGAATTAGGGATTGATTCTACATGTAATTTCCACTTACAACCACTTTTGAATAAACTTGCATCGTACTTCCCGCAGTTTCAAATCAGAACTCAATGTTGTATATCTAAAAGAAGCTTCAAGTGAATCGTTCCTTACAATCTATCTTCGAACTCGAATACTGAATTTCAATTTTTTGGTACAATTTCGAAATGATTCTCACCATCACCATCACCATCACCATCCTTATGCTCTGTTGGCACTTCAGTATCAACTTCATTACTGCCACAAACAACTTCATCAACACCCATATTCTTGGCACAACCACCATCTTCTCTTAAGCCGCTAGTATGTTCACTATTAAAATTATCTAAATCCAAAATATTATTGTTTCCATTGGATTACTCCCAACTATATTTCTTTTATTTGAAAACACATTCATTATAATCTACAACACCTCCATTCTCACCTTCTCTATAAATGATTCCAAAAGCAAGAATTAGAGGTTTAACTGCCCTCTCAAATTATATTTCACACTTCACACTTGCCGATTCTATCTCCACATACAGTAGTGGCCGAATTCCTTCTATGTGATCGAACATATAACAAATAAGATATTTTGTTATTCATTATATATGTCAGATTCCTATTTTCAAAAATGTTGGGAAATAGCTTAATTTCAACTTTGTTTTATTTTTCGCTTGTCATTCATTATATATTTCGGGTTCCTATTTTCACAAATATTGGGCAAATAGCTTAACTTCAACTTCGTTGTATTTTTTCCATCAGCATCTCTGCGCATAACCTATTAATAACTTCAACTTCGTTGTAACGAATTTGTTGATATTTTTAACGGGCCTAAGTCTGTTGCAACCCGTTACAAAATTCAACGGATTTGTAACGGATTATTTTCGTTGCTATATCCGTTGAAATCCGTCGCGATTTTTAATGGATTGTAACGGCTATAATCCATTGGCAATTTCCGTTGGAAGGCCCATTAGAAATCGGGAAAAGAATTGCAACGGGCGTCCGTTGGCATTTGAACGGATGCCCGTTAAAATTGGCAACAGATGCCCGTTGAAATTGTTAATTTCGAGGTTCCCGGATTAAATAAATTCACATGAAGCTCCAACGGATATCCGTTGCAATTTCCAACGGATGTCCGTTGGAATGTTCACAATTTAGATCATACCAAAGACCAAACCATCAATAACAAAAATATTTTCAAAAAAATGTTATCTTCTTCAAATCGAAATATATATAGATCGAGAGAGTGGATGTATAGAAGAAAAGATCCTATAACCGAAGAGATTACGCAAGAATTCTTACACGGATTGGAGCAATTCATGAGTTTTGCGTCGATGCTGCCTTTGTGTCAAGAATGCGGGATAATGTTATGTCCATGCAAAAGATGCAAAAACATGAAGTATCGAAGTCAAGAAATTGTTTGCAAACATCTTTATAAGGTGGGTTTTATTGAAAATTACGAAATTTGGTTTTGTCACGGTGAAAATTGCGATGTTAGAGATATTGTGCAAGATGCACAAGTAGAACGAAATGAAGAAGTTATTTATGAAGCATCAACAACCAATCCATATGTGGAAATGGCGTCAGATGCTTTTCTTAGAGCTGTTAATGAACAAACGCATAAAGAGATGCCGAACATCGACCGAGCATGGGAGTTGCTCGATTTATTAAGACTGATGTGGTCTTCGACATAGTGATCATCTCGTTTTCATACGTATTTCTTGCATGATTTTAGAGATGTTTATGATATATATGTGATGCTTTACGTATGATTCCGTATCCGTTTTACTTGTTTTCGTGTTTTCATGTTCTTACAGGTTTTTATGCGTATTCTGTTCATTTCGGAGCTAAAGGACGTGCATGAAACAAAGTACCAACATCGAGAATCATCACGGGACAAACGGGACGAGAATCGGCATGGAATAGCCACTACCCGCTCGGGTAACTTCCTAGCACGAGCGGGCATTTGTTACGGCAATTTTGGGCAGCAAATTGAGCACGAATCGGGCGAGAAATACCCCGCCCGGGGCATGAGCCCGAGCGGGCATCATATGTGCCCGAGCGGGCAGGCCTTGTGCCCGAGCGGGCACCCCTTGAGCCCAAGTGGGCAGCCTCCTTTTCATCGCGTTCTTGCGCGATCTTCCACGCCGCACCCGAGCGGGTCATTTTCTCTTCCCGCGCGGGTCGCGACCGTCACCTACAACTTAAAATAAGTTAATTTGACTTAAAACAGATGGAAGTTTGTAGGGGACTCATAGGATAAGGATAACGACTTTAAAGGAGGAAAAAGGGGCCAGAGGTCGACATTCATTCATTCAGTATTCAGTTCTTGATCGAGAGAGAGAGGAAGAAGGTTCTTGCGAAGGAGACTTACGAGGAGCATTGGAGATCAACTTCACACTTCGGTTTTATTTGGTTTTCATGTTCCTTAGACCTTCTATTTCGTTTATGTTT
>CM071868.1:11381472-11397177 GCA_036759665.1 Gynandropsis gynandra
TAAACCCTAAATCATGGCTAAGTTCCAAAGTCTAATGCCCTGGTGTTGGTTTATTAGACTTCTAACATCATTCATTCGAGTGGCGTACAAGTAATGAAAGCATTAAGATCAACCATGAAATCTGAAAACATGATCAAATACCAAATTCATTCATATCGAGTGGCGTACAAGTATGAAAGCATTAAGATCCACCATTCATTAAGCGTATGACTTCGTTACAACATGGCAATACTCTCTAACCCATGGCAAAGGATCTACTCAGACATAAATACAGCAAAGGAAACACAAGAGAATTCTAAGTTCGACATAGATAGAGAAAGAGATGACTCCCTATTCATAAACCGATGTCTTCGATAGATTCTCCTTGCTCCCGATCCGTAGATCCGTCTTTTCTTCCTTCTTCCTTTTGCCCTAGTGTCTCTGAATCTTCTCCTCTGCAATCTGGTTCCAAAACTCCTTTTTTAGATCTGATTTTCCCTTAATTTGGTCGTCCCAAAACTTAGGAATTAGTTGAGAGAAACAAGGACCCGAACGGGCATGTCCTCTACCCGCTCGTGCAGGCCACTTGCCCGACCGTGTGCCCTCCTTTCAGCCCGAGCGGGCACCATGCCCGATCGTGTGGTTCTTGAGCCCGAGTCGTGCAAACCTTCGGCGATTTCTTGGCATAAATTAGCCCGAGCAGGCACTCCAATTCCACCCGAGCGGGCACTCCATCTTGGTCGTGTTCCTTGAGTGCCCGAGTCGTGCAAAGCTACGGGGGTAATTGGTAGCAAATAGCCCGATCGTGCACTCCAATTCCACCCGAGCGGGCATGTCTTGAAATGTTGTTTCCGCTCCCTTCGCTCGTTGTTTGAGTGTTCACTTTCAGTTCATGACCTTGCACAAGTCGAACCTTGTTACTCAACTACGTTTTCGGGGTTAGATTGCCATAATCACTCGTGTTTCTCCTCATGTCTTCGTTTCCTATGCAAAACACGAAATGTAGATAAAGTCTTCGAATAAACTCGATAAATGAATGAAATCTAAGTAATCTATTCTAAACTAGACCTAAAAATGATATAAAAACTACAACGGATTACGTGTTATCACAGAACGTCGACGAGCTTCCATGGAGTCTGGGTCCAGGTGAAGGCGAAACCACAGAGCACGAAAGAGCAAAACAACAGGAGAAGGGTGACGACGAGTGTAGTATTGAACCATGCGGTCGTTCTGATTAGGGACAGACCATTTTCCGTCCCTAAATATTAGGGACGGACCATTTTATGTCCCTAAAATTAGGGACGGCCTACATCCATCCCTTATTTTTAGGGACGGAAAATGGTCCGTCCCCAATTTCCGAGTCCTATTTTGGTCCTTTTTTTTAGGGACCGTTTGCGGACTGAAATTTCCGTCCTTAAATGCGGACCATTTGCGGACTGAATTTTCCGTCCTTAATTGGTGATGGATTGGGGACAGATGACATTTGGAGACGCGTGTTTGCGGACTACCACTTGTCGTCCCTAATCCGTCCCTAAATGTCGTCCCTAATCCGTCCCTAAAGAGGTTTAGAGACGGATTAGGGACGGATTCTTCAGTCCCTAAATCGTGATTTTCTTGTAGTGTGATAATAATATTTTAATGTATATTGGTTGGTAATTGATCGAGTTTATAAAGAAAATAATACACATTTAAAAAACTTTATGCATTTCCTTATTTAATGTTAAAAATATGCATTTCCCTAATTTTACTATTTATATTTTATGAAATTTGTATAATCCTACTTGAATAGTCCTGAGATAGCATTTTTTTATAATATTAAATTATGAACATAAAAAACATATAGACTAAGGAACCAACAAATTGTATTCCGAAAAGAGTTACACTTGTATCATCTTTGTTTTAGGGTTTAGATCCCATTTGTTGTTACTACAAATATACAAGAATCCGATATAATTTGCTCTCAAGGTTTTGTTTAATGGCTTTAATTAAAAAAAATATTTCACCAAAAGATGTATATTTGTGTTCTACTTTTACTAGTGTTTAAGATTATAATTCGGTAAAGTGAAGGCAAAAGGTAAATTTGGCTGAAAATATCAATTGTTCTTTTCTTCTCTTTTCTCAGCCACCAAGTTTAAGATGTTAATTTGGACTATATTTTTAATATACTACATAAAGAACTCGCGCTCTGCTCGAGTAATTATATTATTTGTCAAAATATAATAATCAAATAATAAATATGATATTTATACGATATTTATATTATTAGTTAAACAATATAATATAAATATCATATAATAAATAATTATTAAACATCGTAGTCTCGACCTTTCAATGACTCATCAACACTTTTAGTATTTCGAAGGACATACCCGAACTACAGGAGAAGTTGTAAATGTGTGTATTTTTTTATCAATTTGATGAAGTTATGGGATGCTAACAGAATACACCAAGGTAATTTCTAACTACAAGGAAGCCGAGAGAAAGTTGGGTGAAACGGAATCAACGCTCAACAATAACAATACCATGAAAAACGAAGAGATCAAATTCTTCACCAAAAACTCATCCTTCTACAAAAGGCTAAAAGAGATGGTGATGATCTGCAAGGCGTCAAAGCCACATATTATCAACATGATCTACTATTCATGCTGGTAAGCAGAGAAGATACTACCGAGAATGTACAGAAACCATGTTGCAGAATGAACAAAAATTCTAAACACGTATTGATGCACTACTTAGCAAGAATTGGGATCTGTTGGTGCGATTTAGCAATTCTATTGGTCTAATATAACAATTTGATAGAGGAATTAAGGACTTACAAACCGAGTTATTGAAGATCAAGGAACAAAACAAGCAAGATGAAGATAATGCTGCAAAACACTCTCTTAGATCAAATGTTTGTCAATATACAAACACCTCATAGAGATCCACACTGAATTGTCTATTTGGATGGAGAAAAATTGGCTGCTAAAGAAGGAAATTGACTCCAGATCGTCATCCTTGAGCAACATACAAGATGAAACAACAGAACTCCTTAGAACAAATTTTGAAAAGGGTGAAATGAAGTTTACAATTTTTCAAGCAGCAGAATTTCTTTGTGAGGTTTCAAACATGAAAAATGAAAATGCACGGATAGCAGATAAACTACAAGCAGTTTTTAGTCACATTACCATGTTGCAGTTGGAAGTTGATTAAACTCGAGAAAAGTTGAAAGAAGAGGTTGCACCTTCCAAAACAAACGAGCGCTTTAACGTCCAACATTTTAATAGCAGAACTCATATTCCTCTGAGGTCATTTATAATTGAAACAAAACCAAACAAGCAACGATTCTCTTTATTTTCTTGTATTAAACCTTCGCAATTTAAGAAGAGCAAGCTTGATTCATAGTAGCTTCTACTTCTTGCCATGTAACAGATACAAATATAAATCTAAAGTCATAACTCAACTTTATTCTTCAAAAGGATTCCACAAAATTTTTATACTTTCAAATTCACATTTTCCTGGGACATAATGGAATTTTCATTCTAGGCTAAAAACTATAAGAAACTAACTTTCATTCACTTGCCTTGACCTTAGTATCCTTTGGAAGTTGCTCACCCAAGAACCCCAAGCAAGATGGAAGCAGGGCGTGGAAGTCCTTGTTGAGAAGAGAAGGATTCAAGGAGGTTTAAAATGGTTTACGTCAACCTATTTTGTTATGAGGCATCAATTGTATGATTGATTTGTATTTCTTGCTTTAGATTCGTTTGGAAAGAGATATTGCTTCATATACGAAGCAAGACTGGTGAGTATTTCACAACACATAACATAAAATCTTGTTTCAAAGTTGTAAGGTTTTGCCTCGTTTTTAATACCAATTATGTTTTGCAGAGAACCATGGGAGCTTTCTTGATCATACTCTCAGTCACTCAGTTTATGTATATTGTTGTAGTTCATGGTGTGGTATCGATTATGATATGAATCATGAGCTTTTATATATAATAGGATAACTATAAATTCTTAATTTAACTTTTTGAATTTAGTGAGGTTGAAATCTATATCTATATGCCAAAAGCATTGAGCATAGCTGAGAAGGCAAAAAAATCCATGAATTTCAAAAGAGAAGCTAACACACGAACAATACTACTATCGGTATAGAGGAAGAAAAGGTACAAATAATTTTGCAGTAACAAGGAAATATAAATTGGATAAAACATAAAAGTTAAGAATTTTTAAGTACAATTGACCTGTATTTATCTTTTAGATCCTGCTATCACTTCAAGCAAATCGCGATAACTTAACCGTGATGATTGCGCAATTGGTGGACAAGATGACAAAAAATGCTACACATGTCCAAGAGGCTTAACCAACTGAATAGAAGAGATGAACATTCTAAATATATAAATGCGACAATAACATGATTGTTTTAGGTATTGGTCCTCTCCTCCGGCGTGACTGCGGCGGTGGCAAGGAAGGCTGCGGCGGCGGCAAGGGTCAAGCTGGAGAGAAAAGAAGATTAAGGTTTCAGGTTAAAACTGAAATTGAAAAAAAAACCTACCCTTACCCTAAGAAGATGTGGGTCGGGCCGAGGAGAAGATTTGGAGTGGTCCGGGCTGATGTGAAGTGGGCTGGAGAATAAGGCAAATGTGCCAGGAAGGAAATTTCGGAGGCCTAGCAGAAACAAAGAATTAAGCCTAGAATTTGTGTTTATCTTCTCCAATGCTTACACCAATTTGCAGAACGGTTACACCTGCAAAAACAGAATCCAATTCTATTAGAAACACCAACAAATCGAGGGTATTATAGGGAAATTATATAATATTGATTGTATTGACGTAAGTAAAGCTAAGATGATATATATGTACTAAAAACTATCAAATGAATACATGTGAGAGCATAATTTTAAATTCTATTCTACCGTAAACATTCTTTTTCTCTTCTGAAATTCTTTCCAGCAAAATCATCATACTGATAAACAACAGAGAGAGAGTTCAATTTATTTTTCTGTTTATGCACAAAGCATGGAGGAATACGATCATGAGATGAAAGCAAAACATTACTCATGATCAGTAAAAAAAAAAACATGGTATCAGAGCGAGTAAGATTCGGGAGCACAAAAGCACAATCGAGCACAAGATGCACCACAGCAACAACAAGCACAAGCAGATGCAGCATCAAGATGAAGATGCAACATAAAAACGGGTACTAAAACTAAAAACCAGAAAGAGAAGAGTAAAACCTAAAAAACCAGCACAAGAGTAGCACAAGAACGGGGATAAGAATTAAAAACCAGCAAAACAGCACAATCGAGCAACCAATAGCACAAGAACAGAACCAACAGCACAAGGAAGCAAACCAGTAGCACCAGCAGCACAAAATCAAAGCAGAAGCGTATCCTACAGCAGGCAGTATGGACAGATCACAGATAATTGCACCAATTCCAATATTCGAAGGTAAAAACTACAATATGTGGGTTATTAAGATTAAACCTACAATAAGAGGCAAAGGACTATGGAAAATAGTCACAGAAGGCATACCGAAGTTTCCAAATATTGAGAAACTAACGGTTGAGGAAGGAAAGAAGGTAATAGCCGAATGGGAGGAAATGGAAGCAAAAGATCAGCGAGCGTTGGAGCTGATCTATCATTCGGTGACTGAAGAGATCTTCAGTGCACATTTAACAACCTGTGAAACATCCAAGGCAGCATGGGATCTGCTCAAGGAGAGGTTTCAAGGTGATCCAAAAGCAGCTAGAATCAAGCTACAAAGATTGAGAGCCTCATTCTATAACATGAGGCAAACGGAAAAAGAAAAAATAAAAGACTACGCAAGTAAGATTACTGAACTCGGAAATGAAATTCGAGCTTATGGAGCTAGGATGGAAGAGGATGAGCTAGTTTCTAAGATATTGTGTTCTTTACAAGAACGTTTTGATCCATACGTTGGGGTGTTGGAACAGACTAAAGATCTGGAAAATCTAACGGTGGGGGAGCTTGTGATTGCGCTAGAATCACAAGAATCTAGGCTGGACGACAGAAACAACACTGGCCCAGAGGGAGCATTTTACTCACGATACAAAAATTCAAAATCTGGACAGAAAAAAGATGCACAAAAAAGAGCACAAGGCAGTGAAGATTTCAAGTCAAAAACTAAAAAAGGATGCAGAATTTGTAAGAAGAACAATCATGTTGAAGCAGATTGTTATTTCAGAAAAAAGGCTAATGAATCTGAAGGTTCAGAATCTGAAGGTTCAAAGGATTACAAGACCAAGAAAGAGTGCTTCAATTGTGGTAAACTTGGACATTTTTCCAAAGAGTGCATGTTTAAAAAATTTTCAAATAATCAAGCACAGTTGACAATTGAGCAAGACGAGGAAAATGTGCTGTTTACAGCAGCTCATATTATGACACACTCGATGGAGGATGATGTTTGGCAAATAGACAGCGGTGCAACAAATCATATGACGCGAGAGGAAGAGTTCTTTACCACTCTTGATAGGAATTTTAGAATTTCTATTAGAATTGGTAATGGGTCTACATTAAACACTGCTGGAAAAGGCACAATAGAGGTAATGACTAAGAAAGGGAGGAGAACCATAAGAGATGTATTTTTGGTTCCAGGTTTAAGCAAGAATTTGCTTAGTGTACAACAGATGGTACGGAATGGTTACAAGGTAACCTTCACAGAAACAGTGTGCGAAATTCACAGTAAGAATGGTTGTAAGATCGTTGAAGTTCCGATGAAAAACAAAGCATATTCACTGAAATTGAGACTGGTCCCATGAAGGATTGAGGAGACTGTGATTGACAAACAATGGAGAAAACCTACTGAACAAGACTTAAGTGAGGCTGTTCTAAGGTATGTTAAAGAAATTTTTTATTATGATTCTTTAATTGCAAGGGTTAAAAACCCTGAGTTTGTGGATTGCTCGGGTTCTGACTTAGTCGGCAGCAAAGCCGATATCAGAAGCACTACAGGAACACTGATATTCGACACTAAAACTCAGCCTAAGGCTGAGCACAAGACTGCCCTAACCACCACAGATGGTGTGGTGGTGCAGAATCAAATCGGAAACCTAGGGTTTGTAAATCCCATGAATTCAGGAAGTCGGTGGTACCGACTTCCACACGTAATTATATATATATTAATAATCAAATTAGGGTTATTCATTAAAAATAAAGAAGAAGAAGAAGAAGAAGAAGAAGAAGAAGAAGAAGAAGAAGAAGAAGAAGAAGAAGAAGAAGAAGAAGAAGAAGAAGAAGAAGAAGAAGAAGAAGAAGAAGAAGAAGAAGAAGAAGAAGAAGAAGAAGAAGAAGAAGAAGAAGAAGAAGAAGAAGAAGAAGAAGAAGAAGAAGAAGAAGAAGAAGAAGAAGAAGAAGAAGAAGAAGAAGAAGAAGAAGAAGAAGAAGAAGAAGAAGAAGAAGAAGAAGAAGAAGAAGAAGAAGAAGAAGAAGAAGAAGAAGAAGAAGAAGAAGAAGAAGAAGAAGAAGAAGAAGAAGAAGAAGAAGAAGAAGAAGAAGAAGAAGAAGAAGAAGAAGAAGAAGAAGAAGAAGAAGAAGAAGAAGAAGAAGAAGAAGAAGAAGAAGAAGAAGAAGAAGAAGAAGAAGAAGAAGAAGAAGAAGAAGAAGAAGAAGAAGAAGAAGAAGAAGAAGAAGAAGAAGAAGAAGAAGAAGAAGAAGAAGAAGAAGAAGAAGAAGAAGAAGAAGAAGAAGAAGAAGAAGAAGAAGAAGAAGAAGAAGAAGAAGAAGAAGAAGAAGAAGAAGAAGAAGAAGAAGAAGAAGAAGAAGAAGAAGAAGAAGAAGAAGAAGAAGAAGAAGAAGAAGAAGAAGAAGAAGAAGAAGAAGAAGAAGAAGAAGAAGAAGAAGAAGAAGAAGAAGAAGAAGAAGAAGAAGAAGAAGAAGAAGAAGAAGAAGAAGAAGAAGAAGAAGAAGAAGAAGAAGAAGAAGAAGAAGAAGAAGAAGAAGAAGAAGAAGAAGAAGAAGAAGAAGAAGAAGAAGAAGAAGAAGAAGAAGAAGAAGAAGAAGAAGAAGAAGAAGAAGAAGAAGAAGAAGAAGAAGAAGAAGAAGAAGAAGAAGAAGAAGAAGAAGAAGAAGAAGAAGAAGAAGAAGAAGAAGAAGAAGAAGAAGAAGAAGAAGAAGAAGAAGAAGAAGAAGAAGAAGAAGAAGAAGAAGAAGAAGAAGAAGAAGAAGAAGAAGAAGAAGAAGAAGAAGAAGAAGAAGAAGAAGAAGAAGAAGAAGAAGAAGAAGAAGAAGAAGAAGAAGAAGAAGAAGAAGAAGAAGAAGAAGAAGAAGAAGAAGAAGAAGAAGAAGAAGAAGAAGAAGAAGAAGAAGAAGAAGAAGAAGAAGAAGAAGAAGAAGAAGAAGAAGAAGAAGAAGAAGAAGAAGAAGAAGAAGAAGAAGAAGAAGAAGAAGAAGAAGAAGAAGAAGAAGAAGAAGAAGAAGAAGAAGAAGAAGAAGAAGAAGAAGAAGAAGAAGAAGAAGAAGAAGAAGAAGAAGAAGAAGAAAATAAATCATTATTTTATGATATTCAGTTCGAGCGGGAGAATATGTGGCACAGAGTACGTACACGTATTGATCTCACTGAGTGCGTATGTCGTACTCACCCAATTTTTGGGCTGTCGTGGATGGACAGGATATGGCGAGGATAAAAAGTAACGAGGTTGAGCAGCAACGTGAAGGTTCACAGCCGACTGATGGGAGAGGCGTGCACGAGGTCTCGATGAGTTTTATTTTGCATTTCGTTTTTTTATTATTTATTGTGACTATGGTATTTACATATTGTTTTGCTATTTGGTCCGGACCACTCTTATTTCAGAATAAATCATTTATATTTATTTTATAAATGTGTTTGAGCGATGACACGTGTAGCCACCTCTTGGAGGTGATGGTGGGCACTCCTAGTCCCGAGGTTGTTCCGGGATGGGGGTGTTACAGGGTTTCCGAACAACAACAAACTGGAAATTAAAAGCTTACCGTGTTCTGGACGGGAGAAGCTGGGTTTAGTGAGTGGCGTTGCAGTAGCCACTGCTCCGGCTGCGGGTTGGGATGTCGCTATACCTGCGGCTGAGAAAAAGAAGGAACAAAAGAAGTTAGAGTTGAAAGTAAAAATTGGAAAACAGATTGAAAGACTTACCACGGAGCTGTCGACAGAATCTCTCGACACCATAGGCACCGAAAAGCTCGGAAAAGGCAGTGAGCTAACCGGTGAAGAACCTGCAGACAAAGACAAAAACAATGAGTGCGGCAAAATCGAAAAAGAAGAAAAAATGGATGAACTTACCGATGGGACGGAGGAAACCTTCGGCGACGGAGAACTCGAAACCCTAGAAGGCGCACGAAAGAAGGAGCTCACCGGAAACGACAAACAGACGAGGCGGACGACCGGTGAGCCGAAGGAGAAGACCAAGAGGGAGATTGTAGGTATTGGTCCTCTCCTCCGGCGTGACTGCGGCGGCGGCAAGGAAGGCTGCGGCGGCGGCAAGGGTCAAGCTGGAGAGAAAAGAAGATTAGGGTTTCAGGTTAAAACTGAAACTGAAAAAAAACCTACCCTTACCCTAAGAAGATGTGGGTCGGGCCGAGGAGAAGATTTGGAGTGGTCCGGGCTGATGTGAAGTGGGCTGGAGAATAAGGCAAATGGGCCAGGAAGGAAATTTCGGAGGCCCAGCAGAAACAAAGAATTAAGCCCAAAATTTGTGTTTGTCTTCTCCAATGCTTACACCAATTTGCAGAACGGTTACACCTGCAAAAACAGAATCCAATTCTGTTAGAAACACCAACAAATCAAGGGTATTATAGGGAAATTATATAATATTGATTGTATTGACGTAAGTAAAGCTAAGATAATATATATGTACTAAAAACTATCAAATGAATACATGTGAGAGCATAATTTCAAATTCTATTCTACCGTAAACATTCTTTTTCTCTTCTGAAATTCTTTCCAGCAAAATCATCATACTGATAAACAACAGAGAGAGAGTTCAATTTATTTTTCTGTTTATGCACAAAGCATGGAGGAATAAGATCATGAGATGAAAGCAAAACATTACTCATGATCTGTAAAAAAACAACAATTGCTACTCTTTCCTTAGAACATTCTAGGATTTCATATTCTACGATTGTCTTTACTTCTATGCTCATTTCAGCAGGTTCAGAGGTTGTAAGGACGTTATTATCCTTAATTTTTTCCACTCCCAGAAGAAGCTTTTCTTTTACTTCACCATACTAATGTTTGACTGAATACCGGTCATCTCAATGAGCTTCAGGAGGCATCTTCTCTCCGTGAGAGCAGCTTTGGAAGAAGTGATACCAAGCCTAGTAGCAGCCTTCTCTTCCTCTAACGCCCTCATCACCGTAGTCATTTGTGATAGATAATGAAACTCAAGCGTTGCAATGAATAATGAAAAAAAGATGGAGTTTTTGTCTCTTGGTCGACAAAAAAGAAATGTAAACTATAAAGAAATATTAAAATAACCTATGATTGAGTGCAAGTTTAAGAACCCATCAGATACTAACATCGATAGTTCTCCAATTTCCTTCGTTTCTGGAGCCAAACATTGTCCACCTGCAATAGCCTCCCCTCTCTTCCTTTTTTTCAACCTTTTCTTCTCTGTTGGAGTCTCGGTGAAGTTTGTTGGCTGAAGCTTCCATATCGGAGCCTCCATGGACCTAATACGTCATCTGTTTGTGCCATGTCTAGCAGACTTCTTCTGCAATCTATTGCCATTTAACAACGTCGAACGATGAGCCCCTTGCACTAGAATGGAAAACATCGCCTTCTGAGGCTTGTTTTGAAAACTTCTCGATCGTAGAAAATGGGTTATGGAGTAGAAAATGGGTTATGGAGTTGCAATAAAACAAAGAGGTTTGTTTCGAAATTGACATTAATTTCGAAAACAAAGGTAATAGTTGATCGTAGGAAAGTGGGTTACAAAATAGGTTGAAAACGAAAAGGTTTGTTTCTAAAACAACATTAATCTTCACTAATTCATTAACGAAGAATATGTGAACATATAATTTACATTTAAGAATTTTGAAAAGGAATAATTTTACATTTAAAAATTTACAAAAAAATAATTTATTTAAGTGGCACTCTAAAATCACCGGATTTGCAAAGGTTTTTATATGTATAACTTTTTTTCTGATAATTTTAGAATAAATATTTATAGTTGATTCCGTTTTTTTTTCGAATCTCGAGTAATATATACGTATCTATGTATATATATATGTCCTAAAATTAGAGTTTGGTTTATATTTTCATTGATTTATTGATGAGTTCAATTAAAGTACAATTAATTTGCAATTTAAAATGTAATTTGCCTATTTATATATTTTAAAACATAAAATAAAATAAATGAAGAAAAACGACAAAAAGAATTAACATTTCGTCCTCATTATGCCTTTTTTGCGCCGCTTAGAACACCTAAAGTCCAAAAGCCTATATTTAAACACTTTGTGATCAATCTATCTCCAATTTGATTCTCCACTAATCAAAGATTATGCTAAGCTATGATTGATGATTTTTTTATCTTAATTTTTGCGTAGTCAATTCCAATAAAACTTAAGCAAAATATAATTCAATCAAATTGAATTATTCATTATAATTCAATAATTAAAAGAAAATATCATACAAGAAATAAATCAATAATAGTATTTATTATTGTTTTTAATGCACATTTACAATATTTAGAACATGGCATATGCATACTTTTGGGAAAATAAGTACAAATCATGAATCATATTGTTACTTAATATAATTTGTTTTTTATAACATTTTTTATTGGAGGGATTAATAATATATTTGGTAAATGGAGACCCCACTTTTAGACACAAAGAGAATTTTCTATTGCACCATATGACAATGACCTTTCACCATGCCGACTAATTGACCTTTTTTCTTGGCTTGATTTTTAAGCATTCTATGATATATATATATATATATATATATATATATATATATATATATATATATATATATATATATATATATATATATATATATATATATATCATAATTACCAAAAGTTTTAGATAAACTCAGGGTTTAAAGTGGCATCAGAAGACTAGAAATCTATAACGATGAATTTGTACTTATTGGTAAATGAACTATGTTATTTATATATAAAAAAACTATTCAATAAATACATTATCTCAGATATATATATATATATATATGATATAAAATAATTAATCTCAGCCAATTTATAAATTAATGTTTAATTTTTTTTATTTTAAATCATATTTGTTTATTTTTTATGATATTAATGAAATTATATATTTAGAAGTTTATAATATTAGGTTATTACTCACATTTTACACTGCACGAAGAACAAAACAATGGATAAAAATTTTATCATGTAATCATAATATGCGTTCAATTATAAAAATATGTAATTAAATGAAATTAAATTAAAAATTGAAGAAATTTTTTATGAATAAAACGTTAATTGTTTTAATATTATAAATTTTGTTTTCATTTAGAATGTATTTTTAATCTGATCTTGTTCTTTACTCTTGATATGGCTATGCATAGTTATTCATACTTAAAAATGGGATGGGATGAATAAATTTTAACTTTGTTTAGATTTTACCTTGTTTTGATTGTCATAATAAACATGAAATGATTGGAAATTATCTAAGTTTAAAGAGGAATATTTTTGTATTAAATCTTGGTATTGAAAATTTGATCACTTATGTTGTTATCAGTGATATAGTCCAATTGTTTGATAATATATGTGATCAAATATAATCATCGAGGGGTGATTCAATATCCACGATGGTTGGTGTAAGCTAGTTGAAGGGTAGAGCATTACTACAAGCAGATAAATTTTTTGATGGTCACGATGGATAATTTTCTTGGCGATCTTAACCCAAATATTTAGAACTGTGTAGACGCGTGAGGATGAAAGATATTCTTCATTTGGCTATTAGAATCGAGAAAAAAGTAAAACACAAAGGTAAGATCATTCAAGAGCACAAGAGATCATACACTAGCAACAAAATTGATCTAAAACCCAAAAATTAAGGTCGAAAATATAAAGTACCAATAAAACCCTAGATGTAACATTTCATGTTTTAAATGTAGAGTCGAGACCATTATACCAAAGATTATAAAAAATAAGACCAACTACTTTGGTACCCGCCGATGGAAGATATGAGATGGTATAGGATGACAAAGTGGGACATATGATCAATGAGTCGGATGGAGGAGCTAGGAGTATGAGACAGTAAAGGGAACATTCCTCGTACTATGACAAATATTTAACATACACGCCACATGGGATGCTAGAAACGAGAAAACATCTACTATACACGAGAACATTTCAAAAGAGAATCTATGTAGCATTAACATAGATAATTGGTATTGCACGAACATGAAAAGTACTTCGTTTGTCTAGAAGCTGAGATTTCTAACTACAAAACAACCAAATTCGTAAAATTTTTAGTGTTTGAAAGATTGTGGGGAGACCAATGTATAAGGTTAAGTGAATGCCTTATTCAACATTGAAAAGTACAAAGATAATTTTTTGTGATATTGTACGGGTGCAAATTGCTCCATTTGTTGTTGGGAAGATTATGGAAATTTAATACACATGCGTAGCATGTCGGCTTTAACAATAAATACACATTTAAATCCAAGGATAAAAAACTTCGATTGGCACACCTCACACCCGAAAAAAACTTATAAAGATAAAATATGTCTACATAAGTATAAAAGACAACTAAATGACTTACCATGCACTAAATTTGTGAGTTCTTGAGAAAAACCAAAAAAAACCTTTAAAGGTACACCTGTGATGACAACGACATTTCTTTCTATAAGAGCACAAAAGAATAAGACAGATTTGTTGTTACCTCACCTAATAAATATGCTTGTGCACAAAGATACATTGTTTCCTAATGAACTAACTCGTTCTTTTTCTAGTCTTGTTCCTCCATTCTTGCAGAGTTCTGAAGCGAGATTCTAGATAGAGAAGCAAATAGATGTAAAGCAAGAGTTAGTTTAGAAAGCACCACTAGAGCTTCACGACTAGCAGACAAACAAGAGGATCAAATCACATATTTTGTTACCAGGTAAACACCAATGTCAGTTTGATTTTCAATGTTGCTTACTTGGCTCATTTTAACGCATATGTAGGTCTACATTTGAGGTCAAATCATCTTAAATAAGGATGAAATGATCACTACAAAAAACAGGTGTCTTCCAACGGAAAGAGCGTTTCCCAACGGACGGCAACGGATCCGTAATCGTTGGGAATTGCTCGTTATAAATCGGAATCCGTTGCAAATTTGTAACGGGAAGGCCAACTGATGACACCATTGAAATTTTGTAACGAACGCCCATTAAAAAAATTTGTAACGGATGCCCGTACACAATTGCAACGGACGATCGTTGAAAATTTGTAACGGATGTCCGTTAAAAAGTTTTTAACGGACGTCTGTTGCCATCCACGCAAGAAAAAAGAGCAGGATTTTAAAATTTTAAACGGGCATCCATTGGAAACTAGCGAGAAAGAACAACGGGCATCCGTTGAAAAGTGTCGAGAAAGCACAACGGGCATCCGTTACCATTTGGCGGGAAAAGCGTCCAACGGATGCTCGTTAGAAATTGCAACGGGCATCAATTGGAAATTTGTTAAAAAAATAAAAAATAATAAAAGTAATAATAGTAATTTACAAAAATAATTTCGTTTTCGTCGGACCAGACAATCTGAATACTGGGACAGGTGACCTTCCATCTTTTAATTCCAACTCAGGTCGTCGGTATATTGTCTTCAAATCTTTTCTTGATTGTATATTCTTAGTTTTACTCCTCACGTTCAAAATACACTACAAGAAATGTAAAGATTAGGGACTCCCAAAACGGTCCCTAATCCGTCTGAAAATGGGATTCGGGACCGATTAGGGACCACAGCTCCCGGTCCGCAAATGAACTTCGCAAACCAATTTTCGTCCGCAATCCGTCTGCAAATTCAAACGTTAATATGAGTCCGCAAACCGTCCGTAATTTCGGACGATAAAGTCAGTTCGGAAATCGTTGGAAGTCAGACGACCTACCGGAAAATTTCCGGACCGGCCGCCACCCGTCAGAAAAGTTTCCGGACCGGCCGCGACCCGTCGGACGGGGTCAAAGGTCGTCCGGAAATTTTCCCGACGGGCCGCGTGGTCGTCCGGAAAATTTCCCGACGGGTCGCGGCCGGTCCGGAAATTTAATTTTCGGACGACCTAACACCGGTCCGGAAATTTTCTTTTTTTAAAAAAAATAAAAACAAAAATTTAAAAAACTGAAATCGAAATTAAATAAATAATATTCATACAATACTAAAATAGTTCATAAAATATTACAATTACGGATTTACAAACTAGTAGGTGGCATTTGCGAATTATCATCGTCGTCGTCATCACTGTTTTCGGCCATATCACAATTGATTGTGGGCATGTGTGCCTTCATCATTTTCAGCCACTGCTCAGGTTCCCTTCTTGATCGTTGAATTTCTCTTTGCAGAGCGTTGACCTGTGAGTTTTGTTGTTCTAATTGTGTTTTCATCTCCGAGATTGTATTTTGTAATTCCTCGTTCGCGATCTTTTCCTTCCCTTTGGAGGAACTCACATGTTTTGATGGCATCCCTCCAAGACCAAAAAGACGACCTTTGTACGATGTTACATGCTGCACAAAATATTGACATTTAATTTAAATTTAAATTATTTATAAAAAATTTATTGTAAAAATATACTAAAATTACCTCGAAAT
>CM071868.1:11397359-11408247 GCA_036759665.1 Gynandropsis gynandra
CAATTGAGTAAAACATACATATGTGCGATGTGTATATCTCGTTGTGATAGCCATATCTCTTTCGCCTTACCAGCTGTTCGACCCACGCCGCAAAAAATATCTGGAACATCTGGTACTGGATATGAAAATGCCACACTACCATCAAAACATTTGTCTGGATTTCTACTTCGCGTTTGAACATGTGGTTCGAAGTAGTAAGAAGTGAAGAACGATATCTCCTCATTCACGTATTGTTCAACAATTGAATCCTCTGGACGAGCTTTTTGTTTGGCTTTTTTCTTCAAATGGAACATAAATCGCTCGAATGGATACATCCAACGAAATTGAACTGGACCTCCTAATGCGGCTTCGTGTGGTAGATGAACTGTCAGATGCTCCATAACATCAAAGAATGATGGTGGGAAAATCTTCTCCAAATTGCATAGTACTGTAACAATGTTACTTTTAAGTCTTCGAACCACATCTACACTTAAGTTTCTCGCACATAAATCCCGGAAAAATATGCTAATACCTGAAAATTCAAGTATATTAATTAGTTTATTTCACAATTAATATTTCTATAATTTATAAAATAATTATGTTACCTCCAATTGCTCTGTGTGCATGCTTGTCCATCAATTCAGAAAAACATATGGGAAGTAGTCGTTGTATGAATACATGACAATCGTGACTTTTCATCCCTGATAACTTCCCTCCATGAATATCGACGCACCTTCTGATGTTAGATGCATAACCATAAGGAAATTTCACGTCTTCCTTCAACCAATTCAACAATTTATATTTTTCCTCATTAGACAATCTGAATATCGGAACTGGAGCTTTACCGTCTCCAGTTATATGTAACTCCTTCCGTGAGAAATATTCTACGATATCATTCTGTGATTTAATGTTATCCTTCGTTTTTCCTGTGACATTCATTACTGTATTGATGATATTATCGAAAAAAAATGGAAGAAATGATGTTGAAGCTAATTTAGAATGGGAGCGCAAAGCTGAGCTGCTTTTTGAACTGCATCATTATTCGGAGAGGAGAACGGTTCAACTTGGTGCTGCAAGTCCTCATGTTTCAAACTGATACGAATGAGAGCAAAGAAGCCACCATGGACAGATTTCTTGGCAGTTTGAATCATAAATTCAAGACAAAGTGTCAACTCGACATTGTGTTGAATTGGAGGATCTGCTACACTTGGCCAGAGAATTTGAAAGGTATATCAAACAGAAGGAAAAATCACATCCAAGATACGGTTAAAACTCAACAAACCCTCTACCACAATTCAATCGTCCATACTTCAACTGAAAAGCATCTGTTTCCTCCATGCAATATGGACAAGCCAATCGACCATGCGTTGTCCACCCAGATAGCATACCATAAGCTGGAAAATCACTTATTGTCCACATTAGAGCACCTCTTAATATAAAATTTTGTCGTCTCGAAACGTGGTACGCTGGAACTCCCTTCCATAATTCATTCAATTCTTCAATTAGTGGTTGAAGAAATATATCCAAACTTCTTTTCGGATGATTAGACCCGGAAATCAATATTGTTAAGAACAAAAACTCACGCTTCATGCACATATCTGGTGGTAAATTATACGGTGTCATAATAACTGGCCACAACGAATAATTTCTCCCAAAAATCCCGAATGGATTAAAAACATCAGTGCAAAGGCCTAAATAAACATTTTGACTCTCAGCTGCAAAATCAGGATATACCTTGTTAAAATGTTTCCACGCCTCACCATCTGAGGGATGACACATTTCTCCGTCAGGACTTGAATGCTCGGCATGCCATCTCATGTCGCTTGCAGTCTTCTCCGATTGATACAATCTTTTTATCCTGTCTGTAATTGGTAAATACCACATACGATGAAACAAAACCGATTTCTTGTCAAATAAAATCGATCTTTTCCAAAAAATCGACAATTGATCAAGTCCGAAGTTTCTTCCAGAAAATCATACAGTTGTCTTGGCAAACATCAATCTTTTGATACGGCAATAAACCCAATGATCTCATCATCTTCTTTGTTTCATAATATGACTCGACTGCATTATTATCTTCGGGCAAATAATCTCTTACTAATTGCGATATAGAATCCATGCAATTCTGAGAAAGATTATTTTATGTCTTCAAATTCATTAACCGTGCAGATAAAGACAACCGTGATAAACAACTTCTACAACCATCGTATAGTGGATGCCTAGCACTTTCTAACATTTCAAAAAAGGTTTTTGCTTCTTCATTCGGATCTTCTTCAATATTTTCATATTCGTTTCTTTCAACGAACGCATTTTGCACTATTTCTACATAAGGGTTTTCTACATCTTGAAAAGTCTGAGACACTTCATGACTTACGATACCCCTACTAAAATTTTCCACAACATTACTGGGTCGTGGTGCAAAATTCTCTCCATGAGATTATCAAATAAAATAATTTGGAGTAAACCATCTTAAATAGAGATGATTCCATACGGTTTTATCATTAACGAATTTTTCATTTTTGCATTTCATGCATGGACAAACCAACTTACCGTTTTCTCTATAAACTTGTTGATTTGTCGCCACCGTCATAAACTGTATAAGGCCTTCTACAAACTCCTTCGATACAGTTTGAGTTTCCGGATCAATTCTTCTATACATCCACTGTCTCGAAACAAAAATATTCGATCTCGACGACAATGCCATTATAATCACAAACAATAACAAGATTTAAAGAGAAATATATGAGTTTTATGTATGAAAAACGGGTAGATGATGAGTGATTAAATAGAAAATGTTAAGACCGATTCTGGACGGATTGCGGAATTAGATTAATATTTCCCGACGAACCGTCCCGAATACGTCTACAATTTGCGGACTGGCATTGAATCGGTCCGCAAATTGCGGGCTGGCATTAACTCTGTCGCCAAACCGTCCGCAATTTGTGGACTCGCTTTGAATCGGTCCGCAAATTGCGGATTGGCATTGAATCGGTCTGCAATTTGCGGACCACCTTGGAATTAGTCCCAAATCCGTCCCCAATTACGGACGACTTCGAGACTACTTTGCAGTCTGCAAATTTGCGGGCAGATTAGGGACGAATTTATTTTTCCTTCCTTAAGTAGTCCCTAATCCGTCCCTAAATTTAGGGACGGATTACTCAGTCCGTAAATTCAGTTCCAAAATCCGAATTTTCTTGTAGTGATAGTATTGATGATGTTATCAAAAAAGTTCTTTTTGATATACATAACATCTAAATTATTACGTAATATCAATGATTTCCAATATGGTAGTTCCCAAAAGATACTACGTTTATACCAGTTATGCCATTCACCTTGGCCTTTTGGTTTACGATGCCCACGATCTCCACCGCATTCTACCGATTCTTGTAAATCGCCCATTGTGTTCAATCTTTCATAAATGATTTGTGTTCTGGTTTGCATGTACGGTGCCTTTTCTTTTTGTACCACGTTCTTTAGAAAATATTTTTTATCTTTCGGGAAAGCATGCCCACGAGGAAGAAATATTCTATGACAATCAAACCAACATGATTTCTTACCATGTACTAGTCGAAATGAATCTGTATCCTCCATACAATATGAAGATGCCAATCTTCCGTGCGTACTCCATCAAGATAACATTCCATAGGCAGGAAAGTCGTTAATTGTCTACAATAAGATCGCTTTTAATGTGAAATTTTGCTTCATACTGACGTCATAAGTAAGAATTCCTTCGTTCCAAAAATGTCTTAATTCATGAATTAAGGGTTGAAAAAAGACATCGAAACTTTTCTTTGGATGTTCTGGTCTTGGAATCAGCAACGTCAGAAACATTACCTCTGTTTTCAAACACATCTCGGGAGACAAACTATACGGAGACAAAATAACCGGCCACAAAGAATATTGACTTCCAGATCGTCCATATGGACTAAAACCATCCGTGCACAGGCAAAGATAAACATTTCTCGTTCCATACCCGAACTCGGGAAATATTTCATTGAAATCTTTCCAAGTCTTACCATCCGATGGATGTTGCATTATACCTTCGGTCGTCGAGTGTTCTGCGTACCATCTCATTGTCGCGACAGTTTTTTTATTCAAATAACCTTCTCAACCTATTTGCTACAGCCATATAGAACATTTTCTTGTATGGTACATATTTACGTGAACATGGATTTTTTGGCCAAAATCTGCTTGCATCGCAAAACTTGCATTCCAACAAGTCTTTATCATTTCCTCAAAACAACATGCAATTGTTTCTACAAACAATCAATTTTCTCATATGGTATTCCTAAATCTCTTAACACATTCTTTGTTTCGTAGTATGTCTCGGGGTGCTTGATTATTTTCCGGTAAATATTAACGCATGGTTTTCCAAAATGAATCCATGTAATTTTCAGCAACATTGTAGTCTATTTTTATATTCATCAATCGTGAAGATAAAGATAAACGAGACTAACCTTCACACAACCTTCATATATAGGCTGTTTCGCCGAATCCAATAGGTTGAAGAATTGACGTGCATCGATGTTCGGCATCTCTTCATGCGTTTGTTTATTAACAACTCCAGAAAAAGCATCTGACACCATTTCCACATATGGATTGGTCGTTGATGCTTCATAAATAACTTCTTCATTTATTTCTACTTGTGCATCTTGCACAATATCTCTAACGCTACAATTTTCACCGTGAAAAAAACCAAATTTCGTAATTCTTAACGAAACCCACCTTGTAAAGATATTTGCAAACAATTTCTTGACTTCGATACTTTATTCTTTTTCATCTTTTGCATGGACATAATATTATCCCGCGTTCTTGACACAAAGGTTGCATCGATGCAATAATCATGAATTGCTCCAATCCGTGTAAGAATTCTTGTGTAATCTCTTCGGTTACAGGATCTTTTCTTCTATACATCCACTCTCTCGATCTATATATATCTATATTTGAAGAAGACGACATTTTTTTGAAAATATGTTTGTTATTGATGGTTTGATGCAATCTTTGGTTTTGATCTTAATAATGTAATTTTCAACGGACATCCGTTGGAAACCCGAACGGATGTCCGTTGCATGTTCACGTGAATTTGTTTCCACCGGTAAACCTCAAAATTAATAATTTCAACGGGCATCCATTGCAATTTGTAACGGACATCCGTTAAAATTAGCAACAGATGCCCGTTGACATATTTTTTCCAGTGTTCTAACGGGCTTCCAACGGACGGTGCCAACGGAAGATATCCGTTAACATTTCGTTACAAATTGCGACGTATTGCAACGGACGGGACAACGGACAGTATCCGTTAAAAATTCGTTGAAATTTGTAACAGATTGCAACGGATGTATGCCCGTTGAATGTTCTCGTAAATCCATTACAATTCGTTGCCATTTCTCATCAACGAACGGATCTGTTGCCCCGTCCGTTGGAAATGACGTGTTTTTTTTTGTAGTGGATGATGACGAGGCCTTTGAAACGCATACGAGGATCGATTACGAGGGTAAGGGCAAAGAAGATTCGGAACGAACTCGCTCACAAGGACCCTGAAGAGGTGGATACAGCTCCACGAGGATGTTAAGAGGTACGGGTCAAGACCAGAAGCCTTGTCTACAAGTTGAAAAAACTGAGAAAAGCAAAAAGCTGGAGGATCTGAAGGCTTTCGTTTTGAGTAATGAACAGCTCAAACAGATGAAGATTACAACAGCACTCGATCGAGCACTACCCCGTCCAAACTGAGCATTGTTGTGAAGCAACCAAGTTTATTATTCTAGACAAGTTTTCGGTTAAAATTTTATGTGGTGTTCGATCGAGCGGTCACCTTACTTGACGGAGCACTTTCTCCATTTTTGCTTTAGTTCCTTTATTATACTTAGTTTTGGTTATGATTTGAGCTTTATAAATAAGATCCTAATGTAGAGAAAATTTACTACGTATTTACATTGAGAAAGTTTTTCTCCTTGCTAATTCTTAATACATTTAGCTAAAAATTCTTATAGCGGATTTCAGTGTTTGACCGACTTATCAACACTAGATAATCAATGTTGTGGTGTCTTCGTTAATAAGATCCGAACCGTTCATAAAGAAACAACACCGAAATGAGCAACCATTATCATCTGTTTACGAAGCAATAGAACGACCATACGCACGAGTTAGACGAGTGTCGACTTCGAAACGTAATCGAATGGCCATGAAATCTTGACAAAATCGTCATCACATATATAAGGGTGATTCACAAATGGCATGAGGCGCCAATCCCAATACGAAACCAGACGGCTATTAGGTGACGAAGAAATTCAACGACACACATATAAGGGCGAGAAGCCTAATACAAACTGACGACCATCATGCAGTTTCTGCAAACCCTAAACAAATCTCTTGGCTCTAAATAGTCGGAGACATGACGACCACGATTGAAATAACACAAGGTAAAAAATATCAAAAGGTTTATAATAAATCCTTTCAAATGTTAATCCAACAGTTGTAATTTCATCTCCTTAGTTTCAGCAAAATCCGACGGCCACAATTAAACACACCCGGTGGATCATAGAGAGACAACATATATTATCCAAGGGTTGCAAATAAGCCACCTCAGCCAAATAATGTTCATCTAAGCTTGGCTTATAGTAATAGTAGGATATAAATTGAATAATGTTACTTTTTATGAATAAATTGAAAGATTGTAAACAATTTCATATATCTTTTTAGGTTATTTAAAATTTTGAGAGGAATTTGCCATTTTATTAAAAGTTACCAATTTATTAAAACATTAAAGAAAATATGTAAACGTACCATTCTTACCTTGTTTAAATCATAAAATTTCAAATTTAATTTATGTGTGTAACATATATTGTTTTTGTGTAATTAATATTATCTTAAGACATTTTTTAAAAATAGCTTTTTAGGTTAGGAACGTCTATTACGTGAATAATATTAATTACTGAATAAAATATTTGTTTAAGTTATCAAGCAATGACAAAGTTTGGTAGCGAAACATATAATTTACTATATTGATGGATGTTTAAATTCGGCATTCACTATTTATTAGGAATATAATATATATTTTCTTTTTTACAATGGCATAGTAAAACATGTAATTATAAAAATTGAGAAAAATACTTTTATGTTTTTGTTATCAAATGAATTAAGTTAAAATGCTGCCAAATTAAAGACCAAATATTTTATTTTTCTCTGGAATTTTGTTGTTTATTTTAAATGGAAATTCAATGAAAATTTTGGAATTTAAATAACAAGATAGTAAAATAAAAAATTTATGTAGAATACATTAAATTTTTTTAATTATGATTATTAATTAATCAATGTTTTTTATTCATTAATTATCATATTATTTCAAAATAATACTGCAATATAATAATTAATTTCAAATTAAATTATAACTATATATATACATACATAACAACAGCATGTATACGTGTTTGGATTAATTTTAAAACCTTTATCAGTATTCATTTATTAGTATTGATTAATATAATATTTCATTTATAAAAACAAGAAAATAATTAGTTTAAATATAAATATTCTGAAACAAGTTTATTGAATTTTATAAGAGTTGTTGGTTATGAAAGATATTAAAATTTATTTATGAAAATAAATAATAATTGAACACGAAAAAAATAGCATTTTTTCCACATTCATCTACAGAGCTGCTTATATATTTTTGTGGATATAAAGTTAATATGTTGACCAGTCATCTTCGGTTAGACGATTGAATAAGTATTCTCATTATTATTCATATTTATGTATTCGTTATCTATTTTTTTTTTTCCAAAAATAAAAGACACTTTAATACTTTCCTATCCACATCTTCTTAATTTGTACCAATCTGAATGTCGGCATTCAGATTTTTTTGTCAATTATAATTCTGCTCCATTCCGTTATAATTCAATGCATTTATAATATATAAATATATATATATATATTATGATAATTATAAAAATAAAAGAATATGTGATTAAAAATTTAGATTTATCAGTAAACTAGAAGTAAAAGTATGGTAGTAAGGATTTATGAACTTCATGCGAACTACTATATAAAAACTTTTGCATCAATTAATAAAAAAAATGTATCAATTATAAAAGTTTTATAGATTTAAAGATTCAAAACTTTATAAAATCCCATCACACCAAATTCTCAATGGTAAATTGGTAATATTGTATTTATCTTTTTTATAATATACTTCATTTATTTTTTCTAAAAATAAGTACATAAAGTAACCTACGTTTATGTACACCTAGAACTTGGTGCAAACATTTTCTCAGATCTAAACCTTATTTAAACAAACCGAAGAATATCCAAATGCAACAATAATCTACTTGGGTTAATACAAAATCTATCGATTATTTTCGGCATAAATAAAATTATTACTAGTAAAATCATCAGTAAGTGACATTCTTCAAATTAGTTTAGCTCTAAAATAAGTAGATTAATTTAAAGGTCTTTAATCATTAGTAAACTAATATATTTTATGGCAATATGATTGATTATGAAATAAAAAGTGGAAAAAAGGTCCACGTGCTTCACAGCCAAGCATCCTGCATATACGGATAAGCACATCGAAAGATATATCATACATGTACTTCACGAGTCATGACTTGTAGTTACAATAATACCCATGCCCTTCGCACTACACTCACGAAATACAAATGGGCGATTCAGTAATTTAACCTAAACCGACGAAACGACCCCTGGACCTCGGGCGATCCAACCCCCAAACCTTAAAGGGTACTTCCGTAAATCCAGAAGTGCGCCACTTTCGTAAGACCGTTTTATGGGGTCAGATCTACTAGAACACTGCCGAAGATTATTCAGCTTCCATGGAGGTCGACATTGATGCAATTACCAGAATAACCTCGGCCCATAGTAGAATGAACACTGAAGAATTTTTTCCTCCTCGGAAAAGTGACAGAAAGAGAAGCAGTTGCAAGCAAAAATCTACAGGGAAATCGATGGTGATTCAGAGGCGAAAAAATGAAACCCTAAGAAATGTTTTAAGATTTTTCGAACTCAGCAAAAAATGTAATTAACAGATCCCACCATGGAGTTTTGTTGTTGTTGTTTTTTAGTTTTTTTTTTACTTCTGCTTTGCGTTCTTTACTGTCTCCTTGTACCTCATAATGGAGTCGATCCTCTGCAACTTCAGCTGCTGTTTGAACCGGTTAATGAAGTCATCAGCCTTCGCGTCAACCTCGTCATCGGCGCCGGAGCCGCCGTCTTCCTCGGAAGTAACCCTCCCTTCTCTCACTGTAGCCGGACGGCGAGCTTCCACGGCAGAGATTTCGTCTTCCCCGAAGTGAGAGAACGGCGACTTGGTGCTAGCCGATTTCTTCATCTTCTTCGGCAGCTTCGGAGGTATGATTCCGGCCGCAGGCTCGGTGTCAGACATTGTCCTTGCGACGTGGTTCAGGTGGCTCACGTTCAGCATGCTATAGACCTCCTCGAGGGTCGGTCCTTCTTCTTCTCCTTCATCTGACACAGCTATCTCGTCTAGGGTTTCCTGAGTCTGCGTCATAGCAGGCGATTCAGAAGAAGTGGATTCCTGGGAAATGAAGTTGTAGAGGTTAAAGGATTTGATTCGGTCAAGAACAGAGGGTGATCTGGAGACCAAAGGAAGGGTCTGGTTCTGTTCGATCGAAGAGGAATGGAGATCGACGACATCGTGTGTAGTTACGGTTGGGGTTGCTATTGCGGTTACGGTGGTAGTAGACGGAGGGAACGGAAGATGGGTTTTATCAGGAGAAGCAAAAGAGGAGAAATTGATTGATTTGAGACGATGAAGAACAGAAGGAGAACGATGGATCTGGGGATGAAGAGGATCATCGGATTTAGAGGAGAAAGAAGATGTAATGGCAATGGTGCCGATCATGAGGTTGAGGAAGACGAAGAGAACAGTGGGTGTGAACCAACTGTACATCGCCGACAAGAGAGATTCTTCCAACATGGTTTATGGCTTTCTTTTGTTCTTCGGCTTTGTCTTGAGAAGAAGACGAAGGGGGAAATGGGTTTTGAAGTGGGAGAAAAAGGGCGCATGTGGCAAATAAAGGGTAAAATGGAAAATTCTTATGTGTTTGGAGCGCAAGATGGTGGATGGATTGATGAAGGTTGAGTGTGCTTTTTAATTATGGAAGAATTTTTTGTTTTTGTTTGTTTGAATGTGTATAGAAAAAGATTGGCAAAATTTTCGATTTATCCGTATTAGAATAGTATTTGATTCGAAAATATAAATATTCGAAGGAATAAATACATAATTTATTTAATCTATAAATATATATAATAAAATTATTTTAAAGATTAAATTACAAATAAATAACATTATTGTAGTTTTATTTTAAAATTGGATTCAGAATTACTCATTAACATTTAATAGAATTAATTTTAATGATCAAATTATAAATAAAATTTGCACTCAAGATTGGATTCGTAATCTAGGTGGTTGGATAATGTTATGGACACATTACAAGAGATTGAAAAAACATAATTTCGTAGTATATAAATTTTATTCTAGTTTTATTTTAATATATTTGATATTTAATATGATAATCTAATAATTTGTTACATTGTTTTAGATGAATTGACGACGCTAGTGGAGTCATCGACGAAGTTAAATTTAGATGATTGAGAGATTGATATGATTGGTGTTTCATTTATTTATATTATGTTTTTTTTATATTTGTGCAATTTGAATTAGGGCTGGGCACGGGTCGGGTACCCGGATTTTTGAGGGTACCCGAACCCGAACCCGAACCCGGACGGGTAAGCGTATTATTACCCGAACCCGAACCCGAGGGGCTCGGGTACCCGAGATACGGGTACTCGCCAAAAACACCGGGTACCCGCGGGTACCCGAACCCGTGCCCATCAGAAAGGAACCCAAGGGCTTCTCTCTGGCCAATCCCTCGAC
>CM071868.1:11408880-11429705 GCA_036759665.1 Gynandropsis gynandra
CCGATCTCTTTAAAAGGGTAACAACTATAGTATATTTCATGTGTATGTCAGAAATTATCATTTAAACAATGTTTATGTACAAAAATATCAGAAAGATGATTTAAGGACACAACAAAATTTTATTGGTTGAATACTACTTATAGATTATCACTACAAGAAATTTGGTAATTAGGGACTGAATTTCCAGTCCCTAATCCGTCGGGAAAGGGAATTCGGGACGGATTAGGGACTGCGGTCCCCCGTCCGTAAATGAGCGTCGCGAATAAGGTTCCGTCCGCAATCCGTCCGCAAATGCAGACGGGAAAAAGAGTTCGCAATTCGTCGGCAATTTCTGACGGTAAATGAAGCCGCGACCCGTGCGTAAAATTTCCGGACGGCTCGTGTACCCGTCCGGAAATTTTTAAATTTAAAAAAAAATAAAAAAAATTTAAAATTAAAATTGAAAATTAAAAATTAAAAATTAAAAATTAAAAATTAAAATTAAATTAAAATGTTTTAACAATAACAATATTAAAATTAAATATTATATAATCACTAATTATACTATATATATGTAAAATAATCATGATACCTCCAATTGCTTCGTGTGTATGTTTGTCCATCAATTCAGAAAAACATATGGGAAGTAGTCGTTGCATGAATACATGACAATCGTGACTTTTCATCCCTGATAACTTTCCTCCATGAATATCGACGCATCTTCCGATGTTAGATGCATAACCATCAGGAAATTTCACGTCTTCCTTCAACCAGTGCAACAATTTAGATTTTTCCTCATTAGACAATCTGAATATCGGAACTGGAGCTTTACCATCTCCACTTATATGTAACTCCTTCCGTGAGCAATACTCTGCGAGATCCTTCCGGGATTTAATGTTATCCTTTGTTTTTCCTGTGACATTCATTACCGTATTGATGATATTATCGAAAAAATTTTTCTCTATGTGCATGACATCGAGATTGTGGCGAAGCTTCAGATTTTTCCAATACGGCAGATCCCAAAATATGCTCTTCTTGTACCAATTATGGGTATTTCCGTAGCCATCAATTCTCGGATGATTGTTTCCTCCGCAGTCTATACTCCTAGGAATACCCAAAGCGATAAGTCGTTCATACAATATCTCTTCACCGGTCAAAACTGGAGGAGGAGATTTCCGCACGACAATATTCCTTTTGAAATTCCTCTTGTTGCGTCGTAGTGAATCATCAGGAGGAAGAAAACGGCGATGACAATCAAACCAACTCGTTTTCCGTCCATACTTCAACTGAAAAGCGTCTGTTTCCTCCATGCAATATGGACAAGCCAATCGACCATGCGTTGTCCATCCGGATAGCATACCATAAGCTGGAAAATCACTTATTGTCCACATAAGAGCACCTCGTAATATAAAATTTTGTCGTCTCGAAACGTCGTACGCTGGAACTCCCTTCCATAATTCTTTCAATTCTTCAATCAATGGTTGAAGAAATATATCCAAACTTCTTTTCGGATGATTAGGCCCGGGAATCAATATAGTTAAGAACAAAAACTCACGCTTCATGCACATATCTGGTGGTAAATTATACGGTGTCATAATAACTGGCCACAACGAATAATTTCTCCCAGACATCCCGAATGGATTAAACCCATCAGTGCAAAGGCCTAAATAAACGTTTCGACTCTCAGCTGCAAAATCAGGATATACCTTGTTAAAGTGTTTCCACGCCTCACCATCTGAGGGATGACACTTTTCTCCGTCAGGACTTGAATGCTCGGCATGCCATCTCATGTCGCTTGCGGTCTTCTCCGATTGATACAATCTTTTTATTCTATCTGTAATTGGTAAATACCACATACGACGAAACGGAACTGATTTTCCATTTCTTGTCAAATAAAATCGATCTTTTCCACAAAATCGACAATTGACCAAATCCGAAGTTTCTTTCCAGAAAATCATACAGTTGTCTTGACAAACATGAATCTTTTGATACGGCAATAAACCGAATGATCTCATCATCTTCTTTGTTTCATAATATGACTCGACTGCATTATTATCTTCCGGCAAATAATCTTTTACTAATTGCGGTATAGAATCCATGCAATTCTGAGAAAGATTATTTTCCGTCTTCAAATTCATCAACCGTGCAGATAAAGACAACCGTGATAGACCACTTCTACAACCATCATAAAGTGGATGCCTAGCACTTTCTAACATTTCAAAAAAAGTTTTTGATTCTTCATTCGGATCTTCTTCAATATTTTCATCTTCGTTTCTTTCGACGAATGCATTTTGCACCATTTCTACATAAGGGTTTTCTACATCTTGACAAATCTGAGATACTTCACGATTTACGAAACCCCTACTAAAATTTTCAACAACATTACTGGGTTGTGGTGCGAAATTCTCTCCATGAGAAAACCAAATAAAATAATTTGGAGTAAAACCTCTTAAATAGAGATGATTCCAAACGGTTTTCTCAGTAACGAATTTTTCATTTTTGCATTTTACGCATGGACAAACCAACTTACCGTTTTCTCTATAAATCTGTTGATTTGTCGCCACCGTCATAAATTGTGTAAGACCTTCTAAAAACTCCTTCGATACACTTTGCGTTTCCGGATCAATTCTTCTATACATCCACTGTCTCGAAACGAAAATATTCGATCTCGACGACGATGCCATTACAATTAGAAACGATAACAAGATATAAAAAGAAATATATGAGATTTGTGTGTGAGAAACGGGTAGAAGAGAAGGGATTAAATAGAAAATTTTAAGGCCGATTCGGGACGAATTGCGGACTGGAATGAATATTTCCCGGCAAACCGTCCCTAAGTCGTCTGTAATTAGGGACGGAATCGGGACTAATATATTTTCAGTAGGGAAATTGCGGACCGCTGACTGTGCAGTCCGCAAATTTGCGGACGGCTGACTCAGCAGTCCGCAAATTGCGGACGGATGAGTAAGCAGTCCGCAAATTTGCGGACTGCACAGTCAGCGGTCCGCACTTCCCTACTGCAGTGATTTCGGTCCCTAATCCGTCCCGAATTCCGGACGACTTAGGGACCGACCGACAGTCCCCAAATTTAGGGACGGATTTGGGACTGTTTTATTAATCCGTCTGGAAGTAGTCCCTAATCCGTCCCTAAATTTAGGGACGGATGCTTCAGTCCGCAAATGCAGTCCCGAAATCCGAATTTTCTTGTAGTGTATATTTTGTTAATGATCAATTTTTTATAAAAAAAAGTATTAATTTTTTTAAATTTATTTGGATACGAATACGAATATCCGACGAATATCCGAATATTTGCGGATATTCGAATTTACAAATATTTGAATTTACGAATTTGAATAGTAAAATTGAATATTCGACGAATATGAATACGAATAGTCGGATATTTGTGGATATTCGGTATTTGTCCACCCCTAGTGTAGAGAACATTTTTAAAATTTATATCAGAATTTTAAAATTGTATAAATTAAATAACTTTATAATAATAATAAATAACTATAGAATAATGTTTTTTCACCAAAAGATATTTTATTGATTAAAAAAATTGTAACATTTATAATATCTTTGATACATAAGATATACATTTAAAAGACAACGTGGTAAAAAAGGAAAGACAATGAACAAAATCACATTACAAGTTTTTATTAAAGGTTTAAAACACTAAAATAGTATGCGAGCCTGATTTTTTGAGTAGAGATGGATACAAAAGATATGAGATTGTAAACAAATTTGGTGTATTTCAGATGTGAAGAAAGCAAAAAGACATTCAAGAATAGAAAACATTTAAAAACTTGAGATCCAGAAGTTCGATGAAAAGATTGTCTTTGTTTTGTGGAAGGAAAATATAGAGATTAGTTTTGAATCATTAGTTCACATAGTTTTTTTGTTTGGTAATAATTAAGATTGGGATGAAGAAGACATATTAAGCTATAAATCTGAAATAATATATATACTGCAAAACTAAAAACTTTGGCGTTATCATATATAAGTAAAAGAGAAGTAAAAAAAAAGACAAATAGTATAGAAAATGGAACATTAAAGGAGACCAAATAGGAGAAAAGCCAACCATTGAGAATACTACACGATAAATTTGAATTCTTTACCACTTCCATTTGAGTAACTAAGGGAAGTGCTCAAGTATTAAGAAACTACTATAAGGATTGAAAAAAATGCAAATGCCATTCCTAAGGAGTTGGAATTAGTGTCACAGAAATCACAAATGTGTAGTTGGAAGGATTTGTTGTTGGAGGCAAGTTTGAAATAAGAAAAGGAAGTGGCAAGAAGAAAAGAAAGTCAAAGATCTCGGTCAAAATGAAATAGATAGTGGTGGAAGTGGGTTTATAAATAGAACCTAACATTTCAGTAGTTGAAGAACAAGGTTTAAAACTCGTTTAGTTTCAACGAGGTTTATACTGATTAAAGGGATTAATTATCATGAAATATTTTTCCATGTAGTTAATCATGTCTCTATTTATCATCAACTACCAGTAAATTTAACTGAAATAATTTAATGTCAAGACTATTTCTGTGTGGACATTGACTAAAGAGTATTTATAAAGCAACCATAAGTGTTCAACGAGAAAGGTGCAAATACAAAGTGTGTTTGTTGTATAAATCTTTATATGGTCCGAAACAATGTACAAGGTAGTGGAATCAACATTAGCTCGTGTGTAGATGACATATTGATTGCTATTAAAATGCGGGTGAACTATATAGATTGAAAAAATTCTTAGTTTTGAGTTTAAAATGAATGATTTAAGAGTTGTAAAAAGAATATTAGGAATGAATGTCACAAAGAAAATGCGATAGCAGAAGTTTAATTTTGTCAAAGAGTGAATATGTTCAAAAAATTTCAATAGCCTTTGAAATAGAACATGAAAAGACTATAGCTACGGGTACATGTAGTGAATAGGTATTGGGGTCAAATGCCCCGATATTCTTTTAATAATGTAATTTGTTTTATTATGTTATTTTAAAATGCATTTAAATTTAAATAAAATTAAAATTTATAATTATATGAATTATTATTTAAATTTAATTTAATTCTAATATATAAGGATATATTTTCTCTTGTTTGCATTTACAAAATAGTAACTATATTTTTATATAAAATAAAAAATATTTTTATTCAAAAAAAATCTCAACTCAAATTTTTTCCACATCTCGCATTCTTTCCTTTTCCCTATTTTTTTTCTTGTTCCTTCTTTTTATTTACTATACTTGTTTAAATTTTCATCTTACCACTAAATTTCAATTCTCCCAATTTAAAATCAAATATAATATTATGATTTAATATCTTAATTTTGATTTTGATAATATAATATTATGATAATCACATTGTCTATTTATTACATAAAATAATAAATGAATTTTAAAAGGAGAAGTCAATATATTTTAAAATAACAATTGCAAAAGCACATAGATGATAAATAATATATTCTTTTATGAATAAATTTTTTGTTGTTGTTAAATAGCTGATATTAAAATGGTTGATATGTCGCTATCGTGATTGTTTTCTACAATGAATTTTTTGAAAATAATCTTAGTCATTCGAATTGGTGATTGTATTTTTATTGATTGTCTTATTGTTTCATTAAAAACTATTAAAGAATGATGTTATTATAAATCGATTTTAGAGTATAAACAGTTGTAGAATATACTTATAATATATTTTATTTTTAATATCATATTTTTATTTAATTAACTATTGCTCCCAATCTAAAATATTTTAGATTCATCACTGACTGAAGCTACACCACTTGGTTGACACTTCAAGTTGTCATGAGAAGAGGGTGATGAAGTTAGAGTCAAGATAACATATAGATTCAAAAATATATTCTAGTGCATTTAGTTTATTAATATATGTTATGTTGGATTTCGGCCAAATATTGCTCATTCGGTAGGAGTATTTTGTAAATTCATGGAAAATCCTATCATATCATATTAGGAAGCTGTTAAATGACTATTAAGATATCTAAAGGGATATGGGAGGATGTGTTTCAAGATTGGAAAAAAAAAAGAAATATTTGTATGTGAAAGGCTATTGTGACTTATATAATAGACGTTCAATAACATGCTTTGTCTTCAAGGTTGGAGAAAATGCAATCAACAAGAAGTCCAATTTACAACATATGTTGGCATTATTAACAATGGAGAATGAGTATACGACCCTTGCAGTATGTCTTTTTAAAGCCGATTACAGAGAAGTTCGGAATTGCACAAATAACAACTGAATCCTTTTTTATTCTTATAATACTAATGTAATATATGCATATATATATATATATATATGATTTCCATATATTTAGGAACAAAATTAGTTAGCTTTCCATATAACTAGGAATACTTTGTTACACAACTCTTCTATATAAAGGTGGTTCATTTAATGAAAAAACCTAAGAGGGGAATTATTATTTTGGCATGGTATCAGAGCATCTCTGAATATCAGCCATAAATCCTGTGAAGCCCTATTCTTCTTTCCACAAGAAACATGCGTACCGATGTTACTTCCGTCACAGACGAGACACCGACTTCCGCCGATGCGACATCTGGTGGTAGTCAGGGATTGAGATCTTCCGGTGGTTCAGGCTATCGTTCACGTGATATCCCGATGAATTCACCATTTTACTTGCATCCCTCCGAAGGTCCTGGAACCGTGATTATCTCAGTTCAACTTCATGGAGAGAGAAACTATGAAGAGTGGGCGAAACACATTCGCCACGCTCTGCGGACGAAACGCAAAATTGGCTTTATTGATTGTGGCATCCAAGAGTATGATGAATGGGACCAGTGAACTCGATGCTTGTTGAATGGATCTTCAACACCATCGATCCGAATATTCGCACATCGATCTCCGTTATTGAGGAGGTCAGCGTGTTATGGAAAGATTTGCAGAGTATTTTCTCTGTTGGGAATACTTCGCGGGTCCATCAAAATCGATTCGACATCGCACATTGCACTCAACGGGAGACTATCCTTCAGATTTATTATGCGAAGCTTAAGAAGATGTGGGACGAGTTGGACGTCTACAAGCCTATTTGCACGTGCAGTTGCGGAGAAATTCAGATCGATCTTGTTCGCGCCAGAGAAGAAGAGCGAGTGCATCAATTCCTTATAGGATTAGATGATTCTCGGTTCAGTGTCACACGTTCGGGAATATTCAACACTAAAATACTACCCTCATTGAACAAGGTACATTCCTTGGTGTTGCAGGAAGAGCATCGCCAAACTATTACTTGTAGCAGGGAATCCACACGGATAGACTCTGTTGGTTTTGCTGTCCAAGCTGGGCAAGTTATTGCGGCTGCAGCTGTATAGAAATGAGAAAACAAGTGGTTTGTTCTCATTGTCGTCGTAGTGGACATGAATCAATTCGTGTTTTGAGCTACACGGATATCCCGATTGGTGAGAAGACCGTCCGAGGTGCACCCGCAGCAAAAGTCATAGGAACTCGACCTCGACTCGATCATCCCTCCCTCCTTCTGGCAATGCTCCATGTACGGGAGATCGTGCATCCCGCTCTGCAGCTTCAGGTGGTCGGAACATTCGGGCAAATGAAATTTCTGCAACAGAGTCTGAGCCCATGTCTATGGCTGATCTTGATCGCTCTTTGATGCCGGGGTTCTCGGACGAGCAATGGAATACTCTTCTCAATCTAATGAAACTCCAACGCAGTGGTTGCGATGAAAGATCCTCTGGTAAGACGAGCTTATCTAATATTTTGATCGATTCTCGAGCGTCTCATCACATGACAGGTTCACTCGAGTTATTGGACAATGTGAAGCCTATCGTCCGGAGCTCGATAGGTCTTCCAAATGGACAAAGCATTATTGCTAGTCAACATGGTGATATGGTGATGGGTAATAGTGTTCATTTGAAGAACGTGCTTTTGTGCCTGACATGAATTGCACACTAATATTTGTTGCTCGTTTATTGAAAGAGAATAATTGCATGATCACGTTTAACGCTCGACTCTGTGTGATACAGGACCGTACAACGAGGATCCTGATTGGAGCGGGCGAAGAACGCGATGGGGTAAATCACTTCAGAGTCATGCTTGGGGCACACACATATCAGGCAACTCGATTAGCTTCTCGGGATCTCTGGCACCGCAGGCTCGGTCATCCGTCTCATGCAATTCTGAATTTGCTTCCGATTTCAGTTGGTGTTTCTAAACATCCTATGAATAAGGCTCCATTCGATGCATATTTTAGAGCTAAACAAACTCGTGCTTCCTTTTCTAAAAGCGAAAATAAAGCAACATCTATTTTTTTATTTAATCCATTGTGATGTTTGGGACTTTTACCATACTCCTTCTCTCTGCAGTTCGACTTATTTTCTTACTATTGTCGAAGACTATTCTCGTGCTATTTGGGTGTATTTGTTACTGGCTAAAAGTGAAGTCAAGGCCATTATTTAAAATTTTTGTGTGATGGTTGCGAGACAGTTTGGAATTTCTGTCAAAACGGTTTTTTTTACAATAGAACCGAGTTTACTTGTCTGTGATCATATTTTCAGTCCCAAGGTATCACTCATCAGACTTCCTGTGTTCACACGCCACAACAGAATGGTCGCGTGGAACGCAAGAATCGATATATCCTTAACGTCGCACGATCTCTCATGTTTCAAGCTTGTTTGCCCGCCAAATTCTGGGGCGAATGTGTACTTGCTGGTCAACATTTAATCAATCGCACACATTCAACGTCATTAATGGGAAATCACCTTATGAGTCATTGTATGGAGAAATACCGAATTATTCTCGTCTGCGTCAGTTTGGCTGCCTTTGTTATGCTCATAAGGGTAATTGTCCGGGTGATAAGTTTGAAGCTCGGGGTCATCGCTGCATCTTCATTGGTTATCCAACAACTCAGAAAGAATGGCATGTTTTCGATTTGGAAACTGAAGAAATCTTCGTCTCTCGGGATGTTATATTCACGAGGACATATTCCCGTTTGAGTCCTTTACAACTCTATCAGACTCGACTCCCAGATTCATCTCGGCTCATCCCTCTGTCTTTGAGCTTCCGGTGGTTGTGAATGATGTTCTCGCAGTAGCTCACGACGAGGGAGATACTGCAGAGGACAGGGGGTGTTTGATAGTGGATAGGGTAGGTTCATCTGATCTGGCTGACTGTCTAGACCCCTTTGGAACAATGGCTGAACCAGAGCTTATCGAACCTGAAGCTCCATCAAACGCGACTAATTTAGATTCTCAGCTAGCTTCCTCCTTTGAAATCAGTATGACAGCAGCTCCGATTTCCACCACAGATCAGACTCTCGGTCGTGGATTACAGACTCGAACACCATCCATTAGACTCCAAGATTACATCACTTACTTTGCGCGTTGCCTCGAAGACCCTATCTGAGTTCCAACCCAATCTGATATTACGTTCTCTGGTATGTCTCTTTATCCTCTCGTACACCATGTTACATGTGCTAACTTTTTAGGAACACATCGGGCTTTCTTAACAGTAGTTGATAAAATCTCCGAACCTCGTACCTTTGGTGAAGCTGAAATTTCTCATGAGTGGCGAGCATCCGTGAAAGCGGAACTGCATGCACTTATTCTCAATGACACGTGGACTCTTACCTCTCTTCCCGCGGACAAGAAAGCTATCTGATATCGCAGGGTTTATAAGGTAATATATCACTCTGATTGTTCTATTGAGCGTTACAAGGCTCGTTTGGTGATTTTGGAAAACTTACAAACAGAAGGAGTTGATTTCGAAGAAACGTTTGCGCCAGTGGCGAAGATGACTACGGTACGGTTATTTCTTGTTGTTGTGGCGATAAAGAATTGGATTGTTCATCAAATGGATGTGTATAATGCGTTCTTGCACGAGGATTTAGCTGAAGATGTCTACGTGAAACTTCCTCAAGGTTTCTTATCTCCTGATTCCACATTGGTCTATAAGCTGAAAAAATCTCTGTATGGTCTTCGTCGAGCACCTCGTTGATGGTTCGCCAAACTAACGTCTACACTCCTTCGCTACGGATTTCAGCAATCCAGGTTGGATTATTCTCTTTTTTCTCTGATGTGTGGAGACATTCAACTCTATGTCCTCACGTACGTGGATGATATTCTTGTCGGCGGTAATGAAGAGGATTCGGTTGTTGTCTTCAAGCGCTAATTGCATGATTGTTTTCACATGAAGGATCTTGGGCTGCTGAAGTATTTTCTCGGGATCGAAGTTGCTCGTAGTTCATCTGGTTTTTCTTTGTGACAACGGAAATATGCTGTGGATATCATTTCCGAGTGTGGATTACTTGGCACAAAACCTGCAGAGTTTCCGCTTGAGCAGAACCATACATTATCGACTTCCAAGTTGGCTCCCTTTGATGATCCGACGCGATATCGCCGTCTTGTGGGACACCTCATATATGTTACGATCACTTGGCCAGAATTGAGCTTTGTTGTCCATGTGCTCTCTCAGTTCATGCAAGATCCGCGACTTGATCATTGGCATGCTGCTTTGCGAGTTGTCCGATATCTGAAAGGGGCTCCCGGTCAGGGCATCCTTCTTAGCTTTGCTAGTGATCTTCACTTCTATGGTTATTGTGATCCGGACTGGGCGACATGTCGTATCTCTCGGCGACCGGTGAACAACTATATTGTTCTCCTAGGTAATTATCTTGTTGCATGGAAGACAAAGAAACAATCCACGGTTTCGTGATCTTCGGTCGAAGCAATGTATCGACCTATGGCAAATTTGACTTGTGAGCTCAAATGGCTCAAGTCCTTATTGGCATGTTTTGGTGTAACCCATTCCTCTCCGATGCGTATTTTGTGACAACCAAGCTGCACTTCATATTTCTGTAACCCGGTTTTTCACAAACGTATGAAGCACATTGAGGTTGGTTGCCACTTAGTGCGCGACGAGCTTATTTATGGTACCATTAAGACATCGTATGTTCGTTCAACGGATCAACTAGCTGATATCTTCACCAAGGCGCTGGGTTTGAATCCATTTTTGCGACTATGGTCCAAGTTGGGCATTTTGGATCTTCATGCTCCAACTTGAGGGGGCGTAATGTAATATATGCATATATATGATTTCTATATATTTAGGAACAAGATTTGTTAGCATTCCATATATTTAGGAATAAGTTGTTACACAACTCTTCTATATAAAGGTGGTTCATTTAATGGAAAAAACCTAAGAGAGGAATTCTTACTTTGCCAAATACAATAAATTTGTCAAATAATGATATGTTTCATGAATGAACAAAATATATATACGATAGATTTGACTTTACAATAAATATTGTAGCTCAAGGTGGAATGAAAATTCTAAAAAATATAAACTTTAGAAAATCCAACATATATATTTATGAAAACAAAGCATGTGAGAAAGTTTGTATCAATACTACATGTGTGGAGGATGACATGAAATTGAGGAAAAGTCATTAAAGAAGAAGCATAATCTTGTTCAGGGTTTTGACATTTAGCAACCAAAATGGAGATTTGTGACATGGTGGTTGTAGAATCATGTTTGATTTAAAATAAGAATGGTAGAGAGAAAAGTTGTAGAGAATGAAACATGAAGAATACAATTATTAGCTTGTGCAATTTTAATCTATTGATTATTGTTCTACCTTCATTTTAATACCTAAATTTTAGAGATTCTATTATTCATATCCACGTTTTTGTTTTGATAAAGATAAAGATATTTTTCATATGTTTTTTTTTATTTTTTAAATAATTTTATTTTTGCCATGTCATCACACAAATATAACATCAAACATATATAGTCGATGATGATTCATCATATACATACGACATGATATTGTATTGCTTTGCCATTTATGTGGACACTCTCACCGAAGCAAAGGTATAATTAAAAAAAAAGTTATATTTTCAAATTTGAAATATTCAAATCTGTATTAAAAAAACTAGGTATTATAAGATGAATTCCAATTTCAATTGTTTTGTTGTGAAATTTATTTTGCATATGAATACAAATTTTAATCGTGCTAGTTTTTTCTTTATTTTTTATTACCCTAGTGCAATAATGTCAACGTGGTGTGTAAATAATTTGTTTTTGAAGGTTATTTCTTTGGTTTCTGTTTTTTTATATCCATTTATGTTTGTGCATTTGGAAGTTTAGATTAGAAATTACATATTTTTGGGGTTTAACTAGCCAATATTGTGTATAAACAATTAAGGAGATTCTGAGTTCTCTTTTATGTTATCTTTTGGGAGCTTTATTTGCAGTTTCCTATAAAATATTAAATTAACATTCTATGATCTATATTTTTATATACAAATTTTAGATAATTTTTATATTTTCTCGTGTTATAAAGATTTCAATAATTATTAAATCAAAATCAGTATCGTGGTACTTAAATGTTTTTACTCAAATTGCTTTCTCTATAAACAAATATAAAACATATATACTTTGAAGAGGACTATTCATGTTTTGGGGCTTCTATTTGCATTCTAAAGTCAATGACACGTGTAAGGAACCTAAAAAGAAAGGAGATGTATCAAGGTAATTATCTAAATTCGAAAGTTTGTTGAGGAACAATACATGTTCATATTTCGTTTTCTCTCAGACTGATAAAACAAAGTATCATTTGTTGCTTATCTTTGATCAAGTTGTTCTTGGTCCTCATTGAAAATTTATTGTAAAACGTATATAATAAAGTCTAAATTTTCATGAGATGGAAAACGATCACAATAATCAATTCGAATTCATAAAACTTCCCATGTTTGACTTTGTTCTTTCAGAAGTTTTTCAGTTTCGATTCAAGAAAGTTTGGGCATTAATACATTACAAGTGGTATCAAAGTTTTGGTTGAAGTTTAAAGGGAGAGTGGTAGATCTTGTTATCGATTAATTTTCTAGTTTTCTTGGTTGATGAAGGGTAATATGTTTTATTTTCTTCAAGAATTCATATTAGGTAAAATTCAGGAATGTCAAATCAAATGCAGAAGCTCAAGGTGGGGATATTCAATGGCAAAAATGATTTTATGCTATGGCGAGAAAAGGTAGATATAAATCTTGAAATAAAGGGACTAAGGGATGCTCTCAATGACGATATAGAATCATTAAACCCAGATGTTGATCCAGATATAAAGAACAAATAAAAGACGCATGCACATAAAAGGATCTTGACAGGAACGTCTGAAGGTATTGACTCCTCAACTATGGCCTCTATTCTTACATAAGAAGCATATGTTAGGTTGAAAGCAAAAGCAAAAGTAGATTCTGAGTTACAAATAAGGATGGAAAAGAGTCGTATAATTAGAATTTGATTATCTTATGTTTATTGACAAAATTTTAAGAAAAATAGTTAAAAAAAGTTAATGTATGAGATTTAACATTCATTAGAGAAAATTTATCTAGAACAGTCATTACCGATTCTGATGTATCTCATGCAACAAATTTTGTTTTTAAAATGGAGGAGGATAAATAAATTGAGCAGAATTTGGAAATTTTTCAGAAAAATCTCTTAGACTTGTGTAATCTACTAGGAAAAGTAGAGGAGGATTACCAAGCCATTTATCTCTTGAACTCACTTTCAACCTTATATGAGCAACTAGGAGAAGTCTTGAAATATTTAAGGTCTACTATTTGGGCTGAAGAAGTGAAAGTAATACCCAGAATGAAAGAACTTGAACTATATGTGCTAGGAAAACTTCATAGAGTTAGAGAACAGCTCTTAACAAGAGAAAAATAAGAAAAAAAAAGTCTGGTCAGGAAGGGAAACGCAACTCAAGGTCAAATTTAAAGGAAAAGTCAAACATCGAATGTAGGTATTGTGAGAAGAAGAATCATTTAAAAAGAAATGTTACTACGAAAAAATAAGTAGGAGGAGATTGAAAGTCAAAAGGGAGAGAACAATTATAGCAAATTGTAATATTCTTAACTAAAAAATACTGACAACTATAATGAAAGAAACTTTAATAGTAAATGATCATGAGATTCAGAATGAGTGGAGAAACCCGTTCCAAAGAAATATTGGTTTTCTAGTTTTGAAGAGACTCCGGGAGGCATTGTTCGAATGGGAAGTTAAACCTGTTGCAGTGTAAGAGGTATATGCACTGTAAGGATCAGAATACATGATGGTTCTGCAATTGTTTTGACTCAAGTAGATTTATTTCGCAGGTTAAGAGAAATCTCATATCTATTATGGATTTGGAATATTAAAATTGTAGGTTTAAATAGGTGAATGGGATGTTAAAGGTGGTAAGAGGCTGTACCGTTACTGATGAGAGGAGTTTTAAGTGAATGCTTGTACATGTTACGAGGCAATACTATCTCAGGTGAAAGTCATCACGTTGTTGACACAATTGATTCATCTACATTGGTATTGCAGACTAGGAAACATGAGCTAAAAGCGACTTAGTATTCTTAGTAAACGAGATTTCAATAAGGATACTGAGATGTTAGGAATCAGTTACTGTCAAGACTGTGTACTATGAAAGGCTCAGAAGCTTTCCTTTTGCGCAAGCAAGTACACATAAAAGGATGTGCTTGAATACGTTTATTGTGACTTGTAGGGATCTGTAAATATACCACAATCAATCTCCAAATGATATTTATTTAATTAGTTTCATGAAAAAGATTCAAGGAATGGAAATACTACTAGAAATTTGATAATTCCAAATGAAATTTCTGGATAGCTTAATCCGTCCGCAAATTGCTAGGCAGAATGAGGACGGGTTACCGACGATACCAAATATTCGTCCGTAATCCATCCGCAAATCATCTGTATTTACAGATGGAGCCGAGATGGATACATAGGTAATCGCGGATTGCAGAGGGTCTATGTACCCGTCCGCAAATTACGGATGGCAACAACTTCTCTCCGTAATTTTGCAGATGATAACAATGTATGTCACAAAATTACGGATGGTAACATCATCTGTTCGTAACTTTTCGGACGACAGAAGCATCCGTCCACATTTTCGCACACGACAAAAGCATCCGTTTACAATTTTGCGAACAGCAAGGCCGTATGTAATTTGAAAATCCCATAAATATGCGGACATGTGCGTTCCAAGAAGAACCATTTTTTTAGGGACGGTTCGTCAGCAAATATTAGTCTTAGACTGTAATCCGTCCTTAATCGGTTCAGAAATTATATTTTTAAACCCCTCCTACCGTCATTTGTTTCTCACACAAAATTATCCTACATTTTACTCCATACGATTCTTATTAGAATGACATCATCGTCGAGATCAAATATTTTTGTTTCTAGACAATCAATGTATAGAAGAGTTGATCGAGAAACTCAAGGTATTCGAAGGAGTTTATAGAAGGCGTTACATAGTTTATGACGATGGTGACAAATCAAAAAATTTAGAAAGAAACCAGTAAGTTGGTTTGTCTATTTGTCAAATAAAAAATGAAAAATTTGTTATCGAGAGAACCGTTCGGAATCATCTTTATTTAAAAGGTTTTAGTTCGAATTATTTCATGTGGTTATCTCACGGAGAGATTTTTGCACCATGACCTAGTACTGTTGTGGAAGATTTTAGTAGGTTATTGTACATTATGAAGTGTTTGAGACACCTCAAGATGTAGAAATGAGTCCTTATGTGAAAATGGTGCAAAATGTGTATTCGCTAAAAGAAACGAGGAAAGTATCGAAGAAGATCCGGATGAAGATGCAAAATTTTTTTTTGAAATGTTAGAAAGTGCTAGACAAAACATAACCTTCTCTTAGTAAAAAAGAATATAATGTATTGTGTCTCGAGATAAATTTATTATATTTTAATATAATTTTGTATTTTATAGTTTTAATATTGCATTTCGATATTTTTTTTACAACAAGTTATGTCGTATAGATGTCATATTTTTGGTTATTGAGGAATGACATCACAACATTCAATTTTCTCCAAGGGTAAATCGAAAGCGATAGATCATGAAATGAAATACAGTAACACAATTGCTCGAATCATAACAAAAATCAGAACGATGGCATCAACGGTTGATACCTACGCTGAAGGAAAAATATCTACAATTGATTGGAATGCATCTAAGAACGATAATTCCGATGGTGACAATTTTGAAATACAACAAAAAATCTTCCAAAAACTTATCCAACTCCTGATTGATCCTTTTTCAATTCTTAGAATCTTCACACTCTAGTTTTTCTTATTCTTAATTAACGTTTTCATTACTAGAAAATCATTGTTTAGGGATGAAGAAACGTGGTCCGCAGATGAACGTCAGTAAACGAAGTCCGTTAGCAATCCGTCCACAGCTATAGACCATACTTTTCGTCTGTAAATCAACGGGAAAAGCAACCAAAATACAGACGGAAAAATCGTCGGTCAAATGTCGGAAAATTGCGAACGAACATGATCCAAAACATTTGCAGACGAAAGAGTTCATTCGCAAATATCTTAGAAGAGCTGTGATCCATTTTTATATTTTGTAGAAGGGTTCCAGTTTGAACAACCATGAATTTAAAAAGGATCAGAGATAAACAAGAAGATAAGAGAGACAAAACGGATCGGAGACAGAGACAGAGGAGAGAGAGCAGATGGCTGAAGGGGCTGAAGAGAAGATTTCGAGAAATCGAAGGATTCATCCGAAGCCATTCTTGGAAAATAGGGAAGATGAATATTATCCGTCTTTACTTCTCTATGATTTCTGAGTAGATCTATTTGCCATGGGTTAGGGATGCTTATGTAATGGATTGTTTGCTTCTTAATGCTTAATTTTGGTTTTGTTCATTCGATTGGTTTGATGGGTTGTATTTAATGCGTTCATACTTGCTGATCACCCGTTTAAATGAGATTAGATATTCGTCTAGGTTGAGAAGTCGGATTTGAGTCACAAAATATACCCTAGAATTAATTAAATGAATGAGAATCTAACCGGTCGGTTAATCTATTTAGGAACTATGATAATTGAGGTTGAGTTCCCATTATTTATCATGCATTTAGGTTATTGGTTTACTGCATCGAGAGATGAGTACATTGATCTCCTAGGTAGTGGGTTTAGGCATCGAGAGAGTCACTTCCAATATTTGGGATTGAGTTCCCATTGTTTCCGACAATAGAGGTCGAGTTCCCTATTGTTCATCTAGGTCGTTGATTCACTGCATCGAGAGATGAGTATGTCAATTTCTTAGATAATAGATTTAGACATCGAGAGAGTCATTTCCGATAGTTGAGTTTGAATTCCCCATTCGTTCTTCATGCATCTAGATGTTCCATTGTTGCATTGAAAGATGAGTAATGTTGATTCCCTAGGTAGTGTAATTAGATTTGAGTTCCCCATCGATTGATATAATCCGTTTTCATACTTCGTAGAAACATCCATTACATGTCTCGGTATTCCCGAAACCTGTGGTGCTCTATCTTACTGAATTTAGTTTTGTTATTCTTTTATATCATTATTTTCTAGTTTTATAACCATACATTGATCGATCTTCTTCTCTCTTGATTCTTAGTTTTACTTGCGTACTAGTTCTCTGAGTTCGACCTTGGTACTATACGAACCATATTCTTGTGATAGAGTGGTCTAGGAAATTAAAACTTTTGATTTCCGATCATCAATGTACTTTGATCATGCTTTCTGGCTTTGCTGACTTTGCAACTAACATTTGAATAATTGGTGAGCTCACAAAGCTATGAGTTGCTAATGTGTCAAACAATACGTGGATAGGAATGTCTTCCATGATTATAATTCCAACGATTGAATCTGTGTTAGTTTCTTTATCCTCGTAATAATTGAAATGATCATCCATGGTTTAATATCTCGATTGATATGTCTAAAGCTTTGGCGTGTGCTCCCCAAGATGAGCACAATTTTGCGTCATTGGTTTTGCTAGCGATGGTGGTGGTTTCAGAAATAAAAAATCAATCACTAGATGCTTCATGGTCCCATAATGCTAGCATCAACTTTTCGAAATTGTACTTTAGCTACTTCAACCTCGGGATGCAGAAAATCTCGAGATCAATGCTTGAAACTACCTTAGTGATTAAAAATGGCTCTTCTTTATTCATATGAAAAGGACCTTTATACATGCGTCCAACATAGCGACATGAATATAATCTTGCATCTATGTACTAATGATTACACACCAATTTCCTTTTTCTCTAACTTCTTATGATGGGATAAGAAATGTGTTTTTCTCTGTCCCCAACAACAACACACTTCAAGAAAACTTCCTCCAACAAGCCTTTTTTGTGCTATATGTATTGAAAACTAATGACTTCAGTGTATATAATTGTATCACCTCAGCAGTGTGCCTAATTCCTAAATGCAAGCATAAAACATGTATTAATCTTCATCCTATCGGATGCTATACTCAAACTTCAAACCTTGTGAATTCCAAAAATATCCCATTATATTTCGCTTCAAAAAGGCAATCTCCATTTCTTTTTTCGCCTCATATTGTTTGTACTCAACTTAATTTGATGCTAGAACTCGATACAACTAAAGTTGCAATGAATTTCGTGTTTGCGACCTCTTTGTTAGTAGAAGTTCACCTCTCCTTCTAGGCAATGGACTACAATGTCCACTTGTACTCAGGCGAACAACTCGTGAAGTAAAAAATCATCCATAGTCTCATCCTTCATTATGGACAAACTCTTATCTAATATGGTCAAGTGCCCTATTTGGCTACGAAATCTAAGAATCAATGAAAATTTGGCACATCCTTTGACCTTTGATAGCTCGACAGGGGCACTAGCAGTGACGTCATAGTGGTGTGAATTCGGAAATTTCAGTTTGATCCAACCGAAGTGCATCTACTAACAATGTACAAAGGATCTTTCACATGCTTTCTTGGTTAAACCCAACTAGTTGATCTTGACACAATGACCTTGAACAAGATCTTGCATTCAAAAGAGAGTTCCTACTTGATCTCTTTGCATATTCTTGCTGCAAAAGCTCTTTGTAACCTTTTAGTAATGTGCGGTTCAATTACAAATAGTTTGAACTCGAAAAAATAAAACTAAACAAGTCGATCCATCTAATTGGGAATAATTTGTATTATATTTCGATCAAAATTTTGTGGTACTTTTGATCCTCAACTTCTCCACCACTACTACGTTATATATTACTTGCCACAATTTTTTTATTCTTCTTATATATTGTTTTATCTAGATCCATATAGTTATCTAGTTCTTTCACAAGGTAATATTTCAAAACTTTCAAGTGATCCTCTCATAAATATTCTTTTGAATCATCATCCGGATCATTTCTTAGATATCAATATCTTGAATATTGTCTCTTTTGTATTCACACAACGTCCTTATTGTCAAATTTTGGTTAAATTTTCACTTAAAACATCTCGTCTAACTCACGTAATCACTTTGTGTAATACTAAATGATCTTACGCAATTTGCGCGAATGATCTCAGGAATCCAACCTTGCAACGCAAACAGGGAGACCAACACCTTCGAAAAATTTTCAAACATTGTCTAATGTAAGAGCTTAAGTTTCTTAGTTCAAACTCTTACATCAACGTTAGATAAGACTACCTTGGTTTTGACGGCTCTGATATCCGCATTAGAGGGAACCTTCACCATAAAAATACATATTTAATTTTTTTACCTACAACTACCGTGCCAAACCTCACAATTATTTTTCTTAAAAATGATTTCCAAATATCGTTTAAAAGTTTATTTCAAATCTTGACTCTGATACCACTTATTACACATTTATGTCGAAATCATCTATCGAGATTGAAAATATCAATAGTCACAGTCTCGTTAAGATGACCACATGTATCAATAATAATAATAATAATTATAATAATAATAATTTTATAAATTTAAATTTCAATACACATAGAAATCCAAATATATAAAATATATTTAAAATATATCGAAACATTAAATATGAAGATAATTAAATGCTTTTCGAGAGAATGTGATATGACCTTCAACATTTGTTTCATAGATGTCTTCCGTATATTCATAATATGTCTATATGTTACAATTCAAAGGATCAAATTAAATGTATTTTGGACTCAAATTTAATGTAGTTTTAGGTTTTTTTAATAATATTTGTTTAAATATTTCAAATTATTTTTAAATTTAAAATAATTTATTTTTAAACAAAGAAACCCAATTGATTACCAAAACCTCTTTCTTATAATCGTAAGGAGTAATTCGGAAGATGCATAACTATTAAATTGGAATAAAACTTCTAATGTTATAAAAAGTTATTCTATGATAAATTTTTAACTAGAAAAATACCATTTAAATACTACATTTATCAAGCGATAAGAGTGTATTTCCCCCGAATTTTACCAATTTAATCTCGAACTTTACCACTTTAATCCTATCCCTTGAATTTTCATGTTCATCCTATTCCTCCTAAACCATCACTACTTATCCTATCTCCCCTGAACTTTAAAAATTCATCCTATTTCCCACTCCGTTAACTTTATGTTATTTTTTCTTTTAAATATTTTTAAAACAGTCTATTCCTCCCAAACTATATGATTTCTAGTCTATTCCCCCGAACTCTATGAATTCCAGCCTATTCCCCCCCTCCGAACTATATGAATTACAGCATATTCCCCCCTCAACTATATAAATTCTTGTCTATTCCCCCCAAACTATATAACCTATAGTCTATTTCCTCCCGAACTATATAAACTCTAGCTTATTCCCTCGAACTATATGATTTCTCTAAAAGTAACATATTCTCTTTAATTTTAATGTATTATTTAATTTTTAATATTACAAAATATTAAAATAAAAATACTTTAAATTCTAACAATTACAAAAAAATCTATGTGTCTAATAGTAACATAATTTTAACATAACCATATTTCACCCAATTTTTACTCAATTTCACCGAATTTCAACCCGATTTAACCGAATTTTCACTCTATTTCACTCAAATTTAACATG
>CM071868.1:11429908-11447936 GCA_036759665.1 Gynandropsis gynandra
CACTCGATTTCACCGAATTTCAACCCGATTTAACCGAATTTTAACTCTATTTGACTCATATTTAATCCGATTTCACCCAGTTTACTAAAATTTAAATCGATTTCACCTAATTTTTACTCGATTTCTACAAATTTTAACCCGCTTTAACCAAATTTTAAATATATTTCACTCAATTTTAACCCGATTTCACCTAACTTTAACCCAATTTCATCGAAATTAAGTCTATTTCACTCATATTTTTAATCCGATTTCACCCAATTTCACCAAAATTTAACTTGATTTCACCGAATTTCAACCCAATTTTAATTTTGGTGAAATTGGGTGAAATCAGATTAAATATGAGTGAAATAGAGTTAAAATTCAATTAAATCGAGTTGAAATTCGGTGAAATCGAGTAAAATCTAGTGAAATCGAGTTAAATTTTGGTGAAATTGGATAAAATCGGGTTGAAATTCGGTGAAATCTAGTACAGTCTAGGTGAAATTGAGTTAAATTTTGGTGAAATTGGGTGAAATCGGATTAAATGTGAGTAAAATAGAGTTAAAATTCAGTTAAATCGGGTTGAAATTCGGTGAATCAGATTAAATATGAGTGAAATAGAGTTAAAATTCAGTTAAATCGGGTTGAAATACGGTGAAATCGAGTAAAATCTAGGTGAAATCGAGTTAAATTTTGGTGAAATTAGGTGAAATCGGATTAAATATGAGTGAAATAAAGTTAAAATTCGGTTAAATCGGGTTGAAATTCGATGAAATCGAGTAAAATTGTGTGAAATTGGGTCAAAATTTGGTGAACTCGTGTTAAATTTGAGTGAATTAGAGTGAAAATTCGGTTAAACCGAATTGAAATTCGGTGAAATCGAATAAAAATTGGGTAAAATTGGATCAAAATTGGGTGAAAACGTGTTAAATTTGAGTGAAATAGAGTGAAAATTCGGTAAAATAGGGTTGAAATTAGGTGAAATCGAGTAAAAATTGGGTGAAATATGGTTATGTTAAAATTATCTTACTATTAGAGAAATTATATAGAATTTTTTGTAATTGATAGAATTTAAAGTATTTTGTATTTTAATATTCTGTAATATAAAAAATTTGATAATACATTAAAATTAAATAGAATATGTTACTTTTAGAGAAATCATATAATTCGGGGGAATAGACTATAGGTTATATAGTTCGGGGGAAATAGACTATAGTTTATATAATTTGGGGAGAATAAACAATAATTTATATAGTTTAGGGGGAAATATGCTGGAATTTATATATTTCGGCGGAAATAGGCTGAAATTCATAGAATGAGGGGAGAGAATATGCTGGAAATCATATAGTTTGGGGGGAGGAGAGAGGGAAAAATAGGCTGTTTTAAAAATATTTAACAAAAAAATTAACAGAAAATTAACGGAGGGAAATAGGATGGATTTTTAAAATTCAAGGGAGAATAAAATGAATAATAATAGTTTAGAGGGAATAGAATAAACATGAAAATTTAGAAAAAATATGATTAAAGTGATAAAATTAAAAAGGAATAGACTGTTTTTCTTGATTTGTATTTATTTGTAATTTAATTTCACATTAAATGTTGTCTCTTTCCATCTTTTTCACGCTCTGTAGATATTTTATTTATATTATATAGATTTATCATTTCTATGTGTAGATGATTTACATCCATGACGTAAGGATTGAACCCATCTATACGGTCACTTTTTCAACTCTCTATATATAATATTACTGTTGAAATTTAGGTGATTTTAAGAAATCAATGGTTGTATACTATTTCATTTGACCACTCAATATAATAGAAAAAAAATTATGTAAAGATTTATTTATTTTATCGTAATCACTATTGCATACTGATTAAATCTTTGTCTATATAATAATTCATAAAAAACATAAAATATAACTGAAAAATAGAGAATTTAATCTCATATCCTCCAAAATAATAAAGAAATCTCAAAGTCTAACGGCGCCGCTTACATTTGTACCATTATTTAATTTCCTAATAGAATAAAGAGTTATCGGTCTAATAATAATAATAATAATAATAATAATAATAATAATAATAATAATAATAATAATATGATGGGTTTGGTAGGTGGAGTCGTTGACACCATATGTCCCATTTCAATCCCAAATTTGAAAAGGAAAACTACTATGGGAGTGGTGAGAGGAAAGATATTTTAAAGAGGTTAAATTAATTTAATATGAAATTGTTTGAAAATTCATTAAATGATAACCGATCTGTTCATCAACATCTATAAATTTATTTTAAGTTTTTATTGTTTAAATATTTTAATCACAGTTTTTTAACCAAATATATATATTTTAAAAAATTCTAGATGCACTAATCAATATCTATGACCATCAACTGCCAAATACGGGGCATAAACGGAACTATATGAAAATTTTAGGAACATTGGTTTTAGTCTATCAATTGTCAAATACGGGGCATAGAGGGAACTATATGGGGATTTTTGGAACATTGGTTTTAGTCGAGGGAGACAAGGTGATTTAGAATTAAAATGGAGAATTTCAAAAATATTTTTGTAGGGTTAAAGTTTTTTAAAAATAATAAAAAAATTTCAATTTTAAATCTACCCTTAAAATATTGATAATCTCATATTATCCTTGTTGACAATTTTTCTCTTTCCTCCAGAGTATCTCGATTTCTCTCTCTACTGTGACGCGGAAATAACTGTTCTCCCACTCCACGATAGATTCAGCGAGAGTAGTTTGAAATCGACATCAGATTCGCTGCCAATACGTTGAAATCGTTTGTTGTCAACAAAGAAGCTTGCAATTAAGCAGGTTTCGAAGAAAAACTGTTGCACTGGTTACAGAGCCTTAGGGGTCCAAGGGTCGCAGGGGTAAAAGGGTCGCAAAGGGGTCAAAGGGTCATAGGGGTAAAAGGGTCGCAGGATTTAGGATAGGATCGCAGGGGTCCAAGGGTCGAAGAGAGTAAAAGAGTCGTAGGGGTCCAAGAGTCGAAGAGGTAAAAGGGTCGCAGAGGTACAAGTGTCACAGAGGGACCTCTTCGACCCTAGGACCCCTGCGACCCTTGTACCTATTCGAATTTTGGACCCCTCCGACCCTTGTCCCTCTGCGACCCTTGGATCCTTACGACCCTTGTCCCTCTGCGACTCTTGTTACAATAATACTAAATCCAACCAAACAACGATACTAACAATATAGTAAAAATAATTTATTATTTACAAATACAATTATTTACAAATAATATGAATAAAATTTTGAAAATATAAGTTATCAAATTATTTACAAACAATTGACTCAAATATCAATGAGCCTTGTACATTCGCGACCCTTGTTCCCGTGCGACCCTTGTCCCTCGCGACCCTTTGACCCGTGCGACCCCTGTCCCTCGCGATCCTTGGACCCGTGCGATCATTGTCCCTCGCGACCTTTGGACCCCTGCGACCCTTGTCCCTCACGACCCTTGGACTCGTGCGACCCCTGTCCCTCGCGACCCTTGGACCCATACGACCCTTGTCAACCCTTGTCCCTCGCAACCGTTGGACCTAGGCGATCCGTGTCCCTCGCAACCCTTGGACCCGGGCGACCCCTATCCCTCGCGACCCTTGGACCCGTGCAACCCTTTTCCCTCGCGACCCTTGGACCCGTGCGATCCTTATCCCCCTTTCGACCCTTGTCCATCTGCTACCCTTGTTACAATAATAGTAAATCCACAAAAACAGCAATACTAACAATAACACTAACAATTGAATAATAGTAAATCCACAAGATCAAATGAAATTCAAGTTAAAAAGGAGGTTCAAAGAAATCAAAATACAACTCAAATCAAAATATGTTGCTCATAAATTGAAGCACATGATCTCCTGCAATGGAGAACTTTTTTACTATGAGGGAACAGCCCACGTTCATTCCATTTTCTTGACAAAACTTTCTCCATGCCCCATCTGGTGCAAGCGCCACCACGACTCACGGGCCTTAAAGCTGCTAGCAAAAAATCCGCGATCGATTCCACAATCATGGTACATCATTACATGACATCGTCTACGACAAAGACCGTTCTCCCTCGCAAATCCTATCGGAAGTGTTTGCGACATCACCAAGTTACATTAGTATAAATGAATAAAAGTCTAATAAATAACCAAATTATATATGATGAATTGGTTTGAGGTCCCTTACCAATGAATCTATGGCCATATTTGAACGCTTAACTGGTATAATGAAAACCCTCTCATCAAGAGTGGCTTTGGTGACGTTAAAGATCATGTCACCTACGTGACGGAAAACTACGACATCCCCAATACGAATGTTTTGGTCGTTATAGAAATCTGTCCATCCATCAGTGAATCGGAGCCATCCAACTTGACTTCCCATGTTCTGTTAGACGCATTTGATTTAATCGTTGCCATGTTGTTGTCCCTCGTATTCCCGTAAATATACTCATCTAAGAAGATCTTCGGAATTTCCTGTAACAAAAAACGAAAAACAAAGTCAAATCTGTACATTCTCTACATGTAACATACCGACAGAGCGTTTTAAAGAAGATTACAAGGTAGTACAGATGCTGCACATGAATCTGTCGGAAGAAATGAGGGATATGTGGCATTTTCGGAAAAAATGGATGGAAAATGATGAGAGGAAAAAATGGATTGGAAAAAAGGAAATGGCTGGAATTTGAAAAGACATGACATCGAATCGACGTTAGATGGAATTCGAAAAGACATGACCAGACGGTCACATGGTTCGCAGGGGTAAAAGGGTTGAGCGGGTAAAAGGTTCGGAAGGGACAATGGTGCGACCCTTGTACCTCTGCGACCATTGGACCCCTGTGACCCTTTACACTTTATTATTAAATAATTATTTACAAATAATATGAATATTTTTTTTAAAAAAATAACAATGTACAAAGTTGAATTATCAATTCCTAAAATTATTTACAAAAGTTAAAAAAGAACAATGTACCAAATTATATCTTCCATAATCAAAGAGTAAACATTTTTTAGACCTTTGGACCGTGCAGCCGTTGTCCCCTTCCGACCCTTGTCTCCCTTTGACTCTTGTACCTCTGCAACCAGTTGGACCTCTGCGACCACTTGGACCTCTACGACCCTTATCTCCCTTCGACCCTTGTACCTCTGCGACCCTTTGTCCTCTGCAACCCTTGGACCCTCTGTGAGTCTTATTACAATAATAGTAAATCCACAAAAATATTGATACTAACAATAATACATTCTATTGAATAATAGTAAAAAAACCAACCAAATACAAACGTGGATTTTGTTCAAATGAGGTTCAAACCAATCAAAATACAACGAATTCAATCTACGTTGATTACAAGCCTTGATCGAGGGGTAACAGTAGACAAACTACATCATCCAGAACGGCGTCCAGTTCGACTTCGAGGGTATAACCCACGTTAAAGCCATTATCGTGACAAAACTTCGTCCAACCCCTGGTGATGCTAGCGCCACCGCGTTTCACGGGCCTTAGATGTGCCTTCCAAATCCGTGAGTAATTGGTTACCATATCAATCTTACTTCCTCTACCGCAAAGACCACTCGACCTCATAAAATCTATCGGAAGTGTCTGCGATAACCGAATAAATTTACAACGACGCCAAACTAATGCATATACGACCAGATTTGATGGATCAAATAAATCGGTTTGAGTTCACTTACCACTACATCTACGGCCAAATTTGAACGCGTGACTGGTACCGTGAAAATCCTCTGACCAGAAGAAGATGACCCTGCTTCTAAGATAATGATGATATATAGATGATTCATATTGTAGATTACACATATCATCTCCGAAACCAATGACGTGAAAAACCATGTCAGCTTCGTGACAAAAAACTAAGCCATCTAACTTGACTTCCCATGTTTTGTTAGACACATCTGATTTAAGCGTTGCCGTGTTGTCATCCCTCGTTTTCCCGTAAATATGCTCATCAAAGAATTTCGTCGGAATGTCCTGTAAAAAAATCTAAGAAAAAGTCAAATCTTTACATTCTCTACATTAACATACTGAATGAGAGAGATGAAGGATATTACGAGGTAGTTCTCTAGAAAGCTCGGAAGAATGATTTGGACGAAAGTAGGGAAATGTTGCATTTTCGACAAAAAATGGATGGAAGATGATGAGTTAGAGAGAGAGAGAGAGTGTGTGTGTCGTTATTCGAAAAAAGGAAACGGCTGAAATACGTAAAGGCATGACCCTGACATTGAATCGCCGTCAGATGGAATTCGATATGTTTTTTCAAATTTTGGTGAAAAATTCGACGGGAGTTTTGGTTTGCATGAGGGTCGCATGGGTCGCTTGATCGCATATATTGATGAATCGATGAGAGCTCGATGAATTTACGGGTTTATGATGATAAATTGACAAAAACCAATGAAAACAATACATCTACAATGTCAATCAACGGATAAAACAGATTATGACCCATGTGTACCTAGTTGAGTTGTGTATAACCAATGTATGTGCTTCAAAAGTGATAGTAGTGTTTTAAGAACTCGTCGGATGATTAAACAATACATTTAACATTTTGTTCAAATGTTGATATTATTTATATTATTATCTATATTGATTCTAATTTAGACATATACAACTCAAATATATTGATAATGACATGGGTCGTTTGGTCGCATATATGGATCAATAGATGCGAAATCGACGAATTTACTAGTTTATAATGATAAAATGACAAAAATCAATCAAAACAATACATCTACAACGTCAAACTAATTAATGCCAATTGAGGGTCGGATGGGTCGCTTGGTCGCAGTCCGTCTCCGTCTTCTAGTCTTCTGCATTCTTCTTGTTTGGTATTGCAGTCGAGAGTTATCTCCTGCCATGTACTTCGTCTTCCAGTCACATTTCAAGAGTGACCCAACACCATCATCTAAGTCACTCTTCCAATTCGTCAGTGTCTGCATAGAGACTGAGTGTGCCGATTACAAAACCTTGAGTAACATATAGACAACACGATGCTCTGGGTCGACAATGGTGAATGCGGCACAGAGGTCACAAAGGTAAAAAAGAATTTTCATAGAAATTGGGGTTAGATAGGCATACTAAGAGAAGAGATGTAGACGTTAACTTATAAACATGGGTCGGAAGGGTCACATGGGTCGGAAGACAGGAGTCTGACAGGAAAACGACAAGTCACATGGGTAGGAAGGGTCACATGGGTCGGATGACAGGAGCCTGACAGCAAAACGACAAGTCACATGAGTCGTATTGGTCGCATGAGTCGTACATGGTTGTGGTCGCATGAGGTTGCATGCGTCGGATGGGTTCCGTTTAAACTTGATTCTAATTTAATCCGATTGAGGGTCGCATAACGGGTCATATTGGGTCGCATGAGTCGGATGGGTCATAACCGTACGAACAATAGATGCAAAATAAGATATTTTCAACGTTTAAATATTGATTACATAATTTCACAAAGGTTACAATGTTTACAAAAGTTACATAAGGTTACATAAGGTCTCAAAGGTCACAACGGTTAAAAAAAGGCAAGAAAGAAGTTCAAGAAAAAAAAAAGGAAAGAAAAAAATTCAAGAAAAAAAAGGAAAGAAAAAAGTAGAAGAAAAAGGAAAAAAAAGGTTACATAAGGTTTCAAAGGTCGAATTTGCCGACTTTAAAGACACATCGGAGCCCTCAACCGTAAAGAGCGCTCCAACCGTGACCTTTGGTAACACGGATACAGCTTGATGTTTGAGTCTGCCGATTACCAAGACCTTATGTAGTGCAGATACAACACAAAGTCCTACATCCACGTTGTATGTACTTGTGTATATCTGCATAGAGACCGATTCCGACGATTACCAAGTCCTTGAGTAACAAATAGACAATACAATGCCATGCGTCCACCATGTGACCTTCGTGGAGAAGGTCAAAACGGTCACAAAGGTAACAAGGATTTTTCAGAGAATTTAGGGTTAGAGGCTTAGACGAAGAGAGGAGAGAGATGGGATTCTCCCGATTCATTCTCATCTCAAATGGGTGTTATGGTGAGATTTAGAAAATTTGATAAACCTTTTAATATAGGGGTAACAGAGACGTGTCCCAATGGTCTTGAATGTGGTATTGGTATAATAAAAAGCATAGCTAGCACCTGGAAAAGCCAGTAGTCTAACATTGAAAAGACTAGTCGAAAGGGTCGAAATGGACAAATGGGTGGCAAGGGTCGCAATGGTCGGAAGGGTCGCAATGTCCACATGGGTCGCAAGGGTTGCATGAGGCTCTGTGCCCCTTGGACCCGTGCGATCCTTGTACCTCTGCGACCCTTTCACCCCTGCGACAATGTACCAAATATTTACAAAATAACAAAGTACCAAATGTTTACATCTTCCATTCCAAAAAAAAGAAAACAATGTACCAAATATCAAGTTAGTCTTGGGGTGAATAGATAAGTTCTCCATTACTAAATATATCACCCGCCATCTTCTCATGCATGGAAGTAACATTGTTGTCGCAAATTAAGTGAAACACTTTCCTCTTTCTCATTAACGAAGCTTCTACGAATTTGTAGGAGAAAACACCACAGTCATTTCCACTTTGTTTCTGTGACAGACCTTCATAATACTCATACTTCCATTCAACTTTTCCAGAAGTCAAAGAAGGAAACTCTCCGAGAATGAGCATCTTAGGGATTGTGGTGTTTTGGATTAGACATATGAATCCCGACATCCCTTAGAAGGTCTCTTACGGTGTTGATGATTCTTTTCTCCGACTTCCTTATTTCCCTTATTAATTTATGCTCCAGTGTTAGAAGGACTGCAGCATCAACATCAACATAAGCATCATCTTGGACCTCTCTTATTTTTTCATTCACGCTCTCCTTCCTCTTAGTCCCTTTTTCTTTCCCTTTTTTTTGATCACCAATAGCTGCTTTTTGTGTCAGCAGTTCTTGCTTACAGATATTCTCCCTACAAATACCCTTCGGATTTCTACGAAGATGTTCCATCCATATCTGAACATCGGGATCATCACATCCCTCGTAATTCTCTAGATCAGAAAGTAAAGCTTCCTCTTCGTGTTCAGCACGAAGAATACTTTGAATATCCTGAAAAACAAAAAATAACCATTATTACCCTTTGTGACCCTTGTTTCCCTTGTGACCCTTGTATAATTGTTACCTTAGAATCTCCAATCTGCCTTATCACATCTACATACTTTGGGTTAAAACTGGATTTAACCATCTTCTTGCACATTCTTGGGCATGATCGATGCGCATCAACAACCTCAACATACCATCCTTTTCCGCGAAACTAAGGATGGTTTCGAATGGATGTAATTGAAACATTAAAACAAAATGATAAGAATGCAAAAAATACAAAAACATTCAAGTTATTCAAATAATATATACAACTTACCATTAGTGGGATCATGAAACCGCCACAATACCATTTTGGTTTCGGTGATTTCCCGCTAACGTGTTTGTGGCAAGTATCCACAATCTTCTCGAATGTGTAACGACCCCACGGAAAGTCTTCACAAAATTCCAAGTCATCAACCATGTCAATGAGATCATGGCTGATAGATTATTCTACTGAAGGCTTGTGAGCCATAACTTGCGCCAACAACATCAAAGTTTCCAACCTCTTCCGGTCGTCGGAATTCTTCGCCTTCACAAGCTTTTCACTGACTTGTTCGGGGGTCACCTTTCCGCGGCCGAAATTCTTCAGCCTGAATGTGACACCCCTTATGGACTCCCATCCTTTGGGATATGGTCCGCATTTCAATCCGGAAATTAGTGCGTGCTCCACTATAGAGTACCGGATGGTAGTGCCGTTTATGACGAAGCACAACTTCGTCTTGTCCCGTATAATCATGGAGTGATTAAGCAGGATAGATATTTGAACCTTCGTTAATGTGGAGTCACATCGTAAATGGAATAAATGCCTAAATTGCGACTCCTTCTCGAAGTAATGCAACTCGTGTTCATCTAATATTCCTCCCAGTGTCGTTATTGTCTCGTGAGGATAACACTTGGTGGTGATCTTTGGCATTCTGTCCATGTGCTTGAATTCATACACAAACTTCGGCTTTGGCACCACCTGCAAAATGACCAATTAAGAATACATTATACTTCTACCGACTTAAGCGACCCATGCGACTCAACCGACCCGTGCGACCCTCTGCGACACTCAACCGACTCACTGAGACTCAACAGATCCACGGGGAATAATATCAAGCAACCCATGCCCCTCAAACAACCATTGAGACCCATCCCACTCACTAAGACAATCGATTCACTGAGTCAAAGATGGTCATGCAACTCCGGCAACCCTTTCGACTCAACCAACTCACTGAGTCGAAGATGGTCATGCAACTCCTGCGACCCTTGCGACTCAACCGACTCACTGACACTTACCCATTTCAAATCAATAAACCATTTTGTGACTCGACAGCTTGCAAAACCCTAGAAATCGATCTACTTCCACTTATTGACGCCATTGGAGATTGACTCTTGCTCTCTTCTTCATTGCTTCTGCTGATTCTAGCCATTTTCCTTCTTGCAAACTTCAAATCGATCCCTCTCAAGTTCGACATCACTTATTCTTTCTTGCTATAAACTTTTAAATAGGTTTCACGTCGAAAAACTGTTCGACTTTCTTACTTTTGACAGTTTTTCACGTCGAAAAACTATAGAACGTGGGTGTTTTCACGTTCGAACATTAAAGGTAAATTTGTCATTTTCTCAGTTTTTCCCACTTTAATAATTATTTTAGAAAAATGTATTTTTGAAGCGGTTTATCCCCATGAAAGTATATCTGATATTCCGCTAGTTACAAAACTAAAATATATAATAATTAAAATTAGTACCATAATTAAAAATGAAACAAATATCATAATAATTTCCAAATTTATCTTAAATAAAAAATATATAATTGATTTTACTACATTTTTTAAAATTTATCAAAATACTTCGCAATATATATTAATTAACATAATCTTATAAAAAAATATATGATCACCCATATCTTATTTATTCTAGAAACACGATTTTCCATTTCATATTTTTTTCGAACCTCTTATAACAAAAGAAATAAAAACTCGAGAAGAAATACCAGAACCTAATACCCTATACATTCATTGATTAAACCGAAACCGATCAAAACGATAGAGCTATTCGGATTTGAGTTTTGCTTTAGCAACTAATATAAATCTCGTTAAATTAATCAAATTGATCAATTCGTAAAAAATTAAAAAGTTCATAAATTATTTTAAAAATAATATATTAGTCGATATATTAATAAAAAATAATAGATAAATTCATTAATAAATATATAAAAATATAATTTATAATTTTTTATCCCTTGAAACAAATTCGTTATCATTATGATTTTTTTTAGTTTTGAAGATAAAATTTCATTAACTTTGAGAATTCTCTTTTATTTATTTTTAATGAAATTTCGGCCAAATTGATATTTTGGAAGTTAATTCTAAAGTTATTATCTTACGAAATTTTCTTTTTCATCCAATTGTACAATATTAAAGTCTATGTTAAATTTATCAATTTTAAATATCTAAATCAATTAATTAAATTTTTTTAAATGAATTAATGTTTTCATATTAAATTATTTTGGATGCTTCGGTTATATGGAATAGGGCTGGACAAATAACGAATATTTGCGAATATTCGACTATTTGTATTTTTATTTTTATTTGACGAATATCCTGATTTATTGTTTGTATTTGTATTTGCAAATTCAGATATTTGTAAATACGAATATTTATCGGATATATGGATATTCGTCGGATATACGGATATCTGTATCCGAACCCAAATTTCTTTAATGTAAAAAATATATATAAAAGAATTTTAATAAAAAACCAATAACCATCAAATATAATCTAAAACTAAAATTCAAATCGCACAAAGATGCAAAGATATATAATATAAATAAAACAAAGCATTAAATTTTCACAATTATCTCCACATCATTCATTTAAATTTAGTTTCGGTGATGATTCTACGAATATCATCAATTCACCTAAAATAATGAAAGAAATTGTTAGATTATACAAATAAAACTCGCAAAAAAGTTATATGTTTAGTGAGTTCTTTTTTTACATAATGTAATGTCTCTATAACATTATCTAACTTATTTGGATTACAACCAATTTTGAGTATAAATTAAATCTTCAATAATATTAGTTATTTTAAAGCATTTGATATTTTAGTCCTCCAATTCTAAATATATTGCATATTTGTCTATATATTTATATAATAATTGTTTAAATAAGATTAATAATATTTTCTATTTCCAATTTGATCATTAACATCAATTTTGTTATATATGTATCTAAATATTAATTAAATTTTTTATTTAATACTTACGTATACAAATAGTTCGTATAATTGAGTCTATTATTTATATTTATATTTGTCGAATTTCACATTTATAATATTTGTACTTGTATTTGTGTCAAACGATATTCGAATTTTCGGTTCAAATGCGAATCGGATATGAATATTTCGAATATTTTTCCCAGCCCTAATGTGACATTTAATAGAAATTTTGACGTGAATTAGCGGAAGGAAGAATAATATTAAATTAATAATTTACTAGATAATAAAATTAGATTTAAATTTAAAGAAATTATTCTCACAACATCAAAACATTAAAAAAAATATATCTCAAAAGAGTAATAAACATTTATCACTTCATGTTTATTAAGTTAATGCATTAATGTTTGATATATTCAATTGCAAGAAGCTGAATTCTTTTGCGAAACATACGTGACTAATATCTTCAATGACTACGAATGGACCTATGTCCCATGTGCAAAGTGCTTTAGAAAGTTAAAATAGAACTCTTAATTGTTGTAGTACATATTTTTTGCTGATTTAACACTGTCGCCGTTTCTATGTTTTTCTTGTGTGTATTAATCCACTTTAACATATCCTAAAATGATCTCATATTATGTTTTAACCCAAATTTTCATTTAGGTATGTGTTTTTTAGGTATATAGTAGAATTGTCTATTGAAGATGGTGGTGAAGTTACAAGATTTGTAGTGTTTGATCAAGAGATTTCCAAACTGACAAACACCGCAGACTTGGATACCATTTAAACATAAGTATGGTCTTCTAAAATCGTAAAATGAATGGAAATAGTTAACGATTAATCTATTTTTTCCAGTTTGATGTCAGTGTTAATGAGGTTCCTAAATTCTGAAAGGATATGATTGATATGATGTATAAGTTTCAACTCAAAGTAACTTCGCATAATTTCTCATCAAGTCATCAATCCTTTACCGTTTCATGTATGACGGAATCAAGGATGTTAACAGAAACAATGTAGATGCTCCCGAGGTTTGCACTGAAAGTTTTGTATTCTTTTTGGTTTTAAACTAAGATAAAAATACATATAGTTGATCATGAAACTTAATTGCAATAGCTTCTACCTAACGCTTACACTCAATGGTGCAAACAAAATTTATGATAAGGTAGTAATTGCGGTAATGATGGAGAAGAACCGAGTCATGGAAAAAGGATTTGTTCAATTAGTTCGTACCATTTAAAATTTCTATTTTCATTCCTCGTAATTTCTAACTTTTTTTAATTATTTTTAATGTGTTTGCATAACAAGTTGCTTCAAAGAAAGTTAATCTGCTACTTTTAAATATTGGGTTCATGTTTTCTATTTTCAAAACAAACATACCCACATACAAAAAAAATGACATAACAAGAGAATGTCACATATTGGTTTTGTTATTAAGCTATTGGAATTCCTATGCACTATATCCTTCCATTACAATTCGCATCCTATACAATCATAACGTAAACTTCGTTCCAAACATTTGTAATCACCCACAACCAATCAAACCTAAACATAAATGGAAGCAGATGAAAGTTTAGAGACATGTTGCAAATTACATTCAAACCATCAAAGGTTGAAATTAAATAACATGCTCGTTGTGCAAAAATCATACCGGTCCCACCTACCCATCTGTGTAAAATTCATGCAATGACAGGAACTAAACCAAATAATATGGCCGATGTGCCTTTGCGGTTCACATGCATGTTGTGTTTGTGCTTAAGTGTGAGGTAAATCAGTTACACCACAAAATAATGATTCATTAGACAAACACCCATTTTTACACACATCTTAAAAAACACCAACAAACTACAGAACCAAACACACATTGATACCAATGTTAATTTAGACACATTCTACACATCACAAGCATATTTCTTTAAAATTTGTTTATAGTTAAGATACTATTTCATACTTGAAAGAATAGTGAAGAATATATCTTAAGAATCAATTTGTTGTCCCTTTTAAATTAGTATGGGGTAGTTCTACAGTATGAAATTCACGCAAAATAATAAGAGCTCCAATGCAAATACAACCATCAACAGATCATGTCAATTTTCCATCATTATTCATGCATTGGATTGTATACAAATGTCCAAGACAACTCATCATGGATGCTATCAGGGGTTCAGGTGCATTCGACAAGCAAGTTTCAAACCAATTTACGTCCTCTCTCTTACGTAAAAATAATTCCATGGTTTAGAATAGTAGTTGAGAATCTCATAGCTAGCGGGGCTTAATAATCTTTTATCCGTGGCATCACTCAAGTTATAGGACCATTTAGGTATATTTTTCTTGTAGTTTGAACTTGAATGGGAGTAACAACAAACCATGTGTTATAGAAAGATAACATATTTTTAGATAAATGTAAACACGATTGGTTAAGAAATGAAAGCCACTTAATGAATGAAAACTGAATATATTCTTCGTACCATATTTTAATTTGGATCAGTTGTACATTGAAAAGAATTATTTTGTTCACTTAGTCAAGTATAGTATCTTCCAAAAGGATTTAAAGGAACCTTTTTAATTTCTAATGAATCGAAGCTGCAACAATGATGAAAGAATAAAACTAAAGCATCACAGGCTGAAACCACTAACGGATGGACCAAACTCTTTGGATTTAAATTTACTCAATCTCTAAGATATATTTTTTTCTTCGTGATACATGAATACATATGTTTTTTGTTGAAAACTGTCCTATAATACTACTTTTATTGTTGCACACTAGTTCACAAAGACACTGATAGAATGATGCAAAGGTACAACTAAAGCAATCTCTTTCATGCTTTCTGCAGGCAACTACTTCACCACACATACCTTCTTCACTTTACACTTTGCACACATCCCATTGACAATACAACTGCCAACACATATTTATTTCCATTTCGTAAAAATTGAACTCACGAAATTGTTTCAATTTGGTCAGCTTGTTGTTTTCAAGCATATTCTGTTGGTCCTTTAGATATTGGTCAACATCTTCATATTCATCTAACTCCGCATCTCTTTAGGGTAATACCACATGTTTGAAATCACCAATAACCGAGCAATTTTAAATACTCATGAAAGCCAATGCAAGGGAAGACACATGCTCCAAATCCCATTCAAATCATAAATGTATGAAACAAAAACGTATTATTCTAATTCAACTTATACAATTAAATTTTCATCTGGATTAGGGTTTTTTTAGTAAACAACAATTTCCCTCCATTTTCATTGTTTTTTCCTCCAATACCATGTCATTTTTTAGCCTACACCATCTTTTCACTAACCTATTCTTTTCATTAATCTAACTTTAATGTCTTCGATGTTTAATTCTTTTGTACATTATTTTGTTACAAACATACTTCTTTGGTCTTTTCATTTTATTTATTTTTCGTTTTACATATTTTCAAATACTTAAGATATTATAAATTTTATCGTTATGAAAAATCCGGTGAGCAAGGGCCCGATGTCATCAGAAATTTCCTGTAAGGAATCTAAGCTCCGTAACCGATATTGATCATTTTTTAATCCATTTTATACATATAAAAGCTGCTTTGATTTTAATTTGTGCATGTGTTAATAGTTTTTTTTATTTGTAATCAAAACACATAGTTGACTATCACAGATTTTAACACCAACATCATTTTAAAGTCCACCCATAGCCGCGTATGAAGTGAAGCGAAAATGTATTTCGTTCAATTCTCGCAATTCATACTTTAATTTTACTATTTATTATATAAATTTTCTCTAAGACGTTTTGCTTCATTAATTTGTTCCATAAATCTAATCTTCAAAAATTAATGATTCTTTTAGTGTTTATGATATGATATTCTTAGGATATTTATAGTTCTAAATAATTAGATAAATTTGAATATCAAGATAAAATGTCTTTTACTTTTAGGTTGCAAGCCAATTGTAAAATCGCACACTACCTATGAAGAGTCATTATGTTGGAAACAGAAAGATTAAACGTGGTCAAATTATGTTTCTATTTTATAATAACTCCAAAAACATCACGCAGAAAAAGTTTACTCATTAAGAAACCAAAAAAATTTTCAAATTCTATGGTTAATTTTTTATAAATGCTACATGAAAAGCTTAAAACATATTCGATAGAATCCTTTCATTGACGAGATGACATGCTAAATTGTATAAAAACTATAAGTACAACCACAAATACAAAGGTTTCTACATCTCAACACGAAGATTAGTTAAAGTTCCACGTATATCTTAATCAAATTTTATTTTAAAGAAAAATTTTTCATTTTACAATGAACTTAGCGTTCTAACGGAAATAATCAGGTGTACCAGACACATAATCTCATACCAACGAGGATATAATATAATGTCCACACTGTGACACTTTAGTTTGGCGCAACGAAAGTGTCAGGTGAGGAAAAAATAAGACCGATTTTTTATTCAACCCGTGTTATATGAAAGGGCGCATTAAATTTACAATGATCTCATCTCCACCTGTTTATCTTGAATACGCTTAACCGGACTGCTAGCGTGGCAATCTAGATAAGCATATTGTTGCCACACTCATAGAAATGCTTGACAATCATAACAATCTTGCAAAATCTTTCGTAAAGCGTGTGATCTGTATAAATCAGGGGCTATCTCGAAATTTACACTGAGATTGTTAGAACCCTAAAGGAAAAGAAGATGATAACACTGAAAGTGTATCAATTTTAGGATAGATTTTAGTGCCATTTTTGCATATATTTTATTTATAGATTTACATATCCGATATGATTTTGAGTTTCACACACCCCTTTTGTTGGTTTTCAGGTTTTTAGGCGATAAGGTCTAAATGAGCTTTAAAAGACGGATTCCTGAACAAAACCACGTGATTTGAAGATATATCTACTCAGAGTCTAGATCGAGCCTTAGAACCCAAAGGAACACCTGAGCAACGAACGGAAAAGAGAAATTTCAAGGAGACAAGGGTGCCCGGTCGGGCACCATAGACCACCCGCTCGGGTAAAACCTACGGGGTTTTATCCGCACACCTTGCACGACCCGGGCACGAAGGCAATGAGATCGGGTAGCCTTATCCGATCGGGCGCAAGACGTATACCCGCTCGGGCGTTAATTCATCCCAAATTCCCCGAGAGTTTGCACGACTTGGGCCGCTCAACCACGCGATCGGGTGCTTGATACCCGATCGGGCACTATGAAGGAACACGACCGGGCGCGCCTCTGCACGACCGGGCAACAGTGGTGCCCGAACGGACCGTGTATTTCGCAACAACCTAGATCTAACATTCAAACGGCCTAATTTAAAGAACAAAACAGATCTAGAGCAAGGGGGCGACATACAGGGCAAGGAAAGGCTGAGAAAACATCTGGAAAGGCTCGGGAGACATTGGAGAAGAAGAGAAGCATCAATCCTTGCACCGGTAACACGATAGGGAAGGTCGAGGCATCGAATTTCCTAGAGTCTATCATGTATAGGGTTATGTTATCTTCGTCTTTTGTTTTCTCCATGAGTGAGTAGAGTCCCAACTAAGGGTAGGGATATCGGATTGTAATGGATGAACAATGATTTGCGTTAATGCTTAGATTTATTGATTTATTCTTGATATTAATACTTAGATTTATTGATTTATTCTTGATTTTCGGTTCTACGCTTAGCATTATCACTCTTACGCTAGTGCTGCCCGCTCAACAACATAGGATTTCGGACTTTGCTGGAAGGTTAAAGAATGAATCCGGACCT
>CM071868.1:11469785-11502816 GCA_036759665.1 Gynandropsis gynandra
TGATATTGCTAAGCGTAGAACCGTAAATCAAGAGTAAATTCATAAAACTAAGCATTAACGTAAAATATCGTTCATACATACAAATCCGATATCCCTACCCGCAGTAGGGACTCTAACTCACTCATGAAGAAACGAAAACCGAAGATAGCAAGGTCATATACATGATAAACCCTAAGGAATTCGATGCCTCGACCTTCCCTATTGTGTTACCGGTGTACGAATTGGTGCTTCTCTTCTTCTCCGATGCCTCCTGAGCCTTCCCAGATGTTATTCCAGTCCTTTCTTGCCCTGTTCGTCGCCCCCTTTGCCCTAGATCTGATCAGTTCATTAAATCCGCTCGTTTGAAATTGAGATCTAGGTTGTTTCGCATTACGCGGCCCGCTCGGGCACAGGTGTTGCGCGGTCGGGTAAGGCTCGCCCGACCATATTGATTCAAGGTACCCGATCGGGGGGACATCACCCGATCGCGGGGCCAAGCGGGCCCGAGGCGGATATCACCCGATCGCGTGGTTAAGTGGACCCGAGTCGCGTAAACTCTCGGGGCAGATTGGATGACTAATAGCCCGAGTGGGTATTCAGTGTGCGCCCGATCGGGTGGTGATCACCCGATCTCCATTGATCATGTGCCCGGGTCGTGCTAATTGCGTGGATAAACCCCGTAGGTTCTACCCGAGTGGGTGGAGGAATAGTGCCCGACCGGGCACCCTTGTGTCCTTGATATTTTTCTTTTCCGCTCGTTGCTCGGGTGTTCCTTTGGGTTCTGGAGCTCTGAGTAGATATGTCGTAAATTCTTGTGGTTTTGGCAGGGAATCCTTCATAATGAGCTCATTTAGGCCTTGTCGCCTGAAAACCTGAAAACCAACAAAACGGGTGTGTAAAGCTCGAAATCGTATCGGATAAGTATGACTCGATGTAAGATACATGCGAAAATGGTGTAAAAACCTATCCTAATATTGATACACTTTCAGTGTTATCACCTCTCTAAGATTTTTGACTATACACGAGAATATCGTTGAAATGAACTACAACAAATTTCCCGATGTAAGCTCTTAGAACATAGTTCATAAGCCTCATGAATATACTAGGGACGTTGGAGAGTCCGAAAGGCATGACGGGACTCGTACAATTCTTGCTTCATCTTGAAAGTTGTCTTCGATTTTTTGCCTTCTCTCATGTAGACTTGATGGTATTCGCTATTGAGATCGATCTTTGAGAAGATCGTTGCCCCACTCAGTTTGTCAAGCATTTCGTCTAACCGTGGAATGGGATATCGGTACTTGATCGTGATGATGTTGATGCCTGACAATCAACACACATTCTCCATGTCTTGAACTTCTTTGGTACAAGGAGTACGGGTACGACACACAAACTTAGGCTTTCTCGGATGTATCCTTTTTCCATTAGCTCCTGGACTTGACGTTGTACCTCCTTTGTTTCTTCAAGGTTCATGCAATATGTTGGCTGATTTGGCAATGGTGACCCTGGAATGAGATCGATCTGATTTTCTATACCCCGTAGGGGTGGCAGTTCAGCTGGTATCTCCTCGGGAAACGAGTCATGAAACCTGTCCAGTATGCTGGTGATTTCCTGGGGAGACTCCGTTGTTCCTTGGCTTGTCAAGACATCCTTGTAGACCATTAGTAATACCTCGGGGATACACGTAGCAGGTAGGCTACGTCAGGCCTAGTACATGACATGGAATATGATACACGCCTTGGGGTTAGGGGCTCGGGACACATATTCGGGATCCGAGAATCTCGATCTCTCGAGCGAGATTCGTCGGGTCAAGGAGATTTTCTTGACTGGCCTAAGGGCGCTCTTCAAGAAACTTATTCGTTGATGATGGATAGATCTGGGATGGAGTTGGAGATCTTCTTGAATGGTCTAGGGGCTCTGTTTCAAGACTCGCCCATCGAAGGTGGTATGTGGGGATCTGTCGGGTTTAGGTAGATCGAAAGACACCAAAAGAGGTACAAAAACCTCTTGATATAGTCGGAATGACTTCAATTATTATTGGAATAGATTGAAGGCAGTACGTTCCCTAAGAACGATTTCAAATAAGAGGATAAATGCTTTCAAAATCAAGTTTAAATATGTATTCAAGTTGTGTGTTTAGAAATGAAGGTTGGGATTGATTTTATAGGCAAATATCCTGACCTTGAAATAAGGAAAATACATTAAAATATAGTCTTATTGGTTCCACCATTTCTCAGAATCTAGACCTTGTGTAGCTTCTTGGAAAGTCAACGGATCGTCATCTCTATGACCAATCACGTCCTCTTGCAGCATCAAATTCAATCTTTGAGGCGCATGTCAAGAACAAGTAGAACTTCTCAAATAAGCTTGTGTTATAGGTCCTACCTGCAACGGAATGTCTTGTTGGACTTGTTCTTGAACATTTTCTTGAACTAGTTCTTGAACTAATTCTTGAACTTGGTCTTGACCTGGTGCTCTCACTTCAACATTTGAAGAGGAAGCCCTTAGGGTCAGCAATAGATCACCAGCCAAGGCTGCTTACTTGACATATGATGTTCTTGAGCTTGTGCTGGTCCATTGGGTTCTTGAATTTTATCAATAACTATCTCTCCACCATGAATTGCTTCTACAAGAAATTCCATTTCCAAAAAGGTTGCAGTTCTGGACACAAATACTGTGTGCTCAGAAGGGTGGTAGAAATAATATCACATAGTCTCTTTGGGATAACCGATGAATCTACATTTATCAAACCTAGCATCTAGCTTGTCTGATTGAAATCTTTTTACGAACCCAAAACAATCCCAAAGCCTTATGTGTTTTAGGTTGGGCTTTCGTCCTTTCCTATCTCATATGATATCTTAGAGATGACTTTAGTGAGAACTTTGTTCAATAGATATGTCGGTGCTTCTAAAGCATAACCCCATAAATTTATTGGAAAACCTGTGGACCCCCTAATGGATCAGACCATATTAATAAAGTTTGATTTCTCCTTTCAAATACACCATTATATTGGGGGTGTCCCAGAAGAAGTCCATTGTGAAAAAATCTCATTTTGTCTTAGATAATAGAGAAAATCATGACTTAGATATTCTCTACCCCGATCAGACCTCAACATCTTGATACTCTTTCCGATTGCACAATCTTTTGAACATTTTAAAAGATTCTGATTTATTTTTCATAATATACACAAACCCATATGTCTATATACCGTTAGTGAAAGTGATGAAATATGAATATCCATCCTTATCTTGAACATTCATAAGTTCACATACATCATTATGTATGAGTCCTGAAAGTTTTGTAGCTTTCTCTTCAGTTCAAATAAATGGAGATTTGGTCATTTTACCCATCAGACAAGACTCACAAGTTGCATATGATTCATATTCATAATGTTCCATATGGTCATCTTTATGCCACCTGATGATTCTCTTCTCACTGATATGACCAAATCTACATGCCAAAGGATAGTCTGGTTTGGACGATCATCTAACTTTCTCTTATGACAAAAAACGTGCATGTTAATAGATTTAACATTCACATGAGATAAGACATATATACCGTGTTGAAGATAACCATTTGCACATAAATCATTGCCATGATAAATAAAACAAATGTTATCGCTGAAAACTATGTTAAAACCACGTCTATCTAACATACAAAATATAAATGATGTTTGAAAAAAATTTGGAAACATAATAACAGTCTTCTAACAATAAGGTCTTGCCCGTATGCATACAAAGAGAAATTGATCCTATGGCTAGAGCAGCAACACTTGTGCCATTTCCAACCTTAAGACTGAATTCTCCTCTCTTGAACCTTCTACTGATCCTCAGCCCTTGCAACATATTGCAGATGTTAAAGCTGCTACCGATATCCAATACCTATTTATATTAATCAATAGTAGTTAAAGAGATCATGAAAACATTTTTCATGGAAGTATTACCTCGTTTTTTGTCACCAAGAGATGCAACGTATTCCTTACAGTTCTTATTCCAATGACCCTTCTTCTTATAGAAGAAGCACTCATCATCTAACTGGCTGGCATTGCTAGCACTGGCCCTGGCCTTGGTCACACCAGCCTTAGGTGCACTTTGCTTGGTTCTAGGCCTTTTCTTTCCCTTTATCTTCTTACAAAAGGATCGGTCTATCAGCAGCACTGAATTGGACTCCTTCACCTCCATGGATGTCTGCTTCTGGTAATCCATCAACATGTTATGCATCTCATGCAAATCAACATCCATCTTGTTCATATTGAAGTTAACAATGAATGGTGAAAATGAGTCTGAGAGTGACTTTAGGATCAAATCCTATTGCAACTCCTTTCCGAATGTGCACCCTAGCTTCCCAAGTTATTCCATAAGACTTATCATTTTTAGAACATGGGGCAACACCGATGAGTTTACAGTCAGATTGAACCTGAACAAAGTCCTCGACAACTGATATCGTGTCGTACGACTTTGTGATCCATACATCTTCTTACCATATTCTATGATATGTGAAGTAGTCATATCCTCATGCTCGCTTTGGAGTTCAGCACTCATCGATGCCAAGATGATGCACTTTACAGTAGTGCAATCATCATCATGCTTCACAAAATTATTGATAGTGCCTGGATTCGCGGGGTCAGGGACTGTAGGAGCGGGATTATGAATCATATCGATCAGCTTCTCATGAGTTAAAACCAATCGCGGATTACGCTTCCAATCCTTGAAGTTATCCCCAACAAGATTTCAGGTGTCAAGGATATAACGCGGGGACAAAGAAGACATATTCGAGAAATCTGTTAACAATTAAACAAAAAACATAAACAACAGGGAATGAACATCACAATATCATAAAGATATGGACTTTTATGTGTATGATATGCATGCTAATCAATGTTACAATAACATTAGAAATCCAATTTCATATTAGCATTAACCTACAACTATATGCCTGAGCTCCTTGGTTGTCAAGCGCTGCCCAAACATATAAAGTAGGTTGATTACAAATTCTATCAGCATAAAATTTATAATCTAAAAATGCAGCTTTACACCACATACCCACTTGGTTGTAAGGTCATTCCTATTGATATAGTTGAGTTCATCCTTCATCTTAAGGTCGGATAAAAATTAAGTGCATGTCCTCCAAATAGTCTAGCCGTATACAAGAATTAAGTGTTTCCTCCCACTAAACATCTCATGTTATAGAAAAATTAATCTAATTCTTGAACTACATACCTTCTGGTTGTCAGGCCATTCCATGTAAAAAAGAACCGATTCACGCGTCTAATTTGAAAGGAAAACTAAATGATAAACAATTTTGGATTAGACAGAAACATCATTCGATTTGATGGTCGATATAGACGACTGTCTGATAAAACTGTTTTGATATTGACCTTCAAAGCCATATTTTATTAAGCTCGTTGAAATCTCTATCGACTCGATGGAGTCATCTCACGGCTTGATCGAGCGATCATCTTTTGGGATGACCATCGCGATGTTTAAACTTCGACTCAATCGAGAAAAATTGCCGGTCAATCAAGTTGAACTCTCAGACCAGAACTAGCATCGCAATTTTTTGATGGACTTTGATCCATTTTTGCCCAAAAATTGATTCCAAATCCTAAATACAGACGACAAGATGCTCTAATACCATTGTAGGGTTATTAACGGGGTAGTGGAAGCGTTTTTTTTATAACAACCCAAATATAGATCTAGTCATGTTTCATGAAGGGATCATATGGGGTTTCACCAAAACACGAAGAACGATTCATAGAGTTACCTATTTGGGTGAATATGGACAAGTGTAGGATGTGAGTTCCAAACATATGACGCCTCTAGAGTATCCACATCGATATCTACCTTTCCTTTCAATGTTTGATGTGAATCTGATCACGATCGGGGAATCGGTTCTGTTTTCATGCTTAGACTCTGTTTTTGGAGGCTAGGGTTTTTTCTGGGGAAAAAGCGCTTTTATAATACTATACTTTTTAGGTATTTACAAAATAACCCAATGACTATTTAATATTATATTTTGGCATTATACTTTCAGAAAGTATCACAAGGAAAGAAAAAAAGGTTTATGACAATGAAAAATATATCGAATGCATTTTCTCAAAGCTTGTAAAAACTCTCATATTGTATCAACCATAGGCTTGACTGATTCTCACTCAAATTGTTTTTATGTAATAGCTTTGATCAACCCAACCCATGTAACAAGTGAGTTTATTTCTTTAAATTTAGTGAGTTCTTAGTTTTTCGTTATAAGATTTGTGAGTTTGAAATTTAAATATATTTAGAATGCTATATATGTTAATAGTGTTACGTTCATAAGGTTTCATTTTCCTAACATGAATCTATTGTTAGAACGATTCGAAATCTCAATAAAAAAGGCTAAAATGATAGACTAACATCTTCTTTTTATTTATTATTCAGCTCCAATATTTCTTTCCATCAAATCTTCATCCAACCAAAGAGTAGTATCATATGCCATTTTCAATATAGCTTATCACTTTTTATCCACCAATTTCATACAATGGACACAATTGAATGATAATCTTGCAATAAAGGGTTAAAGATTTTATGTTTGGTTTAATTTATGTAAGACTAGCACCCTTCGATGGAAACATGAATTAAGATCTTGCTAGAGGGAGCAACAATGACCAAACAATAAAGTAAATCAAGAACACACAACACACAAATATCAAGTTCGGAAAGATCGATTTGACTCAACCTACTTCTCGCGCAGAAACCCGGATTTCGTTGACACTCAATACATTAAAAAGAATACAATCATATATAAACACATCACATTTTCTATATTAAACTACAAAAACTACATCATTGACAATAGCAACAATGTTTCAACTGACAATATCCATGGCAAATTATCAACAATATATCAATGGCCGGTCACGGTTGAAACTTTACGATAATAATTTTTACAATTTTCGTGACAATTATCTATGAGAGATCAACAAATGCCCATCTAATCGGTTTTACTGTCATATTCTCAACAGTTATCTGTTGACATTTCTAATGAATATCCATTGAGTTTTTATTTCACTCAAAACGTCTCTCATCCTTTAAAAATAATGTATATGCATAATGAAAATTGATGTATGAAAGCAGAGATCTAATAACAAAAGAGATTACAAAAGAATTCTTCAAATGGTAATTGTTCAAAAGTTTTTTGTTGATGCAATCTTGTGTTAAGAATGACACTCATGGTTTTCTCTTTGCAAAATGCCAAAGAATATGAAGTATCATAGTGAAGGTTTAGTTGCAAGCATCTTTAAAAAGTTGGGTTTTTGGAGAATTATCATGTTTGTTCTTACAAAGTGAAGATATCAATTCAGAGGTGTCACAGTGTTCAAATCATAAACAAAGGATAGAAGTGATGAGGTTATTGTAACAAAAAATGGCGATAAATTTATATGTCGAAATGGGGACAAATGATTTTCTAGGGTGTTTTGAACAAACAATGGAAAAGACACAAAAAAATGACGAGAGAAGATTATTCAACATATTTGATACAATGAAATAAACTATATGTGAAACTTATCCTGAAGATCAGTCACATTTATCATTGTCATCAAAACTGATGAGTATTACGACGAATTATAATGTGGAGAAGAATCATATGTATTTATTTTGTCAAACATTGCATGAGTACTTTTTGAAAAATAAGTAAAATGCAAAAACATGCTTCGAGATATTCACAGAAAAGATATGTTGTTTGAAGAAACCAAACGGAAAACATAAGAGCACATATAATTACGACGTTATGTTAATAGTGTTGCATCGGAAGATGATAAAATCTATAGAATTTTGCATCAAATTCTGAAGATGGAATATCTTGAATAGGTAAATTGAAGATCATCCTTTTAAAATGTCAATGGTTTGACCTAACCTTGGGACGTAATGAGCTGAAAAACAATGAGGAGGAATTCATATAATTCATTCACAAAATATGCGATGGATGCTCCATTTATTACAATATATCTACTCGATCAAGCATTCTATGTCCCATATCTCACAACATTGAAACATCAATACCGAAGAAAAAGAAGATCCAACACAAGATATCGAATTACTTACTCAAAAGCTACCACTCGAAAAACAACTCAATAACCCAATTAAGTTAATTGAATTTCAAGACTTTGGAAGATGCTTGCAAGGATCAATATATATCGTGAATACGTCACTAAAAACATGTCGATATCAAGGACATACCAACGAATACATTAGTTGAAAAAATTTCTAATAAATTTCATTGAATTTCAAGTTTGTCAACGATGAAAAATCTATTGCAAGTCGTTGATATTCTCAATGAATTATCAATGGCAAAACACTAATGAATAAAGCATTGATAACAATCAATTCCTTCGTTGAAAATCTCAATAAACCGCCAACAGAAAATATTCGTTGAAACATATAAAAAATTGGTGGCCATTGGAAATGTTAGTTGTTGCATGTTGAAAATGTCGCTAAAATTATTTGAGAATGGATCTACATATGATCATTACAATTATCAACTTTCATTTGTTTAAATGAAAATGGGTGACCATTGATATACATAAATGTTGGAAAAGACTGTTTGAATACATTATCGTAGACTATTAAAAATTCTTTTTATTTATATTGCAAAATTAATTCCTCATTTAAATGCAAATAATATCAATACAATGCGAATAATATCAGTACAATGAAATACAACATTATACCTTGGGGTTGAGAGCCTATGTGAATATTTTAAAGTTATTTTTATAAAATTCCTACTTATTTAATAATTATATATATATATGTATATATGTGTGGTTTTGATTATTATAGGTTCAATGAAGCAATGAGCGACATCCAAGTCGATCATATTTGTTACAACAAATCAAGTCGATCAAATATGTTTTATCCAATATCCAACCACATTGAACGTCAAAGAGAAGAATGATGGATCATTGTTAAGATCAAATTGTACATAATTTATAATACACGAGAAAAGGAAGATCCATTGCAAAGTGATAACCTTGAACCAATCTAGTTATTTGAATTCCAAGAACTTAAACAATATTTGCAAGGACCGATGTAGATGGTGAATACGTTGATAATTAATCAAAATTTGAACCAGAAACTGTCAAAGATTAAGAAGACAAAGAATTCAACATACTTTTAAAAGAATATTCACCAATTGAAGATTTAACGGAAGAAAAACTGTAAATTATCTTATTAGAATTTTGTTATGCAACTTAGTAAGCAAAAAAATTACTTAGTTTTTTTTAAGTTGTTGTAGGTATCAATGGTCAACTTTTGTGTCCTTGATTCACTAAACAATGCTTTTTTCTTTAATTTAGCAAGAATTTTATCAACTGAACAATATTAATGGACATCCGTTGAAAGTATCAACTAATAATCGTTGATCATCTACACGTAGTATAGTTCTAACTTAGCAGTTTTTATTCATCAAGTTTATCAACATACATATATTGGAAGTTATAAATGGAAACTATTGATCTTTTAATTTATCAATTATGTTTGTGCATGTAACCGTTTTCGTACTTATCAACGGATGTCTTTTGAAAATGTGATTGTTGAGCTTCAATTTTCTTTCCTATAGAACAAATTGATCAACGAGTATCAATTGAAATGTTAAATGGATACACATCGATAAGATAATAAATATGTTATTCATTGATTGGATATTTTTATATATAGGTATTCATCGGAAATATCAACAGATGTAAATATATAGGACATTGATATGTTTCCAATATAAATCGTTTGAGAAGTTCTATTTTCAACACAAATTAAAATGATAAGACTCTAAAATCTCTCCAAAAAACACCCACGTTCTCGTAACCTTTCACAAAATTTATAAGGGCGTTTCGTTGATGATTGAGGTTTGTTGGCGGATTAATTGGAGCCTCACCACCATCTTCTCTGCCACCTATAGTCTTCCATTACTAATTTTTGCTCCATCAATTTTTGAAGAAAATGATTATATGTATTATATCAATGAGCTCATTGATAGTTTCGATGAAAATTCCACAATTCTGATTATCGGTCCTGAATGGTTAGCTAGGAAGCTATGGTAATTTGTTTGCATTATTTAAAATTTTATAATCAATATATATTGTTAAATAATTATTCATAAAGTTTTTGTAGGTTTTGCGTGTATGGTGTGTTGAAATATACCAATAATAACATTATCTAAGCCCCGCTTCATGATCTAGTATATTACTTTGTCACCAATGGCGGTATAGTTTAATTAATTTCGGACTGAATTAATTAATTTAGAATAAACATAACTAATATCTTCATTTTGAAATTAATTAATTAATCGAATAAATTTGAATAACTCTTATATTCTTTTACAAAGATCTTATAGATGACGTAAAAAATTAAAGTCACACGTACCATCTAGATGTGCAACATGCAATGTGTATGAATTTGATTATAAACAACATCAAAATAAATTTGGTAAGGGAAAAAATAATTGTATTTTATTTAAATGAATATTTTTTGTATTTAGTTTATTTTAATTAAACATATAGAGGATGGAGATAGAAGTGATGCTAGTGGAGTTTGTGATCAAGACACATGCGAAGAAAAAGTTCGTTCTAATGAACATAGAGGGTAACAAATACAAATTTATTGATTCTAAAATAGAATATACGATCAAAGTTATAATAAAAAATTTATATAGTAGTCTCATGTCATCGGATGCATCTCAAAAAGAACTAAGTGCACTTGAGAAAGATAAGATCTATTCATAGAGAAATTTTTAATATATTCATCTTATTTAAAATGTAAAATTTGATTCTGTACTAATGTAATAATTGTAATGTTGTACTTAGTTACGCTGTATAAGGGATAATTTTATGACCTTGAATCTCTACAAAAGATATTATAAAAGATGTCATGATCGTATTCTTTTCAGTTTAGAAGATGTAATACCAAGAATATTGCATCAAGTATCTTGAAACTCTACTTTAGGATTACACTACCAAGATGCAAAACATGGAGAATGTTATAAAAATTCTAATCAACCAGCCTTAATATACTCCCAAACCCAACGCCTCGCGCCAAAGAAGAAATAATGCTAAAAAGACAAGATTTGACAGTTGATTATAATGTGACATCTCCTCACGCATCAGAAGGTGAAAATCTCGGTAGGATAGAAATAAGCGAAGATTTCTATGAAATATCATAATTTTTTTAATTAATTATAAAAATGCATAAATTTTTTATTTTTGTATATAGTTTTTCACTTTTTAAAAATTTTTAATTTAATTTTTGTTTTTAAATATACTCGCACAACTACCAACCATATCCAATTAAAATTTTAAATTTCTCATGTTTTTATCTACAGTTATCATTGGTCATTGTTGTTGTAAAGTAAACAAATATTTAATCTATGATATTGTTAAGTTTTTAGAGTGTTAAAATTATTTTGAATGTAACAGACCTTGTAAGGGAATATCTTTGTCATTGTACAAAATATCATCCATAACTAGTGGCAAAAAACGAACCAAACATTGGGTGGACATATTAAACACTCTTATGTCAATAATATGACAAATAAAACACATAAATATGATGGCAACACCCTATTGCTTACCTTTTCTATGGTGTCTATAATTTTTATGTCCTCGTCTAAAAATAATAATACGGGATCTTTAAATTTCATAAAGGCGTTTTTGTTAACAAATCGTAAATCTACGAGTGAAGTAATAAACTTTAATTTTGTTACAAGTATTCTCAAGCAATATGCTTCGCATGTGGTAGGAAAGACATGATGTAAGCGACCGAATGTATAATCTTGTTCTCTTGGATTCCGTTTTATTTTGTTTTCTAATGCATTATCAAAGTTAAACAAATAATCTAAACTACCCGCAAGTGCACGACACTTGTGTAGTATTTCAGGTGTCGATCCCACAGAGATAATGCAACGCAACTTAAATTTAAACTACAAATCAAACTTGCTAACGAACGAAATATGGTTTTAATAATGAAATACTAAAAGCAAATTAACAAACTAGTTCTTAAGAATGAGACAAACGTTCTAGGAAACCGGTTTCACCACAAGATCACCGAAACCAACAATCAACCTATCTATCATGCAATCCCAGTCAAGTTATCTAAGGCAGACGATCCTAATATGATATCTACCCTCTCTCAAGGCATAGACACGTGATCTAGTCAAGTTACCCCCTACTTTCGTGGCTGACACCTTGAACTAAACCCATAAGACCCGTGATTCATCCGTTTTACCCTCAACCGCTGCTACCCTACTTTCGTGGTCTAACCTCGGTTGTTCTAAACCTGATCTTCTAGGACTAGAATTATCCTTTCGTTCCTTCTCTAATCCCTAACACATGCATCTACGTGGTCATCGCAAACACAAGTAAATTAAGCACTCAGATAAAGAATANCACAGGCATCTACGAGGCCGACGCAAACACAAGTCATTTAAGCACTCAGATAAAGAATAGATAAATGCATTCAAAGATATATCAAAAGTGGTTCCGGGATAGCCAAGGGCTAATCCCTTCTCCTAGAACAAACAAACTACTCGCTCATGCGTCCGTAAACAAACATAAACGAAATAGAAGGTCTAAGGAACATGAAAACCAAACGAAACCGATGTGTCGGGTTGATCTCCAATGCTCCTTGTAAGTCTCCTTCGCAAGAACCTTCTCCTCCTCTCTACTCTCTCCCCTCAATCTAGAACTCGAAACTTGGTGAATGAGCTCGACCTCTCACTCATGTCCTCTTCTTTCCTTCCTATTTTCTTTCCTTTTCTCCCTTTCTTTCGTTATGGGCGTTCAGTTCTTCCTTATGTTGCAGCAGCCACCGATTGTTGTCTTTTCATAAGTTTCCATTATTGAATAAGTTGGGTGACGTTTCCATTAAATCCTCTAGCAAAAAATCACGTATTCCTTTTCTCTAAAGTCGTTTTCCTTATTGTATAAGTCCCCAACAAACTTCCATTTGTTTTAAGTCAAATTAACTTATTTGGAGTTGCAGGTGATGGTCGCGACTCGCGCGGGTAGGGTAAGTGACCCGCTCAGGTACGGTGCGGAAGATCGCGCAAGAACGCGATGAAAAGGAGGCTGCCCGCTCGGGCTCATGGCCTGCCCGCTCGGCCTTATGTGCTGCCTGCTCGGGCTCAAGGCCAGGGCGGGGTATTTCTCGCCCGACTCGTGCTCAATTTGTTGGACAAAATCGCCGTAACAAATGCCCGCTCGGGCTAGGGAGTTACCCGCATTGGGTAGTGGCTATTCCATGCCGACTCTCGTCCTGTTTTTCCCGTGATGATCCTCGATGTTGGTACTTTGTTTCGTGCACGTCCTTTAGTTCCGAAATGAACCAAATACGCATAAAAACCTGTAAGAACATGAAAACACGAAAACAAGTAAAACGGATACGGAATCATATGTAAAGCATTGCATATATATCATAAATCGTGCAAGAAATACGTATGAAAACGAGATGATCAAAATCCCCCAGACTTGAATGTTTGCTTTTCCCTAAGCAAACGTAAACGTGGAACACGTGGGGTGTACAAAATCCGAGAATTCTCCTTCTCCTAGAAATACCGCTAAAGCGAACCTAACCGATCACCTAGTACGTCGAGAGCAAATTCAGCCTAATTAAGTTTTTAGTCTTCATCCTAGGTTCACCCATGCTACTCACGAGAAAGTAAATCAAATGAAACTAGAAAAGCCACCGTAACTCTCTCCACCAAACAAAACTTCAGACAATGCTAAACCTAGAACAACCGAGGATATTTGTTTTCCGAGCTTCTTTCTTTCTTTATTCCTTTCTCTTTTTTTCTTTCTTTTTATTTTTTTATGTCCTCTTTTTATTTTCCTTATTTTTTATTTTTCTTCGCATACACACTAGGCTTCTAGGACGTCGAATTTGAAGGGATCCAACCTCTACTTAGACCCAGGCTACCGAAGACGGTATATTCATTCATCTTGTTCAAGAGTGCAGCGGAGTAGGCGGCGTTTTATTGTGTCATGCCCTTAGGACGTAGAGAGATGATCGCCAACCCACCACTTAGACCCCAGCCATCGAAAGAGTATCAAGGTCGATGCACTCATATCGATTTTAGATCATGCATTTTAGGCATTATTTCTATTGACAGCGGAGTGTTAGTGTGCGCTCTTAATCTATAAAATAAGCTCGGTCTCATATGATATAATAATCCTCATAAAAAAATGAAGTAAAGCATCGTCTACACGAAGTATGGCCATCTGGATAGAGAGAATAAACGATAAACTAGTATAGCAATCTCGTCTAATAAGAATAAACAACACTAGGATTCCCAAAGAACTACGACCTATTGTTTTTCAGCCGACTAATAAGCTCTAACGCTTAGGGGAAACCTAGCTCAAACATGCAAAATATCACGGAAAAGGCCAACTTCTTAAGCATCCTAGGTTCAGGGTTCATCTCAAAACGTGGCACCAGACAAGTGCCTGGGACGACTCTGACTCAGAAAACAAAAACAAACTAAAAAAACTACAAAAATAACCTAAAAACTACAAAGTCAAAGGGGAGATGAAAGAAATTTAAACGAAATCACCTAAAAAACGTGAGCTGCTCCCCCAGACTTGAATTGAACGACGTCCTCGACGTGAACCTTCGATGGAGGGTAAGGGAAGTGAAGCACGTTTGCGGTGGTATGTTTTTTTGTTTGTTTAAAAACCGAAAATGAATAACCGAGTCTCAAACTAAAAACTAAAAAAATAAAATCAAACAGCTGGGTTGCCTCCCAGAAAGCGCTTATTTAATGTCTTTAAGCTTTAACGTCTCCATTCCTCATGCGTGTGCGACGGGTGGATTGGAAAGGGAAATGGAGTTTCGACTTTCGATTGGTTGAGCGGCTATGTAGAGCTTTAGTCGCTGTCCATTAATTTTTAATGTGCTACTCAAATCGCTCCATAGTTCCACGTCTCCATGTGTGAAGACTTCTCGTGCCTGAAAAGGACCAGACCAACGAGACCGTAGGTTGCCCGAGAGAAGCATAGGACGAGAATTGAAGAGTAGAACTAAGTCACCTAGTTGGAAATCATGAGGTAAGGCCTTTTTGTCGTGACATCCTTTAGTCACTGCTTCTTTCTTTGGCACGTCATGCATGGGATTCACTCGTTTTTTGTCCGAGGTTGGATAAAGGGTATCTGCATTGAAATGTTTTATGACATCTTTTTCCATTACCTCGTTCAAGTGCGGGTGCAGCCTCCTTTGAGTTTCGGTGGAAGGTTCGTGGTTGTCCTCCGTATAACTTTCGTGCATACACATTCAAGAGCTGACTCTCCTACACTTCTTCACGCGTATGGGTTGTTTTCTCATCTCATCTCCACTCAAGTTAGCATTCATAACAGCAGGATATATTCTATAGCGTTCAACGTACTCATACTAAAAAGAAGACAGAGGTGGCTCAGGCTCAAGTTTGGACGTCTTCTCCGCTGTGAAACCAGCGTGCAATTCGTGTGGTATCTCCTCACGTGGGGCGTCTTCTATTGCTTCAATAGCACTCATGAATTTCGTGTACATCTCAGCTCCTTCGTCTGTAAATCCTGCATATTCGCAAACTCGTGTTAGGCATTGCATAAGCGGATCGGAAACACTTACTTGATCATGCGTGTCTTTCTCTAACTCGTCCAGCGAGTCAACTGTAAAGCAAGACTCCTTGGATAAGGGTTCGTTCAAGGGGCTGGACAGGTTAAATTCGACCGTTTCATCTCCGACACGTAAAGAAAGCTTTCCTTGTTGTACGTCTATCATGGCACCTGCAGTAGGTAGGAACGGTCTACCAAGAATAATGGGTATCCTAGCATCTTCCTTTATTTCAAGTACAACAAAATCAGTGGGAATGCAAAGCTTACCTACCATGGTGGGAAAGTTTTCAACAATTCCCACCGGATATCTTACCGAACGATCCGCGAGGCGTAGAGACATCTTCGTAGGTTTGAGATTCCCGAGCTCCATCCGCTTGAAAACCGAGTGTGGCATGATGCTCACGCTTGCTCCTAAATCACACAAAGCATTATCAATATCGAGATTACCTATTGTGCACGGAACGGAGAAACTTCCAGGGTCCTTCAACTTTGGTGGCAGCTTGTTCTGAAGAACTGCACTGCATTCCTCGGTGAGTGCTACTGTCTCGTTCTCTTCGATATTCCTCTCTTGAGAAAGTGCCTCTTTGATGAGTTTGGCATGATTAGGCATATTTTGGAGGGCTTCCATGTATGGGATGTTGATGTCAAGCTTTTTGAGACCCTCTACAAACCTGCCCACTCGGTCTTCATTCTTACTGCTCACCAACCGTTGAGGAAACGATATCGGAGGTTTGTATGCCGGAGGAGCAACATATGGTTTGTCTAAATCTGGTTCAACTCCTTCCATAATTGCAATTTTACCTTTCCCTCTTTTCATGGACGTACCAGAAAGTTGGAATTTCTCATTGGAGGGTGAATGCTCGATCATATCACTGTTGCACATAGAAATAGCATTCACGTATTCTATCGGGTTCAATTCGGGTTACCTGGAAGCTGTCCGAAATTTCGAGAGGATGAGGCAGCTTGTTGTGCTACGGAGTTCTCTAAACTCTTCACATGGTTGCTCAAGGATTCCATCTGAGTTTTGAGCTCGTTGATCGCTGTCCCCACATCCGCATTGAATTTGGTTTGAGTCTATGTTTGCTGCCTTTGCTCCTTGATAAATTCGAGCAATACCGCCTCAAAGTTTGACAAAGGGGCATGAGGAGGTTGAGGAGCTTGCGGAACTTGCTGAGCATGCTGAATTTGCTGGTTATTTTGCTGGTATGGGTGCTGTGATTGCTGAAATTCGGTTTGTAGGAATCCCCGAAGTGTGTGTTTCCTTGCTGATGGGCATAATTCATGTGTTACACATTCTCTTGCAGTGTGCATTGATAAGCCACGTGATCTGTATCTCCACAATTCACGCAGTACATGGCGTTCGCTGCATTGCCCGTTGCTCGGCTCTGATTCAACTCATATAGGCGACGAGTGTTGTTAGGCATAAATCTTGGTGTTGACCACATGGTGTGGTTCATGGCAAGGTTATCAATCAGCTCATATGCCTCCTCGATGCTCAGATCCATGAATGATCCTCTAGCAGTGTTATCCAACGTCGTACGGTGCTCATCTGAAATTCCTTTGTAAAAGGTTTGGATAACGTACCACTGCTCAAAACTTAGGTGTGGACACAACTGTAGAATATCCTTGAATCTGCCCCACACCTCAAACAAAGTTTCTCCATCTCTGCATCTGAAAGTTGTGATTTCCACCCTCATCTGAATCGTCTTGCTCGGAGGAAAGAAACGCGATAAGAACAATGTGCAGAGCTGATCCCAAGTAGTGATAGATCCAGCGGGGAGCGATTGCAGCCAAGTTTTCGCTCTCCCCCCAATTGAGAAGGGGAAAAGACGCCATAAGATCGCGTCTCCGTGTATTTTGAATGTACCGAAAAGCTCAAGGAAGTCTCTAAGGTGCTGATGGGGATCCTCATGATTTCCACCCATGAATTGCTTCTGATAAAGCATGTTGATCATTGCTGGCTTAATCTCAAACTGTTCCCTAGCAACAGCAGGCATCCTTATCGCTGTCTGCACGTTGTTCATGTTCAGCACCACGTAATCCCTGAGACGACGTGGTGGAGGAGCCTGTGGTTCTCGCGGTTGAGGCACGAGTTGTTGTTGCTGCATCTGTCCATTGCCGTTCCGATTATCCATCTCTCGTTGATCTGAAGGCTCTGCAAAGGACAAATAAAGAACGACTTACGTAGAAAGAACGAAAGAAAAGAAAACAAAAACAAAAACAAACAAGAGAGACTCTAGGCTCAAATCTAAGACGTGTTCACAATAGTCCCTGGCAATGGCGCCAAAAACTTGATGCGTTATCAAAGTTAAACAAATAACCTAAACTACGCGCAAGTGCACGACATGTGTGTAGTACTTCGGGTGTCGATCCCACAGAGACTATGCAACGCAACTTAAACTCGAACTACGAATCAAACTTGCGAACGACCGAAATATGGTTTTAAGAATGAAATACTAAAAGAAAATAAACAAAATAGTTCTTAAGAATGAGACAAACGTTCCAGGAAACCGGTTTCACCACAAGACCACCGAAACCAACAATCAACCTATCTATCATGCAATCCCAGTCAAGTTATCTAAGACAGACGATCCTAATATGATATCTACCCTCTCTCGAGGCATAGACACGTGATCTAGTCAAGTTACCCCCTACTTTCGTGGCTGACACCTTGAACTAAACTCATAAGACCCGTGATTCATCCGTTTTACCGTCAACCGCTGCTACCCTACTTTCGTGGCCTAGCCTCGATTGTTCTAAACTTGATCTTCTAGGACTAGAATTCTCCTTTCGGTCCTTCTCCTAATCCCTAACACATGCATCTACGTGACCATCGCAAACACAAGTAAATTAAGCACTCAGATAAAGAATAGATAAACGAAAACGAAAAGATGCATTCAAAGATAAATCAAAAGTTGTTCCGGGATAGCCATGGGATAATCCCACAAAGACTATACAACGCAACTTAAACTCGAACTACGAATCAAACTTGCTAACGAACGAAAATTGGTTTTAAGAATGAAATACTAAAAGCAAATAAACAAACTAGTTCTTAAGAATGAAACAAACGTTCCAGGAAACCGTTTTCACCACAAGATCACCGAAACCAACAATCAACCTATCTATCATGCAATCCCAGTCAAGTTATCTAAGACAGACGATCCTAATATGATATCTACCCTCTCTCGAGACATAGACACGTGATCTAGTCAAGTTACCCCCTACTTTCGTGGCTGACACCTTGAACTAAACCCATAAGACCTGTGATTCATCCGTTTTACCCTCAACCACTGCTACCTTACTTTCGTGGCCTAACCTCGGTTATTCTAAACCTGATCTTCTAAGACTAGAATTCTCCTTTCGGTCCTTCTCCTAACCCCTAACACATGCATCTACGTGGCCATCGCACATGCATTTACTTGGCCTTCGTAAACACAAGTCATTTAAGCACTCAGACAAAGAATAGATAAATGAACACGGGAAGATGCATTCAAAGATAAATCAGAAGTGGTTCCGGGATAGGCCATGGGCTATCCCTTCTCCTAGAACAAACAAACTACTCGCTCATGCGTCCGTAAACAAACATAAATGAAATAGAAGGTCTAAGGAACATGAAAACCAAACGAAACCGAAGTGTCGGGTTGATCTCCAATGCTCCTTGTAAGTCTCCTTCGCAAGAACCTTTTCCTCCTCTCTACTCTCTCCCTTCAATCTAGAACTCGAAACTTGGTAAATGAGCTCGACCTCTCACTCCTCTCCTCTTCTTTCCTTCCTCTTTTCTTTCCTTTTCTCCCTTTCTTTCCTTCTGGTCCTTCAGTTCTTCCTTATGTTGCAGCAGCCACCGATTGTGGTCTTTTCATGAGTTTCCATTATTGAATAAGTTGGGTGACGTTTCCATTGGTTCCTCCAGCGAAATATCACTTATTCCTCTTCTCTAAAGTCGTTTTCCTTATTGTATAAGTCCCCAACAAACTTCCATTTGTTTTAAGTCAAATTAACTTATTTGGAGTTGCAGGTGACGGTCGCGACCCGCACGGACAGGGTAAGTGACCCGCTCGGGTATGGCGCGGAAGATCATGCAAGAACGCGATGAAAAGGAGGCTGCCCGCTCGGGCTCATGTGCTGCCCGCTCGGGCTCAAGCCCCGGGCGTGGTATTTCTCGCCCGACTTGTGCTCAATTTGCTGGACAAAATCGCCGTAACAAATGCCCGCTTGGGCTAGGGAGTTACCCGCGCGGGTAGTGGCTATTCGATGCCGATTCTCGTCCCGTTTGTCTCGTGGTGATCCTCGATGTTGGTACTTTGTTTCGTGCACGTCCTTTAGCTTTGAAATGAACCGAATACGCATAAAAACCTGTAAGAACATGAAAACACGAAAACAAGTAAAACGGATACGGAATCATACGTAAAGTATCGCATATATATCATAAACATCTCTAAAATCGTGCAAAAAATACGTATGAAAACGAGATGATTTCTTCCAGAAAAAATAAAAAATTAAAATTAGCATATGTTATCAACAATATTCAACAAATTTGCAATTAATAATACCCACCAAATCAAAGAATATTAACGGTTAGACCATTGAAAGATTTTAACGAATAGAATTGAATAGTGATACTGACTATCCATTGGTGATTTTCGTTCTTAAAGTTCAACTAACATCATTAAATCAACTACCTTTTTTATAGTTATCAATATTCTTTGAATAGTGATAATTACTACCAATGGTGATTTTCGTTCTTAAAGTTAAACAAACATCATTGAATCAAAAACCTTTTTTAATAGTTATCAATAGATATTGGTTGTTACACCACCATTAAAAATATCAACGAATGATAATAAATGATGTTTTATTAACAGTCAAAATTCTTTTGATATCCATTGAAAACACCATTTTTCATGGAAAATATGGAATTTCAACGAATGTGGGTTGAAAACAGCGTGTTTTTGTTTGTGTGTCGACAATGACTCCTTTATTGATCCAAAAAATATTGAAAATGGAAAACACAATTGAAGATTCACCAAAAAGAAGATTTTATGTTCAACACTCATCAAAAGGAAGATTCACCAAACGAAGATTCTAGTAAAAATGAATTGCAAATTAGTTTATTATAATTGTATTATACAACTTATGTTTTTAACTTATAGTTTAAAACTAAAAATACTTTTTAGGTATTAATTACAAGTATCAATATGTATCTATTGGAAACTTAAAGGATTTTAATTAACACACCAAACTAAATTAATTTTTCAAACAAATATTTTTATCACATACTACATATCAACGATCATACATTGTTTAGTTTTAATGGTATTCGATGAAAATATGAACGGATACCCATTGAAATAATACTTATGACTCGCTTTATAATGTGTAACTATTTTGTAATATTCAAGGGATATCATTGATAACTACAACGAATGCCCATTAAAAATATGACATGTCATACTTCAACTTTTTTTTGTCGATAAAATAGGCTATCAAAATGTGTTTCTTGGCAATTTCAATGGATACCATTGTAAACTTAAAAAATACACTACCCATTGATAGTCCGTTTAAAATTTTGTTATTCTAATTGATTGAACAATTTTTTTTTCAATTCAATCCAATAAAAAACACAGTTATTTCTCAAATTCTCTAAAAATCCTGAGTTAAAACTCTCAGTTATTTTTAACTTTAATATTTTTTATATATTATTATTGTCTTTTTCATATATTATATATTCTTGTAATAATAGTGATCTTCGTGACTGTTGGCAGATTTCGTCTAAGGACTGCCACCACCTCCTCCATTGCATTACCATCCTCTATCACCTATTTCGGCTTCACTAGTGTTTCTGAAGGACAATGAAACTTTTTATATTGATCGATAAATATGATAATGTTCCACCATTATGATCAATGATTCAAAACCTACTTGAATAGACTTTTCTTTTTTATATGAGATATATATTATAGAATTTTTACTAATGATTTTTATTTTTACGTTTAACATGGATGATGCATTGAAACATACGAACAATCATATCATTCATTCGTTGCTACGAGATTATTTTTATTACTCTTGGAAATCGACATCAGAATCTAATTGTCACTCACGGTATTGTAGTTCTATTGTAAGTTTTTATATTTTAATTAAATTTGAAATTATCATCAATTTAAAATTAAATTTACTGATATATTTTTATTTTTATATAGTACTTATAGATAGTGTAGGAAAAACATGTCACGAGTCTAATCCGTAGGACAAGTGAGTTGGAAAAGCGGATAAATCTTATGTTGAAAATTCCAAGAGAAACTACGTCAAGAAGAACGTCAAACTAGTATGGGCAATTGACGAAATCTTCAACCAGCTTATTGAATGAAGACTTCAAGGCCTAGAGCTCAAAGACCAAGATGTGTTGGCACGATGAAAAATCATCAGGTATTCATACCTGAAGGGTGAGATATTTTCCCAAAAGAGAGAAGAAATTGGTAAGTTTATCTTTTTATTTATAATAACTAGGTTATAACTCCCGTATTATGCGTGGATTCTTATTTCGAAAAAAATTATTCATTTTAGAGATAGATATTATTTGTAATAATTGATTTGAAAAAATAAGTAAACTCAAAATAAAATAAGTTATGATATTACCTTCGATTATTTATATATTTATTTTTTATAGATTTTTTGTATGAGTAAATATATTTTATTAAATAATTTTTTAAATTAAAAATAAGATGAATTTCTTGAAATGTTTCTTTCTTTTCTTTATAGAAATTCAATATATAGGAAATTAATTATTTAATTTAATTATAAAAAATGGACATAAATTAGAGAGATAAGAGGTTGAGTCTAATTTATATAGAAAATAGACAATAATTAAAGAGAGTAAATAATATGATGAATAATAATTTTGTTCATTTACATAAAAGTTTTTATCTAATTTTATATATTTGTAATTATAGTTTTTTAATATTTAAATTTATTAAGATAAGTTAATATTAAAATTTGTTTTCAAACTAAGTAATTTGAAATAATATTTGTAATAAAAGAATATATGGAAAAGAATTTTAATTTTTTTAGAAAATCAATATATAAAACAATTATTAATGTATTTAAATAATTCAAATAGATAGTATACATAAAAAAATTTATCTAAATTTAAATACTTGTAATTATAATTTTTGAAAATTTAAATTTATTTAGATAAGTTAAAATTAAAATTTTTTCAAAATAACTAATTTTAAATAATATATATGATTGAAAGATTTTTTTTAATAATTATTTTGTCAAAATTTAAAAATTTAATAGTTAACTGAATTTTATTTGAAATAAATATATAAATATTTTTTTCCTTTTTTATTTATTTACTAACTTTTTATTTATTTATCTATATAATTACTAAAATATCTTCTTAATTTAACCTAAGTATTTTATGTTTCTTTCAAGTAATAATAATAATAATAATAATAATAATAATAATTATTATTATTATTATTATTATTATCATCATCATTATCAACTCTAATATATTTCTTTTAAAATAATTTATGAATGATAAGTAATGAAGAAATAAAAAAACCAAAAAATTATCTTGTTAATGTGGAAAGATGAGAATTGAGAATGCATAAGAAAAGAGATATTATTCAACCTTTCATATATTAATTTTAAAATTATTAATTTTTGTATACGTGTAATGTACGGGGGAGAACATTCGTTATTGGAGCTTGTAGTCGACATATGAGCCAAAAATAAGGTTGCTTTGGTTGAGGAAGAATGTGTCAAATACGAGAGCGTAATAAAATATTAAGACTATGAGTTGGTGCTTGATTCCACTTTGATAATTTTCATTGTTCAAAGGAGGTGAAAATCTCTATACAGATAGAATTGACGGTGAATTAGATGAGAATCTTTTTTATTGTTTCAATTTTTTTGTGAAATCATTCTATATTTTATCAATAATATTTATAATTTTATATTTTTTTGTTAAATTCTCAAAAAATTATCATCATGCATATGTTGAAATACTTCAATACTTCACGCTTAAATATCAACAACTTTTCAACGGTAATTGAACACATATATTTTGTTTTAAATGAATTTTTCAAAACTTAGATATTTTTTTGCAAAAATGTACCATTGCCATATTTCCCTAATTTATTGATATTTGTTGATGGATATAAAAATGGGTATATGTTGACATTTTACAATACTTTATCAACATGCATCGTTGATAATTTATCAATGGTCTTTCAACGATTCATCATTGATACTATTAACGAATTAAGGCCTTTGAAATACCATTGAAACACTCAACAGATTGAAATAGAAGGTTATTTTCAATGGTCTAATATAAACTATTCCAAACTCATTTATATCTATTGAAAACGATCATTTTAACGTAAAATTAAACGAAATGAATTTGTGTAGTGCTATTTTTAATAAAATGGTAAATACAACTTCAAAATACAAGAAAGATTCAGTAACTAAATATCACATAATTTCTGATCGAACTAAACAAAGTAATATATAAAACAATGATAATGTTGATTTATTTCATGATTAAGTTTCACTTTTATTACAGTACTTGAATTTATAAATTTAGAGACAAATTTTTGGTTCATAGCTTTCTAGTTTCTAAGAAAAAATAAATGCTTTATTTTTAAAAAATTAGGATAAAATTTTCTAGATGGATTCGGGATAGAAATTTTCGTTCAAATAGGAGTCGGATTCTGAAAGGATATTAACTACTAAATACCAATTATAGATTAATGAAATTCATTTGGTGGAATATCAGATATATCCTCATAGGGCTAAACCGCTACAAAAATACACTTCCCTAAAATAATTATTAAATCGAAAAAAACTGAAGAAAAGAAAAATATACCCTTAATTTTCGAACGTGAAAAAACCCACGTTATGCAGTTTTTCGACGTTAGAAACTGTCAAACCCGGTCAAAAGCAAGAAAGTCGAACAGTTTTTCGACGTGACAACCTGTTTCAAAGTTTAGAGCAAGAAAGAATAAGTGATTTTGAACTTGAGAGGGATCGATTTGAAGTTGGCAAGCAGGAAATGGCTAGAATCAGCAGCAGCAGCGAAGCAGAGAGCATGAGTCAATCTTAAATGGCATCAATAAGTGTAAGTATTTCGACTTCTAGAGTTTTGCAAGTTGCCGAGTCACAAAATGGTTTATTGATTTGAAATGGGTGTGAGTGTGAGAGAATCGGTTGAGTCGCAAGGGTCGCGGGAGTTGCATGACCATCTTCATCTCAGTGAGTCGGTTATCTAAGTAAGTGGGTTGGGTCGCAATGGTCGTTTGAACGTTGCAGACGGTCCAAGGATCGTTTGAGTCGCATGGATCGTTTGTGTTGCATGGGTCGCTTTATGTCCTTGAGTCGCAAGGGTCGTTTATGTCATTGAGTTGCAAGGTTCGTTTGAGTCGCATGGGTCGCTTGATACTATTCCCCGTGGGTCGGTTGAGTCGCATGGGTCACTTGAGTCTCAGTGAGTCGGTTGAGTGTCGCAGAGTATATGAGGGTAGTTTGAGTCGCATGGGTCGATTGAATTGCATGGGTCGCTTAAGTTGGTAGAAGTATAATGTATTTTTAATTGGTTATTTTACAGTTGGTGCCAAAGCCGAAGTTTGTGTATGAATTCAAGCACATGGACAGAATGCCAAAGATCACCACCAAGTGTTATCCTCACAAGGAATAGGAGTTGCATTACTTCGAGAAGGAGTCACAATCGAGGCATTTATTCCATTTCCAGTGAAGGTTCAAATGTCTATCCTACTAAATCACTCCGTGATTATACAGGACAAGCAAGAGTTGTGGTTCGTCTTAAATGACATTCCCATCCGGTACTCTATAGTGGAGCACGCATTAATTTTCGGATTGAAATGCGGACCATATCCCAAAAGATGGGAGTCCAAAACGGGTGACACATTCAGGCTGAAGAATTTCGGCCATGGAAAAGTGACCCCCGCACAAGTCAGTGAAAAGTTTGTGAAGGCGAAGAATTCTGACGACCGGAAGAGGTTGGTAACTTTGATGTTGTTGGCGCAAGTTATGGCTCACAAGCCTTCAGCAGAAAACTCTATCAGTCATGGTCTCATTGACAGGGTTGATGACTTGGAATTTTGTGAAGGCTTTCCATGGGGGCGTTACACATTCGAGAAGATTGTGGATACTTGTCGCAAGCACATTAGCGGGCATCCACCGAAACCAAAATGGTATTGTGGTGGTTTCATGATCCCACTAATGGTAAGTTGCATACATTATTCGAATAACGTGAATGTTTTTTACTTTTTGAATTCTTATCATTTTGTTTTAATGTTTCAGTTACTTCCATTCGAAATCATCCTTAGTTTGGACGGAAAGGGATGGTATGTTGAGGTTGTGGATGCGCATCCATCATTCCCAAGAATGTGCAAGAAGATGGTTAAATCCAGTTTTAACCCGAAGTATGTAGATGTTTATAAGGCAATCGGAGATTCTAAGGTAACAATTAAACAAGGGTCATTAGGGAAACAAGGGTCACAGAGAGTAATAATTGTTATTTTTTGTTTTTCAGGATATTTGAAGTATTCTTCGTGCTGAACACGAAGAGGAAGCTTTACTTTCTGATCTAGAGGATTACGAGGGATGTGACGATCTCGATGTTTAGATACGGATGGAACATCTTCGTAAAAATCTGAAAGGTATTTATTGGGAGGATATCCGTAAGCAAGAACTGCTGACATGAAAAGGGGACTAAGAGGAATGAGAGCGTGAGTGAAAAAATAATAGAGGTTGAAGATGACGAAGACGAAGGATGGGTAGGTGTTGCTGATGTTGATGTATTAGTCCCTCTGAAACTAGAGCAGAAATTAATAGAGGAAATAAACAAGTCAAAGAAAAGAATTATCAACGCCGTAAGAGACCTTCTAAGGGATGTCGGGATTCATTTGCCTAATCCAAAATCAAAGGCTACCGAGAAAGATGCGAGCACCGAAAACCAATCTTCTGGCACTGTTAGTGATTATGATTTTGAATTCCTTCGACGTCCAAATATGTGTCAGGAAAAGATCCAAGCGAAGCGCCGGTGGACTCTGGAGATGGCTCAGAAGAGGATTTGGAAAACATATCTCCTGATGAAGTTCCACCAAGTAAGTAATATTTAGTGAAAAGGTCATTTGAGAGTCAATTTCCATCGAGAGTCGGCATGGGTCGCAAGAGTCAGATCGGTCGCATGGACTTATAAGCCGTAAGGTAGCATAAGTCGTTGGGTCGCTAGAGTCGCATGGGATTCATATGTCCCATGGGTCACTGGGTTGCTAAAGTCGTATGGATCGCATGGGTTACATAATCAATGTAATGAACGATGATTTTAATGAATGAAGTAATTTTATGCAGATGCTCCAGTGGGTCCTATTGAAGAGGTCCACACTAAAGATACTTTAGTGGGTCCTGTCGATGACGTCGCCGACGAGGTTCCTGCCAAGGATACTCCAGTAGTGGGTCTTGTCGAAGAGGTCGCCGCTATTGTCGAAGTACCACCAAGTAAGTACGGTCAACTGAGTCACAGAGGTCACATTGGTCGCATGGGTCGCAGAAGGTCGTATTGGTCGCATAGGTCGCATGGTCGCATTGGTCGCCATATGTTTAATGAAGTAAATTTTATGCAGGTGATGGACCTTTATCGAAGGACTCTAAACCATATGTTGAACCTCCATCTACGAAAAGAGCAAGAACAGTACGAGGGAGAGGGCGAGGGAAAGATGTTGATGGAGAACCCACAGAAAATGTAGTTCAAGAACCCGCGGAAAATGTAGTTCAAGAATCCGTAAAGAAGGTGGTTCAAGAACCTGCAGGGAAAGGGGAGTTTGTGTGGAAGCCCAAGGGATGAGTAAAGGGCGAGATAACCCGATTTCCTTCGTTCACTGACGCTACCAGTGAAAAGTTGGCTAATCTATATATGTTTCGGAAGACACCTCGACATGAGCGGTGGTGGAAATCTAAGCTAGATATTCCCCGGGGGCCAAATTTTTGGGAGACTATATTAATGCCTAACGTATGACTTGAAGATGATGTAAGGTTTTTTAAACCTTTAGACACAGAGTTTTGTGTCATATGTATTCATGTGTGTTAATTTTTTTCTTTGCAGCAATTGGAGGAGGCGTTGATGGTGTTGTCCTTTCGCTCGAATATCATGCCCGCTGTGTATCAGAATTATTATGTTTGTCCTGGTTCTTTCATGCAGACGTTCTTACTGTGGATGTACGAGGATATGGAAACTTTTCCGGAAATTCTTAGTGATTTTTTGAATTCCAAGTATCCATTCAGAAGTACGAAGACACCAATGAGTGATTTTGAAGGTTTTTCCTTGGTTCTAAACATTCAATCGAACGAAAGTCGATGGGTAGGATGTCATTGGATAGCCATCAAATCAGATTTAATGACCCGATGCATCATGATATACGCCTGCCAGAGCTGTATGAAGAAAACACATATCGATCCGGTGATTCAAACGGTAAGAAAAGTTGTCCCCAAGATGCTCATTCTCGGAGAGTTTCCTTCTTTGACTTCCGGAGAAGATGAATGAAAGTATGAGTATTATGAAGGTCTGTCACAAAACAAAAGCGCAAATGAATGTGGTGTTTTTTCCTACAAATTTGTAGAAGCCTTGTTAATGAGAAGGATGGATACTTTTTACTTAATTTGCGACGACAATGTTACTTCCATGCGTGAGAGGATGGCGGCTGATATATTTAGTAATGGAAAATGTATCCCTCCACCCCGAGACTGACTTAATATTTTGGTACATTATTTTTTTAATTGAAGATGTAAATATTTGGTATATTGTTATTTTTTTAATATTTGGTACATTGTCGCAGGGGTCAAAGGGTCGCAGGGGTACAAGGGTCACAGGGGTACAAGGGTCGCACGGTCGCACTGGATCACAGAGCCTCATGCGACCCTTGCAACCCAAGTGGACATTGCAACCCTTGCGACACTTCCGGCCATTGCGTCCATTGCGACCCTTCTGACCCATTTGTCCATTTCGACCCTTTCGACTAGTCTTTTCAATGTCAGACTTCTGGCTTTTCCAGTGCTGGCTATGTTTTTATTTTACCAATGCCACCTCAAGACCATTGGGACACATCTCTGTTACCCCTATATTAAAAGGTTCATCAAATTTTCTAAGTCTCACCATAACACCCATTTGAGATGAGAATGAATCGGGAGAATCCCATTTCTCTCCACTCTTCGTCTAAGTCTCTAACCCTAAATTCTCTAAAAAAAATCCTTGTTACCTTTGTGACCATTTTGACTTTCGTCACGAAGGTCACATAGTGGACGCATGACATCGTGTTGTCTATTTGTTACTCAAGGTCTTGGTAATCGTCTGACTCGGTCTCTATGCAAATACACACAAATACTTACAATGTGGATGGAGGACTTTGAGTTGTATCTGCACTACATAAGGTATTGGTAATCGGCGGACTCAGAGATCGTGTTGTATCCGTGTTACCTAAGGTCACGGTTGGAGGTCAACTTGGAGAAGGCGTTGAGTCACACACGACTCTCTTTACGGGGGAGGGCTCCGATGTATCTCTAAAGTCGGCAAATTTGACCTTTGTGATGTAACCTTTTTTTCCTTTTTCTTCAACATTTTTCTTGCCTTTTTTGTAACCGTTGTGACCTTTGAGACCTTATGTAATCTTAGGTAACTTTTTTTTGTAACATTTGTGACCTTTGTAACTCTGTGACCTTATGTAATCAATATTTAAATGTTGAAAATGTCTTATTTTACATCTATTGTTTGTAAGGTTATGACCCATCTGACTCATGCGACCCAATATGACTCGTTATGCGACCCTCAATCGGATTAAATTAGAATCAAGTTTAAATGGGAACCCATCTGATCATCTCGTTTTCATATGTATTTCTTGCACGATTTTAAAGATTTTTATAGATGCGATGTTTACGTATGATTTTGTATCTGTTTTACTCGTTTTCGTGTTTTCATGTTCTTATAGGTTTTAATGCGTATTCGGTTCATTTACGATCTAAAGGACGTGCACGATACAAAGTACCAACATCGAGGATCATCACGGAACAAACGGGACGAGAATCAGCGAAGAACACAGACTACCCATGCGGGTAACTCCCTAGCCCGGGCGGGCATTTAGTTCGACGATTTTGTCTAGCAAATTGAGCACGAGTCGGGCAAGTACTACAGATGCCCGTGGCATCAGCCCGAGCGGGCCACACCCCAGCCCGACCGAAGCGCACACCAGCCCGACCGAGGCACTCTCTAGCCCGAGCGGGCCGCATCGTTTTCCACCGCGACCCCGTGCTATCATGCGCGCTGCACCCGAGCGGGTCACACACCCAGCCCGTACGGGTCGCGTCTGTCACCTGCAACTCCAAATAAGTTAATTTGTCCTAAAACGAATAGGAGTTTGTTGGGGACTTATACAATAAGGAAAACGACTTTAGAGAAGAGGAATAAGTGATATTTTACTGGAGAAAGTAATGGAAACGTTGCCGAACTTATTCAAAGATGGAAAACTCAAGAAAAGGCAAAATCGATGGCTGCTACAACAAAAGGAAAAGAACGAACAGCGAGAAGGAAAAAGAGGGAGAAAAGGAAAGAAAAGAAGAAGGAAAAGGAAGACCAGGAGTTAGGGGTCGAGAGAGCTTCAGTTAGAGAGTTGAGTTCGAGTTCTTGATCGAGGAGAGAGAGTAGAGAGAAGGAGGAGATTTTTGCAAAGGAGACATACAAGGAGCATTGGAGATCAACCCAAGACTTCGGTTTCGTTTGGTTTTCATGTTCTTTTGACTTTCTACTTCAATTATGTTTGTTTACGGACGCATGAGCGAGTAGTTTGTTTTGTTCTAGGAGAAGGGATTAGCCCTTGGCTATCCTGGAACCACTTTGATTTATCTTTGAATGCATCTTCCCGTTTTCGTTTATCTATTCTTTATCTGAGTGCTTCATTGACTTGTGTTTGCGATGGCCACATAGATGCATGTTGTTTGTGAAGGCCAAGTAGATGCATGTGTTAGGGATTAGAAGAAAGACCGAAAGAAGAATTCTAGTTCTAGAAGATCAGGTTTAGAACAACCGAGGTTAGGCCACGAAAGTAGGGTAGCAGCGGTTGAGGGTAAAACGGATGAATCAAAGATCTTATGGGTTTAGTTCAAGGTTTCAGCCACGAAAGTAGGGGATAACTTGACTAGATCACGTGTCTATGCAATGAGAGAGGGTAGATATCATATTAGGATCGTCTGTCTTAGATAACTTGACTGGGATTGCATGATAGATAGGTTGAATGTTGGTTTCGGTAGTCTTGTGGTGAAACTGGATTCCTGGAACGCTTGTCTCATTGTTAAGAACTCGTTTGTTTATTTGTTTTCAGTATTTCATTCTCCATTCCCATATTTCGTTCGTTTGCAAGTTTGATTCGTAGTTTGAGTTTAGGTTGTGTTGCGTAGTCCCTGTGGGATCGACACATGAAGTACTACACACGTGTCATGCACTTGCGGATAGTTTAGGTTAAATATTTGTTTAACTTTGATAACGCATCAAGTTTTTCGCGCCGTTGCCGGGGACTATTGTCAACACGTCTTAGATTCGAGTCTAGAGTCATTCTTGTTTTGTTTTTGTTGGTTTTTTCTTTTCTTTTTTTTCTTTCTACCTAATTCCTTTCGTTTGTCCTTTGTTGGTTCATGACCAGGTCTCAAGGTGCTTCAAATCTACTCCAAATCGACCCAGAGATCGAGCGAACTTGCAAACAACTGAGAAAGGGCAAGGAAGAAGGTAACACATAGCCGTGAAATCAACGAGATATGGATAATCAGAATGGCCATGGACAACCACAATTACCTCTCGGTAATTTAGGGCATGTGCAGCAACAGCAACTCGCACCTCAACAGCGAGAACCACAGGCTCCTCCACCACGTCGCCTCAGAGATTACGTGGTGCCGAACATGAACAACGTGCAAATAGCCATAAGGATGCCTGTTGTTGCTAGGGAACAGTTTGAGATTAAGCCACCAATGATCAACATGCTTTATCAGACGCAATTCATGGGTGGAAATCACGAGGATCCCCATCAGCACCTCAGAGACTTCCTAGAGCTTTCCGGTACATTTAAGATACACGGAGTCTCGGAGGATGCGATCTTACTGCATCTTTTCCCCTTCTCAATTGGGGGAAGAGCGAAAACTTGGCTGCAATCGCTCCCTGCTGGTTCAATCACGACTTGGGATCAGCTCTGCACATTGTTCTTATCACGCTTCTTTCCTCCGAGCAAGACGATTCAGATGAGGGGGAAAATCACAACGTTTAGATGCAGAGATGGAGAAACCTTGTTCGAAGCGTGGGACAGATTTAAGGATCTTCTACAGTTGTGTCGACACCATGGTCTTGAGCAGTGGTACGTTATCCAAACCTTTTACAACGGAATTTCAGATGAACACCGAACGACGTTGGATAACGCTGCTAGAGGATCATTTATGGATCTGAGCATCGAGGAGGCATACAAGCTGATCGATAACCTTGCCATGAACCACGCCATGTGGTCAACACCGAGAGGTATGCCTTACAGCACTCGTCGCCTATACGAGCCGAATCAGAGCAGAGCGACAGGCAACACAGCAAACACCATGTACTGTGTGAACTGTGGAGATACGGAGCATGTAGCGTATCAATGCACGGGACATCAGGATTTTGAACAGATGAATTATGCCCAGCAGCAAAGAAACACTCAATTCGGGAATACCTACAACCCGAATTGGAGGAATCACCCGAACCTTTCGTATCGAACGGCTCAATCGGTAAACTATTCAGGGTTTCAGCAAAGGCAGCAAACATTTCAGCAAAGTAATCAGCAATTCCAGCAAGTTCCACAAGCTTCTCAACCTCCTCAAGCCTCTTCGTCAAACCTTGAAGGAGTGTTGCTCGAATTTATTAAGGAGCAAAGGCAGCAACATTCAACTCAAACAAAATTCAATGCGAATGTGGGGATAGCGATCAACGAGCTCAAAACTCAGATGAAATCCTTGAGCAACCATGTGAAGAGTTTAGAAAACTCCGTAGCACAGTAAGCTGCCTCATCCTCTCGGAATCCCGGACAACTTCCAGGTAAACCCGAATTGCTATTTCTGTGTGCAGTAGTGATATGATCGGGGATTCGCCTTCCAAAGAGCGAGAGCAAGCTGCTGGTACGTCCATGAAAAGAGGTGATAACACTGAAAGTGTATCAATATTAGGATAGGTTTTAGAGTCATTTTCGCTTATATTCTATGTGTACATTTACTTATCCGATATGATTTCGAGTTTCACACACCCGTTTTGTTGGTTTTCAGGTTTTTAGGCGACAAGGCCTAAATGAGCATAAAATGAAGGATTCCTGTTCAAAACCACCTGAATTGAAGAAATATCTACTCAGAGCCAAGATCGAGCTTCAG
>CM071868.1:11510614-11521058 GCA_036759665.1 Gynandropsis gynandra
GATTCGGGCCGCTCAACCAAGCGATCGGGTGACATCCACCCGATCGGGCACCATGAAGCAACACGACCGGGCGAGCCTCTGCACGACCGGGTAACACCAGTGCCCGAGCAGGCCGTGTAATCCGCAATAACCTAGATCTAACTTTCACACAAGCGGATTTAAGGAACATAATAGATCTAGGGCAAAGAGGGCGACGAACAGGGCAAGGAAAGGCTGGAGAAACATCTGGGAAGGCTCGGGAGGCATCAGAGAAGAAGAGAAGCATCATTCCTTGCACCGGTAACACAATAGGGAAGGTCGAGGCATCGAGTTCCTTAGAGTTTATCATGTATAGGACTTTGTTATCTTCCTCTTTTGCTTCTTCCATGAGTGAGTAGAGTCCCTACTGCGGGTAGGGATATCGAACGAATTCTTGATTTACGGTTCTACACTTAGTATTATCATTCTTACGCTAGTGCTGACCGCTCAGCGACATAGGATTTCGAACCTTGCTGGAAGGTTAAGGAACGAATCCGGACCTGCTAAGTTGTAGATTAAATTTGGCTAATGAGAATCTGACCGGTCGGTTAGTCATCTTAGGGATAATGATTGCGTTCGTAATGCTGCCATGATATGTGTTGATCACTGCTAGAAGGTAGGGTTGCATGTATCCATGGTTAGGAGGTTTAGGTTCGGAAGAATCACTCCTCACCCTAGGGCATGAATTTCCCATTGTCAAGAATAGTTGATAGATCTATGAATCTTAGTTGTTTCATCTATGCGAATTCCGGTATCCCGTACACCCATAGTGTTTGCCATATCTAGTTTTATCCCCAACCTAGTTTCGTTGTCACCATTAGGATTAGGTTTATGATCATATCCCCTACTATCTTTTCCTATCTTAGTTTAGTTTTGTTCTTAGTTTAGCTGCTTTAGTCCCTAGAGATCGACCCTGGTACTACACGATCCGTATACTTGCGGTGAAGTGGTCTAGGAATAATTAAACCTTGTGTTTCCACACGTCAAGAGGAAAAGGTAAGATTGCTATTATGGAAGGAGTCGAACCAGATTTAGACAAACCATACGTTACTCCACCGGTATACAAACCTCCTACACCGTTTCCTCCACGGTTGGTGAGCAGTAAGAATGAAGAACGAGTGGGCAGATCTGTATAGGGTCTCAAGAAGCTTGATATCAACATCCCATTCGTGGAAGCCCTCCAAAATATGCCTAATAATGCCAAACTCATCAAAGAGGTTCTCTCCAATGAGAGGCATATCGAAGAGAACGAGACGGTAGCACTCACCGAGGAATGCAGCGCTATCCTTCAAAACAAGCTGCCACCAAAGTTGAAGGACCCCGGAAGCTTCTCCATTCCATGCACAATAGGTAATATTGATATTGATAATGCTTTGTACGATTTATGCTACCCTCAATCGGATTAAATTAGAATCAAGTTTAAACGGGAACCCATCCGACGCATGCGACCACATATGACCCATGTACGACTCATGGAACCTATACGACTCATGTGACTTGTCGTTTTGCTGTCAAACTCATGTCTTTCGGCCCATGTGACCTTTCCGACCCATGTGACCTTTCCTACCCATGTGACTTATCTTTTTGCAGTTAGACTCCTTTCTTCCGACCCATGTGACTTGTCGTTTTGCTATCAGGCTCCTGTCATCCGACCCATGTGACCATTCTGACCCATATGACCCTTCCGACCCATGTCTATAAGTTAATGTCTACGTCTCTTCTCTTAGTATGCGTATCTAACCCCAATTTCTTTGAAAATCCTTTTTACCTTTGTGATCTGCATGCCGCAGTCACCATTGTTGACCCAGGGCATCGTGCTGTCTATGTGTGACTCAAGATCTTGGTAATCGACGGACTCAGTCTCTATGCAGTCACTGACGAGTTACGAGGGTTACTTAGATGACGAAGTACATGGCAGGAGATAACTCTGGACTACAATACCAAACAAGAAGAACACAGAAGACTGGAAGACGGAGTACGTGGAAATAGAATGTGTGCAGAGTCTTTGATTGACGTTGTAAATGTCTAATTTAGAATCAATATAGATAATAATATAAATAATATCGACATTGAACAAAATGTTAAATGTGTTTTTTTGAAAATTTCTCAAACTCATCCGACGAGTTCTTAAAACACTACTATCACTTTTGAAACACAGACATTGGTTATACACAACTCAACTAGAGACAAATGGGTCATAATCTGTTTCAATCGTTGATTGACGGTGTAGATGTATTGTTTTGATTGGTTTTTTTCATTTTATCATTATAAACCCATAAATTCGTCGAGTTTGCATCTATTGATCAATATATGCGAGCATGTGACTCATGCGACACATGCGACCCTCATTTGGCATTAATTAGTTTGACGTTGTAGATGTATTGTTTTGATTTATTTTTGTCATTTTATCATTATAAACCCGTAAATTCGTCGATTTCGCATCTATTCATCAATATATGCGACGACCCATGCGACCCTCATATGTCATAAAATAGTTTGACGTTGTAAATGTATTGTTTTGATTGGTTTTTGTCATTTTATCATCATAAACACGTATATTCGTCGATTTCGCATCTATTTTTCAATACATGCGACCCATGCAACCCTCATTTGGAATTAATTAGTTTGACTTTGTAAATGTATTTTTTTATTGGTTTTTGTCATTTTATTATATAAACCTGTAAATTCTTCGATTTCGCATATATGCAACCCATGCCACCCATGCCACCCTCAATTTTATTGGTTATTGACATTTTATTAGTTTCACCAAAATTCCCGCCGAACTTTTGACCAAAATTTGAAAAAACATATCGAATTCCATCTGACGGTGATTCAATGTCAGGGTCATGTCTTTTTGTATTCCAGCCGTTTCTTTTTTTTCCAATAACAACACTCTCTCTCTAACTTTCATCATCTTTCACCAATATGTTTTCTAATAACGACACACTCTCTCTAACTCTCATCATCTTCCATCCAATTTTTTCCGAAAAATGTAACATTTCCCTACTTTCGTCCAAATCATTCTTCCGAGCTTTCTAGAGAATTACCTCGTAATCTCCTTCATCTCTCTCATTCGGTATGTTAATATAGAGAATCTGCAGATTTGATTTTTTTTCGATTTTTGTCACGGGACATTCCGATGAAATTCTTCGATGAGCAGATTTACGGGAAAACGAGGGACGACAACACGACAACGCTTAACTCGGATGTGTCAAACAAAACATGCGAAGTCAAGTTGGATGGCTTAAGATTCACTGATGGATGAAAAGATTTCTCCAAGGACCATGATTTTCGTATTCGGGATTTCTTAGTTTTCCGTCATGAAGGTGACATGGTTTTTTACGTAACTGGTTTCGGAGATGATATGTGTAATCTACAATATGCATCATGTATATCATTATCATCATCATCATCATCATCATCATCATCCGTAGAAGCAGGGTCATCTTCTTTTGATCAGAGGATTTTCACAGTATCAGTCACACATTCCAATTTGGCCGTAGATGCAGTGGTAAGTGAACTCAAACATATTTATTCGATTCATCAAATCTGGTTGTATATGCATTAGTTTGGTATCGTTGTAAATTTATTCGGTTAAATTGCGGTCTTTGCGGTAGAGTTTGTAAGGTTGAGAGGTCTTTGCGGTAGACAATGTAAGATACATCTGATAATCAATTACGGACTAACATCGGAGGCATATCTAAGGCCCGTGAAACGCGGTAGAGCTAGTATCAGCATGGGTTGGACAAAGTTTTGTCACGATAATGGACTAAACGTGGGTTGTTCCCTCAAATTCGAACTGAACGATGTTCGTGATGTACCTTGTCTGCGGTTTTCCCCTCTATCATGGCCTACAAACAAAATAGTTTGAATTCTGTTGTATTTTGATTGCTTTGAACCTCATTTAAACAACAACATTCCTTTGAACTTAAAATTCATGTTCGTATTTGGTTGGTTTTTTTACTATTATTCAATAGAACGTATTGTTGTTAGTATCACTATTTTTTTGGATTTACTATTATTGTTACAAGAGTCGCAGAGGGTCCAAGGGACGCAGAGGGCAAAGTCATAGGGACAAAGGGTCACAAAGGTACAAGGGTCGAAGGGTGACAAGGGTCGAAAGGAGACAAGGGTCGCAGAGGTCTAAGGGTCGGAGGGGGACAAGGGTCGCATGGTCCAAGGGTCTAAAAGAATGTTTACTCTTTGATTATGGAAGATGTAATTTGGTACATTGTTTTTTTTTAACATTTTATTCATATTATTTGTACATAATTTTTATTTTTTGGGAATGGATAATTCAACTTTGTACATTGTTATTTTTTTCAAGAATTATTCATATTATTTGTAAATAATTTTTTAATAATAAAGCGTAAAGGGTCACAGGGGTCCAATGATTATAGAGGTATAAGGGTCGCACCATTTGTCCCTTGCAAACCTTTTATACGTTCGACCCTTAACCCTGCGACCCTTTTACCCGTTTGACCCTTTTACCCCTGCAACCCATGTGACCGTGTGGTCATGTCTTTTCGAATTCCATCTAATGCCGATTCGATGTCATGTCTTTTCGAATTCAAGCGTTTCCTTTTTTCCAATCCATTTTTTCCTTTCATCATCTTCCATCCATTAATGTACAGCATCCATCCGTGTGGTCGATAGATTCTTGTGCAGCATCTGTACTACCTTGTAATCTTCTTTAAAACACTCTCTGTCGGTATGTTACATGTAGAGAATGTAAAACTTTGACTTTGTTTTCGTTTTTTGTTACAGGACATTTCGAAGATCTTTTTCGATGAGTATATTTACGGGATATGAGAGACAACAATACGAAAATGCTTAAATCGAATGCGTCTAAAAGAACATGGGAAGTCAAGTTGGATGGCTCCAAATTCAATTATGGATGGACATATTTCTACAATGACCAAAACATTCGTATTGGGGATGTCATACTTTTTCGTCACGAAGGTGACATGGTCTTTAACGTCACTAGGGCCACTCCTGATGAGATGGTTTTCATTGTACCAGTCACGCGTTCAAATCTAGCCGTAGATTCATTGGTAAGTGACCTCAAACCGATTCATCATATATAATTTGGTTATTTATTCGACTTTTATTCATTTATACTGATGTAACTTGGTGATGTCACAGACACTTCCGATAGGGTTTGCGAGGGAGAACGGTCTTTATCGTAGACGATGTAAGATAATGATGTACCTCGATTGTGGAATGTTCGAATGCGGAAGGTTCTATTATTGGCCAGCAGCTTTAAGGCCCGTGAGTCGTGGTGGCGCTTGCATTAGAGGGGATGGAGACAATTTTGTCAAGAAAATGGACTGAACGTGAGTTGTTCCCTTATAGAAGAACTGTTCTCCAATGGAGCAGAACCTGTACTTCGATTTGTCAATAACATATTTTGATTTGAGTTGTATTTTGATTTCTTTGAACCTCCTTTTTAACTTGAACATCATTTGATCTTGTGGATCTACTATTATTCAATTGTTATTGTTATTGTTAGTATCGTTGTTTTTATAGATCGCACGGGTTCAAGGGTCGCATGGGTCCAAGGGTCGTGAGGGACAAGGGTCGCAGGGGTACAAGGATCGCAGATGTACAAGGCTCGTAGATATTTGAGTCAGTTATTTGTAAATAACTTGATAAATTATTATTTTCAAAATTTTATTCATATTATTTGTAAATAATTGTAATTGTAAATAATAAATTATTTTTACTATATTGTTAGTATCGCTGTTTTTGTGGATGTAGTATTATTGTAACAAGAGTCGCAGAGGGACAAGGATCGCAGGGGTCAAAGAGTCGTAGAGGGACAAGGGTCGTAGGGGTCCAAGGATCGAAGAGGTACAAAGGTCGCAGGGGTCCAAAGATCGAAGAGGTCCCTCTATGACACTTGTTCCTCTGCGACCCTTTGACCCCTGCGACCTTTTTACCTCTTCGACCCTTGGACCCCTGCGACCCTTTTATCCTTTCGACCCTTTTACCCCTGCGACCCTATCCTAACCCATGCGACCTTTTTACCCCTTCGACCCTTGGACCCCTGCGACCTTTTTACCCTTTCGACCCTTTTACCCCTGCGACCCTATCCTAAACCCTACGACCCTTTTACCCCTACGACCCTTGTACCCCTGCGATCCTTTGACCCCTTTATGACCTCTTTACCCCCGTGATCCTTGGATCTTTAAGACTATGATCCAGTGCAACAGTTTTTATACAGAACGTGCTTAATTGCAAGCTTCTTTGTTGAAAACAAACGATTTCAACCTATTAGCAGCGAATCTGAGGCCGATTTCAAGCTATTCTCGCAGAATCTGTTGTGGTGTGGGAGAACAGTTATTTTCGCGCCACGGTAGAGAGAAATCGAGGTGCTCTGGAGGATAGAGAAAATTTGTCGATAAGGGTAATATGAGATTATCAATATTTTAAGAATAGATTTGAAGTTGAAAGTTTTTTTTCTGAAAATGGTATTTTTAAAGCACATTAGTCCTATTAGGGTATCTTTTAAGTTTTTCCAATTCATATGGAATGATTTTAAAAAATATTAAAATAAATTAGGATGAATTTTCCTGACTAACTTTATTTTTATACCAGTGTTAGATTCTAGTCTTAGGGTATAAATACATTATTTACAATTCATAATGTTTTGTAAAGATGACTCTTTGAACAATAAAATATGGATTTTGCATCCAAATATTAAAAATGACTAAAAAAATCCTAATAAATTTAAGGGAAAATCTTATAGAACTGTGAACTTGATCTAAATGCGGGAACTTTACATAAATTATATATTTTTATTTATACGAAATATCATATTATTTTATAATATTATACGAATTAATAGATTTGCTTCCCAATTAATCCAGACACTTAACGATTGATGTGTACATCTACGTGAAAGACGTTCATGGTTAAATATATAAATAATTATTATGTTTCTTATATTACTTTGAAAATAAAAGTATAATTTAAATTGGAAAAAAACCTGACTTATGTATAGTTTTGGGAAACGTTATTTTTATAAAAAATTATAAATTTAAAATATTTTTGAAAAACCTTCAATTTGTTACCATCTCTACGTTTATATACTATCACAGAAGTAGGGTTGGACAAAATATTCGAACTATTCGTATCTTATTCGTATTTGAACCGAAAATTCGAATATTCACGGACACAAATACAAATAAAAATATTAGAAATCGGATATTCGACAAATACAAATACAAATAGTAGACTCAATTATCCGTACTATTCGTATCTGTAAGTACTACATAGAAAAATTAGTTAATATATAGATACATATATAACAAAATTGATTTTAATTATCAAATTGAATATAAAAAACATTATTAATCTTATTTAAACACTTATTATATAAATATATAAACAAATACGCAATATATTTACGATTGTAGGACTAAAATATCAACTATTTTAAAATAATTAATATACTTGAAGATTTAATTTACATTCAAGATTGGTTCTAATCCAAATGAGTTGAATAATGTTATAGAAACATTACAGTATATGAAAAAAAACAGAATTCATTAATATATATTTTTTACGGGTTTTATTTTAGTATATAACTAACAATTTGTTTCATTGTTTTAGGTGAATTGACAATATTGGTAGAATCATAGACGAAAGTAAATTTAAATGACTGATGTGAAGATGATTGTGAAGATTTGTTGTTTTGTTTTATTTATATTATGTATCTTTGTATCTTTGAACGATTTGAATTGTAGTTTTAGATTATATTTGATGATTATTGATTTTTTTATCAAAATTCTTTTATATATGATTTTTACGTTTAAAAAATTAGATTCAGATACATAAATCCGTATATCCGACGAATATCCGTATATCCGACAATATTCGTATTTATAAATATCTGAATTTACAAATACAAATATTAAATTTAGATATTCGTCGAATACAAATATAAATAATAAGATATTCGCAAATATTCGTTATTTGTTCATCCCTACATAAAAGAATATCATAGAAGAATAAATATGTGGTTTTTATTGTGGTTTATAAAAAAATAGTTATTTTTAAATAATAAATATTTTAATACTATATATATACACACATTTATATTATTACGCTAAATGCGAATTCGATGTTTTTTTATATCATATATATATACCCAACCTTTTGAATATGTAAAACCAACAATCAAAATGCATCTACAAGTTTTTGTTAAAAACAGAGTTTAACTTCAAAAACAAAATATAGATGAAAAATGCATGGGAAGTAAGCAAACTTAGGTGGATGATTTTGATTTATTATCAGAATTTGGTTGAGATTGAGTTTTCAATGTGGTAATTGCTACTTAATTGTTATGCTTTCTGTTTCTACAAATAAATATATAAAAATGATAAATTGATATATAACATTAAAAAAATACATGGATTCTAAACTTAAGAAAATATTATTATATTATTGAGAAAATCTTGAAGCAAAGAATCTCAAGATCGTGGAATAGTCGGTGCATTTATTTTGTATTAATTCGATCGAAACATGTGTAATAAATTTTACATCAATAAATGAATTAATCTGTGTGTGTACATAAATGCTTTAATTAATTTTAATATATAGTTAGTTAATGCATATAACTTTTGTCATAAATTAAAACATAGCCATGATAATTCTGCCATATTGCTGAAAACCGCAATTTGAAATTTATATTACATTCATAAAATATAGATTATCAAATAACCAAAAATAAATCAATATGTTTAGACGTCTATTTCACGTAATTAATTTTCATATATTAGAGAATATATGCATATATATTATAATTTATACCGTTTGTTAAACTGTCTGAAATTCCATTGACATATATATTATTTGTCTATATATTTATATAATGAATGTTTAAATAAAATTAATACTGTATTTTATTTCCAATTTGATCATTAAAATCAATTTTATTATATATATATCTATATATTAACTAAATCTTATATTTAATATTTATAGATACAAATAGTTAGAATGAACATGCATTAAGTTAAATCAATATTGTTAATAAAGATAGTATTGTTTGTTGAATAGTAATATTATATCTTATTATATATATAATTATATTCAAAAATCTTAGATATTATAGTTCAATTTATTATTAGAGGTTTATACTTTTTTTAATTTTGATTTGACTACGAATCGAATACAAATATTTCGAATATTTTACCTAACCCGTTATTAATAAATTGAACTATAATATCTAAGATTTTTGAATATAATTATATATATATATAATAAGAGATAATATTACTATTAAACAAGCAACACTATCTTTCCTAACAATATTGGTTTAACTTAATGCATTTTCATTCGTGTATCTGTATTATGTTTTATTACTTTTCACTCAAGCAATATGGTAAATCCTTTTTCAAGGTAACAAAATTGACTAATAATTGATTTGATTAAAATGTTGATACATAAATAGATATTAATTGTGTTCTCTAAATGAATAAAAAATTGAAACAGAACATTAAATATTGGTACTTTTATTTAATAATAAAATGTATCTTATATATTATTTGAAAATTTGAATAACTAACTATTTTTAGTATAACACGAGATCACTCCAAAAATGTTGAGACCTTTCTTCTCCATCTCATATATTGGTTCATAAATATTAAAATGGGTTCTTTACTTGGAACGAAAAGAAAAACAGTGGAGCCCACCAATCGGTACCGACAGGTCATCCATTTCTCCCTCACATGTCTCTTGCAACAAAAGCCGAAAAGAGAAACCTCATGAAGAAGACAAATAATTATTATTTTCGTAAACTAAAGTTTTTTTATTTTCTTTTAGGAGTAAAAAGAAATCAAGAAAAAATTAATATTTAGACAAAAGAGAAACTAAGAATAATTCAGCATTGTTAAATGAGTTTTTTAAAGGCCAAAATTTTATAACTAATATCCAACCAATATTTATTTTATTTTCTCGTCCACATAATTTTCCATGGACATCCTGTTTCTCAATTATAATATTTATTTTATATTGTGTAGTTAATTTAGAACATATAAAATCATATAAGAGAAGTTTTTTTATTACCTCAAATCTTACTTCAAAATGAAAATAAGAATCTTATTTTAAAAAGCTAACCGAAATTCAGAAATAAAAACTACAATAATAATTACATCCAAATTATTGTATGAATAATGAACCCTAATCATAAACCATTTACACATAAAAATACTATATTAAAATTAACATAATATATGGGAAAAAAACATACGAACGTATATAAAGGTGTTTACATTCACTTTTAGATCTAACAGTCACAAATAATAATTTTTAAAAAACAAGAGGTGGGTAATAAATTCAAGTCACAGAAGCAATAGACACAGAACATATGGCCAACGACAATCCCAAGCCTCCGGCAGAAGCTGCTGCTGCGTCTGCC
>CM071868.1:11555100-11566042 GCA_036759665.1 Gynandropsis gynandra
TTCTGTTATATTGAGGATTATTGGATCATATAAAATCGAGCTTATTTTGCAGATTAAAAGCACACACTAACACTCCGCTGTTGATAGAAATAGTGCCTAATAAGCATGATCACAAATCGATATGAGTGCATCGACCTTGTTACTCCTTCGGTGGCTCGGGTCTAAGTGGTGGGTTGGCGATCATCTTTCTATGTCCTAAGGGCATGGCACAAAAAGCCGCCTACTCCGATGCGCTCTTACACGAGATGCATGAGTATACCGTCATCGGTAGTCTGGGTCTAAGTAGAGGCGGGATCCCTTCAAATCTGACGTCCTAGAAGCCTAGTATGTATGCAAAGAACAAGAAAAAAAAGAAAAGAAAAGAATAAAAAAGGGAAACAAAGGAAAAACAAGTCATAAAAAGAAAAAAAAGAAAAAGAAACGAAAAAGAAAGAAAGAAGCTCGGAAAGAAAGAAACAAGTATCCTCGGTTGATCTAGATTTAGCATTGTCTGAAATCTTGTTTGGTGGAGGGAGTTACGGTAGCGTGTCTAGTTTCCTTTGATTTACTTTCTCATGGGTAACCGTGGTGGACCTAGGATTAAGACTGAAAACTCGATTAGTCCGAATTTGCTCTCGACATGCTAGTTGATCGGTTAGGTTCGCTTTAGAGGTATTTCTCGGAGAAGGGGGAATTCTAGTGTTTTTATACCCCATGTATTCCACGTTTACGTTTGCTTAGGGACAAGCAAACATTCAAGTCTGGGAGATTTTGATCATCTCGTTTTCATACGTATTTCTTGCACGATTTAGGAGACGTTTTTGATATATATGTGATGTTTTACGTATGATTTTGTTTCCGTTTTACTTGTTTTCGTGTTTTCATATTCTTACAGGTCTTTACGCGTATTTGGATCATTTTGAGCTAAAAGGACATGCATGGAGCTAAGGAGCAACTTCGAGGATCATCAAGGGACAAACGGGACGAGATTGAGCATGGAAAGCCTCCACCCGGTCGGGCATAACTCTTGCACGACCGGGCAAAACCTACGGCCAAACTTGTGCACGATTTGCACGATTGTGCCCGAGCGGGCTCACATACCATGCCCGATCGGGCATGCATTGCAGACCACAGTCCGCGCGAGTAGTTTGTTTGTTCTAGGAGAAGGGATTAGCCCTTGGCTATCCCGGAACAACTTTCTATTTATCTGTGAATGCATCTTCCCGTTTTAGTTCATCTATTCTCTATCTGAGTGCTTGACTTTACTTGTGTTTGCGACGGCCGCGTAGATGCATGTGTTAGAGATTAGGAGAAGGACAGAAAGGAGAATTCTAGTCTTGGAAGATCAGGTTTAGAACAACCGAGGTTAGGCCACGAAAGTAGGGTAGCAACGGTTGAGGGTGAACGGGCGAATCACAGAGTTTATGGGTTTAGTTCAAGGTGTCAGCCACGAAAGTAGGGGGCAGGGGGTCTAGATCATGTGTCTATGCCTTGAGAGAGGGTAGATATCATATTAGGATCGTCCGCCTTAGATAGCTTTAACTGGGATTGCATGATAGATAGGTTGATCGTTGGTTTCGGTCGTCTTGTGGTGAAACCGGATTCCTAGGACGTTTGTCTTATCGTTAGAACCCGAGTAGTTTATTTACTTTCAGTATTTCATTCTTCATCCACATTCTTTCGTTAGCAAGTTTGATTCCTAGTTCGAGTTTAGGTAGTGTTGCGTAGTCTCTGTGGGATCGACACCTAAAATACTACACACGTGTCGTGCACTTGCAGGTAGTTTAGGTTATTTTATTTAACTCTGATAACGCATCAGGCGCCTTCTCCACTATGAAATCAGCTTGTGCTTCGTGTGATATCTCTTCACTTGGGGCGTCTCTTAGTGCTTCAATAGCACTCATGAATTCTGTGTATGCCCCAGCTTCTTCGTCGGTAAAACTTGCATCTTTGCAAACTTGAGTCAAGCACTCTAACGAGGGGATCGGAAATACTTACTTGATCAAACGTGTCATTCGTTAACTCATCCAGCAAGTCAATTCGAAAGCAAGACTCCTCGATGGAGGGTCCGTTCATGAATTTGGACAAGTTGAATTCAATCGTTTCGTCTCCGACACGTAGGGAAATTTTTCCTTGTTGTATCATCGCACTGCAGTAGGTAAGAACGGTCTACCAAGTATAATAGGTATCCTAGCATCCTCTTCAATATCAAGTACAACAAAGTCAGCGGGTATACAAAGACTACCTACCTTGGTGGGAATGTTTTCAACAATCCCCATCGGATATCTTACCGAACGGTCGGCGAGTTTGAGAGACATCTTGGTAGGTTTGAGGTCGCCGAAGTTCATCTGCTTGAAGACTGAATGTGGCATGAGGCTCACGCTTGCTCCTAAATCACACAACGCTTTATCAATATCGAGATTACCTATTGTGCACGGAATGGAGAAGCTTCCTGGGTCCTTCAACTTCGGGGGCAGCTTGTTTTGAAGAATGGCGCTGCATTCCTCGGTGAGTGCTACCGTCTAACTCTATTCGATACGCTGTTTGTTGGACAGAATTTCTTTGAGGAATTTGGCGTACGTGGGCATTTGTTGGAGAGCATCTACGAACGGTATGTTGATGTGAAGCTTCTTAAGTGTCTCTACAAACCATCCATACCTTACCTCGTTCTTGCTGCTCACCAATCGTTGAGGATACGGTATTGGAGGTTTTTACACCGGTGGAGCAACGTACGGTTTCTCCAATTCTGATTCAGCTCTGTCCTCATTCACAATGCCTTTTCCTTTATCCACTGATTTTCTAGCAACCTTCTCTTGCTCTTCTGGGGGCGGATTCTCGAGCACATTACCGCTGCGCAAGGTGATGGCGTTCACATGCTCTCTCGGGTTAAGATCGGGTTTACCGGGAAGCTGTCCGGGATTCTGAGAGGATGAGGCGGCCTGTTGTGCTATGGAGTTTTCTAACATCTTCACATGTGTGCTCAAGGATTCCATATGAGATTTAAGCTCACAAATCGTCGTCCTCACATCCGTATTGGATTTGGTTTGAGTCGATGTTTGCTGTCTATGCTCCTTAATAAATTCGATCAACATTCCTTCAAGGTTTGACGAAGAGGCTTGAGGAGGTTGAGGAGCTTGCGGAACTTGCTGAGCTTGCTGGAATTGCTGGTTGTTTTGCTGAAAAGTTTGCTGCCTTTGCTGAAACCCCGAAAACTTTACCGGTTGAGTCGTTCGATACGAAAGATTCGGGTGATTCCTCCAATTCGGGTTGTAGGTATTCCTGAATTGAGTATTTCCTTGCTGCTGGGCATAATTCATCTGTTCTAAATCCTCATGTACCGTGCATTGATACGCTAGATGCTCCGTATCTCCACAGTTCACACAATACATGGTGTTCGCTGCATTACCCGTTGTCCTGCTCTGATTCGGCTCATATAGACGACGAGTGTTGTTAGTTATACCTCTCGGTGTTGACCACATGGTGTGGTTCATGGCAAGGTTATCAATCAGCTCATATGCCTCCTCCACGCTCAGATTCATGAATGACCCTCTGGCAGCGTTATCCAATGTCGTACGGTGCTCATCTGAAATTCCGTTGTAGAAGGTTTCAATAACGTCGTACGGGGCACCATGGTGTGGACATAACTGTAGAAGATCCTTGAATCTGCCCCACGCCTCAAACAAGGTTTCTCAATCTCTGCATCTGAACGTTGTGATTTCCCCCCTTATCTGAATCGTCTTGTTCGGAGGAAAGAAACGCGATAAGAACAATGTGCAGAGCTGATCCCAAGTAGTGATAGATCCAGCAGGGAGCGATTGCAGCCAAGTTTTCGCTCTTCCCCCAATTGAGAAGGGGAAAAGACACAATAAGATCACGTCCTCTGAGACTCCGTGTATTTTGAACGTATCAGAAAGCTCAAGGAAGTCTCTTAGGTGCCGATGGGGATCCTCATGATTTCCACCCATGAATTGCTTCTGATAAAGCATGTTGATCATCGCTGGCTTAATCTCAAACTGTTCTCTCGCAACAGCAGGCATCCTTATGGTTGTTTGCACGTTGTTCATGTTTGGCACCCCGTAATCCCTGAGACGACGTGGTGGAGGAGCCTCTGGTTCTCGCGGTTGAGGCACGAGTGGTTGTTGCTGCATATGCCCCAAATTACCGAGAGATATCTGAAGCTGTTCGTGGCCGTTCTGATTATCCATATCTCTTTGATCTGACAGCTCTGTGTTACCTTCTTCCTTGCCCTTTCTCAGTAGTCTGCAAGTTCGCTCGATCTCTGGGTCGATTCAGAGTAGACGAGAAGTGCCTAGAGACCTGGTCATAAACCGACAAAGGACAAATGAATGGAATTAGGTAGAAAGAATAGAAAGAAAACAAAAACAAAAACAAAAACAAAGCAACAAAGACTCTAGGCTCGAATCTAAGACGCGTTGACAATAGACCCTGGCAACGGCGCCAAAAACTTGATGTGTTATCAAAGTTAAATAAATAACCTAAATTACCTGCAAGTGCACGGCACGTGTGAAGTACTTCAGGTGTCGATCCCACAGAGACTACGTAACACAACCTAAACTCTAACTATGAATCAAACTTGCTAACAAACGCAATATGGTTTGAAGAATGAAATACTAAAAGCAAATAAACAAACTAGTTCTTATGAATGAGACAAACGTTCAAGGAAACCAGTTTCACCACAAGACTACCGAAACCAATAATCAATCTATCTATCATGCAATACCAGTCAAGTTATCTAAGACAGACGATCCTAATATGATATCTACCCTCTTTCAAGGCATAAACACGTGATCTAGTCAAGTTGCCCCCTACTTTCGTGGCTGACACATTGAACTAAACCCATAAGATATGTGATTCATCCGTTTTACCCTCAACCACTCTTACCCTACTTTCGTGGCCTAACCTTGGTTGAACTAAACCTGATCTTCTAGGATTAGAATTCTCCTTTTGGTCCTTCTCCTAACCCCTAACATATGCATCTATGTGGCCTTTGTAAACACAAGTCATTTAAGCACTCAGATAAAGAATAGATAAACGAAAACGGGAAGATGCATTCAAAGATAAATCAAAAGTGGTTCCGAGATATCCAAGGGTTAATCTCTTCTCCTAGAACAAACAAACTACTCGCTCATGCGTCCGTAAACAACCATAAACGAAATAGAAGGTCTAAGGAACATGAAAACCAAACGAAACCAAAGGGTGAAGTTGATCTCCAATGCTCCTCGTAAGTCTCCTTCGCAAGAACCTTCCTCCTCTCTCCCTCGATCAAGAACTGAATAATGAATGAATGACTCTCGATCTCTGGCCCTTTTTTCCTCCTTTAAGGTCGTTTTCCTTATTGTATGAGTCCACCACAATTTTCCATTTGTTTTAAGTCAGATTAACTTATTTTAAGTTGCAGGTGACGGCCGCGACCCACTCGGGTAGAGAAAATGACCCCATCGGGTACGGCGCGGAAGATCACGCAAAAACGCTATGAAAAGGGGTCTGCCCACTCAGGCTCAAGGGGTGCCCGCTCGGGCACAAGGCCTGCCCCGGGCGGGGTATTTTCGCCCGATTCGTGCACAATTTGCTGGAAAAAATCGTCGTAACGTTTGCCCGCTCGGACTAGGGAAGTACCCGCGCGGGTAGTGGCTTGTCCTTGCCGATTCTCGTCCTGTTTGTCCCGTGATGATCCTCAATGTTGGTACTTTGTTCCGTGCACGTCCTTCAGCTCCGAAATGAACCGAATACGCATAAAAACCTATAAGAACATGAAACATGAAAACAAGTAAAACGGATACGGAATCATATGTAAAGCATCACATATATATCATAAATATCTCTAAAATCATGCAAGAAATACGTATGAAAACGAGATGATCACAAAGTATGAAGGTTATCATGAAGGTCAATCTCGTTTATCCCTATCATCAAGATTAATGAGCATAAAACTATACTACAATGTAGCTGGAAATTGCTTGTATTCATTTTGCAAAACCATACGTGAATATTTACTAGCAAATAATCAAGATTTAGAGACATATAATGAAACAAATAATGATTTAAATGATTTGGGCATGCCACATGACAATAGTAATGTTTGCAAAAGTTGTTGCGTGTTGTTTTTGGTGACAGAAGAGACAAAGACCTTTTGGAATGTGAATTTTGCGGTGCAAGTATATTTCGTCCGAAAAACCATCTTTATAGAAATATGTCTCAGACAAAAAGATGTTCTATATGCTTGTAATAAACAGGTTCAGACGGTTATAAGAGTAAAATTGATGCCTTAATAAGATGGCACACAAAACACTCGACAAATGAAATGGTAATGCAACATCCATCATATGGTAATGCAACATCCATCATATGGATTGTGATCTTGTCTCTATATAATTTGCCTCCTGAGATATGTTTAAAAATTGAGGTTATATTTCTGACGTTTTTATTCATAAAGCAAAACATCTGAAGAAACGTTTTATGTGTTCTTGGAGCTGTTGATTCATGAATTGAGAGATTTGTGGAGCAATGAAATTATTGCATATGATGTTACTTCAAAGCAAAAATTCACATTGGAAGCGATGTTGTTATGGAAAATTAAAGACTTTCCTATGTATGGAATGTTATCTGGATGGAGCAGGCACGAGAGATTGGCTTATCTATATTGTATGGAGGATACGGATTCGTTTTGTCTTGTACATGAGAAGAAATCATGTTGGTTTGATTGTCATAGAAGATGTCTTCCTCGTGGACATACATTTAGAAAAGAAAGTAACGTTTTTGAAAGAATGTGGCATAGAAAGAAAAGGCACCATACATGCAAACAAGTATACAAATACTATATGAACGACTAAACACAATAGCTTATTTACAATAATTTAGGGAATGTAAAGGAGAACATGGGCATCAAAAACTATAAGGAAAATGTGAATGATATAACTTGTACAAATGCAATATCTTTTGAGAATTACATATTTGAAATCACTCATATTGCGTCATAATTTGGATGTTATATACATTGAAAAAAATCGATAACATCATCAAAATTATTTTGAACGCGATGGGGAAAAAGAAAGATACAATCAAAGAAAGATTTGAAAACAATATATCAAACACCGGAGTTGGGGTTATACGATGGAAAGACATCAATATTGATATTTAAATTATATGTTCCTACAAAAATAACATTGTTGAGGTGGTTAAAAGAAGACATCAAATTTCCAGATGGATTTGCGTTGAACATTGCCCGATGTGTAGATATTGTGGGTTGAAGGTTTATCAGCATGAAAAGTAACGATAGTCACGGTTTCCTGTACTGACTCATACCAAAAGCGTTTGCAGAGTTATTACCACGTAATATGCACAATGTTTTAAGCGGGATTAGTATATTCTTCATAGATATATGTTCAAGAAGTTTTAAAAGACACCTTCTTTGAACATTTGACAACACATTTATCAAACAAGGCAATACTTCGTGGACCGGCTTCAATCAGATGGATGTATCTATTCAAAAGTTTTTTTTTTCATCAAAAGAATAAGGCGTAAAACAAAGAAACCATTGAAGGATCTATTGTTAAACATTATTTTTAGGAAGAGATAACCTTTTTCAAAAGATTATATTTAGAGTCACATATTTCGGCGAAACAAAAAAGAACAGAAAATGATCACACAAACTATATACATCAATACAATCCTCAAGTTGTTGTAATCTCTGAGATTTTTACGCCTATTAGACGTACGAGAGGGAAATCGGAGAAATATTGACTAACACTAGAAGATTATAATCACGTCCACACATATATATATATATATATATATTATAAAATTATCAAGAGCTATTACCTTTCGAAGGTACTAAACGATGATAATCTTTAATTTTATTAATTATATATATATATATATTAATATACTTATAATAAAATTTTTTGTTATTTTTTATTAGAACATCTTTTATAAGATATGTTTTTATTTTTTATTTGTTGGGTCGTTCCTTCTCATAGTCCATCCGCTTGAAAACCGAGTGCGGTATGATGCTCACTGACGTGTGGAAACACGAGTTATAATTTTCCTAGTCCACTTCACCGCAAGTATACGGATCGTGTAGTACCAGGGTCGATCTCTAGGGACTAATTGCAGCTAAACTAAGAACGAAACTAAACTAATACGAAAGAAGATAGAATGGGATATAGTCCTAAATTTCCTAAAACTATCCTAAGGGTGACAACGAAACTAGGTTAAGGATGAGACTAGATATGGTGAACACTACGGGTGTACGGGATATCGGGAATTGCATAGATGAACGACTAAAGATCATAGTTCTATAACCTATTCTTGACAACGGGAAATTCATGCTCTACGGTGAGGAGTGATTCTTCCGAGCCTAAACCTCCTAACCATGGATACATGCAACCCTACCTTCTAGCAGAGATTAACAGTGTAGAACCGTAAATCAAGAATGAATTCATAAAACTAAGCATTAACGCAATTCATCGTTCATACATACAAATCCGATATCCCTACCCGCAGTAGGGACTCTACTCACTCATGGAATATACAGACGAAGAAGATAACAATGTCCTATACATGATAAACCCTAAGGAATTCGATGCCTCGACCTTCCCTATTGTGTTACCGGTGTACGGATTGGTGCTTCTCTTCTTCCCCGATGCCTCCTGAGCCTTTCTAGATGTTTTTCCAGTCCTTTCCTGCCCTGTTCGTCGCCCCCCTTGCTCTAGATCTGTTCAGTTCTTTTTATCCACTAGTTTGAAATTGAGATCTAGGTTGTTGCGGATTACGCGGCCCGCTCGGGCACTGGTGTTGCCCGGTCGGGTAAGGCTCGCCCGGTCGTGTTGCGGTCTGGTGCCCGATCGGGTGGACATCACCCGATCGCGTGGTTAAGCGGGCCCGGTCGCGTAAACTCTCGAGGCAGATTGGATGACTAAAAACCCGAGCGGGTATTCTTCTTGCGCCCGATCGGGTAAGGCTACCCGATCTCGTTGCCTTGTGCCCGGGTCGTGTTAAATGTGTGGACAAAACCCCGTAGGTTTTACCCGAGCGGGTGGAGTAATAGTGCCCGACCGGGCACCCTTGTGTCCTTGAAATCTTTCTTTTCCGCTCGTTGCTCGGGTGTTCCTTTGGGTTCTGGAGCTCGATCTCGGCTCTGAGTAGATATGTCTTCAAATCATGTGGTTTTGATCAGGAATCCTTCATTTTGAGCTCATTTAGGCCTTGTCGCCTAAAAACCTGAAAACCAACAAAACGGGTGTGTGAAGCTCGAAATCATATCGGATAAGTACATGTATACAAAGAATATGAGTGAAAATGACTCTAAAACCTATCCTAATATTGATTTACGTTCAGTGTTATCACTCACGCTTGCTCCTAAATCACACAAAGCGTTTTTAATATCAAGAATACCTATTGTTCATGGAATGGAGAAGTTTCCGAGGTCCTTCAACTTTGGTGGCAGCTTGTTTTGAATGATAGCGTCGCATTCCTTGGTGAGTGCTACCGTCTCATTCTCTTTGATATGCTTCTCTTTGGAAATAACCTCTTTGATGAGTTTGGCATGATTAGGCATCTTTTGGAGGACTTCCACGAATGGGATGCTGATGTCAAGCTTCTTGAGACCCTCTACAAATCTTCCCACTCGTTCTTCATTCTTACTGCTCACCAACCATTGAGGAAACGGTATGGGAGGTTTGTACGCCGGTGGAGCAACATATGGTTTGTCTAAATCTGGTTCAACCCCTTCCATAATCGCAATCGTATCTTTGCCTCTTTTCATGGACATACCAGCAGCTTGCTCTTGCTCTTTGGAGGGCGAATCCTCGATCATATCACTACTACACACAGAAATAGCGTTCACGTACTCTCTCGGGTTCAATTCGGGTTTGCCGGGAAGCTGTCCGGGATTCCGAGAGGATGAGGCAGCTTGCTGTGCTACGGAGTTCTCTAAACTCTTCACATGATTGTTCAAGGATTCCATCTGAGTTTTGAGCTCGTTGATCGCTGTCCCCACATCCACATTGAATTTGGTTTGAGTTGAATGTTGCTGCCTTTGCTCCTTGATAAATTCGAGCAACACTCCCTCATGGTTTGATGAAGGGACTTTAGGAGGTTGAGGAGCTTGCGGAACTTGCTGAGCATGCTGAACTTGCTGGTTATTTTGCTGGTATGGCTGCTGTGATTGCTGAAATCCCGAATACTTTATCGGTTGAGTCGTTCGGTATGACAAGTTCGGGTGATTCCTCCAATTTGGGTTGTAGGTATTCCCGAATTGCGTGTTTCCTTGCTGCTGGATATAATTCATGTATTCCACGTTCTCTTGCAGTGTGCATTGATAAGCCACATGTTTTGTATCTCCACAATTCACGCAGTACATGGTGTTCGCTGCATTACCCGTTGTTATGCTCTGATTCGACTCATACAGGCGACGAGTGTTGTTAGGCATACCTCTCGGTGTTGACCACATGGTGTGGTTCATGGCAAGGTTATCAATAAGGTCGTATGCCTCCTCGACGCTCACATCCATAAACGATCCTCTAGCAGCGTTATCCAACATTGTTCGATGCTCATCTGAAATTCCGTTGTAAAAGGTTTGGATAACGTACCACTTCTCGAGACCATGGTGTGGAGACATCTGTAGAAGATCCTAAATCTGCCCCACGCTTCAAACAAAGTTTCTCCATCTTTGCATCTAAACGTTGTGATTTCTCCCCTCATCTGAATCGTCTTGCTCGGAGGAAAGAAACGTGATAAGAACAATGTGCAGAGCTGGTCCAAAGTCGTAATTGAACCAGCGGGAAGCGATTGCAACCACGTCTTCACTCGTCCCCCAATCAAGAAGGGGAAGAGACGCAGTAAGATCGTGTCCTTTGAGACTGCGTGTATCTTGAATGTACCGGAAAGCTCAAGGAAGTCTCTGAGGTGCTGATGGGGATCCTCGTGATTTCCACCCATGAAT
>CM071868.1:11572519-11588258 GCA_036759665.1 Gynandropsis gynandra
AAAAGTTTAATGACATCTTTTTCCATTACCTCGTGCAAGTGCGGGTGCAGCCTCCTTTGAATTTCGAGTGAAGGTTCGTGGCTGTCCTCCCGATAATTCCCGTACATACATATTGATGAGCTGAGCCTCTTACGCTTCTTCACGTGTGTGGGCTGTTTTCTCATCTCATCTTCACTCATGTTAGCATTTAAGACAGCAAGATATGTGTTATCGGAATCAACGTACTCATACCGAGAAGATGATCGTGGAGGATTGGGCTCAAGTTCGGACGTCTTCTCCGCTGTGAAACCAGCATGTATTCCGTGTTGTACCTCCTCCCATGGGACGTCTCCTAGTGCTGCAATTGCACTCATGAATTTCGTATACTCCTCAGCTCCTTCGTCCGCAAATCCTGCATTGTCACCAACTCGTGTCAAATACCGTAAAAGAGAATCGGAAACACTTACTTGATCGTGCGTGTCTTCGTCTAACTCGTCCAGCGAATCTACTGTAAAGCAAGACTCCTTGAGTTGTGATTCGTCCATGGGGCTGGGCAGGATGAATTCGATCGTTTCGTCTTTGACACGTAAGGACAGCTTTCCTTGTTGTACGTCTATCATCGCACCTGCAGTAGCTAAGAACGGCCTACCAAGAATAATATGGCACTGCATTCCTCGGTGAGTGCTCCCGTCTCACTCTCTTCGATACGCCGTTTGTTGGACAGAATTTCTTTGAGAAATTTGGCGTACGTGGGCATTTGTTGGAGAGCTTCTACAAAAGGTATGTTAATCTGAATTTTCTTAAGTATTTCTATGAATCGTGCGTACCTTGGCTCGTTTTTGCTGCTCACCAATCGCTGCGGGAACGGTATCGGAGGCTTGTACGCCGGTGGAGCTACGTACGGTTTTTCCAATTCTGAATCAGCTTCTCCCTCATTCGCAATACCTTTTCCCTTGTCTACTGATTTTCCAGCAACTCTCTCGTGCTCTTTTGGGGGTGGATTCGTAAGCACATTACCGCTGCGCAAGGTTATAGCGTTCACATGCTCTCTCGGGTTAAGATCGGGCTTACCGGGAAGCTGTTCGGGATTCCGAGAGGATGAGGCGGCCTGTTTTGCTATGGAGTTTTCCAACATCTTCACATGAGTGCTCAGAGATTCCATCTGAGATCTAAACTCCTGTTGTTGCTGTTCCTGCTTCATCTTCACATGAGTGCTCAGAGACTCCATCTGAGATCTAAACTCCTGTTGTTGCTGTTCCTGCTTCATCTTCACATGAGTGCTCAGAGACTCCATTTGAGTTTTAAGCTCACTAATCGCTGTCCCAACATCCGCGTCGAATTTGGTTCGAATCGATTGTTGCTGCTTCTGCTCCTTCATGAATTCGAGCAATACCGCCTCAAGGTTTGATGAAGAGTTTTGAGGAGGAGCTTGCGGAGCTTGCTGGAATTGCTGGTTGTTTTGCTGGAAATTATTCTGCCTTTGTGGAAACCCCGAATACTTCACCGGTTGAGTTGTTCGATATGACAAGTTCGGGTGATTCCTCCAATTCGGGTTGTAGGTATTCCCGAATTGCGTGTTACCTTACTGCTGAGCGTAGTTCATCTGTTCGTAATCCTCATGTACTGTGCATTGATACGCTACATGGTCCGTATCTCCGCAATTCGCACAGTACATAGCATTCGCTGCATTACCCATGGCTCTATTCTGGTTAGGCTCATATAAACGACGAGTGCTAGTAGGCATACCTCTTGGGGTTGACCACATGGTGTGGTTCATGGCGAGGTTATCAATCAGCTCAAATGCCTCCTCGACGCTCAGATCCATGAATGATCCTCTGGCAGCGTTATCCAACCTCATGCGGTGCTCATCTGAAATTCCGTTATAAAAAGTTTGGATAACGTACCACTGCTCAAGTCCATGGTGTGGGCATGACTGTAGAAGATCCTTGAATCTACCCCACGCCTCAAACATAGTCTCTCCATCTCTGCATCTGAATGTTGTGATTTCCCCCCTCATCTGAATTGTCTTGCTCGGAGGAAAGAAGCGTGATAGGAACAGTGTGCAGAGCTGATCCCAAGTGGTGATAGATCCGGCGGGGAGTGATTGCAGCCAAGTTTTCGCTTTTCCCCCAATTGAGAAGGGGAAAAGACGCAGCAAGATTGCATCCTCAGAGACTCCATGAATTTTGAACGTACCTGAAAGTTCGAGGAAATCTCTGAGGTGCTGATGTGGATCCTCATGGTTTCCACCCATGAATTGCTTCTGAATAAGCATATTTATCATTGCTGGTTTAATCTCGAATTGCTCTCTTGCAACAGCAGGCATCCTTATGGCTGTTTGCACGTTGTTCATGTTCGGCACCACGTAATCCCTTAGACGACGTGGTGGAGGAGCCTGTAATTGCATCTGTCCATTGCCGTTCTGATTATCCATCTTTTGTCGACCTGAAAGTTCTGCAAAGGACAAACAAAGAACAAATTACGTAGAAGGAACGAAAGTAAAAACAAAAAAAAACAAAGCAAGAAGGACTCTAGGTTCGAATCTAAGACGAGTTGACAATAGTCCTCGGCAACGGCGCCAAAAACTTGATGCGTATCAGAGTTAAATATAACCTAATCTACCCGCAAGTGCACGGCACGTGTGTAGTATTTTAGGTGTCGATCCCACAGAGACTATGCAATGCTACCTAAACCCGAACTATGAATCAAACTTGCTAACGAAAGAATGTGAATAAGGAATGGAATACTAAATGTAAATAAACTACTTGGGTTCTAATGATGAGATAAACGTCCTAGGAAACCGGTTTCAACACAAGACTACGGAAACCAACGATCAACCTATCTATCATGCAATCCCAGTTAAAGCTATCTAAGGCGGACGATCCTAACATGATATCTAACCTCTCTCAAGGCATAGACACGTGATCTAGACAAGCTGCCCCCTACTTTCGTGGCTGACACCATGAACTAAACCCATAAACTCTGTGATTCGCCCGTTCACCCTCAACCGTTGCTACCCTACTTTCGTGGCCTAACCTCGGTTGTTCTAAACCTGACTTTCTAGGACTAGAATTCTCCTTTCGGTCCTTCTCCTAACCCCTAACACATGCATCTACGTGGCCATCGCAAACACAAGTAAATTCAAGAACTCAGATAAAGAATAGATGAACTAAAACGAGAAGATGCATTCAAAATAGATCAAAAGTGGTCTCGGGATAGCCAAGGGCTAATCCCTTCTCCTAGAACAAACAAACTACTCGCTCATGCGTCTGTAAAGAAACATAAACATAGTAGAGAGTCTAAGGAACATAAAAACCAAACAAAACCGAAGTGGTGCTGCTTGATCTCCAACGCTCCTCGCTTATCTCTTCGCAAGAATCTCCTCTATCTTCGCTGAATTCTTCTCCTCTGTATGCTTGCTGTAACGGCGTCTTTTTGCCTCCTTTTAAGCCTCCTAAGTCAGTCCAATTGTTGCCTAAATTGCCCCACGAGTTCCCTTATGTTTTAAGTTAAGTTTACTTAAGTTTTGAGAGGTTCCGGGCCGCTACCCGCTCGGGTAATGAGTGTACCCGCTCGGGTGCGGCTAGGGCAGTTCGTGCGCGTCCTGTGGTGCTGGACTGGCTGGGGTACAATGCCCGCTCGGGGGCTAGGTTTGTGCCCGCTCGGGTGCTAGGCAACAGCTTGGGCCTGTGCTTGCCCGAGTCGTGTGGTTTGTCCTGTCCAAAGCCCCGTGGGTTCTGCCCGATCGTGTAAGGCTTGTACCCGACCGGGTGGAGGCTTCTCCATGCTCAATCTCGTCCCGTTTGTCCCGTGATGATCCCCAAAGTTGCTCCTTAGCTCCGTGCATGTTCCTTTAGCTCCAAAATGGTCCAAATACGCGTAAAAACCTGTAAGAACATGAAAAGCACGAAAGCAAGTAAAACGGATACGGAATCATACGTAAAACATCACATATGTATAAAAAACGTCTCCTAAATCGTGCAAGAAATACGTATGAAAACGAGATGATCAAAACTTCTTCCTTAATTTCCCCATTTAAGAACTCGACTTAACGTTCATCTGATGTAGTGGCCAATCCTTCTGAGCTGCTACGACATCAATTTCCGTATTGTATCATGCCTTGAAACTGGGGCAAATGTCTTCCCGTAATCAAGTCCGTAGGTCTGACTAAACCCTCGTGCCACTAATCTTGCTTTATACTTCTGAATTTTCCCTTCCTCGTCTGTTTTTATCTTGTATATCCACTTTACCCCCAATGGCTTTTTGATTCAAGGGTCTCTCAGTGAGATACGAAGTTTCATTTTTTTGTAGCATTTGCATTTCAACATCAATAGCCCCTTTCCATTCTGAATGTTTTATAGCCTCTTCGTAGGATGTGTGTTCCACCACAGCTAGATAACAGCTCTCCTCTATCTGTATCCGTTTTGTGTCTTCCTCAATTCAGTATAGGCCACTCAATCTCCGTGTTCTGTGTATATCACGTGATGATTCGCTGGTATTACCAGTGCTAGGCTCCTGAGACGATGGGGTGTTTGACAATGAGAGTTGCAGAGGAGTTCCAGGTAATGTTCTCCTCCCGCTATTCTCATTGTCTCTAGCACTTGGCCGCCCAGAAGTACTCCTCACTTCAAACATAGTTGTAGGTACTCCCTCTGGGTCACTGGAATTTTCTGGATTCAAATACACAGCAGGAACAAACATTTCCTTCTCTTCTTCTTTTGTTTCCCAATCCCAGCTCTTCTCTTCATCGAATATTATATCTCTTGATACTTCCACCATCCTCATCTCAATCATTTATACTCTGTAACTTTTACTCTGGCTGTTGTAACCCACAAATACACAAATTTGTGACTTGTCGTCCAGCTTGCCTCGTCTCTATGTAGGCACCATTTTGTAGCATAAACACCCAAATATCCGTAGATGTCCAATACCCTTGTAGGCAATCTGTTTTGAATGTACGCCGATGTATATACTCCCCCTGCCCAGCATCTATTGGGCATCTTCTTGTCCTTAAGCATACATGTGGTCATCTCCATTAACGTGTGGTTCCTCCGCTCTGCAACCCCATTCTGTTGAGGTGTATAAGCCACACTCAGATCTCTTAAAATCCTTTTCTCGACCAAATATTCTGAGAACTCTTTAGAGTTAAACTCAGACCCTTTATCAGACTTTAGCTTATTAATCTTCTTCTCCATTTGACTCTTAACCTGACTCGTAAACTTTCTGAAAATTGCGAAGACATCTGACTTGAGCATCAAGAAATATACCCAAGTCATATGGGAGTAGTCATCTGTAAACGTTAGCAGATAGACACTCCCATCCAGTGAGGGTGTGTCCATATGTGCGCACAAGTCCGTGTGTATTAGACATAGAACCTGTTTCGCCTTGTACTCCGAGCTTTTATGTATTTATTTTCTGTGTTGCTTGCCTTTCGCACATGCTTCACAGACCTCCTTCACCACCGTGATTTGTGGTAAACCCTTCACCATTTTATCCTTTTGTAGCTTCTCCAGATTGTGTAATCCCGTATGACCTAGCCTCATATACCATAGGTCTGATATTCCCATCTTCTCTTTGGCTACTCTTGATTCTTCCTTTGCTATCCTCCATTTAAGAGGATACGCTTTCTTAACCATAGGTACTTCATCTACCTTTGAACCAGCTTTATCCTTTATCAAGCACTTGTTTTCGGTAAATACAATCTCATACCCATTCCGAACCATTTGCGGCACACTTAATAAGCTTTTGTCCAGCCCCGACACCAAGAAAACATCTTTCATTATCTTAAATCCTTTCTTCATATAAACTTCAATTTTCCCCTTACTGGCAGTGGTCAAAACCTCTCCATTTCCAACCTTTATCAATACTCTAAAGTACCTATCTAGCGTTGTGAAATACCGTTCTTGTTTGGCCATGTGATTCGTAGCACCACTGTCCACCAACCACACATCATCTTCGAAAACCTGATGTGTTAAATGTGCTGCCATAACAGCGAGTTTTCTTCTTCTTCTTCTTGCTGATTTACGTGTGTTTGATTTTTGGTGGGTCTCTTGTTTCTGTATGCTCGTGAAAAATGGTCTAACTTGCCACATGTATAACATTCTTTCTTGCTTTTGTTTTGTCTGTTTGGTTCTCCTCTGTCTTGGCATTGTTTGTTTCGAAAGAAACATTAGCTCTCTTGATGGTTATCTTTCTTGCATATGTTGCACGCCTTCTTCCCCTTAGGTTTATAGTCTATTTTACCAAAGGGTTTCTTGCTAGACTCAGATCTATTTCTATTGTTCTTGAGCCCCTTAAACTTTGCCTAGAATGCTCCTTCAAGACCACCTTGATGCCTGTCATCTAGCCTCGACTCTTGAGACTGTAATGATATGACCAGCTTCCCCACCGTGAGTGTTGTGAGGTCCTTGGTCTGCTCTATGACCCCAACATATGGGTCGAATCTTTCTTGCAATGAACATAGGATTTTTGAAATTAGAGTGTCTTCTCTAATTTTATGCTCAAACACCTTCATCTCATTTGCCAACTCTGTCACCCTGTTAGCAAAATCCTTAATACTTTCCTTCTCACCCTGCCTTAGCGTGTAGTAGCTCGCTCTCAACCTTTGGAGTTTTATCATGGCTGTCATGGGATCTTCTTGGAATCTCTCCTCAAGAAGATCCCAGGCAGCCTTCGACGATTCACACACAGATAAGTGTGCTGCGAAAATATCATCAGAAACTGCGTTATACAAAAGTTGCAAGGCAGTCTGATCCCTAGCCTCAGTTTCTTCCCATAACTGCAAGGCCTTCTGTAATTCCTCCTCCACTGGTACAACCCCTGTGTTGGGCTTCTCAGGCAATCCTTCAGTGATCACCTTCCATAGTTGCTTAGACCTAAGCAACGCCTTCATTTTTATCACCCAAAGATTGTAGCTTTTGCCGTCGAACACAGGTATATGTGGTATAGTCTACATGTTGTTGTTTGTTGCTTGTGGTGGTCTTTTTGTGCTGTCGATTGTGCTGAATATTGTGCTTGTGCTTGTGCTCCCTCTCGGCCTTAGATCCGAAAGGTTCTGATACTAATTGTTGATTTTATGCTCATGAACTAATGTATGTTTTCATGAGCTCTTAACACTTTGTCTTCATTTGTGCAAGCAGAAAAATAAAATGAATTTGATGGTGTTTGAAGTGTATTCTGCCGTGTGAAGTTTACTTGTGATCTTGTTGTGTTTTTGTGAGAAAATGAAGAACACAATAATAGAGAAAATTTTGGATGTATTGCAAGTTACACACCCTTCCTAATACATATATGATTCTTGTTTTTAGATGAGCTTTGCCGGTAGACAAACCTCTTACAAAATACAGACCTATTATACTATTTTTGGTCTTAGTACATAGATTTTGATTTCCTAATACCTGTATATATGTGTGCTCATTTTTATCACTTAACCGCTGCTTGCTTTCTCCTTCTGCCCTTGTTTTTCTTGCATTTGGGCTTCCGATCTTCTCGATGGGCTTCTTAATGAGCTGTTGGGCCGCTCCTTAATTTGTTGGGCTGTTCCTTCCTGTGTTGGGCCTCTGCTTCGTCCATGGGCTTGCGCTGGATATGTGTTTCTAGGATGGGGTCAAGACAAACCCCACCAGAGGTAATATTTCGTTCTTGACTTCTTTCAAACCCCATTCCAGAACCTTCCTTCGACTGTTGTCTCTCTCGTGCCTCCTTGTCGCACCTCCGCCGGTCTGCTTCTTCAGTTGGTTCATTATAAATTGATCCCCTAGTTTCCCATATAGAAAATTTGTCTTGACATGCAGTTACTCCAACTCCAAATTCTTTTATGCAACTAAAGCTAATATAATTCTTATAGAAATGTGTATAACCACATGTGTGAATACCCACTCGGTAGTCTATTCCTCCTACTTTTGAGTAGGCCTTGCCAAAACCATTGCTTTAAACCATGTTGTTTATCCCTAGTTTGTCTGCTATTTTCTTGAACAACCACTCGCAGACCACTACCTCTTTTCATCTGTTTTAGGGACAATAACCTAAGTCTCATTTTTTTTTAATTAGAGACCTTATCTCATCTTCCATCGTGGATCTCCATGATTTTCATTCCCAACTACTTTTGTGCTAACTGGAATATTTTGGGTTCATCTTGATCCGGATTTTAATGTAAAATTGAGTGAAAAAGACACAATATCAACTTTAAAATACGTTGTAGGTGGGGTTACGAGCCTTGTTCTACCATTGGGTATCATGTAGTCTTCCACACCTTGATCACCTGGAGAATCATATTGGAATTACTCTTGTACCTCTTTTGTTATGTCCATTCATTGAACTCGTTTCACTTGAGATGCCTTCCATTTACCCTTGTACTCCATATAGATTTGCTTGTTGAAGAATTAATCTCAAAACTGCCAGAGTTTTTTTGGCTGGTTTTCATTAGAGATCTAAAAGGTCAAATGGAAATCAAATTCGATGTATGATCTATGAGTCTGGATGCCCGAGAGTCTACTTTCTGATGGTGCAAGTTTCAAGACGTTTGGAAATTTGTGGAAGAAGTTATTGTTGTTTTAGTAACAAAGAGTCAGATTTGACTACATGGAATTTCGGTCTCATTTATGTCTTTCTTTTAATTTTGTTGATTGTAGAACATTCTAGTCTATTGAGAAAAACTATAAGCAGGTAATTTGTATATTTTGAATGGAAGCAACGAAAAATAAGAAAGAAATATTTCTCTTCTCTTCTGAAAAGTATTCAAATACTTTATCTTCTTCCATCAAATTGGTATCAGAGCTATGGCGAATTTAGGAAGCTCATCTTTGGGCCAGATATCGCTGCCACGACTCACCAAGACGAACTATAACAATTGGAGTATTCAAATGCATGCCTTGCTCGACTCACAAGATGCGTGGAAAGTAGTTGAAAGTGGCTACGATGAGATAGACGTTGCCGGTGCTACAATGAACAAGTTGAAAGCATTATACAAAATGCAAATGAAGGATAAGACCGCTCTCTTTCTCTTATTCCAAGCTGTAGATGATTCGGGATTTGAGAAGATTGCTGGTGCATCAAACTCGAAGGAAGCATGGGACACATTGGAAAAGGTGTTCAAGGGTGTTGAACGAGTTAAGCAAGTGCGTCTTCAAAATCTACGAGGCGAGTTGGAGGCTATGAAGATGAAGGAGTAAGAAGAAGTATCTAGCTATATTACTCGTGTGCAAACAGTGGTGAATCAACTCAAACGCAATGGAGAAACTCTCATTGATGTAAGAGTTGTGGAGAAGATTCTTAGATCAATGAAAAATGATTTTGAGAATGTTGTATGTGCTATCGAGGAGTCGAAGAATTTGGATGAGATGACCATCGATGATCTTGCGGGTTCTCTTGAACCGCATGAAAAACGAAAAAACAAAAAGAAGCAAGAGATATTCGAGGATGCCTTACAAACAAAAGTAATCCAGAAGGACAAAGGGATGTATGCACAACATAACCGAGGAAGAGGACGTAGTCATGGAGGTCGCAGTTTTGATCGCGGTGGATGTAATGGCCATGGAAGTTACAATGAAGAAAGAGGACAAGCAAGCCAACATAATTGGCGTGGACGAGACCACGGTCGTGAAAGAGGAGGCCGCTCACAGCGCCTAAGCATCGAATGTTACAACTGTGGCAAATATGGACACTATGCAAGAGATTGCTTTTTCAAGAAGAAAGTGGAAGAAAATGTTAATCTAGTCAAAGAAGATGGGAGCAAAGATGATAGCATTCTCATGATGGCTCATGAAGGCGACATATCGAATGGTGACTTGGTGTGGTATCTCGACACCGGTGCTAGCAACCACACGTGTGGGCACAAACATCTCTGTATTGATATGCAAGAGATAAAAGATGGGCATGTATCATCTGGAGATGCATCGAAGGTTAAAGTCAAGAGCAGAGGAAAGATACATTTTCTCCAGAAGATTGGAAAAGATATTACCATGGAGGATGTGTACTACGTACCTGATCTGAAGAGCAATATTTTCAGTATAGGTCAATTATTGGAGAAAGGATATTCGGTCTTCATGAAAGATCGAATATGCAATTGAAGGAGAAAAATGGTCGAGTTTTTGCGTATGTGGAGATGGCGAAGAACCGGATGTTCAAATGAAACTTGCAGAATATACAAGAGAGGTGTTTACAAGTCAATATGGAGGATAAAGCAATGTTATGCCACTTACGGTTCGGATACTTTCATTATGGTGGGCTAAAGGAGTTAGCTAAGAAGGAAATGGTCCATGGATTACCAAACATGGACTACATCAAGACATTTTGTGAAGGTTGTCTCCTTGGTAAGCATGCAAGGAAAAGTTTTCCAAAGAAGGCAGAATATCATGCAAGAAGACCTCTCGAGTTGGTACACACCGACATATGTAGTCCAATCACTCCAAAATCCTTTAGTGAGAAGAGATATTTCATCACTTTTATTGATGATTATACAAGGAAAACATGGGTTTATTTTCTGAAGGAGAAGTCTGAAGCTTTTGAGGTGTTTAAGAAATTCAAGGCAAAATGCACCTCACCCTCTTCGCACTGACCAAGAGCCGAATCCTAGAGTGACACACGACGGCGACAAACTTACGTCACCATAGTGTGTCACTCGAACTAGATTCGTCTTGGATCTTGGTCAGTGCGGAGGGGTGAGGTGCATTTTTTGGCAATGGTGGAGAAGACAAATGATGTGTACATCAAAGCTTTACGGTCAGACAGAGGCAGAGAATACATGTCGATCACCTTCATAAGCTATTGTGAGGAACAAGGCATGAGAAGATACTTGACAGCACCACGAGAAGCTTGAAGTGGATATAAAATGACTGTATCACACTTTAAAGTGTTTGGTAGTGTGGCGTATGCGCATGTACCAGATCAAAGAAGAACAAAACTCGATGATAAGAGAAAGAAGTATGTGTTCATGGGATATGACGAGAAGACGAAGGCGTTAAAGTTGTTTGATCCAATTGACAGAAAGGTGGATATAAGCCGAGACGTACACGTGAATGAAGAAGATACGTGGGATTGGAAGAACAAAAAGGAGGCAACACAAGGAGAGTCATTGAGTGTGCACCGATAATCACCTCAGCGACTTCTCATGTATATGGCGAAGATGAAGATGAGCGAATTCAACCGAGGATGCGAAGTCTGCAAGATCTGTATGAGTCAATTGAAGAAGTGCATTTGGTTTGCTTATTAGCAGACTCAGAGAACATAAATGTTGAAGAGGTTGTTAGAGACAAAAGATGGAAAGTTGCAATGGATGAAGAGATAAAAGCAATCGAAAGAAACAAAACTTGGGATTTGGTGGAGTTGCCTCAAGGATACAAACCCATTGGTTTCAAATGGGTGTACAAGAAGAAAATGAATGCTCAAGGTGAAATTGAAAGACACAAGGTGCATCTACTTTCAAAAGGTTATTCACATAAGGCGGGAATCGATTATAGAGAAGTTTTTGCACCTGGTTCAAGTCATGACCAAGTTGCAGATATTTTTACAAAGCCTCTACCAAGTGTGCTATTCGAAAATTTGAAGGAGAAGCTGGGCAAAAAAGATCGGAAAAGTTTGAGTTTAAGAGAGGAATTTGTTGAAGAATTAAACTCAAAAAATGTCCGAATTTTTGGATGGTTTTCATCATAGATTTGGAAGGTCAAATAGAAACCAAATTCGACGTAAGACTATGAATCTGGATGCACCGAGAGTAAACTTTCTTATGGTGCATGTTTTAAGACATTTGGAAATTTTTGGAAGAAGTTATTGTTGTTTTAATAACGAAGAGTCAGATTTGACTGCATGGAATTTCGGTCTCATTTATGTCTTTCTTTTAATTTTGTTGGCTGTAGAACATTCTAGTCTATTGAGAAAAACTATAAATAGGTAATTTGTATATTTGGAGTGGAAGCAGCAAAAAATAAGAAAGAAACAAATTAAAAGGAAAGAAATATTTCTTTGATCTTCTCCAAAGTATTCAAATACTTATATCCTCTTCTATCATTGCTAGTCTCTGAAATCTCTCAATTTTATTCACACTATCTTAGTGATTTTTGGTTCTTAATCCCTGCTTTACTTATCCTTTCTAGGTATTTGAAGACCTTTTTTTATTGAAGATATTATCCCTACTCATGACATATTTCATGTCTTCTAAACTCCAAACGTTATACCTTTTAATGCCTTAAGGAAAGCCTAAGAAAATCCCTTTCTTGGCTCTTGGTTTTAATTTAGCCCGGTCCATATGAAATAGAATATTGATCCAAGCTTTTCTAAATATAACTTGGGTGCTTACCATACCAAACTTCCTCGAGTATATGGGAACCAATTGCAGTTGAGGGATATCTATTTATCAGATAAATTGTTGTCATTTCAGCTTCTGTCCAAACGCATCACTCACTCCTGATTCGTTTAGTAAAAATCTCATTTTTTCTATTATTGTGTGTTTCATATTTTCTACCACACCTTTCTATTGTGGTGTTTGTGCATATCATATGTCTCATTATTCTACTTGATTTGCACAAGGCATCACAATGTTTTTTTTTAGAATTCCAAACCATTGTTAGTTCCCAAATGATTCACTTTTTTCCCTTCTTTTTTTTTACATTCCTTGAACTTTAAAAATGCTTCATCCTTAGTTTTTAGAAAGTATATCCAAACTTTTGTGCTGTAGTCATAAATTATGATCAAGAAGTATTGACATCTTGAGTGTAGGAGTCATGTTTGATGATCCCCATATGTCTAAGTATATGTAGCTAAGAGCCTCCTTGATGTATGTTTCCTTGTCTAGAGATTAAACCTGTAACTCTTTCTCAACGCACAACTTTTATATAATTCCAAAAGTTCCAATTTCTTCTCATCCAACACTCTTTTACTTTCCAGATTTTGCATTCCTTTCAATGCCAAAAACATTTCCAATAGATAAATACATTGAAAATTGCAATTTTTCTATAGAAAATGGACATTTTAAATGGATTTTCGCCCGTTGATAATCGACCGTTGAAAACACACATCCTTTACAATTTTCAACAACGTTTCAACTGTTGGGATTTATTGAACTTATAACTTTGAACTATAACAGATATATCTGTTGCAATTTTCAAACGGTGTTTCATGATCAATATCCGTTGAAATATTATCAAAGGATTTTAATGGATTCACCCATTGTAACATGAAACAAATGCATGTTACAACTCTAACATGCATTAATTGAGATGTTTGAATGTCTATCAATAGTTATCAACTAAACATTTCTCGAGAAATGACCAATGGATGGTCATTGTATTTTTAGGGCAAGAAATTTAAAAATATATTAATGGATGTCCATTGATACTAAGGTTGGATCATCAACGGGCATACATTGATATTATGGTTAGTTTAAAAAAATAAATATTAATTTACTATATACAACATGTTTAGCACAATATTTTAAAAAATTATACAAATAGAAAATGATATCTTACAAATCATCTAAACCTCAATCGTCTTATTCTTCTTCGTCTCCTCCACCAATTCGAGAAAAGATTGTGTCTAAATCAAACGTCGATTCTTGATTTGAGGTTATGTCCTCCGTAGGTGGTGCAGGCGTTGGCTGAGACGGTGGGCCAATCATCAACTTTATAATACTATTTATATGATGCATATTTGTCATGTATTCTCGAAGTGTGACCTCAAGTTGCTCAATACATCGTCTTAGGTATATGTCACTTGAATTGTTGAGGTTACCATCGTGGTATCATGTACAATATTCCTTTTTTAGAGAGCCTACACTGTACAAACGCCTTTTATACATCCAAACATACTGCATGTATAAAACAAATGAACGTTAGAAACCCAATTTATTTATAATTATAATTTAGAATAAAAATAATTAATTTTTACATGCAAGTATATCTTGTCTTTTTTGTAAAAGACTAAGTTTATTCGGAGATGACCCGAAATCTTGTAATTATTGTGTGATCTTCTCTGTTACCATCATCTTCACCATCCATTTTGCAAGAGGGTCGACCAACTCTGGTTCATCGGCATCTTCCTTAGCGATAGATTTCTTTTTGGAATTTGTATCGACCACGAGGTCAATAAGTGGTAGTTCTCTTTCCAAATTTTGCATCTGCGATATGAAATTAATATTAATTTATAAAAATTTCAAAATATAAACATATATTTTATAATTAACAATCTCTTACCAATTCTTTTTTCCTTTTTGAAAATAATTTTGCTCTCAATGTATGGTGATGTGAAACATCCCTAGAAACCTACTCGTCGTACCGACATTTCATGGTCTTTCGTTCTTTGCCTTGAAGTCTCCTGAATCCTAATGTTGGACGAATTGATTGAAAATCTCGTCTGTGGCCCATGTCAGTTTGGCATTCTTTTTGTAGTATTTCCTATTAATGTTGTTCATCTTTAATTGCAGTCATGATTATTTTTCATGTATTTTAGCATATCATCCACGTCGAATCTATATATTTAACTGCAAAATTAGATAATTAAAGTACATTCAATAAGAAAATGTATATTAAAACTATTATACCAAAGCAATCGGTCAGGGGGTTTAGGATCAATGATAGAGATCCGTTGAAACTATCAATGAAATAATGGATGATAACACGTAATCCGTTGTAGTATTTACTTAATTCTTAAGTCTAGTTTTGAGTAGATTACGTAGATTTCACTCATTTATCGAGTTTATTCGAAGACTTCATCTACATTTCGTGTTTTGTATAGGAAACGAAGACATGAGGAGAAACACGAGAGATTATGGCGATTTAACCCCGAAAACGTAGCTGAATGTCAAGGTTCAACTTGTGCAAGGCCATGGATTGAAGTGAACACTCAAACACCGAGCAAAAAGAGCGGAAACAACATATCAAGGTGTGCACGCTCGGGCATGGAAGGTGTGCCCGCTCGCGCATTGAGGCAAATGATCCCCCGTAGCTTTGCACGACTCGGGCGCTCAAAGAACACTATTGGAAAGGGAGTGCCCGCTCGGGTGGAAATGGAGTGCCCGCTCGGGCTAATTGTGGCCAAAATTCACCGCAAGTTTGCCCCACTCGGGCTGAAGAACCACACGCTCGGGCATGAGTGTCCGTTCGGGCTAGAAGGGTGTACACGACCGGGCACAAGGCCTGCACGAGCGGGTAGAAGGTGTGCCCGCTCGGGTCCTTGTTTTCCTTAACTAATTCCTAAGTTTTAAAACGGCCAAATAAGGAGAAATCAGATCTGGAAAAGGGGGATTTGAACGAGATTCGAAAGGGGAACATTCAGAGACACTAGGGCAGAAGGAAAAAGGAAAAAAGCACGGAATAAAGGATGGGGAGCAAGGAGGATCTATTGAAGACATCGGTTGATGAATAGGGAGCATTCTTATTCTCTTTCTATGTCGAATTTAGTATTCTCTTTCGTTCCTTTTGCTATGTTCATGTCTGAGTAGATCTATTACCATGGGTTAGAGAGTATTGCCAGTATGTAACGAAGTCTTATGCTTAATGAATGGTGGATCTTAATGCTTTCATACTTGTACGCCACTCGATATGAATGAATTTGGTATTTGATCATGTTTTCAGATTGATTGGTTGATCTTAATGCTTCATTCCTGTACGCCACTTGAATGATGATATTAGAAGTCTAATAAATCTACGCCAGGGCATTAGACTTTGGAACTTAGCCATGATTTAGGGTTTAATCGGTTTAGAATCTACACCAGGTCAATCGATTGAATCTAGGGATTAGGATAGCGGTCGTAATGCGTCTATGTATGTGA
>CM071868.1:11588403-11600253 GCA_036759665.1 Gynandropsis gynandra
ACTCGTGATAGTACCTAAGACCAATTATCTTTTTTAGAACTTCGTTACATCGTTGTGCAACTCTCGATACCTATGGTGCTTAGTCATAAGTTTATCCCGTCGATTAGTTTAGTTCAGTTCATTCCCAATTCATAATTATTCAATTTACACGTCTTATCCATTAGTTTAATAGCTTTAAGGTTGCATCAATTCCTTGTGTTCGACCCTAGTTACTACACGATCCGTATTCTTGCAAAAGCGTTAGATCTAGGTAATTTATTACTTGAGTTAACTAACATCAATGGATATTCACCATATCATCGTCCTAATCAAATGTTGGCAGATATGGTGGCGGGGATCAAACGGAATCCGCCAACAACTCTATGTGATTGATGAAATTTGAAGCCTTCATGTTAATTAGAATTTAACTTAATTAGGAGATAATTTGAGAGAATTTGAGTTTTTTTATTGTATTGAAAAAGAAACATTTCAACGGGCTAAATACCAAGTTTTCAACGGGCATTCGTTGAAAACCAATCGATGCCCATTGAAATCGAGGTACAATTCAATGACTGTCACCGCTCGACCTTTCAGTTACGTTTCAATGAAATTGTATATTGGATGTAACATAACTGATCAATTGTGATGAATGGATCAGTACAAAAAAACTGAATTTCAACGACAGATCAATGAATCTATTTGTTGATAATTTTTGCATTAGATTGTAACAGAAATTGGAGATTTATCAACGGCCAAAAACTCATTGCAATCCATTGGAATATCCAATAGACCATCAATAGATACAATTTGTAGCAAATTTGATGATTTATCCGTTGAAAGACTGTTGAAACTGACAATTTATTCCAACGGATGCTCGTTCGAAAGGTTAGAATTTTGATGCGGTCGTTGGAATATTCGATAGTAATATTGCAATGGGCATCTGTTGATATTTATGATAGGCATCCATCCGAATGCTCACTATTTATAAAACAACTCGAACTGCTAACCACCAAGTCATATATATTCAAACAATGACGTCTTCTTCAAATAGGAATGTATACAGATTGCGAGAGTTGATGTGGAGAAAAAAAATGATCTTGTAACTGAAGAAGTTAGATAAGAATTCTTACACGGATAGGAGAAGTTCATTAGTTTTGCAAACACATTTAGAAGTTGGGTTTCGTAAAGAATTACAAATTTTGGTTCTTTCACGGTGAAAATTATGGTGTTAGAGATAGTGTGCAAGAAGCAAAAACTAATGAAAAGAAATGAAGAGGTTCATTGTGAAATGACGACGCCCAACCCATATGTGGAAATGGTATGAGATGCTTTTCCTGGAGTTTGTTGAGCAAACACATGAAGAGATGTCAAATAATGAGGCATACTGATTTTTAACCTACTCGATACGACACAACATATATATGAAGGTTGTCATGAAGTTCAGGCCCGTTTATCTTTTTCAACAATTGATATTTGATGAGTAAGCTGATACAATGGATATTGATGCTTTGATTGATACCTTCGAAGAGCATCTAACTATTCACTGATCTCGAACGTCATGACGGAAAGTTATGGTAAGATAATATTTATTTACACATATATATTTCAATTAATTTTAAGATTTGTCTAATGATTTTGTTTATGTGTGTAGGTTTGATGTGGATGATGTTCTTAAACACATGAACAACAACAACATCATCCACAGTTCTTTAAAAGATCGAATATACTATTCCTGGCAGGTGAAGCCAGATGTTATATACGCCGCCGATAGTGGTGTACATTTATCATAAATGTGTTTAATATAATCTTTAATTTAATATTATTATCGAATTTGATTAATAAATTCATTAATTTAAATTTAATTCTGTAGCGCGCATATAGATGGCGGAAGAAGGACACATGGTGTATCTATGCCACTTGGATACACGATATGCAAGCTCGGTTGCGCTTGATGATGAACAACGCCACACAAAACTATTATAACAAGAATGCCAAATCGACATGGGCTACGAATGAGGTATTCAACCAACTCCCCAAAATTGGGAGTTGAAGGACTTCAAGGCCAAAAGCAAAAAGGCTACAAAATATCGGGACGACGAGGAAGTTCCTATAGATGGTCTACAACATCATACCTCAGGATCGAAGTCGTTTCCGAAAAGAAAGCAAGAATTGGTTAAAAAATTAAATTTATAATTTAGATTGTATTTTTAAGTAAAATTGTTAACTGGTCATTGCGACTCACGCCAAAAAGAGAGCTGTCATCAGGGAAGAGATTGACAAACTTGAGCTTGTTGACCAAAGCGCAAAGCAGATGGTGGACGCTGTGACGGAGAAGATCACACGGTAATCAGAAGCGACTGGTTCATCTTTTGATAAACTTAGTACCATACAAAAGGATAAAATTTATTTAGAGATAAATAATAATGTTATCGTTAATAATTTATTAATTACATAAAAACTTTTAAATAGATATAATAAATTTAATTTGATTCACATTGCAGTTTGTTAGACCGTATATGGGCATCTATACAAACTAGGTTCTATACAAAAAGATATTGTAGAGGATGCCACGACAGTGCCCCCATAGTCCAAGAGACTTACACACAAGAAAGACGTATCGACAACCTCGAGACTATATTTCGAGCAATGCAAGATGAGATTTGATGCGTATCAAAGTTAAACAAATATTTAACCTAAACTACCCGCAAGTGCAAGACACGTGTGTAGTACTTTAGGTGTCGATCCTACATGGACTACGCAACACAACCTAAACTCAAACTGTGAATCAAACTTGCAACGAACGAATATAGAATTTGAGAATGAAATACTAAAAAAAATAAACAAACGAGGTCCTAACAATGAGACAAACGTTCCAGGAATCCGGTTTCACCACAAGACTACCGAAACCAACAATCAACCTATCTATCATGCAATCCCAATTAAGTCATCTAAGGCAGACGATCCTAATATGATATCTACCCTCTCTCAAGGCATAGACACGTGATCTATTCAAGTTATCCCGTACTTTCGAGGCTGACACCTTGAATTAAACCCATAAGATCTGTGATTCATCCGTTTTACCCTCAACCGCTACTACCCTACTTTCGTGGACTAACCTCGGTTGTTCTAAACCTGGTTATCCGGAATTAGAATTCTCTTTTCGGTCCTTCTCCTAAGGTCCTAAAACATGCATCTATGTGGCCATCGTAAACACAAATCAATGAAGCACTCAGATAAAGAATAGAAAAACAAAAACGGGAAGATGAATTCAAAGATAAATCAAAGTGGTTTCGAGATAGCCAAGGGCTAATCCCTTCTCCTAGAACAAAACAACTACTCGCTCATGCGTCCGTAAACAAACATAATAGAAATAGATAGTCTAAGGAACATGGAAACCAAACGAAACCGAAGTCTTGGATTGATCTCCAATGCTCCTTGTATGCGTCATTCGCAAGAGTCTCCTTCTTCGATTCCGTTCTCTCTCTTCGATTCAAAACCCAAAACTCACTCTCTAACTGAAGCTCCTTCGACCCCTAGCTTATGTTCTTCCTTTTCCTTCTTCCTTTCTTTCGTTTTATCCTCCTTTTCCTTTTGACCGTTTAGTTATTTTCCTTTTGTTGCAACAGCCACCGATTTTGCCTTTTCATGAGTTTTCCATTCTTGATTAAGTTGGGCGACGTTTCTAGTACTTTTTCTAGAAAAATATCTCTTATTCCTCTTCTATAAAGTCATTTTTCTTTTTGTATAAGTCAACAACAAGTTCCTTTCCGTTTTAAGACAAATTAACTTATCTGATAGTTGCAGGTGACGGACGCGACCCGCGCGGGCTGAGCGTGTGCCCCGCGCGGGTGCGGCGCAATGATCGCGATGGAAAACAAGTCCTCCCCGCACAGGCTAGGGAGTGCCCCGCGTGGGCTAAGGTGTGCCCCGCACGGGCTGTGGCTCCGAGCCTGTTGATGGATTGCCCGACTCGTGCTAAATTTGCTGGACCAATTGCCGAACTAAAGGCCCCGCACGGGCTAGGGTGTGCCCCGCGTGGGCTGAGCTTGTTCCTCGCCGATTCTCTTCCTGTTCGTTCCGTGATGATCCTCAATGTTGGTACTTTGTCTCGGGTATGTCCTTTAGCTCTAAAATGAACCGAATACGCATTAAAACCTGTAAGAAGCCAAAAACATGAAAACGAGTAAAACGGATACAAAATCATACGTAAACATCACATCTATAACGTAAACATCTCTAAAATTGTGCAAGAAATACGTATGAAAATGAAACGATCAAGATTCGAGATATGCGAGTGCATATACATCATATGGAGAGTATAATCGAGTTAATGACCAGTTGAGCATATCAGTCACCATCATCGATGGGGGTAACAACGTCGACACAAAAATCAACCATCGATTATGTTGCAATCCCTTCTAGAGGCATTGGTGAGGACGGGGATAAAGACGAAGGTGTCAGTTTAGATGAAATGTAGTGAATCTTTTTCTTGATTCTGTATAAAATTTTTTACATATTAAAAACTTTTTTATTTTATCTATTTTATTTTTAAATTTTTTTTTAAAATTCGTCAAATTATCAACGGATGCCCATTGATAAAAGAACAAAATTTTCAATGGGCATCTGTTAGCATATTTTAAAATTCCTGCCAATTTAAATCTAAGGGATATCCATTGGTAAGTCCCGCCAAAACTTTCGACGGATGCCTGTTACAACTTTCCAACGGATACACGTTGCAATTTTCCGACAGGTATCTGTTGAAACATCATAATGAGCATCCGTTGTAGGGTCCAGTAGTGATATCTGTTACAACCTTGATGATTCTAAATGGATAAGATCCATTGAAATGTCATTTCAAATCGTAACATATATGATTTTTCAAAGATCGATTCTCAAAATCCGAAAATCTATTAGAATCCGTTAGAAAAGTTCATTTCCAACAGAAACTAAACCATTTCCATCAGATATAGCAATTAGAAATGGCTTGTTTTGAAGCATTTGTGTAATGTTTTAAGGTTGATGTCAGTTCCACCCCATCGATTGTTCATCTTAGATAGCACCACAGACATTTGAAAAACATTATCTTCAATCCAACTAGACCAAGATGTTTGACCTGTAGGATTTGGTACAAAATTTCATAGAAATTATCATCATCTAATTCGCTATTAACGAAATATCGTAATTTTATGTGCTTCTATGTTTTTTGTGCTCGTATGTGTGGAAGGTGCATCAGAGAGTAAACATAATTGGCCAACAAAATATATTTCTTGCAATACCATTAGTCAAATCTTCTCAACCACGTAGGATATCTCTCATCGCAACCCTAAACCTATAATATAACAATTAAGTATTAATTATAAAATATTCTTTTAGAAAAAATGAATTAATTAATAACTACGAGGAGATATATACTTATCTAATCTCCCAACCACGAGGCATAATGTTGAACTTTCATTTTGTTGAGTTTATCAGCGCTTAAACGTGGATATGTGCTCATTACTTCTTCATCAAATATCTTATCATAAAATAATTAAACAAACATTCATTAGCATGTTGACATATGATTGTATGTAATTAAGTTCAACATTATCATAGTTTTGTAACTTACGAAAGGTTATAGCTTTTAACAATTTAACAAAATATATGTGTGGACATGATTATACTCCTCTAACGTTAGCCAATATTCTTTTAATTTCCATGTACATCCAATCGGCGTAAAAATATCAAGGATTGCACCAAATTGAAAATTATATTAATATAGATAGTTTGTATCATCTACTTTTGATCTTTTATGTTTCATCGAAATATTGCAACCCAAAATAGAGTGTGTTGAAAAACATAATCTATAGATGATAAAAAAACCTTTCGAATGAATACATCCATCTGAATTTAACCAACCCATGAAGTATATTCTCATCTAGTAAATGTATTGGCAATTATTCCATGACATCGAAGAACGATGATGAAAATACCTTTTTCAAAGAGCATCATACATCCAAAGAGAACACTTTGAATCTCTCCAAAACTTGGATAGCTAAATCTCAAGAAAAACAAAGGAAAGACACTCTCAACCCACTATAAATTGGTTTTAAAGTAATAAAACGAGTTCTCTATTTATAGGGACAAAACAATAATAGAAAACTAAATTAAATAAAGTAACTTAACAAAACTCAGTAAAATCGCTCGGTTGAGTGGCGTATAAGTCTTAATCCTAAAATTTATAAAACTAAAGTATGTTGGTCTAGAGAAAACTAGGTTCGAGAATTTGTTTTGCTCCAACCCAACCACCATTCCGCTCTGGTTGAGCATTATCTGATCCTCATATTTGTTGCTTCTCTCGGCCACCTCTCATTGTAAGGGCATGTTATAGTCTTTCTTAAGTATATCCTTGATGCTCTCATGGGGTAGTTATCCATTCTTTCATTTGCATTTGTGCAAACATGTCCTAAAGCTCTTTGATCTTGCCCCTAACCCGATAAATCCAACTTTTTGCTCACTACAAAAAAACACGGGCTTTCCAACGGACGGGGCAACGGATCCGTCCGTTGGAAAGCAAAACCAACGGATTGCAACGGATGACGGGATATTGCAACGGACAAAAATCCGTTACAATTCCGTTACAATTTGCAACGGATTTGTAACGGATACCCTCCGTTAGAAAGTCTGTTGGCAGTCCGTCGCAAATTGTAGATGGCAACGGAAACCATCCGTCGGCAGTGTCCGTTGGAAGTTCCGTTAGAAATCGTTCCAACGGTCGTCCGTTGCAATTTTTAACGATGGCCGTTAGAAATCGCAACGGATAACCGTTGATTTTGTGAATTTCGAGGGTACCGGTTTAAATAATTTCATGTGAACCTGCAACGGTGATCCGTTAAAATTTGCAACGGATGTCTGTTGGAATATAAACTATTTAGATCTTACCAAAGAGTGCATCAAACCATCAATAACAAAAACATTTTCGAAAAAATGTCGTCGTCTTCAAATCGAAATATATATATAGATCAAGGGAGTGGATGTATAGAAGAAAAGATCTTGTAACCGAAGAGATTACGCAAGAATTCTTACACGGATTAGAGCAATTCATGAGTTTTGCATCGATGCAGCCTTTGTGTCAAGAACGGGGGACAATGTTATGTCCATGCAAAAGATGCAAAAACATGAAGTTTCGAAGTCAAGAAATTGTTTGCAAACATCTGTATAAGGTGGGTTTCGTTGAAAATTACGAAATTTGGTTTTTTCACGGCGAAGATTGCGGTGTTAAAGATAGTGTGCAAGATGCACACGTACAACGAAATGAAGAAGTTATTTATGAAGAATCAACGACCAATCCATATGTGGAAATGGTGTCAGATGCTTTTCCTGGAGTTGTTAATGAACAAACGCATGAAGAGATGCCGAACATTGATGCACGTCGATTCTTCAACCTATTGGATTCGGCGAAACAACCTATATATGAAGGTTGTCGTGAAGGTCAGTCTCGTTTATCTTTATCTTCAAGATTGATGAGTATTAAAACATACTACAATGTGGCCGAAAATTGCATTGATTTATTTTGTAAAACAATGCGGGAATATTTACCGGAAAATAACCAAGCTCCCGAGACATACTACGAAACAATGAATGTGTTAAAAGACTTGGGAATGTCACATGAGAAAATTGATGTTTGTAGAAAGAGTTGCATGTTGTTTTGGGGAAATGATAAAGACTTGTTGGAATGCAAGTTTTGCGGTGCAAGCAGATTTCGGCCTAAAAAACCATCTTCACGGAAATACGTACCATACAAGAAAATGTTTTATATGCCTGTAGCAAACAGGTTGAGAAGGTTATATGAATCAAAAAAACCGCTGCAGCAATGAGATGGCACGCAGAACACTTCACGACCGAAGGTGTAATGCAACATCCATCGGATGGTCAGACTTGGAAAGATTTCAATGAAATATTTCCCGAGTTTGCGCTTGAAACGAGAAATGTTTATCTTTGCCTGTGCACGGATGGTTTAGTCCCTATGGACAATCTGGAAGTCAATATTCCCTGTGGCCGGTGATTTTGTCTCCTTATAATTTACCTCCCGAGATGTGTTTGAAAAGAGAGGTAATGTTTCTGACATTGCTGATTCCAGGACCAGAACATCCGAAGAAAAGTTTCGATGTATTTTTGTAACCCTTAATTCATGAATTACGACAGTTGTGGAACGAAGGAATCCTTGCTTATGACGTCAGTACTAAGTAAAATTTCATATTGAAATCGGTCTTGTTGTGGACAATTAGCGATTTTCCTGCGTATGGAATGTTATCAGGATGGAGCACGCACAGAAGATTAGCATGTCCTTATTGTATGGAGGATACAGATTCATTTCGACTAGTACATGGTAAGAAACCATGTTGGTTTGATTGTCATAGAAGATTTCTTCCTCGTGGTCATGCTTTCCGGAAATATAAAAAATATTTTCGGAAGAACGTGATAAAAAAAAAGGCACCGTGCATGCAAACTGGAACACAAATCTTTTACGAAAGATTGAACACAATGGAGGATTTACAAGAATCAGTAGAATGCGGTGGAGATCGTGGGCATCGTAAACCAAAAGGTCAAGGTGAATGGCATAACTGGTATAAACGTAGTATCTTTTGGGAACTACCATATTGGAAATCATTGATATTACGTCATAATTTAGATGTTATGCATATCGAGAAGAACTTTTTTGATAACATCATAAATACTGTTTTGAATGTGACGGGTAAAACGAAAGATAATATACAATCAAGGAAAGATTTGAAGTCAATATGTCGACGATCAGAGTTGGAAGTACGGGATGGAAGGTCATCTATCCCGGTATTCAGATTGTCTGGTCCGGCCAAAACAGCATTATTAAAGTGGTTAAAAGAGGACGTTAAGTTTCCCGATGGATATGCATCGAACATATCTCGGTGTGTGGATATTGTTGGTTCGAGGCTGATCGGTTTAAAAAGTCACGATTGTCACGTTTTCATGCAGCGGCTCATTCCAATCGCATTTGCTGAGCTCTTACCACGTAATGTTCACGATGTGTTATGCGGAATCAGCATATTTTTCAGAGATATATGTTCGAGAAATTTGAAAGGTGATGACTTGGAAGTAATGAAAAACAATATCTCTGAAGTATTATGTGCATTGGAAAAGGTTTTTCCGCCTTCATTCTTCGATGTCATGGAGCATTTGCCAATACATTTACCAGATGAGGCAATACTCGATTGGACGTACAGGAGGAAAATCCAATGAATATTGGTTAACACCAGAGGAGTATAATCATTTCCACACATATATACTACTTAATTGTCAAGAGTTATTACCGTTCGAAAGGTATGTAAAAAGTACAAAACAATATTATTCAATCTTTTAAATATATGTATATATACAATATTAATGTACTTTTATTATACAGGATATTTGATGAAGAAGTACTTGGTACATATCCTCATCTAAACACAAATGAACTCACAAACATGAAAGTTCAACATTATGGCTCGTGGTTGAGAGACTACGTAAGTACTCGTGTACACATCTATTGAAATTAATTGCATTTATTATAAAGTATTCATTCGTTTTTATTATACGTACAGGTGAAAAGTTCTGATGAAAGAATTCCTACGTGGTTAAAAGATTTGGCTAATGGTCCTGCACGAAATGTTGTGTGTTGTCCAATCTTGTTTACTCGCCGCTACACGTTCCACACGTACGAACACGGAAAACATAGAAGCACATACAACTATGGTGTTTGCGTTAATAGTGATATAGAGGGTGATAACTTCTACGGTATTTTGCACCAAATCATACAACTGGAATATGCCGGTCTCGTTGGGTTGAAGGTTATGCTTTTTAATGAGTTGCATATTTAGACGAAAGAGCGACGTGCAGCGGATAATCAAACAAATTATCTGTATCAATATAATCCGCAGTTTGACACAATTCCTGAGCTGTTTACACCGATTGAATTGACGTCAACCCGGCACGACAATATGGAAAATACGATCCATTTATCACAATAGATCAAGCAGATCAAGTATGTTACGTGCAATATCCAACAATATTGAAACGTCGAAGAGAGGAGTGGTGGTCCGTAGTAAAGATCAAGCCACGAGGGATCATAAGCTCTGATGACAAAGAAGATCCGTTGCAACCCGATCATCCGCAGCCGATTCGTTTAATTGATACAGATCGCGAGGAGATTCTTGCGAGGAATGACATAGACGGAGAACTCATACGCGATTATGAAGACGCTGAACCAGAAGATGCTGAAGATGAAAACGGCAATGAATTCAATGAACAAGTGAAAGACGATTCGCCCATTGTTGAATCTACTGAAGAAGAAATATAAATACAATAATGTTTACTATGTGTAATACATGTAGATAATGTGTAATGTAAATGACGTATACCGTCAATGAACGATGTTTCACGTTTGATGTATGATGTGTAATCAAATATTCGAAATGTTAATACAATCGAACATGTTATATAAACGATGTTTGATGTATAACAAATTAAAATAATCTAATACCAATGTTGACGATTGCCCGTTGAAAATATTAACGGTTGTTGAACCACGAATTCGCACACGACACTTAGAAAAAATTTATGAATTTTCAACTATCCCAACGGACATCTGTTGGAAAGAGCTACGGATGACAGTTGGAATGTTATAAAGGTAAATTCGCACCCGACACTTAGAAAAAATTTCTGGATTTTCAACAATCCCAACGGTCATCCGTTGGAGGGAGCAACGGATGACCGTTGGAACGTCGTAAGGGTAAATTGACGCCACGTGTTTACGCTTGACGCCACGTGTTGAGGCCACGTGTTCTGTTCTGATGTTGTGTAAACACGAGTTAGAAATTATCCTAGTCCACTTCACCGCAAGTATACGGATCGTGTAGTACCAGGGTCGATCTCTGGGGACTAAGGCAGCCAAACTAAGAATAAAACTAAACTAAGACAATTAGAGATAGAAGGGGATATGATCCTAAATTCCTAAAACTAATCTAAATGGTGACAACGATACTAGGTTGGGGATAAAGTCGGATATGGCAAACACTACGGGTGTCCGGGATACCGGGAATCGCATGGATGGAACAACTGAGGATCATAGATCTATCAACTATTCTTGACAACAGGAAATTCATGCCCTAAGGTGAGGAGTGATTCTTTCGAGCCTAAACCTCCTAACCATGGATACGTGCAACCCTACCTTCCAACAGTGATTAACCCGTACCATGGCAGCATTACCAACACAATCATTATCCCTAAGATGACTAACCGACCGGTCAGATTCTCATTAGCCAAGCTTAATCTACAACTTAACAGGCCCGGATTCATTCTTTAACCTTACAGCAAAGTCTGAAATCCTATGTCGCTGAGCGGGCAGCACTAGCGTAAGAGTAATAATGCTAAGCGTAGAACCGTAAATCAAGAATAAATCAATAAATCTAAGCATTAACGCAAATCATTGTTCATCCAATACAAATCCGATATCCCTACTCGCAGTAGGGACTCTACTCACTCATGGAGAAAACAAAAGGTGAAGATAACATAACCCTATACATGATAGACTCTAAGGAATTCGATACCTCGACCTTCCCTATCGTATTACCGGTGTAAGGATTGATGCTTCTCCTCTTCTCCAACGTCTCCCGAGCCTTCCCAGATGTTTTTCCAGCCTTTCCTTGCCCTGTTCGTCGCCCATCTTGCTCTAGATCTGTTCTGTTCTTTAAATTCGGATGTTTGAATGTTAGATCGAGGTTGTTTCGAAATACACGGCCCGCTCGGGCACCAGTGTTGCCCGGTCGTGCAGAGGCTCGCCCGGTCGTGTTCCTTCATAGTGCCCGATCGGGTATCAAG
>CM071868.1:11604815-11654623 GCA_036759665.1 Gynandropsis gynandra
CCCCCGTGGGTAGTGCCCGACTCGGGCGAGAAAGACGCCCGATCGGGTGAATATCTAGGTCGCCCGATTGGGTGCTATTCCTAGCCCGATCGGGTAGATCGCAAAATCGCGACCTGCAGTTCGCGAATCGCAACCAAATCAGCCGAAACTACCCTGAATCTTCCTAAACAGACCTAAATCTAACCCATAGCAGTCCTAATCTCAACAAAGTTCATGAATTTACCTGGAATTCGCGATGAGAATTAGGAAATTTTCAGATTTTTGAGAGAGAGGGAAGAAGTTTCCGAGTAACCGAGCTCCAATCCTTTGAGGGTGAAACGGCGGCAATACCCAGCGGCTCCAGCGACTAGAATCCGACGTGAAAGGGTCGCAAATAGGGAGAGAAAGATCTCGGGTATTGATGAGAAGTGGATTGGCCGCTCGGGTTACTCGAAGTTATAACTTACCGTGCAGAAATTACGGTGCCCGATCGGGTATCTTGTTCTGCCCGATCCGGTATTCCCCTTTGATGACCTACCCGTTCGGGTCACGTGATGTCGCCCGATCGGGTCCTCCTAAACCTGAAATCGCCCGATCGGGTAATGGTGTCTGCCCGATCGGGTGTTGCTGCAAAAATCGAAAAATTAAACGAGGAAAACATATGCAGCAATAACCGATAGATCACTAGGTTCCTAAATCCTAAAATTTGTCTAATCCTAAAATAAATGAAAGGAAGTCCAAGAATATAGAAATAAAACGAAAGAGATGACTAAAAAGGATATGCTCGGGTTGCCTCCCGAGAAGCGCTTGTTTAAGGTCGCGAGGCTGACCAAACCACGCTACTCATCAGGTGGACGTCCTCGACGTCGTCTTGTCCGTAGCGTTTCGCGTGCAATATGTGCTCGATACGGTGTGGCACGTGAAATTGCCGAATTCCTTGCACGATCAGTGTTGTCGATCCTAAGATCGGTCATGGTGCTTTCTAAGTTCGGTGCTAGATCGTGCTGTCCATACATCCTGGTTGAGCTGCTCCTAAGTCCGGTTAGGCATTTGTCGTTCGTTTGCTTCAGCTTTTCTAGAGATGTTATGCGTCTGAGCCTTTCGGGTGAAGGCTTCATCTTTACCTTTGGAGCTTTGTCGATACCCCAATTATGAGTTGGACGTTTTGTGTGGCTTCTTGGCATCTCGGGATCGTTTGTGTACTGCCTTGCTCCGCAATTAGCTCGGCTTGTGTGGAAGTCATGGTTGGAGGATTCTTCTTTCTTTTCGTTGTTGAGCGGCTCGGTTGGTACCTTGTAGCTACCTTCCTCAACCGCTACGCGATTCAAACCTAAGGAATCCTTAAATTGAACTTCCTCACAAGTCTCCTCGGCTAAATCTTCCAAGCTGCCTTCGGGAAATACGAAAGGGCATGGTTGCTCAATCGTGTCCGCTAAGCTGAATTCTTCTTCTACCTCGGGTTGCTTCGTGTGATCATCAATGTCCGTAGCCTCATCCATTGTCGTGTTAGATCTATTTTCTCTTTCATTCAATGATGGACTTGGCTGATCTACCTTCTCACAATCCCATAGGTAAACTTCGCTGACATATCATGAGGATACAATTCTGAACTTTCCGATGCAACCTCTTGTGGTTGTGATGCCCCTTGTGCAAGTTCCGAAGCTTGCGCGTCCAATTGTCCAAATAAGTTGCCTATCTGCTCATTGGCGCTTTCTTGTTCCGCCTCCACTCCCATAAACAAATTTTTTCGATTCTCAATCAGTTCAAGGAGGTAGTTGTACGTGGCGGGATATTCGAGGGCTGCTACGGACTGAGTCGGGTATGGTTGAGGCACATAGGATTGATAGCTCTGGGTTTGGGGTTCCGTCCATGGCTGGAAATTCTCAAACGATTGTTGTGCATCCACCATACTCTCAGTGATCCTATACGGGATGTAGGCGTGATCGCTCCAATCGTGATTGTACGTATTCCCGTAAGGTTGATTGTAGCTGTCGTAGATCTCCTCTTCATACCCCAAGCGTTTTATTCCCATGATCGCTCTTAGTATTGCGGATGGTATAATTCGGAGAACTTACGACGAAACTCGGAAATCTGATATTTCAATTCAGCTATGTCGGCACCCGAAGAGTTGAATTTGTCCATGTTACCTCGTAAGATAAAGGACATCAAATTCGATTAAACTCTGTGAGGTAAATAATTTTTTTTTCGTTTTTTGACTCCATTAAAGGAAAAAAAACAAAAGCAAAAAGAAAAATACGAAAAACAAAAGAAGACTCCGGAAAGGACTAGATCTTAATCTAGGTAATACCTAGTCTAGGCCGTTATTAGTCCCCGACAACGGCGCCAAAAACTTGATGTTGTGAAAAAACGAGTTATAAATTATCCTAGTCCACTTCACCGCAAGTATACGGATCGTGTAGTACCAGGGTCGATCTCTGGGGACTAAGACAACCAAACTAAGAATAAAACTAAACTAAGACAATTAGAGATAGAAGGGGATATGATCCTAAATTCCTAAAGTTAATCTAAATGGTGACAACGATACTAGGTTGGGGATAAAGTCGGATATGAAAAACACTACCGGTGTCCGGGATACCGGGAATCGCATGGATGGAACAACTAAGGATCATAGATCTATCAACTATTCTTGACAACGGGAAATTCATGCCCTAAGGTGAGGGGTGATTCTTTCGAGCCTAAACCTCCTAACCATGGATACGTGCAACCCTACCTTCCAGCAGTGATTAACCCGTACCATGGCAGCATTACGAACGCAATCATTATCCCTAAGATGACTAACCGACCGGTCAGATTCTCATTAGCCAAGCTTAATCTACAACTTAACAGGTAATCTACAACTTAGCAAGTCCGGATTCATTCTTTAACCTTCCAGCAAAGTCCGAAATCCTATGTCGCTGAGCGGTCAGCACTAGCGTAAGAGTGATAATGCTAAGCGTAGAACCGATAATCAAGAATAAATCAATAAATCTAAGCATTAACGCAAATCATTGTTCATCCAATACAAATCCGATATCCCTACCCGGAGTAGGGACTCTACTCACTCATGGAGAAAACAAAAGATGAAGATAACATAACCCTATACATGATAGACTCTAAGGAATTCGGTGCCTCGACCTTTCCTATCGTGTTACCGGTGTAAGGATTGATGCTTCTCCTCTTCTCCAATGTCTCCCGAGCCTTCCCAGATGTTTTTCCAGCCTTTCCTTGCCCTGTACGTTGCCCCCCTTGCTCTAGATCTATTCTGTTCCTTAAATTCGGACGTTTAAATGTTAGATCTAGGTTGTTTCGAAATACACGGCCCGCTCGGGCACCAGTGTTGCCCGGTCGTGCAGAGGCTCGTCTGGTCGTGTTCCTTCATAGTGCCCGATCGGGTATCAAGCACCCGATCGCGTGGTTGAGCGGCCCGAGTCGTGCAAACTCTCGGGGCAATTTGGATGAACTAACGCCCAAGCGGGTATTGTCTCGCGCCCGATCGGGTAAGGCTACCCGATCTCGTTGCCTTCGTGTCCGGGTCGTGCAGGGTGTATGGATAAAACCCCGTAGGTTTTACCCGAGCGGGTGGTCTATGGTGCCCGACCGGGCACCCTTGTTTCCTTGAAATTTCTCTTTTCCGCTCATTGCTCGGGTGTTCCTTTGGCCGTCCGTCGCCTCGGGAATAGGCATTTCCAACGGCCATCCGTTAGAATTTCCAACGGACGCCCGTTGGGAATGCGAAACGTTGCGTCAATTTAATCACTCCGTTGGAAATTCTAACGGACGGCCGTTGGAAAATCAGATATACATATTGCGACGGAACTGTTCTTATTTCAACACCAAACCAAATCCAGATTTTCAAAAACATTAGAAAAACTTAGAAAAAATGAGGACTAGACGATTTATAGGATCGGGAGGCATGTTGGCCGGTTCCTCGGGAGCGCCTCCCCCGCCGCCACCACCACCATATCGTCCTCCGTCTCCAGTATCGGCACCACCGATATTTGTCGACGAGGACGATATGGTAGACATCGATGCATTGATCGATGATTTCGATGGGCGTCCAACCCTTCCGATCATCGATCCTGAACGTTCTCCTGGAACGTTATGGTAAATTGTTTATAATTGTATTTAATTTTGTTTAAATTTCGTAACTATTATCTAACTTTTTATTTTTGATATACAGGTTTGATGAGGTTATGGTAATTTTTTTATAATTGTATTGAATTTTGTTGTTTAAATTTAACTATTATCTAACTTTTTATTTTTGATATACAGGTTTGATGAGGAGGATGTGTTAAAACACACCAATAATACCATCATCCAAGGGTCGTTACAGGACGAGCTCTTCTACTCCTGGCAAGTGACGCCAGAAGTTGTGTGCCAGCGATGGTGACGCACTTTTATTGTAAGTGTGTAAATATAATTTAATTTTATATTTATTAATATATTTGAAAACTAATAATTTTTTAAATTTATTTGCAGCGTTCATACAGATGGCGTCGAACCCATACGTTGCGCATCTACACAGCGTGGATGCGCGACATGCAGGTTCGATTGCGCCTAATGATGAACGGTGCAAAGTGTAACTACTACGCCAACAGCAGCAAACCGCGATGGGCAACCGAAGCAGTGTTCAACAAAATGATTGAGCATTGGGAGTCCCCGGCATTCAAGGCCAAGAGCGAGAAGGCAAAAAAATCACTACGGTGAGAAGGTTCCCGGAGATGGTCCGCATCGCCATACTTCGGGATCAAAATCCTTCACGAAGAGAAAAAAAGAATTGGTAAAGTTTTAATTATTTAGATTTTTTAATTACTTAAATATTTATCTAACAAAATTCCTTTTATATTGTAGATGCAACGGATGGGAAAAGAACCGACTCTTCTTGAAGTGGTATTAGAAACCCACGCAAAGAAAAAGTCGGTTGTCGGGGAAGAGGCCGCCGAACCGGAACTCATCGATCCTCGAGTGGCCCGAACCGTGAGAGCTGTGACGGAGAAGAACACACAACAATCTCAAGCTTGTGGTTCAAGCCCCGACGACCTCAGTCCTTCACAAAAGGACCAAATTTATTTAGAGGTAAATATTATTATTTTAATTGTAAATTATTAATCAAATAATTTATTATAATCTAACATTACTCTTATTTGTCTTGTAGTCGGTGAGACCGTATAAGGGACGTTTATACGGTCTCGGAGCGCTTCAAAAGGACATAATCGAGGACGTCACGATGGTACCTCCATCGGTGCAAGAGAGTTTTTCGGAACAACGGCGGATCGAAGATCTCGAATCACAACTTCGAGAAACTCGAGCTCAAGTGGCGCAACAAACATCTCAAATACAACAATTGGAGAGCGTCATTGAGTTGTTGTCGGGCCAGGTGAGGGGATCAACACCGCAGCAAGAACCGGGGCTCGATTCGGATGCAACTCCGTCTAGAGGTGGTGGTGATGGCGGGGATGATATAGACGCAACCGACCTAAACGATATGTAATAGGAAATAGTTTTGATTTTTGTGTTTTGTAATATAATTTTAATATTTTTATTAAAAACTTTTTAGTTTTAAAAAAAATTTTAATTTTTTTTTTCAAAAGTTCCAACGGGCATCCGATGGAACTGCTAACGGTCATCCGTTGCACCGTGTTTCTTGCCAAATCGTTTCCCACCAGTTTGCAATGGACATCCGTTGGCCGAGCTAACGGGATTCCGTTGCAATTCATTTCTCGCCAAACCTTTCCCGCCAGTTTGCAACGGTCGTCCGTTGCAGTTTCCCGCGTTTCCCGCCACATGGCAACGGATGTCCGTTGCAAGAATGATTTTTCCCCGCCTAATTTTGCAACGGACAGCTGTTGCTTTCCAACGGCCGTCTGTTGAAAAAGTGCAACAGTGATCCGTCACAACGGTTTCCAACGGGCGTCCGTTACTGTATTTCCAACGGAGGATTCCGTTGCCAGTCCGTTGCAAATTTGTAACGGATATTATCCGTTGACACGCCGTCGCGAATTGCAATGAATCGTCATTTGCAACGAACTTTTCGCAATGGAAGGAAATCCGTTGGCGTCCGTTGGAAACGGCTGTTTCCAACGGATTTTGGGCACTTTCCAACGGATATGTCTGTTGGAAAGCGCCGGTTTTTTTGTAGTGGCTTGACTCGTTCCAGTCTTTGTGCTTTGGATACACAGTTTTTTGTCTTCAAGCGAATTGCGTTGGATCCAAGATCTCTTCCTTATCTTTCCCTCCTCCTTTAAAGGGAGTTGTCCTTAAATCCAATCCTTCAACTTACAGTAAACCAAGCTGATTCAGTAACTTTGAAAATCAATTGTACAATGGACTTACCTCGTAACTCGCTTTTGAAGGTGTTCGGGTTGATGTTTGTGATTCTAAAAGCTCCATCTCTCTGCATCAAAAGTTTCAATTTATGCCTTTGTATAAGCTTTTGTATAAGCTTTTTTGTATGCACATGCACCCATACCACTTATCCTCGTTGGAAGATTGTCCACACCACATCTGGTCCATTCTCTCTATCTGGTGGTTCCTTCTTCTGGAAATTGTCTCAAGAACCCTCCAATGAATTAGGAACAAAGCAAGATACAAGATGAATTGATTTGTTTAAGAAACAACACTTCTTTATGCATAAGCACATTCATCGGTTGAGATAGAAAGTTCATAGTCTCTCTCACACTCAAGGAAAGAAATTTTATCCTCATGAGTGTGCTCTCATAGGCCTTTGTATGGGTTTCTCTCAAGATCTCACTATTTTGTGGTGATATACCTCATGTTCACTCACATTCTCACACATATTTCATCCCTTAGTAGTTGCTCATTCATGTCGTATAATTCCATGGCTTGTCGCACTATAGGTGACTCGTTCTATCCTGCCTCATGTTCCTCTCAACATTAACCCGAGTTGTGAGATATATAGTCATCCTTTTGTACCATGTCATCCTCTGATTCTATGACACGTTTGCCATCTGCCTATACCAACATTATCTGCTCGTTTGGACAATTTTTGGTGCAGTAACCTCGACTGGTACCTTTCGCTCTCGGTCTGGAGGTCTCTTTGCAAGAGCCCTCTAACTTTTTACTCCCTTGCACCAATCATTGTGAATGTTGATTTGCTTCTTTAAGGTATTGAGAGGGTGCAAATCGATGTCTAATATTGTACATATATCACTATTGGTTTCTCTCCATACCATTAACGTGAACGAGTGAGATGATTCCAACATACAAGCGTGTAGTCAATAAATTTCGTCAATGACAGCTTTACTTTTGTAAGTTCAAAATACAAATAGAAATTGAAAACCGTATTAGTTTTACTCTCCCACTCTAAGTATGCTTCTACATCTCTTCGTCCAATGTCGTCGTCGATTATGTTTTGTGCTCGTTGGTTGGGCCTCTATGGATGACCATAACATTCGTCTCGTTCTCATCCATATCTATGTGGTACGAGTTACAAGTTGCATTTAGTTCCCTCCATTGTTATTCTTGACAAACCCCACATGTTGTTTCTTTCACTTGATCGCGTCGTTCGTGGGCGATGATGAATTCCAACATCTTTCTTTTGAACTCGTCCATCACCAGTTGCAACTGTGTTTGCAACTGATGATGCAAACACAGAAGAATGTGAAATAATAAAAGATGAATGAAGCTCACAATCTTTCAATTGAGGTATTTTCACTTGATTTTATACTCTCTCGCCTCTTTTTCCTCGATTTCTCCCTTTCAAATTAGTTTAGAACTCAAGAACGAGTCGAAGTAAAATCCTAAAAAAAATTAAACTAAATCTAAACGTTACAAATATATAACATCGACACTACATTTAAATTTTTTTAATCTACACTTACTTCTATTTTCTATCTAATTTTTTCTATTTCTTTCTATCCCTTCCTTTTTCTTTTTTTCTTGTTTTTTCCTTTTCTCTTTTTATTCTTTTTTTTGTAATTTTTTTCCCTTTCATTTTCTTCCCTTTTAATGTTTCCTTTTATTGTTTCCTTTTTTTTCATTTTTTTCCTACAAGAAAAAAAAATAAACTAAACTAAAATGAATTAATATATTAAAATAAAAAAATTGATAGAAAAACGTAAAAACTGTGAACTGATACCATTTTATATGAACGCAGACTGACGTTCTTTTTTTGGATAGATGAGAACACACTGAAATGCCCTAATAACTCGATAAAAAAAATTGGAACTTCTCTTTCTTAAGAAAGGACAACCCAAACCCCAACTATAATCCGAGAAGAAAATTCTAGACTCAGCGAATGATATCACAACACTTGTGATCTAGTTTTGATAAGTTGGCTAACAATTAGATTCTCTCCAAGAGTTTGATAGCTAAATCTCAAGAATTAGCAAAAGAAAGACAATCTCTATTGATGAAAACTTGGTTAAGATGTCATACAATGGGTCCTCTATTTATAAGGAATAAAAAATAATAGAAAATTGACAAAGTAAAGTAACATAACAAATCTTGGTAAAATCGCTCGGTCTATCGCCGCATAAGTCTTAATCTTAAAATCCCGAAAAATAAAGTATGTTGGTTCAGAGAAAATGCTCGAGTCGAGCAATTTTTTCTTAGCCTGCGCATTGTCTTATCCTCCAGTTTCTTGCTCCTCTCGGTCTTCCCTCCTTGTAAGGACCTCTTGTAGGCTTTATTAAATGTTTCTTAACACCCTAATTGGGTCGTTTATCAATTTGCATGAACACATCTCAAAGTTCCTTTGCCTTACCCCTTATTGTTTGTCCTCATACGACTTATCAAAAATCCAAGATCTCGATCACATCACTCTCCATATGTTTGTGTGAAGCCTCAACCCACTAATCTTGTTTTGCAGGGCTTAATGTCTCAATTTTTGTGGAATTTAATTTTGTAGACCCACTTGCACTTTATCGCCTTATTCCCTTTTGAGAGTTCGACTAGGTCTCACATCTTGTTCTTTTTTCAGGGCTAAAACCTCGTCATCTATATCTTTTTTTAATTCATGAATGAAGTGAGCTTCCTCATTGTATGAGGGTTCCTTAACATTTTCAATTTTACTAACAAAAACTTAATGATCATTAACGATGTTAGAAGTTTCTACGATAAGAAAAGTGGTTTTAGAATAATAGATACGAGGGAATCATTAATTGGTGGCTCTTCCTCGTTCTCTTCCTCGAAGAACCTGCAACTTAGTGGATCTACTAGTGTGTTCTATATGTGGTACCCCTTTCTTTTGTTTTTCATGATCGGTCGGATAATTAACTTGTGACATTGAATGGATAGTGATCTTTATTCTTCTCAGCATTATTGAATTGAATTTGACCTACATTATATCTAGAAGAACTCAAAACATTTGTGAGTTTGCTATAGTTTCAACATTATATCAATGTTTTTGTAAATAGAAGATTTGACTTTTATCAAATTTATTTTCCTCGATACATTGATATGTCTAGTCTCGGGATGGTAGAATTTATGTCCTTTGTTACTTGATGAGCAGTCCACGAAGATGCACTTGATACTCTTGGACTCGAGCTTGCTTCGTAGTGCCTTATTACGAAGACATAAAAATACACTTGAAACTGTTAAATAATCCAGATTGGATTTTATATTTTTTAGAGCCTTATAAATAGTTGCGTCATTTAGGCATTTAGTTAGAACTATGTTAGTAACATGACATGTCGTTATGATGGTATCTTCCCAAAATTTGACTTGTATGTGACGATAGAACATGATTGTGCAAGAAAATTTAATGAGATTCATTTTCTTTCATTCGAGTAATTCATTATGGTGTGGAGTATACAGATAGAGGTTTGATGCACAATGTCTTGATCTGTTGGATGATTATATTTTTCATGATCGATTTGATGATTATCTTGCAACTTATTGAATGAATAGTGGTCTTTATTCTTGTCAGCATTGTCGACTTGAATTTGACCAACTTTATATCTAGAAGAACTTAAAAAATGTGAGGTTTGCTATAGTTTTAACTTTATATCAATTTATTTTGTAAATAGAAGCTTTGGCTTTCATCAAATTTTACTTTCCTTGATACATTGATATGTCTAATCTCAGAATGGTAGCATTTATATCCTCTTTGACTTGATGAGTAGCCCACGAAGATACTATCATACTCTTGGACTCAAGCTTGCCTCGTAAGATCTTATTTACGAAGACATAAAAAATGAAAACCAACACTTTTAATCCAGATTAGATTTAATATTGTTTAGAGCCTTATAAGTAGTGGCGTCATTTAGGTATTTAGTTGGAACTATATATGGTGATGTCGTTATGATGGCATATCCCCATAATTGGACTTATATGTAACGATAGGACATGATCGTGCGAGCAACTTTAATGAAATGCATTTTCTTTCGTTCCACTGATTCATTATGGTGTAGAGTATACAGATATGAGATTTGATGCACGATGCCTGGATCGGTTAGATGATGGATTTTTCATGAACAGTTGGATGATTATCTTGTGACTTATTGAATGGATAGTGATCTTTATTCTTGTCAGCATTGTCTACTTGAATTTGACTTACATTATATCTAGAATAACGGAAAATATTGTTTTATTTTGCTATAGTTTCAGCTTTATATCATTTTTTTTTACATAGAGGCTTTGGCTTTCATCAAATTTATTTTCCTCGATACATGGATACGTTTAGTCCCACAGATGGTAGTATTTGTACCATTTTTTACTCGATGAGTAGCTCACGAAGATGCATTTGATATTCTTGGACTCGAGTTTGCTTCGTAAAGACATAAAAAACACACATGAAAACTTTTAAGTAAATCCATATTTTATTTAATATTGTTTAGTGCCTCATAAGAAAGGGCCTCTTTTAGGCATTTAGTTGGAACTATATTGATAACATGACATTTCATTATGAAAGAGACTCAAATTGGATCAATATTTATTGTAAACCTAATTGGTGCATCTCCCCAAAATTGGACTTGTATGTGACGATAGGACATGATTGTGTGAACAACTTTCATAAGATGCATTTGTTTTTTGCTTGACTAATTCATTATGTTATGGGATATATATATATGATTTGATGCATGATGCTTCAATCTTTTAAAATTTTTCCGAATTGATAGATCGTATATTCTTTTTCGTTCTGCGACCAAAACACTTGATATTGGTTTTGAACTAACTCACTACATAATTATAAAATGTACTAAAAGTATCTAAGACAACACTTTTAAAAAGTTGGAAAATTAATCTAAGTATATTTTATTTTTCATCAATGAAATTTATTAATTATTTTCCTAGGTAAGGGTGATATCTAAACTTTTAAATATATTAATGAAATTTACTAAATATTTTCTCTCGGTAAAGGTGATTTTTCATCAATGAAATTTACTAAATATGAAATTTTTTTGTCTAAATATTATTCAAAATAATTTTGTTATCTAACAAAAGCAACACTAAATAATACTTGAAAATCTAAATAAACTTAGTCAAAATACATTTTCATTCAAGAATTAATCGTAATCTTTATGGATCGCAATCTATCACATATCAATACATGAATCAATTTATTTATTAGGTTTGAATATTCGAACTAGTCGCACATTTTTTGTAGGCCGACCAACCCACCCTTACCAGAATATAAACTAACTCAAACTGAGCTAAGTTCAATTTTATTTCTGTAATCTACTTCCAAACTCTATTTACACTAAACCTAAACTGAACCCGAAACATTTGATTCCTGTTTTTGTTCATAGAGCCCACAAAACTGGAATGCTGCAAAACCAATTAGATTCTGTAAAACAAAACCATACCGATGCAAATAATTCGACTGGATTCAGTTCAGTACGACGAGCAACAGAAACCATATTAGGCCATCATCATCACCATCAAGCAAACTGTGACTTCATTTATAACTAGACAACACACAAGGCAAATTTCTTCCTATGTAAAAGATTTCAAATCAAAGAAATCATTCAAGATCATTGAAAAGGATGAGAAGCCAGGAAAATATATTGCTATAACTCCAATACATCAATGAAAATGCATAATCACAACGAACAAACGAAACCTTCATAGACAGGATACGCTTATGAAAAGGTAAACGATAGGGGGAAAGTCTATACGACATCAAGGGCAGCTGCACATACATTCCATGTACTGATGAACAATATCCAGAAAAACGTTGCATCTCCAAACTGAATTTCTGTAACTATTTTACCCAAAACTCTGCAGACAATATCCAGAAACCCTTGCAGAGTTTTCACAGATCAACCATGAGTATTAACAGCCTCCCACACCAAATTCTTAGGTACAGGTTTGGTCCAATCCTGCGCCTGCATAGCTGCGGATTTAAGAATGTTGACAGTCATGACATTAGCCTTCCAGAAAGATGCGCAATTGTATGGCAAATTATGCTTCTTGCACAGTTCTTGAACAAAGGGCGAAATCTTCCGCAGTTGGCAACGGGGCAACCTTGGGAACAAGTGGTGCTCAATCTGAAATTGCAAACCCCCATGAAACCAATCCATCCATTCAGAGCACTTTATATCTAGAGTTCCTCTCGTTTGCTTCTCGAACCAATCGTTACCATTAGGTGGTCCTACATAAACATCTGAGGAGAAATGATTCAGACAGAACTGAACATGTTGGATTCCTGTCACTGAGAAACTCGCTATCACGAACATCACTCGTTCACCCCAATTGGGCAGACAAGAAACAAGCAAAGGATACCAAATCCAGAACACGAGAAGCCCGAGAAACTCGAATCCTCTACCAGAAACTTTCTTCGCAGAGAACAATAGCAAGAAAGACTGAGCAAACAGATTGATTCTTGCGAAACACATTACTGGGTAAAACGTCAAATGCTGATAGCTGATTAAGAACCGAGAAACGGTGTCGAAGTTCATCTTTCTCTCGTAGAAGTACGATCTCAAGGAATGAAAAAGGTTGGAGGATACAGCAAAGAAGGGCATGTGTTGGAGATCAGGATCGAAGTCAAGACTGTTGCAAGCTATGTGATGAGCGTTGTGGTTTCGTTTCCACCAAGCAATGCTGATACCTGCTAGACAATTACCAGTCAAGATCTGCACAAATCGATTCATCTTCCGGTTCACCATAACCTGGTAATGCCCAGAATCATGACCAATCCAACCACTCTGAATCCACAGAAATCCCATTATACCACCGCAAAGAAGATGAACCCAAACACTCTCAAAGCACAAGACGCCATAAACAGACAACGAAAACATGACAGCGATCAAGCAAAGCAGTATGAAGACGCCATGGCCTTTCTTCTCGAACAAACCCATCTTCGAGAACTCGGACGCGAGCCTCCTGTAATCCTTGGACACATCTGAAACAGCGTAATCTTCGAGATAATACCCAGTGAAGAACCTGTTCAGATGTTGCCAAGCCGTGCCTGGGTGGTTCGCGATGAAAGCGTCGGTGACATCTTGTCCGGCGAGGTTGAGAAGCGGAAGCTCGCCGCCAGGATGTCCATCGACAGCCCAGCGAGTGACGTCATAGACCTTACCTTGAATCGAGATCCAGAGATCTCCATCTCTGTTGTGTTTCTCAAGCTGGGTTCTTGAAATGTACCTATTCGTTTCCGCCATTGATGCGAAATGTGAGGAGGTGAACCCAGATGAAAGATCTCGCTTTCTGATACTGGGATCTCAACTGGGTATTGTGGATTTTAATGGAAGAGGAAGATAGCAATTGAGTGGTTTTTCTAAGGTTTAATATCCCAAAACAATGGCTCCTTTTATTTTTCTGAATTAAGAGAAGAAAATGGGAAATATGGAATGTGTGTTTAGTTTACACCAAAGCAGCAGAAGCGCCACAATATTATTATTTTTTAAAAAAAGGAAAAAACAGATCAAAATCTTGATGCATGCATATAGTGTGTGACCCCAAAAACAATATATTAGTCAATAATAAAATTAAAATATATTTTTCCAAGATACCACGTTTCTGGGTAATGTTTTAGCCTGTTAGAAATAAAAATAATTGTGGTATAAAATCAAAGAAAATGCGAGGTGTAATTCTGATCTGACACTAATTTCAAGTCGAATACTTCCACTGTTGCATGATTAAGAATAATTTGAATCATAATTGGTAAAAATAATATCGTTTACTACTAAGATTTTCATCTTTATTTCATTAGGAAGTATTTCTTTTTCTTTTGTTTTACCATAAATGAATCCACAGAAATAGTACGAACTCATTTTTATAACTAATTATCTTTATATAATGATACATTGAATGTTTATTTAACTGATCACCAATCTACAATAAAACGTTTTGGGTCTAATTGTTTTATGCATATTTTTTTGGTAACATGACCATATTTAGTATTCGAATTAATGATTTGTTATACGGCCAAGAAAAAGGAATCCAAGTGGTCCTGTATTTCTATATACTTGTTTTCTTGTGATTTTTGAAATGAAAATGATAAAGAATTACTTATTTTTGGTTAATTAAGATGTGAAAATAAATAAATTTGCAATATTGAATATTATCATTTCAAAATTTAGTATAATTTACGATTTAATCCATCGGTTATCAAAATAGTTCGATTTAATTATAATTAATAAAAATAGGATTAAAATAGAATTTTAATTTTAATTGATTGTGTTATTTTGATTTTATAAGTAATTTGTTATATAAAGTTGTAAATGGAAACAACATAGAAATCATCAAATCAAATTTATTATATTTTATAAAATAAAATATATTTATTAAAAAATCCTTAAATAGTAAAACATATAAGATAAAGATGACTTTATTTAATCTCAATTAGTTAATTTTTTTAGATTTCTAAAAAAATGATTAACTAGATTTATCCAGTTGGTAGCTAAAATAGATTAAATCCAATATATATATTAATTTTTATATGGATGGATTATTTTAAATATATATTGGGACCGAAATAGTTGATACTAGCAATGATTGTACAAAAGCCAAAATAGTACGTATTAACAAACACCGAAGATTATCAATGTGCCATGTGAATGTGAGACAATGACTATGAGAGAGAGCGGAAGAAGAATATAATTACTAACGTAATAAATTTATTTATTCTGAAAGCGATATATCTTTTTGCAATCTGTTCGAATATATTTATCAAATAAAAAGATTGTACGAATATGCTAATGCTCGATCCTACCATAAGAGATGCGGCGTTTGATACGACGCCGTTTCGTTTTTCATTATTCTCTTTTGTATAGAAAATAAGCTGTGAATGTTGTTTACCAAGCGAGGTAACCGGATTCCGGTCGACTTAACGGTTATATTAATAACTTTATGTGAAATTGAAATCGAAAATTAAGCAATTTCGTGTAGTTTCGATTTCGGTTTTGTCTTACAATGTTATCATGTTGTATGGAATTTTTTAATATTCATTTCAAAATTTTATAGAATTCGAATTTGATTTGGTAGCCGAGGTTTGGTTAAATTAAGATTTTCTTGATTTTTAAAAACTTAATTGAAATTGAAAGCAAAATAGAAAAATGTACACTTTCCTCCAGTTTGGATTTCGGTTTTAATTATAAAAGAAGTAATCACTTTTTTATTATCAGTTCCAGTTTGATCTCGTTTTTAATTAATTCTTGTAGTCAATTTATATATAAACTATTTATAAACGAAGAAAACAATTTGCACGTGGATATTCCATTGAAGCCCAATAATTAAAGCAAAAACATGTATATTATAGATATGTCTATTGTTCGATGATGGTGCACAAATTTGGCCCTTGTATATTATGTATATGTCTGAACCCTAATATCCATGAAATATTTATTTTTGTTATAATTATTTGATAATTTCGTAACTTGATGAGCGCTCGAATGTACTGGACAAAGGCATCTTTCTCAGCCGGCATTGCATTCATGGACGATGATTTTAAAAGTTGAATATATAATTATTTTCAAATTTTAATGTACGGGAGGGTTTCCATCTGTCCTAAAATTGATGAAACATTCGTTCAAGATAAACATTAATATCCAAATTTACTGATTATCCAATCTCATGCGTGTAAACACATAAATTTGTTGGTGAGTATTGGAGAATATTTAGAATCTACATTGAGTGTTGGTGAGTATTGAAGAATACGGAGGGTTTATATTTTGTCAAACTTATAATATTGTTATATTTTCAATATAAATTGAAATATGATAATTGAGTTAATTTATAATTCTATAGTTTTGTTTTTGTATCTCAATTCTATTTAGAACAATTCTTGTATAAATATATTTGTTGAGTCTTGTATAATTGAGTTAATAAAACCTAATGTTATTTTGGTTTGCTAACATTGGTTAGGATATGCACTATGAATTTCAATATATGGTATTTGACAACTCTAAACTCTTGATTTAATTTGTGAAATTAGTTAGGTTCATCCTCATATTTGATATAGTATTAGAGTTCGGTACGTCTCAATTTAAATATGTCAATGTTAAACATTCGATTATGACACTACTAGAAATTAACGATTTAGGGACGAAAAAGAGTAGTCCGTAAACGAACTTCGCCAAAAAAATACCATCCGTAACTTGTATGCAAATATGGACATAAACCTCAGTCCGTAAACCGTTCGTAATTCCGGACCACAGGGTCGTCTGCAAATCGACGGGAAAGACGACAATATGCGGACAGAAGATTCATCGAGAAAACATCGCAAAGTAGGACGGTCGCGACCCGCTTGCAATTTTTTAAAAAATCAAAAAATAAAAATTTATAATAAAATTTATAATTTTAACAAATAAATAATTCATTAATTAATGTTTACACATAATTAACGTATATTACAAATTTGTCGGTAGTATTTTCCGAATTGTCGTAATCGGAATCATCGTTCTCGCACGCATGTCAATCGATGGAAGACATTTTTTGCCTTTAACATGCTCATGAAATGTTGATGTCATCTTTCTAATCGTTGAATACGTCTTTCGGATTCTTGTTGTGACTTGAGCAATTGAGATACGGTATTTTCACATCTTGTGGTCTGTCGTTTTTTCCTTACATTTGGAGAAACTTGAATGTTGTGATGTCATTCCTCCAAGACAAAAAATGTGATGTATATACGGTGTAACTTGATGTGAAATAAATATCAAAATTTAATTACAATTATAAATAACAAAGTTATACTAAAAAGTAATAAATTTATCTCGAGATACAACTCGTTGTATTCTTCCTCACTAAGACAAGGTTGTGTTCCATCTTCTTTCGGTGGAATTTGGGACACTAGTTCCAATGCCATATTCTGAACATCTTCATAAACACGTTTTGCTCTGACATCTACGCACGAAACGTTAGACTTCTTAATGTGCGTATGTTCTATAGCAATTCTACATATGACGGTTCAGATCCCTTCTCTTTCGTCTAAAACAAATTTTAAATACATATTTTTAATATTAATCAAATGTAAGTTGTATAAATTCCTAAACAAAATTATAAATCTTACCAAATCTTCGTAAATTTCTGCAAAAAATGAGAACCAGCAGTATGTGTACGCGCTCATCCCGTATCCTTCTTTATCAAAACGACGAGATCGATCATGATTATTTTCGTAAATGAAAGAAAAAACTTCTGTAAACATAATTTTTTCGTAAATTAAACAGTTAAGCTCGAGTTCTCTAATTTGACTATATTCGATAATCCGTTCAAAATACTTAGTCGGTACTAAATTCGGTAGATGTAGCTATCGAGGCAAAAAATATTTCTCTAATATTCTATATATGATAATGGCTCGATTACCTCGGGGCTAGGTGTATTTATGTTTATGATTCTTGGATTCTAAAAACTATTATCCTAAATTCAACATAAATGCATACTAAATTATCAATGCCTCCTCCAAAAATAGATTTGGCACTATTCTTGGTGTCAAACTAATCTGAAACAAAACAAACATAACAGATAAAGAAAGAAAAAGATTGGACGCATAACCTCAATATCACTAATAGTAGTAATGTATTTGTGTTAATCGTGTTTTTTTATGTTCCATCTCATTTTGGCTGATGATCAATCGATGATGTACATACTCAGATCGGGATCTGAAACATAATCATAGAAAGAATGAGAAATATTAAATACCATACATTAAAATAGAAAATTAAACATTAAAGACCCTACTACATTCTACTAAAAATGAAAAAAATAAATAGAAGTAGATAAATGATGTGTCATTTTTTTTAAGAATTGACATTGGTCCATGGCTCGAAACATCTCAGTGCATTGCCGAAGTGAGTCCAGAATTTGCTAGTGGGTCTCTCAGATCTCTTCTTGTAGCTCTGTATACTCTCTACGCCCCGACTCCTTATATACTATGTGGCAGGGACGAGGTACATCTTATGGCCCCACCTCTTAATTGAATGGTGGTGGTGATAACTAAGCGGTATATTAAACGATCTCTATGGTGTTTACGGCGAGAACCTTTGGATCCTATAGATTGTTCATCCATTGAGCCTCTATAAACCTGAGTTACAATCCCTCTTTAGTGAGGGAAGGAAGGAAATGATTGCTTATTATCATTCACTGCTCGCAATTCCCTTCTCGTAATAAATCTAATAATTCTTATTGTCCTCCATATATACGTGCATCTTAACTCTGAGCGCGAAATAGTCTAGTGTGTAAGATCCCTCTACCTCTTCATCGTTGTAATGTTTGTGTTAATATCTAAACATTAGGCGATGAATAATACAATACCTCCAGTGTTGGTCGACACATCGTTAGGCTCCTTGCTGTTGACAAGCTTCTAAATATGTTGTGCAATGAATGATGATCAGTCAATGACTCTAAATCTCTAATCATAATCTCTATAAAGGTGCTGGAGTCTCGAAGTCTCGAAGCACTACGAGAGAATATAGAGCTCGTGATGATGGAGTGAAAGTACCTTAGTGCCAGATGTTGGATCCAAGTGGCCTTAGTCTAGGTGCTTGCGTAGTCTTTTACTTTTATAATCTACAAGAGAATCTTTTACATGATAGTTATGAAGATACGAGAACCTTTCGAGCCTTCATTCTCTATCCCTTAGATTCGCTCGAGTCCTCCATGCTAATGTGTTACTCTTCGTTTTGGAGAAAATAATCCATGAAGGCATCGTCTACATGTTCTTCCTCTGGGATGTAACTCTCAATTGATGAGAAAAACTCCAACGTAAGATGTCAGTAGGCCAACATGATAATGAATAACACCTTCTGTCTGAGTAGGCTTATGAGCTGGTCCAACTGACTTTGTGGGAAAACAAGGAGGATCAGAGTCCTTGTTGGTGGAATCTCCTAAATCGTCGTTTATGCTCCTAACATCTATAACATAGAGATCCAGATTTTTTATGCGACTACGTGATCATCTGCGAAGCAGTGATCGACTTAATGTGGCAAATGAGCCTAATCTTAAGTGGGTTAGAGTGGTAGATGATGAATCTTTGATTTATGCATGCTCTGGCATATGTAAAATATACAATTAGATCATATGAGGTCACATAAAATAATAATAAGCATCAAAATCTAGAGCGTAGAAATCAAACATGCTGAAAAATTTAGGTTTGACTCGATAAATTGCTCGACCCGAGTGGTTTCATCACATTAGGTTCAACCCTAATCCTACCCAAGCGCTAAATCACCTATCGTCTTCTACCCTTACAAAATCAATTAGTCGCTAAATGCAGTGCTCAATCAAGCATTGTGCGATAAAGCCCTAGAATATGAACATAAACACTCATTTTTCGCCCTAAAACTAGAAGACCCTCTTTACAGGTTTAATGACATGAAGAATATAGTTTTTTTGACCTACCTTTATAGTTTGTAAGAAAAATTCAAAAAATATTTAAAGGGTGATTCTCGGTTTTGGATTCGGTTCTTACTCACAAGCAGAACAAATGTCCATTTTCCAATGATATACGATGACGAAGAAATCAAATACGAATATTTCGAATATTTTATCTATCCTAGTTTCAACTATAATTTATATAATTAAAATATCTTTTAAATAGAGAAACTTTATTTTTATTTCTTTTTTATATATCGGCTAATTTCTTGGTTTTGTTATATTTTTTCTTCACAAATTATTATTAAAGCTCTTCCATATATAATGGCTGAAAATTTTATTTGTGTTCTTGTATTCTTTGGGATGAAAAGTTAAAATCATGGCTGAATTTGGTTGAGAAGTATTTTGCCGAAAACAAATATACTACAGACCTAAAAAAATTGCATTTCGCATACGGATTCATCAATGAAGAAACTTTAACTTGGTTTCATGAAGGGCATTCTTCATTTTATAATTGGTGGAGATTCAAGATGACTCTCATGGTAAGAATCAGAGAATTTTCTACACACGAATGCTGGAGAGACATGGTCGAAGAATGGCTGAAGAATTGGGAGTTTAAATGGTAATTGTTCGACAGGGAAAAACGAGAGAAACACAACAGCATAATAGTTTATGGTGATGGGTTCGGCCATGAAGCAGTCCTTGGTGTTGGTAGGACTCCTTTTGTTCTCAAAGGAGGTTTTACATTTTCCAGAGTTTTTGATGAAAGAAAACATGGGTTTGTCATCGGAAACTGCCCGGGTGGGCACAATAGTACCCGACAGCAACACCAACACAAGCAGGCGCAACGAATGCGTTTAAGGTTCTCAGAAAGGTAGACGACATTGTTAGCAACAAATCTATGAAATAAGAACAGAGATAGTGCCAATGGTTGATTCGAGGAAACCACCCTCCAAACTATATATTCCCAATGTTTTCTGATACATAGTTGTAACAATGGTCATCTCCTTTATACAACCAACCTTAGAGTAATATCGTAAATATATAAAGGGAAATAAACATATGCATTATCTAGGTTGTTATCCAGGTTGTTAGGATTGCTTTGATAAAATATTCTGGTTGTTGCTAGGGGTGGTGAATCCGGGTTTGAGTTCGGACTCCTTGGGTTTCGGTTCAGATTCTTCGGGTTTTGAAAAAATGGACCCGAATTGAACCCGAATGTTTTCGGTTCGGGTTCATTTCGGGTTCGGGTTGTTCGGATTCAAAAGCATTGGATATTTGGAGTTTTTTGGGTAGTTTGGGTTATTCGGGTTGTTCGGGTTATTGGGGTTCGGGTTTTTCGGGTATTATACATAATTTGGGGTTATTCGGTTTTAGAATTATTTAGATAATTCGTTTTTAATAAAAAAGTAAAAATAAAAATATCAAATGTAACATAAATATACTAGTATTTTTTTAGTATTTATATAACTTTTTTAAAAAAATTAAATTATATTTTTATAATTTTATTTTTAAAATTGGGTTGTTTGGGTTGCTCCGGTTCAACCCGAACCTGAACCGGATCGATCGAACCCAAATAGGTTTTAAAATTTGAACTTATATGGGTTCTTAGGGTAACCCATATTCTAAACGATTCGGATCGGTCCGATTTGGGTCGGTCCGGATAACCAGGATTGGCCACCTCTAGTTGTTGCCATCACTTTCCACATCCCAGTTCCTCTTCTTAGTCTTCTTTCTCTTCCACATCGACTCCCTCCTCTTCCCTTGCGATTCCTTTGCTGATTTTTTCCTCTTCTTCAGCTGTCTCTGTTGGCTTCCTTCTATTCGAACGTTTTTTCTTATTCAATTGGGCAAGATGTATTGTGAGTCTATCAAATACTCGCCCCTATGAGTTTCACCTTGTCTTCAAGGTGAAAATCTGGAAACATCTTGTCTAATTCGCTGCAAAACTCCCATGTAGCTTCGGATTCACTAAGACCCTTCCACAACACTAGAACTTTCTTGTTCGTACACTCGAAATTGTCCCTGATTTCAAGCACCATCTCCGGTTCTAGTTGAAACCTCATATCCTCATCAATGGCAGTAGGTAGTTCTCTTTCCTTCGAACATTCGGAGTGGACTTCTTTGAGTTTTGATACATGGAAAATGGGTTGTATAACACATCCCACCGTCAAGGCCAGCTTTTATGCCACAAGTCCAATTCGCTGGAAGATTTCATAGGGTCTGTAAAACCTTGTGGCCAACTTTGCATGTCGAGAAATCAAACTTACTTGACATTATGGTCTGTAAAACCGTGTGGCCAACTTTTCATGTGGTCAAGAAATCAAACTTAATAGACGATATGGTTTAATCTTTAGGTATACCTTCTGCCCCACATCAAATTTTACGGGTTTCCTATGTTTGTTCGCCTTGAACCATCTTTTGTTATGCTCGAATCATATTTTTATCGAACTTCCTCCGGTACTTCCCCGCGTCCTCGTAACACCTGCTCTAAATTCAGATCAGTCGGGGGAGTGTCTTTAAGTTGAATCTTCCGGGGGTTCTCTCCCATACAATACCTTGAAGGGAGAGGTTTTGAGAGCTGAATGGTAGGTGGTATTATTGGAGTACTCGGCCCATGTTAGCTACGATGCCCAAGACCGCGGCTTGTCCTCGGTGAAATACCTTAGGTATGTTTCTAGACAGTGGTTCAGAATCTCCGTTTATCCATCCGTTTGAGGATGGTAAGTGATAATATGCAATCTGTCATAGTATTTCCATGATTCCTAGGTTTAGTTTTGATATGATTTCTTGGACTTCACTGAGTTATTAAGTATATTTGAGGACTTTTTCTACGATTTCGTGTTTTTTGTAGGAAACAAAGACATATGAAGCAAACATGAGTGATTACGGCAAATCTACCCGAAAATGTGACCAATTGATAAGATACAATACGTGCACGACCACGGAACCAAACAGAACACCCTAGCATCGAGTGAATGGAGCGAAAACAGCAAGATAACACAGCCCACTCGGGCTTGGAAGAGGCCCCACGCGGTCTGCAACTCCAGCAAGTTTGCACGACTCGGGGAGGCTTGGAGCATGCACAGATTTGGCTGAAGAACCCGACCCCGTGTGGGGTGGCTAAGTTGCCCGCGCGGGCTGCCATGACCAGAAAAGTTTGCCCAGGTCGGGCTGATGAAGAGCCCGCTCGGGCTGGAGGAAAACACTCACCCCGCGCGGGTTGAGCATGTGCCCGCGCGGGCCACCTTTCTCTCAACAACTTGTTTTGAATTTTGAACGGCCTGAATTTTAAAGGGAACCAAAGGGGGGAGCCAAGAACAGACTGGAAAAGGGAAGAGAACAAGGATGCAAACATGACCAAAGGAGAAGAGAGAGAGCACGACCGAAGAAGGAGACTTCGGGGAACCGAAGGATTCGTCGGAGGTCACGCTCGGAGGATAGAGAAGATGAATACCTTACTGCGTTTGTATTTGTTTCTCTACAACTTCTGAGTAGTTCTCATTATCACGGGTTAGGGATGCCATTGTAATGGATAGTTTGATTCGTTAATACTTGATTTCAGTTTTGTTCAATCGTATGGTTCGACAGATTATAGATATGTACGTAACGCGTTCGTACTTTGTTGATTTCATGTTTGAATCAGACTAGATCCGTTCGAGTGAGATTAGACATGTTTGAATGAGATTAGAGATTCGTCTAGGCATCGAGAGAGTCAGACTTGAGTCTCGGGATTATCTTTTGAATGAATTAGATTAATAACAATTTGACCGATCGGTTAATCTATTTAGGAACGATAATAATCGAGGTAGAACTCCCATTGTTTGTCACACATTTAGGTTGTAGATTTATTGCATCAGAAAGTGAGTACGTTTATATCTTAGATAGAAGATTTAGGCTCGGGAGAGTCATTCAGTTTATAGAGGTTGAGTTCTCATCCGATATTAGAGGTCGAATTCTCTATCGTTCTTCATGCATCTAGATGTTACGCGCTACATCAGAAGATGAGTGACATTGATTTCCTAGGTAGAGGATATAGGCTCGGAAGAGTCATTTCCATCATTAGAGATCAAATTCCCTATCGTTCTTCATGCATCTAGACGTTCCGCGCTACATCGGAAGATGAGTGACGTTGATTCCCTAGGTAGAGGATGAGATTTTGGTTCCCCATTGATTGATATAAACTGATTTCATGATCCATAGAAACATGCATTGCATGTTTTGGTATTCCCGAAGCCCATGGTACTCTATCTTGTTGAGTCTAGATTCGTCGTCCTTTATTATCTTTACTTTTCAGTCTCATAATCTTATATTGATTGATCTTCTTCCCGTGAATTCTTAGTTTAACGCTGCACTCAGTTCCCAGAGTTCGACCCTGGTACTACACGAACGGTATACTTGCGGTAGAATGGTCTAGGAAATTAAAACCTCTGATTTCCGCACATCAAGTTTTTGGCGCCGTTGCCGGGGAGTAATTACGGTATTGGAATTAGGATTTCATTGAGTCGAGATCCAGTCAAGCTCGGGATGTTAAACAAGCACTTATCGGGAGGCAACCCGACTTTTGCATTTTGTTTTTATTTCATTTTCAGAACTTAATATTATTCTTTTCATATTCATGTACTCGATCAGCTATGACGTTGTGTTTTCTTCTTTCGATTGTGTGATTCTTTCACATGTTTTTCGACTTCTGTATCATCCCTTATGGAGGAAACGCATACAACGTCCAGCCGCATCACCAACTCGGGACAACAAGATACACAAGGTCCACACGTTCTAACCCTAATTTTCCCGTAGTTTGTTGTGCGAGATTTTCTCTTAGGTCTTGAACACCGAGATGGTGTTTTATTCAAGTCTGGGGGAGTACTCGTCGAGTAACATTAGGTGAATTCAGGGTGTTCAACCAATTCACTGAACAATGTTCGGTCAACGAACTTGCTTCCATCATCACAAAGGCAGACTTGAAGCTCGGACTTGATGTGAAAACAATAACAGTGCCAAACCCGAGAGTAGAGGCCGAAGAACATTACTACAACGCGAAGCACACAAAGCTCATGGAATTGGCACTCCGGCCTCGCTCTCTCTCAGAATCCCTCTTAGATTCGTTGCTCAACTTTGCTTTTCAGTTCAGGGATCGGGTTGACGAAAAGCAGATTATGCCTAGTGTCTCATGGAAGAAAATCAGTGTCAAGCCAAAGACCGTTACTGCCTAAGGTTAGATACTGAGAAGTTTAAGAGGTTAGAGCTTTGTTCAAAGTCCTGTTATATGTATATGTATGTCACATACATGCGAACTTGGATAGATGAGAGGACAAATAGATTCTCTTATGGATTGTGTCAAAATCCAAACCCCAAAAGAGCCCATACTGAGAAAGACATGACATGCTGACTTGAAGACTTGCTCAAAGAGAACAAGTGGATTTATTTCAATGGTTATAACAACCACACATTGAAATGTCTCATCGAGTGACACTGACAACCAGTTAAAAGGCAAAAAGAGGGCAACAGGACAATTGAGTTGCATGCGTCTTTTAACTGAGAAACCTGAGATACTGAACTAATTGTTTACCTCCTCTTCTACGGGCACCCTACAGTCATAGTCACTCGTCTCGTTCACCGGCCTGCTATCATTCTAAGATCTCAAGATTAAAAAGAAGAAAGTTATTCCCAAAGAAATTGTCGATATACACAATCCAACTACAATAAGGCCCACTAGAAAAGCACTCATCATAGGTACTTTTATTCTCAAGACCCAACAGGAGCCATGTCTTTGGCTTTGGCTTTGGCTGCAGCAGTTGCAGCAGATGCAGCAGCAGCTGCCGCTGTGGCTGCAGCAGCTGCTGCCGCGGCTGCAGATGATGCTGGATTAGGAGGGGTAGATGGAGGAACCGGGCTGCTCTCCTTAGCGACCACCTCTTGATGTTTTTGCAATTGTGGGGAGTTGTTGACCTGGGCAAGCAATGCTTTGATCTGATTACCTGTTAACGTCTCCTGCTCGAGCAAAGCATTTGCGAGGGCATGAAGCTCCTTGTCATAAGTTGTGAGAATGGTCTTGGCATTGTTATATGCCCTTTCCAGAAGGTATTTAACCTCTTTCTCGATTAGAAGCCTTGTTGCAGTGCTCATGCTCTTGCCGTTGTCATCGTAGTTGTGTGACACAAGACCCACCTCTTTGCTCATACCAAATTTTGTGACCATTGCTCTTGCCAGTTTACTCGCTTGCTCAAGGTCAGAAGACGCACCTGAAGTGACCTCATTTTCACCGAAAATCAACTCTTCAGCTACCCGACCCCCCATGCAAACATCAAGCCGAGCAAGCATCTGTTTCCTGGATACACTTGTTTCATCTTTTTCCGGCAATTGAGAAACCATGCCCAGAGCCATACCACGGGGTACAATGGTGGCTTTGTGGACTGGAAGAGCACCTTCAGTGTGGATGGCAACAAGGGCATGACCACCCTCGTGGAAGGCAGTCAGTTTTCTTGACTCCTCAGAGATAACTGCTGATTTTCGTTCACTTCCCATCATTATTCTGTCCTTGGCAAACTCAAGATCATCCATTGTCACGGCTTTTGCACCGTCCATAGCAGCTTTAAGAGCAGCAACATTTACCAGGTTTGCCAAATCAGCACCAGAAAACCCAGGCGTTCCTCTAGCAATTATCATCAGATCAACATCGTCGGCCTTTAGGACCTGAAAATGCAATAAATAAGACAATTAATCAAAGGTACAAAAAAACTTGGCAATCCCCTAAGATCAATTCTCCAATCGAAACCACTTGAACAGCCATGAAAAAACTCTACAGGAATATGTCATTCTCTTCCAAAATCCCCAACTATTAAACCCGTATTGCATTGATCATGGACCGTATCATATATTAAAAGCCTCCAGGTTTCTGCTATTGCTTTTTCTTGTGTGCCAATTTACCATATAGTTTTCAATACTGAACTTTTCCAGGACCCAGTAAGATGCACGTCCAAGACATGCATCATCGTTTATGGGAGCAAGTAGAGTTACCTTGGACATATGGGACTCCAAAATCTGGCGTCGTCCTTCCACATCGGGGTTTGGTACAACAATGTGGCGATCAAACCTCCCAGGTCTCACCAGGGCCTTATCCAATGATTCTGGAAAATTTGTGGCAGCAATCACAATAATCCCTTCATTTTGTTTGAAACCGTCCAATTCAACCAGTAATTGATTCAAAGTCATTTTCAAGTATTGCTGGTCCTTCGGATTGCGACTTCCTCCGATAGCATCTATTTCATCCATAAATATAATACAAGGAGAAGACTTCTTTGCAGCAGTGAAAAGATCTCTCACTCTTCTGGCTCCCACACCAACAAACATCTCTTCAAATTCACTACCACTGCAAGAGAAGAAAGGTACCCCAGCTTCTCCGGCAATAGCCCTTGCAAGCATAGTCTTTCCAGTTCCAGGAGGACCAACTAGTAGTACACCTTTAGGGAGCTTTCCTCCCAATCGAGTGAACCTCTGTCATAAGAAGCAGAAACAAAATGCAAAAGGAGATTATCAATCGGAGTCTAGATGATATTAGAAACAGAAGAATGGGAAGGATCTGATACTTCAGAGGATTCCTTAGCATTAAACTTGCAAACCAATTCTCATATAAAATTACCTTGGGATCACGAAGATAATGCACAATTTCTTCTAGCTCTGCTTTTGCTTCATCAACACCCTTCACATCACTAAATTTTGTGTTAGATTCCATGGTAGGTTGTACCTCTTCATGCAGACCAAGTCCTGCCATATGTCGAGCAAAGATGACGTAAACAATTGCATTCAGTATATGTAAACATCTAAAACACAATAAGAACTGAGACATTTTAAACTACCTTTGCCAAGCCCCTTGTCCTCAAAAAGTGCTCCAATACCAGAAATAAGCAAAAAACTAACTGCAATAGCTCGGATCATAGTCCAGAGCTGCTCTTTGAAGAAGGATTTTTCATTTGCTACCATATGGATAGGTGCACTAGCAGTTCCAAGGACACCCTCTTTCACTGGTTTTCCAAGGTTTTTAAATGCTGAGAGACCTCCGAAAGCTTCTTCCTTCCTGGAAGCACCAGCAATACCTAAAAGGTACACCCGTATCTTAATTTCAGTAAGCTAAATGATGTGGGAAATGGCAATCTTTATCAATGTCGAGCTACCCAAGGAAACCAGTTAGGGAACACTTGAACAGTGTGTTGAGACACTTAAAATACAATAGAAACATTTGAACACAGCTTGAAGATAACTAGGAAAGCTAGAAACTCTCAGATAAGATAGTGAGGAGAAAACCAGGTACATATTGCAGGATAGTCTATTTTCTGTACCAAGGCACAAACAACTCTGTCAAGTAAATTAAACATCATCATGAACTTTGTATGATGAAAAATGAAAACCTGTCTAGTGAGACCAAATGCACAATATCGCCCACAATCAGTCAAGAGTGTTCAAATTACCCATGCTCAATTTGGCATGTGAGATTAAAAAAAATTAATTTAAGAAAATAAAAACCAATAGCTTAATCAGGAAATACTCTAATAGAGAGGACTGCTTATCTTCTTACCCACCTCTTTGTAATGTCCGAAGCAACTCACTCTCATCCAGCCTGTCGACCTTGACCAATGCCTTTATGTATTCGGATAATGCGGAGGGGTTTGAATGTAGAGACGGCTGGCTTTCAAATATTCTGATAACAGCTTCAGGGTCATTTCTACGATAAAGTTCTCTCAGGTATGCAACTTCATTGACTTCATCTGTGTCACGCATTCTACGAGCAAAGCTACCACCATAACTGGACTGTGACCTCCTCTGGAGAGAGGAAGCTCTACCACTTCCAGCTATAGAAAAGGCAGCAAAATTCACATCATATCATGTAGCTCTCGAACAAAGAGAAACGGCATACGAGACTAGGTCCCCAGAAAAACATCTTCCATGCCACAAATAAAACAGAGTTCTATGTTTAAATGCAAAGATAGAGAATTATTTTGTTAACAATGCTCCCATAGCCACATGAATACAGGTTTTATATTTCTACCGCTAGCCATAAAAGTAAACACATTCATTTCTTAAAACCATTTTGCTTTTGAAGGTTGAAAACAAAAATGAATACCTCCAACAAATCCGCTGGGGGCAAGAGAGTAATTTCTGAAACTTCTCAACTCCTGTTGATTTCTTGAAACCTGTCACAAACATTCCGATAATTAATCAATTAGTGGAAGACAGCCATCTCCTATCTGAACATAACTCTTTAACAGAGAGATTAATCTCAAGAAAATGTGAAATTTCTTAAGTCCCTTCTTGAACAGTTTCGCCGCTCTACTCTATGACATAAATAACCAATATGCGTAATTTTTCCAAACGCTAAAGAAAAAAAACTCCAGCAAGGTGTAAAGGCATTTCCAGAAGAGATTGGGAAAATATTGCGCTTATCTTTTACATCACTTATCCATGATAATACTATCTACGAATTTGCAGCATCTGATAAAGAATCCATATTCATAGAGTTACAAACTTTCGCAATTCATTTCACAACAATAAAAAAGCGAACTTCTGACACAAATATGTTTCGTGAATCCAGGGTTTACGATAGATAATCTTCGCTAACGTTGTGTTAAGATCCCTAACAAATCACTGAGAAAAAGGGTTTCCGAATAGTTTCCAAATCGATCGTACCCACTACTGTAGGAATTTCCCCAGAAGAATTTCATGAACAGGTAAAGAGGAAAATCAAAACGAACCTGCGTGATTAGGCGTCTCCAAACCATCTCTTCCGCGAACTCCTAGGAGAAAAACTGGTCCGATTTGCCCTAAAATCTAGCTCCCAGCTCGTACCTCGATCTCTTAGAACCCTTAATTTCGAACGTCTTAAACACTCGTCGGGCTTGTTTAGTTTGCGAGAAACCGAAGGAAAATGTGAAGGGAAAAGTTTGTGCATTAGGTGCAGACACGCACAAGATGTAGGTCATCTCCTGGGAGGGGAAGAGAGAGAAGGGGCGAGAAAATCAAATGACAAAACTACCCCTCGGAGGGGTGCTAGATATTTTCAATATGGCTGAATTTACCCCTCATGTTGGGCCCAAGAACATCATAATCGGAACGGCCCTGAATTTTCTCTCACCATCGTTCACCATAATGAAAATATCCCAACATTCCAGCACAATAAAAAATGTAGAAATCAATCCCATTTTAATTTGATGTGGTTCGGTTAGGTGTTCCGCGAAGTGGTTTTCGGCTGAGTTATAAGCAACTCGAACATAGCAGCACAACAAGGTTGAAGAAGAAGAAATCTCTCCCTTAGTGTGAAATTATTTCATTTAATCAATAAGACAAAAAAGTAATTTTTGTTAAGTGTTATCTATAACTAAAACACTAGATGAACTCTTCATATGGTATAAAGGGATAATTTTGGATTGAGTTTGATGGTATTTTAGGAATTCGTTTTGAGGTTTTTTATGAGAGAACTTGTGATATCAAATGTAGTGAATTAGTTGGAGATCGAAAAAATTGAGAGACGTAACAAGGATGTCAAGTGAATTGGTTCAGTTTAGTTCAATTGAGTTTATTCTGAGTTAGTTTGTTTTTAGGTTAATCCAGATCAATCTTTATATGGATTGTAATTGTTCGAAGCAGTCCAATACAATTATATAATAAATAATTTTATAAAAATATTTTAAAATTTATAAATAATCTAAATAAATATTTAAACTAAATTAAAATTATCTAAATATTTTGAAACTTCAAACATTAAAATAATTCATAAAGCATAGAAAACCAAATAATAATCTATAAATTCAAATAAAAATAACATTTAACTAAATACTTTGAAAGTTGAAACTGCAAAACATAATTTGCATCTTTAGTCAATTAGCCCCTCTGGTCTAGGGTCGTCAATGGGATTAAGGCTTGGTCGAAATCGTCAGGAATAAAGGGGATGCAACTGGGGAATCACCGCTCAGAACTCAGGGTCGACGGTAAGTCTCCACTCTGGCATCATTTCTCTTCTTCATGGTCGATTAACCCTTGTGGTCTGGGTCGCTAGTGGAATTTTGGGACTTGGTCGAAATTTTTGGAAAGAAAGAGGATGCATTTGAGGATTTTTATTTCTCAAGTACTTTAAGAGATTTTATTAAACGATCGTTATGCCTCGTACTCTAACATTTAATTTTAAAAAAATAATTTTTTTCTCTCTTAACCATTAAAAATCTAATTATTTTGTTATAAAATCAAATAATATACACAACGTTTAATTGACATTAAAATTGTGATATATGGGTTTTATATAGTAGATATTACTTTTTTAAAAATGTTTACACGTTTTAAAAAATTCTCCATGCATGATTATGTCGTAAATTATAAGTTCATGTTGGAAACATCAATGATTCTATTAAAGTTTTCAATTAAATAACAACAAGTGAATATTCCCTAGCTCTTCTCGTTTCGTCATTTGGATTAAGTCTTCTTCAAGGCATAATATTTAAATGCTCACTGAATGGGTATTTCGATAAGAGATTTCGGGGTTGAAATTTACTTTTTAAATTTAGTTGTTCAATTAAAAAGCGTTCAACGTGACTACTTGGCGAATATAGTAACATATGTGGAAGCTTAAAAGCTCGGGATCAGGTCAGTCCTTTAATTCTCATGACAATTTAGATTAGTAGGGTGGAGTTTTGAATTCTTGTTTTTTACATGAATCTATTGAAATTGTTATAGTTGTTTTATATGTTTTATATATTTTGTGACTCTAATTTAGACGCAACCCGACCAAGGTTTTCCAATCAAACTCAGACGCCAACCAAATTCATTGCAGTCATCTACACTGGCGAGAGCATGTTAATATTTACCATTTCAATTGGTTTAGGATGAACCATTAATAACGTAGCATTCTATATAGCGTAACATAAATATTTCTCTCTTCAGCGGGCTCGAAATCTACATGCACTTTAAGAAAAGTCATTGTGCAATAGAATCAATCATTTAAAAATCAACTAGGTTTGTCGTATATTATACATGTTAACGATAAATTACATAATTTCTCATTTTCAAAGAAGGTTTATTTAACGTATTTGAAAACTTGTAGACAGACAACTAAATCAATTAATATCTTGAAGAGACCAAAATGCACAAGACAATCCTAGCTTTATTTACCAATCAATCTTTTAAGTATACTTGCTTGCTTTTACAAAATACTAAAGATTTCCGCAGATAACTCCCCTGAGTTAGATGTAAATAAACGGTAAACTGTCTCTCACACTTTTTCACGATATCCCACTAAGTACACTTAAAACTCTGTGAACTGTATTCACTCTGTTTTTGGTACTTCTTCGATACTCACCCAGATTAGTTAACTGCCTTTTTTTCTCGAGTTAACTTATCTATACTTCACATGTGCTCAGCTAACCCACCGGTTTTCCAGCGCACATCCTTGACTTCTCTTGATCCTCTTTTGACTCCGTCTTCTTCTCCTCATTCTTCTCTTTGAATCCTTGAAGTTCTCCTCATTCCTCTCATGAACCTTTCTGCTCCTTGTATATCTCAACAACTTGATTTTACATAATTATATTTTACGACCCTAATTTATTGCATTAACAATCTCCCCCTTTAAATTCTTATCACGTAAACACATATCCGACACCACATAGAATTCAAACACAATGCAATAAACACTCAAGCATAATGCAATACCAATCATCACGAAGAAGTTCAAACAAGAATGTAATTAAATACACTTAAAAATAGAACTGGTCTACTTGTTGTTGATTCCATCCATTCCGCATCCTCCCGTGATTCTCCTCTTGTTTCTATGATAAGATATTCAAACAAAACACATAAAAAACAAAGACCGAAAAACACAATGGGAAGTAAAAAAACTTCACTAGTTTACTCTGATGATGCTTCAGGAGACCAGTCAGTGTCGTTTGAACATTCTCTAAGTCGGACATAATCATTGCGACCTTCTGTTTTAACTGAATTATGTTTTGGACCACATCATTTTCAGCATTGTTAGTTTCGTCAGAAGATGGCATCTTTGCCATGTACCGCTTTTCCAAAATAATCCACGGAGGGATGTTCTACCGTACTTCATCAGTCCCCACAATATCCGGTACTTGTTGACTCAGAATATTCTGAATCAAACAGGGAAACGATAGAATAAATTTCGTGGAATTTGACAGGCTTAGTCTAACGATGGAGTCCAAAAACACTTTGCCAAAGTTGACTTGAACATTATTCTTTAAGCAATAGAGAAATGTGGTTGTGTCTTGTCTAGTCCCATCAGTCTTCTTATTCGGGACCCAATTCGTGCGACACATCTTATTCAGTAGAGCGTACTCTCAATGCAACTTTCAATTAGGAATCTATCCCTGCCACTTCAGCAAGGCTCCATCAGTAAGCTCCTTTGTGACCTCATCCATATCCAAATCAATTTGGAGTTCCTTAGCTCTTGTAGTTTCCACGTTCGGTGAGCCAAAGAAATTGTTGATAACGCTGCATCAAATTGGACTAGCCTGCCCCTAATATACGTCTTCCCAAATATCGGAGAACCAGAATCCTCAATTTCTAAATTTAAATTGGCGTAGAACTCGTAAATCAGCTCTTTGCACATAGAAACAACTGATGTTACTGTGTGTTAGTTTCCTGTCGACTAACAACTTCCAAATAGACAAATGCTTGAACTGGTGCACGCTCAAACCTCTCTCTGAAAAGATCTCTCGTTCCTTGAGAGTCTTAAATTTGGTTGCATTTGGTTCCTTCTAAAATTTTTGTCAAAAAACTTTAGAAGGAGATATGGGAATACCTTGCTTGGGTGATGAAACTCGCGGTGTTGGTGATCTAGCCGGATGTTGCACATCGGCTCTGACATTTCTGTATCGACGAACTAGATGAACTGTACTAAGAATCGGATTTAGACTAAGTTTCAACTTGAACCACTGGAGGTGTGCCTGCACGTTTATTTTGTTTCCTCTTTGGAGTAGGTCTCATCGTCGCCATGACCTTATATCTTTTTCCGTTGATTCTCGGAGGGTCATCTGTAAATGTAAGGTCACCCACTCGAAATGGAACATTGTTGAACAGTATGGTTGCATCAGTAGGAAGATCTCGGATGCTTATGCTCTTGGAGTTCATATTTTCTCGATTTTGGTTGCAAAATCTGCAGAGAAATTCCACTTCTTCTTCTCTCAAGATTTGGTTAGGGTTTCGAAAGTTCAAGTGAAATATGAAAGGCAGCAGTTCAAGGAAAATGCACTGACGGTTTCAAAAATAAGTAGCAGTTCAAAATTGAGAATAACTGCACCAGTCACATCAACCACCAAAGCATCAAATCACATAAACCAATTTTCAGAAAACCGCATTGTTTAAGAAAATCACTCGAGTATGTAGATTTTGCTTCTTTATTTAAAAAAAAAAGATAAGAATTATGAATATTTAAAAATAATCAGACCGTTAAGAATGAGTCAAATAATGCACAAGACTGACCATTTAAGTACACTTACGCAAGATTGTTTTTCACTTAAGACAAGCTTCAGCCAAAATTGCCTCCCCCTTTTTTATTATTTCAAAAAACACCAGCTTCTAGGACGTTGTTTAGATATCCTTAAGATCCTTGATTTCCTTTTTAGGTATACTCTTATGTAAATGAATTTAACATAGAGGAGTATGTAAGCTCAACTTAGTTTTGTATCATAGGACGTTATAACTGAAATTGAATACCTCTCAACTTAGACCCGAGCATATACTCATAACAAGCTTTTCTTAAATCGGCATAAAGATATGTGTAAAAACTGTTAGAGGAATAAGTGATAAAATTAAGTGCACTTAAGTTACCGGACATGAAACTTATTAAAACCGGAGCATTTGAATATTCAATAGGCTGAGCATGGGTCATCTAAGTGTAATTAAATCATACAGACTTATAACTTATTTTCCTGTTTCTTTGTAAGATCATCAAATAGTTTGAAAATTCATCAACTTATCACTTATATCAACAAAATCATCAAAACTCACAAACACCAAGTGATTTCCTTAAAGAAACAAACCGATTCAAATCCAAAGGTTTCGTGAAGATGTCCGCCACCTGACGTTCCGTAGGTACGTATTCCACTTTTATTTGCTTTTGTTCAACCTTTTCTCTTGGAAAATGATGTCTGATCTTGATATGCTTTATCCTGGAATGCTGAACTGGATTTTTCGAGATATCTATATCACTTGTGTTATCACACCATGCAATAAAAGTTTTAAAACTCATACCATAGTCCATTAGCATCTGGTTCATCCATATAAGTCGAGTGCAACAACTTCCTAGAGCAATGTATTCAGCTTCTGTTGTAGATAGTGATGTTGAGTTCTGTTTTTTGTTGTGCCAAGATACTAAATTGTTTCCAAGAAAGAAACAACCACTAGAAGTGCTTTTTCTGTCATTTGCATTTCCTCCCCAATCAGCATCAGTGAAACCAGCAAGTTCACAATTAGTATCTCTGGAATATAAAATTCCATATTCTGTTGTACCTTTGACGTATTTAATTATTTGTTTCACAGCCAGCAAATGGGATTTTTTGGGTTTTGCTTGATATCTGGCGCAAATCCCTACACTCAAACACAAATAAGGTCTACTTGTGGTAAGATATAGTAAACTTCCGATCATACTCCTGTAGAGGTTCACTTCGACATCTTCTCCATCTGAATCCTTTGTCAGCTTAGTTGTCATCGACATGGGAGTACTTATTGACTTGCTCTGGTCTAATTCAAATCATTTCACCAGATTTTTAATTCGTCGTCAAATTGTTTCACCTGCAATCCGAGAAAATAACTTAGCTCACCAAACATACTCATCTCGAATTCTCGCTTCATGGTTTGAACAAACCAATTAACTTTCTCCTGTGATTTTGAGCCAAAAACAACATCATCTACATAAATCTACACAACTAGAAGAATATCATCAGAATTATGAATAAACGGAGTTTTGTCTACTCCTCCTCTTTTGTAGCCGTTCTGGATCAGAAAACTTGTCAACCGTTCATACAATGCATGTGGAGCTTGCTTCAATTCATATAGAGCTTTCTTCAGCTTGTAAACATGTTCTGGATAATGCTAATCTTCGAAACCTTTTGGTTGTTCGACCTAAACCTCCTCTTGAAGTATACCATTTAAAAATGCACTTTTGACATCCATCTGAAATAACTTAAAACCGAAGAAACATGCAACAGCAAGTAACAGTCGAATTGATTCTAGTCTGGCAATAGGTGCAAAAGTTTCATAAAATAAAACACCTTCGACTTGTGTATAGCCATGTGCAACTAACCTTGCCTTGTTCCTGACAGTTTCACCCTTTTTGTTAGTTATATTTTTAAATATCCATTTTGTGCCGATAACATTTAAATCCACAGGACGAGGAACCAATGTTCAGTCATCATTCCTAATGAATTGTTCTAGTTCTTCATGCATACCCTTTATCCAGGATTCGTCATCTAAGGCATCACGAACACATTTGGGTTCTATTTGAGACGTAAAACATCCAAATTTAACCATATCATGATAATACACCCTTGGTTTATTTCGTGTTTTTCCACCGTCTTTGATGTTACCTATGATATCATCTATTGAATGATTTCTATGCATCATCGTCTGTTCCAAGTGTACCTAGAAAAATTGTCAACAACCACAAAAATGTATCTCTTCCTACCAAAGCTTTTCGTTCTCATTGAACCCATCAGATCCATATGCACCAGTTCCAAAATTTTATCAATCTTCACGTCAGGCATTTTCTTGTGATGTACTTTGACATGTTTTCCTAATTGCCATAGTTTTACAAACTTCTGTTCTATTAAGATTTAATTTAGGAATACCTTTGGCAGTAGTTGAGCTTGATGGTTTCACAAGAGAGCGATAGTTCACATGTCCTAGTCTTTGATGCCACAAAGATAGAATATCATATGTTGCCTTGAGACAGATTTTCTCTTCACTCCATACATAGTAGTTGTTTGAAGAACATGTACCTGTAAGTATACATTTGTTGTCAGAATTCATCACTTGACATTATTTATGATTGAATTGGACTCGTTGGTTGCTGTCATATAGCTGATTGATACTAATCAGATTGATTTTCAATCCTGCACATATTGCATGTTTTTCAGAACAGGTTGTCCTGGAGAATTTATATCGCCTCTTCCAAGGATTTTTTCCTTTGTTTTTGTCTCAAAAAATGACACTACCTGCATTCTTGATTTCTGTGAAATTTGATAAAAGTTCTTTTGAACCTATCATATGTCTGGAACATCCACTATCAAAATACAATATATTAGACTTATCTTTTTGAGCAGATATATATGCAACATTGCACTACAAATCACTTTTCTTGATCCAAATTTGTTTCACCTTAGAAGACATATACTTACCTGTGTCATACCTGAGTTTTCTTTGGCATGTGGTCTGTTTATGTCCTCTGATTCCGCAGAAATAGCATATCACCATATTCCTCTTTTGATTCACACCTTGATACCTCCTTCCAGTATTATGTCCATCAAATGATACCTGATATTTCCTTCTAGTGTTGTATCTATGATGTGAAGTCTGATACCGTCTTCCTGAATTGTATTCATGAAAAGGAAATTTTCCATTTTTGTTTTTATTGAATACTTTCAAATCTTGTTCCCTTTTGAATGTGTTGCTTGATTGTTTTCCTTTCTGCCTCACATCCTCTTGTAAATCTCTTCCAGAAACAAATTTATTCTCTATGTCACCTGAATTTCCTGTATAACCAATTCCGTGGTTATCTCCTTTTCGTTTGCCTATCAAAAGCATGTGATCAAGTTTATCAGTACCATTTGAGAGCATTTTCAGTTGTTTGTTCATTTCTTCAAGTTTACTCTTGACATAACACACTTCTTCTTCTTTTAGTGTTATCTCCAGTTTCATTTCTGCAATTTGAGCTTCCAACTTTTCATTTGTTTTGACTAGTTGAAAGTTAAGCGTGCTCATCTTTAATCACTCATTATAGATGGTTTCCACATCTACTTCATCTTCCTCTTCTTCAATTTCTGCTTTATTGCTTTCTTTATCAGTTTCATCAATTATTCCAATGAACGCAACAAAACTTGATAATTCTTCTTCATTGTCATCTTTAGATTCTGAACTTGATTCACTAAATATGATCAGTGATTTTCCCTTGACCAAGTTTCCATCAATACATTCATTCTTTGTATGTCCAAATCCTTTACATTTGTAGAATTGTGTTTCTCGTAATCCTTTCAGAACACTCTCTTTTTTCGAGATACTCGGACTATCAGATTTAAAGTGTCCAAACCCTTTACACTCGTGACATTGAGCTCCGGATTTTTTATCTTTCTTATTTTCTGGTTCATCAGTAGATGATTTTCTCAATTCTAAGCGCTTTTTCATGAACTTTCCAAATCTTCTGGTCAGTAGAACAATATTTCTTCAAGATTATCAAGTCTGGAATTTTCGTTTATAGCCTGAAGAACCACACCTTTACTTCCTTCTTTTGCTGATTCGCCTTGTTCGAGTTGTAGTTCTAATTCATAAGCCACCATAATCCCAACTATTTCTTTAAAACTTGTAGTGTTAGTATTTAATGACATGTTCATTGCAACTTTTTGAGCATGAAATTTCTTCGGTAGACATTTGAGCAGTTTTTTGACAACCTTCTTATCATCAAGGTTTTGTCCAAGTAGACTTACTTCATTAGCGATTGCATTCATTCCTTAACACTTTCGTATTCACCCATTTCTAGTTTTTCTAAATTGATGTTTCGGAATATATAGACGCGTTCTTTTGACACTTGTAGTTCCTTCATGTATGGTTTCTAGAGTGTCCCATGCGTCTTTTACAGATTCACATCCTTGAATTTGCTTGAACTCATTTATGTCTACAAAAGAGAAAATAGATGTTAAAGCTTTAGCATTGAACTTTGAGTTTCTTTTCTCACTGGTCGTCCATTGATCTAAAGGTTTTTCTTTAACATTTCCATTTTCATCAATCATTGTTGGTGGATTCCAACCATTCTTTACGGCACTCCAAGCATCTTCATTGATTCCTCTTATGCTTGCTCTCATTTTAACTTTCCAATAACCATAATTTGACTTATCAAGCATGACTGGTTTTTCGAAGGCATACAGGTTTTGTGGTCCTTGTATATTGTTGCTCTAAATTTAGGTTACATGCTCTGATACCAATTGAAAACTTGAAGACAGACAACTAAATCAATTAATATCTTGAAGAGACCAAAATGCACAATACAATACTAGCTTTATTTACCAATCAGTATTTTAAGTACACTTGCTTGCTTTTACAAAGTACTAAAGATTTTCAGAGATAACTCCCCATGAGTTAGATGTAAATAAACGCTAAACTGTCTCTCACACTTTTTCACGATATCCCACTAAGAACACTTAAAACTCTGTGAACTGCATTCACTCTGTTTTTGGTACTTCTTCGATACTCGCCCAGATTAGTTAACTGACTCTTTTTCTCGATTTAACTTATTTATACTTCACATGTGCTCAGCTAACCTACCGGTTTTCCAGTCACACATCCTTGCCATTTTTTATTCAAACTTGACTTCTCTTTATCCTCTTTTGACTCCATCTTCTTCTCCTCATTCTTCTCTTTGACTCCTTCAAGTTCTCCTCATTTCTTTCATGAACCTTTATGCTCTTTGTCTATCTGATGTGATCACGGAGGACGTCGCAGACGCGACTAACAATGCAGAAGAGGATGCGACCTCCAATGCGGAAGAAGACGTGGGTCCTGTGACCCGAGCTAAGGCTAAGGAGGAAGAGACGTTGATACTACCAGCTGATCCCGAGACCCGAGCCAAGGCCGCAAATCTTCAGGATGCAATTATCGGAATTCTCGTTGCCGTCCATGTTCACGAAGATTATTCAAGTCCACGTGAAGTCACGACCCTAAGAAACGTTATCCAAGCCGAAGCCCGCCCCGCAATGGTTATTAATTAGGTAAGTGACCCGCGTGTACTCTTTTTCCCTCGTCGGTTTTGTCCCACGGGGTTTTCCGACGACGGGTTTTTAACGAGATCACGTGTCACTTTTCCCGTGACCTAATTAATATCCCGAGGGTTCCAAGACAAGTTTGCGTTCCAATATGCACGTTCTACAAGCTTGTCTTAATGTCATTTTTATGTTTTCTATGCATTTAAGTTGCCTTGCATGGTGACTTACATTAAATGCTACATTTATGTGTTGCATGGCCTTATTTTGTATATTATGGCTGTCCATGTTGTGCTTGTTTAGACAACCTCGAATTTGAAACTTTATCTTTGATTTTCCTTTGTGAAATCATCATTTGTTGGTGTATAATATCCAGCAACCCGTTGGTGTGTCATATCCAACGTTCGTTCGTTCTTCGTTGGTGCGTAATATCCTTCGAAGACGGGCCGGTGAATCGAAAGCCTTCCGCAACTATCCTATGACCACTCGTTCCACATCCCTTGTGCAATCTGTTGCAGCAAGGTATATCCATTTCTAACCTATTCTAGAGCGTCATTCCAGTCGGGATCGCATGGTATCAGAGCTCGTTCTAGCGAAAAGGTAAGTTCAATTCGGTTTTGATCTTTTCGGTCATAGCTTGGTTGAACGTTACAAAAAATAACAATATATATATATATATATATATATTTCGTACGTTTAAGTGTCTATCTTGTGCGTGTCTATCTCGTGCGTACGTGTCCTTGTCAAGGGTTTTTCTTGCTTTCCGCTTGTGGCTACTCCGTGTGTTCGTGTGCAGGAACTTGTGAGTAGGTACTCGCAAGGAATCGTAGGATGTCATGGGAGAAATAGGTGCCGAGACTAGCAGGGTCAATGAGAGACTCATCGAGGCTCTCGCGGCTCGTTTGGAGCAAAGCATCACCAACAAAATGGAGGAGTTTCGGCAAGAGTTTCGGACCGAACATCAAACATGACCGATAGACGCTCATGCGTTCCAGCAACGTGAGAGGAACCAGCATGAGGAGGACAACAACTACTATGAACGAGGCAGTTCATCCGTGTCACGAAGTAGCTACCGGCGGCGGCACGCGCCAAGGGAACGGAGAGACGACCCGAGGGACGACCTCACTAGTCTCAAGCTGAAAATTCCAGCCTTCCACGGCAAGGCCGACCCGGAAGCCTACCTAGAATGGGAGAAAAGGTAGAGCTCGTTTTCGGTTGTCAAAACTATCCTGAGGCCAAGAAGGTGAGGGTAGCGACCACGGAATTCTACGACTACGCGTTGAGTTGGTGGGATCAACTCACAATTTCTAGGCGGCGAAATGGAGAAGAACCAGTAGCGACATGGCTAGAAATAAAAGCCATAATGTGCAAGGGATATGCTCCGAATCACAATCTTCGAGAGTTACACAAGTCGATTCCAATCGATCAACAACTCCAACAAAGAAAGAGCTCTCGTTCTAACTTTGGGGCTGGAAAATACATTCAACCACAAGAGGAAAAACCGAGCTATCTATGGAGAGATAAATTTGCTCCAGCAGCCCGAGATGCAATCAAAGTGGTTCCATCGATTTCACGAGATAAAGGAAAAGCCGAGTCCATTACATCGAGGGCTCAAGACGCGAAATGCTTCTAGTGTCACGGACGAAATCATTATGTGGATGAATGTCCAAACAAAAGATTTATGATATTTCGTGAGGATGATGAGCGTGAAGCCAAGGACAAAGAATCTGAATCTTTGATCAAGGATTATGAAAAAAGAACTCGATTTAAAGGTCAAGAAGCACCCAAGGTCTTCTAAACTACAATGGCTCCATGAGAATGACAAAATGAACGTAACCAACCAGGTGGCCGTGCCTATCACCATTGGCGAATACGAGGACGAGATCATGTGTGACGTTCTTCCCATGGACGCAAGCCCTACCCTTCTCGGTAGTCCGTGGCAATCGAATACTAAGGCAATACATGACTATTTCTCTAACCACCATTCTTTTGAGCTTAATGACAGGAAAATGAGTCTTATTCCTAAGACACCAAAGGAAGTGCAGCAAGATCAAATGTACTTAAAACATCAAGAACTCGTGCTTAAGTCTTCGAACTTCTACGCAAAATCAGGTGAGATCAAGATATCTCTTCACTCGATTCAGTCTGTATTATTGTTTGTATATATGGAAGCTCTCTCGAGCTTAGCTAACCTTGCACTGGTCCTGCCGAGTGAGATCTCTATTTTATTGCAAGAATACGACAATGTCTTTCCCGAAGAGAACCCCATCGGATTTCCACCGATACGTGGAATCGAACATCAAATTGATTTCGTTCCCGAAGCCACGTTACCAAATCGACCAGCCTACCAAACCAATCACGTGGAGACTAAGGAGCTGCAAAAGCAAGTGGAAGATCTCATGGCCAAAGGACACATTCGCGAAAGTATGAGATCGTGCGCCGTACCCGTGTTACTCGTGCCAAAGAAAGATGGCAGTTGGCACATGTGTGTTGATTGTCGCGCAATAAAAAACATTACGGTGAAGTATCGACATCCTATTCCTAGGCTAGATGACATGTTAGATTAATTTCATGGAAGTAGGATATTTTCAAAGATAGATCTTAAAAGCGGGTATCATCAAATTAGGATGAAGGAAGGCGACGAATAGGAAACGGCGTTTAAAAGTAAACATGGATTATACAAGTGGTTAGTGATGCTTTTTGGTTAACAAGTGCACCTAGTACTTTCATGCGTCTAATGAACCAAGTTCTTAGAGAGTTTATAGGTAGATTCGTAGTGGTTTGCTTTGATGATATGATGATCTATAGTAAAGACTTAGAAGCACACGTTGGACACCTAGAATCGGATCTAAAGGTACTTAGGAAAGAAGAACTTTATGCTAACCTTAAGAAGTGTACCTATTGTACGGATAATGTTGGGTTTCTAGGTTTTGTTATAAGTGCAGATGGAGTCAAAGTGGACGAAGAGAAGGTCAAAGCCATTCCGGAATGGCCTAGTCCAAAGACCGCCGGGGAAGTCCTAAGCATCCATGGACTGGTGGGGTTTTACCGTCGATTTGTGAAGGACTTCAGCACCTAGGCAGCCCTTCTTACCGAAGTTGTCAAGGACAACATTGGGTGGGAAGAAGCACAAGAAGAAGCATTTCGAACACTAAACAAAAAGCTTACTCAAGCCCCTCCTTTAATTTTACCGGATTTCCTTAAGACATTTGAAACTGATATATCTGGTGTAGGGATTGGTTCAATCTTGATGCAGGAACGAGAACCATTTGCTTATTTCAGCCAGAGGCTCGGAGGTGAAACTCTAAATTATGCCACCTATGACAAGGAGCTATACGCGCTTATGAGAGCATTGCAAACGTTGCATCATTACCTATGGCGTATTCGAGCACGAAAGCGAATGATTTTCAAACCCGGTGACCAAGTTTGGATTCACCTGCGAAAAGAACGATTCCGGAACGAGCGGAAGTCCAAATTGATAACCCGGATCGATGGCCCATTCTCAGTGACCAAGAAGATCAGCTACAACGCCTACCAACTCGACTTGCGAGGTAAGTACAATGTGAGTTCTAGGTTTAATGTTACTGAATCGGTTCCTTTTGTCGCATATCAAGCGGATTTGAGGGCAAATCCTTTCCAAGAAAGGGGCATGATATGATCCCGGAGGACGTCGAGGACGCAACCAACAATGAAAAAGATGATGCGACCTCCAATACGAAAGAAGACGTTGGTCCCATGACCCGAGCTAAGGCTAAAGAGGAAGAGGCGTTGATCCTACCAGCTGGTCCCGAGATCCGAGCTAAGGCTGCGAAGCTTCAGGACACAATTATCGGAATTCTCGCGGCCGTCCATGTTCATGAAGATTATTCAAGTCCACATGAAGTCACGACCCTAAGAAATGTTATCCAAGCCGAAACCCGCCCCGCAACGGTTATTAATTAGGTAAGTGACCCGCGTGTATTCTTTTCCCCTCGTTGGTTTTGTCCCACGGGGTTTTTCGACGACGGGTTTTTAATGAGGCCGCGTGTCACTTTTCCTGCGACCTAATTAATATCCCGAGGGTTCCAAGACAAGTTCGCCAACACACACGTTCTACAAGCTTGTCTTAATGTCATTTTTATGTTTCTATGCATTTAATTGTTGCCTTGCATGGTGACTTAAATTAAATGCTACATTTATGTGTTGCATGACCTTATTTTGTTTATTATGACCGTCCATGTTGTGCTTGTTTAGACAACCTCGAATTTGAAACTTTATCTTTGATTTTACATTGTGAAATCATCATTTGTTGGTGTGAAGATACAAAACTAAATCCTTGCATTCACATCTATCGGTGTAAAGATATACAACGAAGTGGTCCATTTACCTTTCATATAGATGTTCAAATCCATCAAAAAATTGGATATATCGTACGAGTTGAGGGAAACCATCCTCAATTTGCTCAATTTTATATAGGACACTGCAAACAAGGTGATGAATCGTATTAAAACGCTTAGTAGAACAAAAAATGCGAGTAACCTAAATGAAGCCATTGTAGCCTATCTCATTTGAATGCTTGATGATCACAATCATTTAATTAAGATTTTTTGTAAGGCGCATCATAAATATGAATCGAGAGATTTCGCTGACTTCACTATTACGATTATTAGAACCTCACAAAAAAGGGTGCCAAGATGATTTGCCAACTGGTGATGCAATTAATGGCTTGATTATTGGAGACATTGCATCAAGTACATATGAGACAGATGTTATTTTACAGCTTAAGCCTTCACGTGAACTTTACAGAATAAGTGATTTGCATCCTTTGTTCATAAGCCTCCAATATCCATTCTTGTTCCCCTTCGATCAAAACAAAATCCATGAAGCAATCCTATAGACTGATTCAACGAACAAAATCAAGCGAGCATTTGTCACAATGAGTTCTATGCTTACCAAATTCAACACCTTTGTCAGAAGGGATGACAATTATCAATGGAGTCCATCTATTACAACTTATATGTTGTTTATGCATACACTGCAGCTGAACAATAAAGAATGGGATGGGCTTGAAATAACCAAAAGAAACTACAAGCAAATCTGTATAATAATGTTTTCGATGCAGTTGGGAATGGTGGTAGCAGCGGAAAGTGTATTGGTAAAAGAATTATGGTAGCCCCATCATTTACTAGAAGACCAATATATATGGTTGAGAATTACCACAACACACTGGATATTTATAGATGGTATGGTAATCCAGGTTGTTACAATGATGGAAAATCCAAAATAGAAAGAAATCTTGGACCATCTTAAAATGTACAGGGAAGGAGTTCCAAGTGATAGGCTAGATATTTAAAATGAAGTTAGATTCTTTCTTGGACGATATAAATCATGGAGTTTTGTTCCCGAATCCTATTTCAGGTAATTATTCCCATAATGTATCTTTTTCTTTTTTTATAATAATCATCTTATATTGCCAACACTTCTAACTAATTGTTGAATGATCGTTGTTTGTACATTGATATATACCATTGAGTTCCAAAAGCGTGAACTTTCGCATGCTCATATATTAATTTGGTTGAAATCAAAATTTGTAAACCAAAGGTCGAGGATATTAACAAGTACATCCAGGACGAATCACCCGGTAAGGAACAAGATTGTGAAGAATTCCACCTGGTTGAGCAACATATAATGCATAGACCATGTGAATTAGATAAGCCTCGACCGTCATGTATGGAAACATGAACATGTACACAGAAATATCCAAGAGATTTCATGGAATACATTGATGTTAGCAATACAGGGTATGTCACTTACAGATGCTCATAAAATGACTCTAAATTTGTTATGAAAGGTGATGTCAAGTTGGATAATCGTTACATTGTTCCCCATAATCTTACAATTCTAAAGAAGTATAGGGTGTATGTCAACGTTGAATAGTAATGCAATCAAATCTCTTTTCAAATACATCACAAAGGGCTTTGACAAAGCATTACTTTTAATTAAAAGGGGGACCAGCCTTGAAGCCTCTCAAAGCTCAGAAATCATAATCGTTAAAGAAATTAATGAAATTTCAAACTACCTTAAGTGTAGGTACTTATCTTCGTGTGAAGTAGTATAGAGAATCTTAGCATTTCTAATTCATTACCGAAGACCAGCAGTCATGCGTTTATCAGTGCATTTGGAAAATGAGCATTTTTAAATATTTGAGGACTCAAAAGATCTGAATAGAGCCTTGACAAAACCGATTTCGACTAAAAAATGTTCAGAGAGTGGACGAAGACAAATTGAATATATGAAGTTGTGAAAGAATTAAGTTATGTCCAATTTCTAACGTTGTTTCTTTGTCACATCACAAATATATTTTGGCCACCAAGGGAATAAGGTCAAACATTGGGCAAAATCGTTAATATCCATCTTGCCGCTAGCGAACTGTATTATCTCAAAATATTGTTGAATGTTGTAAAAGAGCATTACATTTATAATGACATAAAAAAAGTTGATGCAATCAAATATACCACCTACAAAGAAGCTTGTGTTGCGAGAAGGTTACTTGATAGTGACAATGAATAGAACCACAAATGAATGAATCTGCCAGATAGGCTATGTCATCACATCTGCATCATCTTTTCGTAATATTGTTATTATATTGCGAGGTTAAAAAAACTCAGGGATCTTTGGAATAATTTTTGGAAGTGATTGTCTGATGACATACTCATCAAAAAAGAAAAGAATTCAGATTTGAAATGCTTCAGTTGTCAAAGGCTGAAACTGAACAGTACACTTTGATAGAGATTGAGATGCTTTTGGCTGAGCATGATAAATCATTAATAGATTTCCCCAATATGCCTTCACCAGATAAAAATATATTACAAGGAATATCAAATAAGTTTTTGCGTCAGAAAATGCAGTTTGACCAAGAAACAGAGAAGAAAAAGCATGAAAGATTATTTGGCACTTTAAATGATGAACAGTTGGAAATCTATTCTATTGTTATAGATTCTGTGGAACTTAGCAAGGGAATTTTTTTCCTCTATGGTCCAACCAAATGGAATCGGGAAATATTTTGTTATAGAACGTTTATTTCAAAGTTGAGATCAGAAGGCGTAGTCGTCATTCTAGTTGCATCTTCGGGTATAGCATCACTACTCCTACTTGGGGGTGGAATTGCTCACTCTTGCTTTAAAATCCCTATTGATGTTGATGAGCGATCAACTTACGATATAAAACAACGACGTATGTTGGTAGAATTAATAGAGATAACATATTTAATTATTTGAAATGAAGTGTCTATGGCACACCGACATGCTTTTGAAGCTTTAGATCGAACTCTAAAAGATATCATGTCTTTGAGCAAAGAAGCTGCTGCAAAAAAAAAACCTTTGGGGAAAAACATTTCCATTGGGCGGTAATTTCAAGCAGGTCTTCCATGTAACACGTGGAGGTCGACCATAGACTGACGAGACAACAATTAGTTATTCATACTTTTGGCATACATGTTGTATGTATGTTTTGACACAGAACATGGGAGTATCTCAGAATGACTATTAGATGTTGGAGAGGGTACGACACCTAGAACAACTATAAATGCTGAAAAAACCATAGCGAGGGGGAGAAGATCAAGGTCGCCAATAAGCTAATGCTTGAAATCACGAACAATCCGTTACAGACTCTTGTAGACACAACATATCCATGTTTCACCATCTCTTACATGGATCCTACATATCTTAGAAAACGAGCAATTTTACACCCCAAAACTCACACGTTGATGAAGCATATGACTTCTTAATATCAAAGGTCTCAGGAAAGATGTTAGAGTACTCTAGTTCAGACATCAACCAAAGGGAATGTTTTGTAATGGCACGCGTTTGGTTAGGACTCATTTGACCATTGAGTGTTAGAGGTAGAGATCATCACAGGAACACGTGTAGGGCATAAAGTCCTTATACCAAGGATAATTTTGTCTCCAATTGATTAAGGCCTCCCGTTTACATTGATAATACGGTAATTACGAGTAAGATTTTGCTACGAAATGACAACAAACAAAAGCTAAACACAAAGTCTGAAACATATCAAATTATATCTTCCTAAACCGGCATTCAATCATGATCGACTCTATGTAGCACTTTTAAGAGTAACTTCTTCACATGGTGAAGAATCAACCGTTACAAATGTGTTTTATCAAGAAATTTTCACCATTATACAATCTACTTAAGGTACACATAAACAATATTATCATATTTTCATTTGTTCAATCCATTTATGCATAGTGTATTATATTCGGTTGAATTTTATCTTGCAGGTCCTATTAATGCAGTAAGTTTACAAGCCAAATGAACTTGAAGAAAATAATTTGAGCCATTACTTAACCACTTCGAATACTATTAATCCATACATATAAATATATTTTTCAAATGTATTTTTTTCTGCTAACCTTATCTTTATCTTCTCACATTTCAGTATACATGACAAATCACAAGGTTTTTTCAATAATCATATCTTCCTTTTTGGGTATATCTTACACAATGATATTAATGCACACTAATACTATAACCATGTATTACCACAAACAATATTTGCTTTACTATCTTTAAATTTTTTTATTAAAATAACAATATTTTTTCTCTTTCGTACCAATCATGTTCACACTATACCATTCAAATGATTGAGAAATAGGCCGCTATCAGGAAAAGAATTACGATAGCTAAATGATGATTTTTAATCGACTCTAACTTTTGAATTTGCAAAAACAAAAATAAACCTTTTGACGGCGAACATTTTTCATAATCCCTGGAGAGAGAGCTCACTAATAGACAGAGGGATAAGTAAGAGCGTACCGTAAGACCTTATTATTTTCTACTTGACATTTTTTCCTTGGTTTTCTTACATAAGGTATCTCGAGCCCCGCTATTGTCTGCTACATTCAAATAGGTTTTGAGGTTCAATGAAATCAGAATAAAAATCCATAAAATCCATATTTGGTATAAGATTTTTTATGGATCCAACTATACAATAGAAGATTGTAGTTGTGTTTAATCTTCTTCTTTTTTGCAGTAGGATAATATAAACAATAATTCAACGGATTCAATTGACTAGAATGTTAATTCTGCTTTTAACAAAATCTCTATAATATTTATTTAAAATACTATTTGAACCATCTCACTTATATATAATTGGGGGACCTTCAAAAATACCCTTGTAGGGCTAAAGTGCTTCAAAAATACTCTTGGCTGAAAAAAAAAGTTTCAACTTCAAATCTAAAATATTGATAATCCCATATTACCCTTGACGACAATTTTTCTCTCTCCTCTAGAGCACCTCTAATTCTCTCTCTCCTGCTCCTGGAAAATTACTGTTCCCCCACACCACAACATATTCGGCGAGAGTAGCTTGAAATCGGCATCAGATTCGCTGCCAATAGGTTGAAATCCTTTGTTGTCAACAAAGAAGCTTGCAATTAAGCACGTTCCGCAGAAAAACCAGGTATATATAGTGAGTTTTTCGTGTTTCTCTTGTGTTTATTGCAATTATTGAAAACGAGTCTAAACGAGTCATATTTATTGCAATGTCAAAGGTGACAGAGTGGGTCACAGAGTCGTACGGTCGCATTGGGTCACAGATTCTCATCGAGGGGTCAAAGGGATCAAAGGTCGTCGCAGGGGTCCAAGGGTAAAGGGGTCGCAAAGCGTCACAGGGGTCCAAGGGTCGGATAGGAAAGGGGTCGCAAAGGGTTCAAAGGGTTGCATGGGTCCAAGGGTCGCATGGGAAAGGGGTCGCAAAGGGTTCAAAGGGTCGCAGAGGTAAAGGGGTCGTAGGGGTCCAAGGGTCGCAGAGGTAAAGGGTCGCAGGGGTCCAAGGGTCGCAAAGGTCGCAAGGGTCGCATGGGTCCAAGGGTCGCAACGGTCGCAAGGGTCCAAGGACGCAAAGGGTTGAAAGAGTCGTAGGGGTACAAAGGTCGCAAAGGGTTGAAAGGGTCGCAGGGGTCTAAGGGTCGTAGGGGTCCAAGGGTCGCACGATCGCTGTGGGTCACGGAATTTACCCCTCTTTTATGTTTTTGTTACAGGTGTAATGGATACGGTGGATGAGAAAATCATACTGATTTATTTTTTGTATGATGGTAAATGGGAAAAAACCCAAATGGAGAATCTGAATGGGTTGGTAGAGTTC
>CM071868.1:11676646-11699970 GCA_036759665.1 Gynandropsis gynandra
AGTTGCGAACCTCTTCCGGTCGTCGGAATTCTTCGCCTTCACAAGCTTTTCACTGACTTGTTCGGGGGTCACCTTTCCACGGCCGAAATGCTTCCGCCTGAATGTGACACCCATCATGGACTCCCATCCTATGGGATATGGTCCGCATTTCAATCCGGAAATTAGTGTGTGTTCCACTATAGAGTACCGGATGTGAATGCCGTTTATGACGAACCACAACTCCGTATTATCCCGTATAATCACGGAGTGATTTAGTAGTACAGACATTTGAACCTTCGTCAATGTGGAGTCACATTGTAAGTGGAATAAATGCCTAAATTGTGACTCCTTCTCGAAGTAATGCAACTCGTGTTCATTTAAGATTCCTCTCAGCGTCCTTATTGTCTCGTGAGGATAACATTTGGTGGTGATCTTTGGCATTCTGTCCATGTGTTTGAATTCATACACAAATTTCGACTTTGGCGCCACCTGCAAAATGACCAATTACGAATACATTATACTTCTACCGACTTAAACGACCCATGCGACTCAACCGACCGACCCGTGCAACTCAATCGACTTGTGCGACCCATGCGACTCAGCCGACCCATGCGACCTATGCGACTCAAACGACCCTCAGACACTCTGCGACACTTAACCGACTCACTGAGACTCAACCGACCCACGCCCCTCAAACGACCATTGCGACCCATCCCACTCAATGAGACAACCGATTCACTGAGTCGAAGATGGTCATGCAACTACTACGACCCTTGCTACTCAACCGACTCACTGAGTCGAAGATGTTAAAGATGTTCATGCAACTCCTGTGACCTAACCGACTCACTGACACTAACACCCATTTCAAATCAATAAACTGAGTCGAAGATGGTCATGCAACTACTGCGACCCTTGCTACTCAACCGACTCACGGAGTCGAAGATGTTCATGCAACTCCTGCGACCCTTGCGACCTAACCGACTCACTAACACTGAAACTCACCCATTTCAAATCAATAAACCATTTTGTGACTCGAAAGCTTGCAAAACCCTAGAAATCGAACTACTTACACTTATTGACGCCATTGAAGATTGACTCGTGCTCTCTTCGTCACTGTTGTTGCTGATTCTAGCCATTTTCCTTCTCGCCAACTTCAAATCGATCCCTCTCAAGTTCGACATCACTTATTTCTTTCTTGCTATAAACTTTTAAACAGGTTTCACGGCGAAAAACTGTTCGGCTTTCTCGGTTTCTCGTCGAAAAACTGCCGAACGTGGGTTTTTCCACGTTCGAATATTAAGGGAAAGTTTGTCTTTTCTTCAGTTTTTTTTGGATTTAATAGTTATTTTAGAGAAGGATATTTTTGAAACGGTTTAACCCTATAAAAATATTTCTGATATTCCGCCCTTTTATCATCACACTCCCACTTTTTTTCTTATTTACTCACTTATTGTTTTCATATTAATTTTATATAATTATAAATTATTTCAAAGTAGACCTTTTGATTTATATTGTACACGTTTATAAATACTGTTAAAAAATTAATATTTAGTTCATATTATATTGTCATTTATTTATTTTGGTGTACTTTTCTCTCACAATCTTTTTTGTTTTTTGTATAAAGAATTTAAAACTAAAAGTCATAAAGATTAGTTCCCGAAGATGACAACAAAAACGTGGCAAATCGTGTGCTGATTGTGATCCGAATTTATCCACACACGGAACCTAACAGCTTTCCCGGTCTCCGATCGAATCTTTGCATTTTCCGGGTCCAGAAAACTCTACACCCGAAGGAAATTTGTGGACGCACTGTGCAAATTCCTCACCAACTCCGTCTCAGTAAGGGGTGGAGGAAGAACCCATTTGATCCTCGACGCCGACGTGTGAGATTCCAGGGGAAAAACGATTACTTCGCCGGAGGTTTTAGAGAAGGAAAGCTAAGATTTCCCGGTAAGAATGAGTAAATACGACGACGATGATGACGACCCAGGTGGCGATACCGGGTCAAGAAAGCATGGGAACCGTCCGTATGGGTCATCTTATTCTCTGCCGTCGCTGAAGCATTTCCACAGGGATTTGCTTGCCGGTGCGTTGATGGGAGGTGTGGTTCATACGATCGTGGCTCCGATTGAGAGGGCAAAGCTTCTGTTGCAGACCCAAGAGAGCAATCTCGCCATCATTGGCGACGGCAGGGGCGGAGGAGGGAGGAGGTTCAAGGGAATGTTGGATTGTATCTTCCGTACAGTTAGGGAAGATGGGTTTCTGTCTCTGTGGAGAGGCAATGGAAGTAGCGTTCTTCGCTATTACCCTTCTGTTGCGCTCAATTTCTCGCTCAAGGTAATATTTGGGTCATTCTTGATTTTGTTCATTCGGATTCTGATTAGGGTGTTGATCTGAGATATTAGGGTAGGTTGAGAATTTCAAGTAAGTTGGTGAAGCAACTAATATGTAAGATGTTATTGGTGGTGGTTGGGTGTACATGTGATTCTTCTTTGTCTTTTTCTCGTCCAACTCATCAGAAAGATTGAAAGAGGTTATTGGATAAATGGATTCTGTTCTGAGTTTTAATCAGTATCATGTTAATGAACTCTTATTCCATTTGAATTATCAAAACGACTAAGTAGGGCAAAAACCTTTAGAATATTTATTGGTTTACTGGCGTGTTACAACCATTTAGCAGCCTTTAAGGTTCATCTGAACTCGTAAATATCTATGAACCAAGGAAAAATCATGTAAAGCAAGAACCTTTGTAAAGTTGGTTGACTGCTACCGTAATAGTTTTGGTTAGAAGCCTATATAACCTATCCATCTTCCCTTGTTAATATCGATGATCCGGCATTTTTTGTTTTTGTTTGGGGTGAGGTTGCTCATCTTGAAACTTTGTTTATTGAGGAGATAAAATAACGTTCAGTTGGGGTCGTTATGGAACAAGCACGATGAAAGAGTTCTCCTCTGTTATAAGAAACGATTAAGGTTTTCATGTTTGTGGAGGGAGAATCAAGAGACAGGCTAGCAAATGTCTTAGAAATAAGTACTGTGGATATTGCATTATCATTCAGCTGAGTAATTTCATGTGATGTCTCTTGAATGGATGTTCTAATAACTCAGTAGATGTGAGTGGTAAATGCGTATGCAAACAGAAAATTGACTTTAACATGTATGGTAAATGCTTATAAGCATGGTGAGAAGAGTTCCTGTTTTAACGACCATGCTTTGATGATGACCAAGAAAATCGACTTGTTGGTTAAGATCATGAGGGGTTTTTCTCTGGTCCAAAAGGGATTAGTTACTAAATGTCTTTAGATTGTGAAAGGTATTTTTGGAATTTGAATCCTTGGCCCTTCTGAGAATGACATTATAGAAGATATAGTGAAATGATGTGAAGTTTTGCTGCTGCAGAAGATAATATGAAACGATTTGTGTTGTTCTCTTTTTGCAGGATCTCTATAGAAACTTACTAAGAAATATCAGCTCTGAAGAAAATCATATTTTTGCCGGCGCATCAGCCAATTTTGCTGCTGGAGCTGCGGCTGGATGTACAACACTAATAGTAGTATACCCGCTTGATATTGCACATACCCGCTTGGCTGCTGACATAGGAAAGTCCGGGGTTCGCCAATTCAGAGGAATCTACCATTTCCTATCAACAATCCATAATAAAGATGGGTTCCGCGGAATCTACAGAGGTCTTCCTGCTTCTTTTCACGGAATGATCGTCCACCGAGGCCTTTACTTTGGGGGTTTTGACACAGTGAAAGAGATTTTTTCAGAAGAATCAAAGCCGGAACTGGCACTGTGGAAAAGATGGGGTTTGGCACAGGCGGTAACGACATCTGCTGGATTGGTTTCTTACCCGCTCGATACAGTTCGTAGACGGATGATGATGCAATCCGGAGTTGAGCATCCTATGTACCGTAGCACACTGGAGTGCTGGAAGACGATATACAGAAGTGAGGGTGTGGCTTCCTTTTACCGTGGAGCGGTGTCAAACATGTTTAGGAGTACAGGTTCTGCAGCAATCTTGGTTTTGTATGATGAAGTCAAGAAGTTCTTGAACTGGCGAGGCCTGTAGCCTGACAACAGAGAGGTAAGCCCGTCGTCCACGGTAAAAGGAAGGAATTAGGGAACACAAACACAGAAGATGAATGATGGTTATTCGTTTTGATAGATATTCAGAACTATACAGAGATGTTAGGGAAGATTTTAGGGTGATGATGATATTCATTTGCCATGTTGGGTTTTGAAGATGTGGCAAACACTCAGATTGTTCGTACTTGAACAGATATGGAATCATGTAAACGTTTGATTTGACAGAATTCATAAAAGATATAACGGGCGATGGAAATTCGATCCCTATGATGAACTAACCGTTAATAATATCTTTATAGACTGGTGTTACAATGGAAGATGAAGCATCATTCCAACAACATTTTTATGATATAGTTTCACCTGCTTCCGGTGGATAAAGATATCGATAATTGTATATCTTCACATCCCATTAATCTTTGGTGAATTCTTTTGAATTGTTTAAAAAGGTTAAGGCTTTGAGTCGTGTTTGATTTTAGGGTTTCATTTGACGGGTTTGGTTTTATGGTTCATTCGATGGGTTTGGTTTAGGATTTTGTTTGACGGGTTTGGTTTTAGGTTTAGGGCTTTCCACTCTATCTCGACTTTCTGCTCTGTTTTTTCTGTTGTGTTCATCGGGTTCACTGGTATGAAACCATATTGTTCATTAGGACATTATGTCGTGCTAGGATCATGACTGAAAACGAAATGGTGTCGATTGTACATTATTTTCTCTGTTTTTCTGGTTCTTTGGTCTAAAACCAGATTTACATTGTTGGTTAAAATGGTGTTGATTGTTCATTAGGGTCTCGGTATGTGCTCCCGCGGACCTTGGTGGAGATCGGGTCTTTCTGATTGTTCATTATGGTCCGTAACAGAAGTTTGGTGAAAATGAGGTCTACTTTTAACTTAAGGTTTTTGGTTGCATTAGGTTTTGTTTAGCTTTAGTTGCATTAGGGTAAGCTAGATATTTTATTCTATGCATTATGATTTAAGTAATTTGTGTGCATATTTGCATATTTCTATTTGACGACAACAAGTGTACGTAAATTCCTACTCATGAATTTGACAAGACTATCGAATGGGTAGATGATGGTGGCGATGAACAACATGATGAACAATTCATTCCTCGAATAAGTGGTTTTAACAAGAAAAAAAATATGTATATGATATTTGGACACATTCGCTAGATTAAATTATTCAAAGTGTTATTACAATTGAATGCAATTATTACATTAAACTGTTATCCGCATTATCAAGGAATAGTACATCTTATTTGAAGTGTCATATGGAGTTTTACAAGTCCAAACCTAAGATCTTGAATCTATTATCACAAGGGAAAAATGAGGTAAAAAAAATAGAACAACATTGGATAGAAAATATTGCTAAAATCATAATTATTCATGAGATATGATGTTCTATGCAAACTAGATCTGAAAATGATATGTAAAGATACTATGGTCATCGATTGTTTAAAATTTTATGATGATGAAAAAGAGTCGTTGAAGATAAAATTATGAATGGTTCGTACGTAGTAGAATTTTTTAACTATGGATCTTTGGAACACAATCAGTCACGAGTGATACATATGTCTAACAAAACATTAGGTTGATGAGAATTGTAATTTTACTAGCAAAATATTGCTATTTATTACTTTGCCTCCCCCCGCATAACATAATAGAAATATTGAAGAAGAAAATCATTTGTTTGAAGGATTGAGGTATTGAAGATAAGATCTTTTCTATTACCGTTTACAATGCTACATCGGATGATAGTATGATGGTCATCCTAAAACATCGTCTACAAAAAGAAAAGTTGTTTATGTGTAGATGAGATTATTTTCATATAAGATATATTGCACTTATACTGAACCTATTGTGTAAAGTATACTAAAAAGTGATCAAAGATGTCTTTAAAAAAATTAGAGAAAATGTGAAATATTTAAGAGGATCAAAGGCCAGGCAAAAGATGTTTTAGGAAAGTGCAAATATTGAGATTGAGCTTTCTTTGTCAATGGATGTGAGAACTCATCGGAATTCAATTCATATTATACATGATAGTGCTCTTAGGTATCAAAATATTTTTCAAGTCTTGCGGTGATTGATATACATTATAAGTGGTGTCCAATATATGATGAATGAAATAAAGAAGAAAATATATGAGAGTTCTTAAGTTGGCGAACAATACTGATTTAATTTCATTTTCAACATATCCAACTACCAACCTATATTTTATGAAGATTTAGAATATTGAAATGCTTTTTAAAGCATATAGGGAGAGCGAGGATGACTAAAAATATTGAAGTGAAATTTGATAAATATTGAGATTTTTATAGTTACATTATCTCTATAACAATCGTCTTTTATTTGAGAATGAAGATCAAAATATTGAAATATTGCTATGATCAAAATGATGAGAACACAAACTCATCTTAAAATCGGTGAGTTAGGAGTAAGATATATTTATGTTTTGTGGAGTACAAAGCCAAATTTAGGGTTTTAAGACTTCGACTTCCTAACATAAGACTAAAAAGATGAAGAGTTAGAGTTTAACTTATTTTGAAATTTAATAAGTATTTTTTTTTCTAATTTAATATCATCCTTTCGTAATTGGTCTATTTAGATAATGTTTTTTTTAGTATTTGATTCAATACGATATTGTTGATTTTGATAATAAAGTAACTTCTTCAGATGATGAACTAGGATCGATTTTTGACAAATATTTAAGCACTTCTAAGATAAATGTGCAATGGAACTCGAATTTGAATGTCTTCAATTTTTGGAATATCGATGTTTATGGTAAAGAATTATTGTTAATGGCATCCAAAATTCTAAGATTATCTATTATCATAGTAGCTTCGGATTCTTCATTTAGTGTTTGTTCCCGAGTGCTCGACAAATATAGAAGTTTTTTTTGCTTTCCAATGTCCAAGTGTTAATTTGTGTTCGATCTTGCTTATATGGTTATTGCGAAGTTGGTAAGTATACTTTTTTTATTATATTAATTATAGTGATGAAGGTTTAATTTAATATTTTTTATCATTTCTCTAATTTAATTTGTTTAACGATAGTAGATGTTGACTTGGGTGATTCGAGTGAAAGAGTAATCGCGCCAATAGGAGAATCCATAATTGACTGAGTCGTGAAATAGATTGTTGTATTTTGATACAATTATGCAATATTGTTGTTTTTATATTACTTTAGCGTGATACATTTGTATTTTGCATTGCATTATATATATATATATATGATGCAATGCAATAATTTATTCGAAAAATATTACATTTGAGAGAGTAACACTACTAGAAAATTCAAGATTAGGGATGGAATTTGGGGACCGAAATTTCCGTCTCTAAATTTAGAAACGGATTATACACGGATTAGGGACGAAAAATGAAATCCGTCCCAAAATTTGGGTACAGAAGAGTCGTGCCTAATCCGTTTCTAAATGCGGACCAATTAGGGACGGAAAAGTAATTCGTGTCTAAATTGGAGACGGTAGGTCATCCGTCTCCAAATTTGGAGACGGGCAGGTCATCCGTCTCCAAATTTGGAGACGGGCAGGCACTACAAGAAATTCACGGATTAGGGACTGAAGAATCAGTCCATAATCCGTCCGGAAACGCATTTAAGGACTGGCACGAGCCGTCCGCAAACGAGCGTCGGCAATCAGTTCCAGTCCGCAATCCGTCCGAAAATACAAACGGTAATCATAGACCGCAAACCGTCCGCAATTTCGGACGTAATGGATAGTCCGAAAACCGTCGGGAAATTTCCCGACGGAGAATTGACATCGGGAAATATTTATTTTTTTTAGAAAAACTTTGGAGACGGATTTGGGACCGTCCCTAAATTTAGGATTTTAAAAACCGTTTTAGGGACGGTTTCGGGACGATTTTTCGGAAAATTAATCTCTTAGTCCCTAATCCGTTCCTAATTCGTGTATAAATAATCTATTTAACTCCACAACCATTGATCCGTTTTTCATAAGCAACTCTCATAATTTTCACCTCATATCTTCTACAGTGTTTGCGATATAATGGCATCTTCATCAAGATCGAACATTTTCGATTCTTGACAATGGATGTACAGAAGAATTGATCCAAAATCTCAAAGCGTATCGAAAGAGTTTATAGAAGGCGTCACACAGTTTATGACAATGGCGACGAATCAACAAGTTTACAAAGAAACGGGTACGTTGGTTTGTCCATGCGTCAAATGCAAGAATGAAAAATTTGTTAATGAGAGAACTGTTTGGAAGCATCTTTATTTAAGAGGATTTACCCCGAATTATTTCATGTGGTTATGTCATGGAGAAAAATTTTACACCACGACTAGTAATGTTGTGGAAAACTTTAGTAGGGGCACTATACATCATGATGAATTTGAGTCTTCTCAAGATGTAGAAGTGAACCCTTATGTGGAAATGGTGCAAAATGTATTTCATGAAAGAAACGAAAATATTGAAGAAGATCCCAATGAAGAAGCAAAAAGTTTTTTTTTTTGAAATGCTAGAAAGTGTTAGGAATCCACTTTATGATGGTTGTAAGAGTGGTTTATCACAGTTATCTCTGTCTGCACGTTTCATGAATTTGAAGACTGGAAATAATTTGTTTGAGAATTGCATGGATTCGATATTGCAATTAGTAAGAGATTATTTGCCAGAAGATAATAATGCAGTAGACTCCTATTATGAGACGAAGAAGATGATGCGATCTTTGGGTTTATTGCCATATCAAAATATTGATGTTTGTCAAGACAATTGCATGATTTTTTGGAGAGAGACATCGGAGATGAGTAATTGTCTATTTTATGGAAAAGATCGGTTTTATTTAACAAAGAATGGAAAATCGGTTCCATATCGTCGTATGTGGTACTTACCAATTACAAACAAATTAAAAAGATTGTATCAATCTATGGAGACCGCAAGCGACATGAGATGGCATGCTGAGCATTCAAGTCGTGAAAGAGAGATGTGTCATCCCTCAAATGGTGAGGCGTGGAAACACTTTAACAAGGTATACCCTGATTTTGCGGCTGAGAGTCGAAATGTCTATTTAGGCCTTTGTACCGATGGTTTTAATCCATTTGGGATGTCTGGAAAGAATTATTCATTGTGGCCAGTTATAGTGACACCTTACAACTTACCACCAGATATGAGCATGAAACGAGAATTTTTGTTCTTAACAATAATGATTCCCGGGCCTAATCATCCGAAAAGAAGTTTGGATATATTTCTGCAACCACTTATTGAAGAATTAAAAGAATTATGGAATGGAGTTCAAGCGTACGATGTCTCGAGGAAACAAAATTTTATGTTACGAGGTGCTCTCATGTGGACAATAAGTGATTTTCCAGCTTATAGTATGTTATATGGATGGACAACGCATGGTCGATTGGCTTGTCCATATTGCATGGAGGAAACAGATGCTTTTCAGTTGAAACATGGAAGAAAGACGAGTTGGTTTGATTGTCATCGTCGTTTTCTTCCTATTGATGATGCATTACGGCGCAACAAGAGAAATTTCAAAAGAAATGTAGTTGTGCGGAAATCTCCTCCTCCAGTTTTGACCGGCGAAGAGATTTTGTATGAACGACTTCTTGCTTTGGGTATTCCGAGGAGTATAGATTGCGGAGGGAACAATCATCCAAGAATTGATGGTTATGGAATTACTCATAACTGGTACAAGAAGAGCATATTTTGGGATTTGCCGTAATGGAAAAATCTGAAACTTCGCCACAATCTTGATGTGATGCACATAGAGAAGAATTTTTTTGATAACATCATCAATACAGTACTGAATATCACGGGGAAGACGAGAGACAATATTAAATCACGCAAGGATCTAGAAGAATATTGCTCACGAAGGGAGTTACATATAAGTGACGACGGTAAAGCGCCAGTCCCGATATTCAGATTGTCAAATGAAACGAAATATAAATTGTTGAAGTGGTTGAAAGAAGATGTGAAATTCCCCGATGGCTATGCGTCTAACATTGGAAGGTGCGTTGACATTCAAGGAAGAAAGTTATTAGGGATGAAAAGTCACGATTGTCATGTATTCATGCAAAGACTACTTCCGATATGTTTTTCTGAATTGATGGACAAACATGCACACGAAGCAATTGGAGGTATGTGGTTGATTTTATATTAATATGTAGTGTGAATATTTGTTAAATACACTAATAATACTTTAATGTTATAGGTATTGGCCTATTCTTCCGAGATTTTTGTTCGAGAAATCTGAGTATGGATGTGGTTCGTCGACTGCAAAATAACATAGTTACTGTACTATATAACTTGGAGAAGATTTTTCCACCATCATTCTTCGATATTATGGAGCACTTGACAGTTCATTTACCACAGGAAGCCGCACTAGGAGGTCCAATTCAATTTCGTTGGATGTATCCGTTCGAGCGATCTATGTTTCATCTGAAGAAAAAAACAAACAAAAAGCTCGATCGGAGGGTTCAATTGTGGAACAATACGTCAATGAGGAAATATCATTCTTCACTTCATACTACTTCGAGCCACATGTTCAAACGCGAACTAGAAATCCAGACAGATGTTTTGATGGTGGTGTGACGTATTCATATCTAGTACCGGATGTTCTGGACATATTTTGCGGAATTGGTCGATCTGCTGGTAAGGCGAAAGATATATGGTTATCACAACGATATCTCTCTCTCGCACATACATATGTTTTATTAAACTGCGAATATCTACAACCTTTTGAAAGGTAAAATCCCATAATTAACTATGGTTTTCACAATGACAATTTTGTTTATTTTTGTAATAGTTATAGAATTTTGTTTCTTTTTATAGGACATTTGATGATATATTGAAGAATAAATATACAAACATTGATGATTCTCAACTCTAAGAACTTAAAGAAAAAGATTTCTCCACATGGATCAGACAATATGTAAGTAATGAAATTTTACATAAATAACTTTTATAATATTATGACGCTGGTCTAAGTTTGTACATGTACTGCAGGTTGAGATGGGCAATCACCCGTTGTGACTACGAGATCTTTTCAAAGGACTGATTGTGAAAGTTATGAGTTGGCCTATGTATTTTACACGTGGTTATAATTTTCACACTTACGATAATGGGAAATTTAGAATTTCGTAATATTTTTATTTCACATTTCAGTATGTCGCGCCGCGTTGGAAGAGGCGGTAAAACGAGAAACCGCCATCAGTCCGAAGAAAGTGGCAACCTTTCGTCTCATTCCCGACATTCCAATTTAGGATATGATGATTACATGAATCCAAATTTCTTCTGAAACACTGGATCGACACAATCGGGGAAATATATGTCGTATTATCCGCAAATGCAACCACCACCAGATCAAGTATAGAATCACAATCCGCATATATACGAGGAACCAACAGTGGAAGAAATTTTAGCAATGGATGAAGAGCGACGGAAGCTTCCTCTTATAGACCCTGATCGAAAAACCGGCGGACTATGGTACGTATACTCAATTTCAAATCTCAACTATAAATAGTTAACTAAATGTTAATTTATCTGTCATTGTGATTTGTAGGTTTGGCTTTGAGCAACTTAATCGTCAAATAACAACTGCGATAAAAGCTGATTATGATCGGTTCTGTTACAATTGGACACATACCGATCCAGATATTAAGCAACGATGGTGGAAATCATTTGTGGTATATTTTAAACAATTTTTAATTTTATCAAGAAATTTAAATTCAATTTAATTATAATAAGCTTATTATTATTGCAGCAAAATTTTATTGGAATCCCGCCATTACCGGACTAGTAAAGTCCGAATTTGAAAGAAATGCGGCAAAGCGTCTCAAGTCTATCGTAGGTAAATTGGACGCAGAGCGATATATAAAAGGAAAACCCAATTGGATGTCGGAAGATTTTTCGGATCAGATGTGCGCACATTGGGATTCCTCAGAATTTAAGGCAAAGAACGAGCGAGCAAGTAAATCCCGGCATTCTGATAGAGCAGGATACGGGATAAGCGTACACACGGCATGATCTCGTTCTTTTGCGGATGTATACGAAGATCTGGTAAGCTTTATTCAATTTTTATGCATTTATATAAAATTAACATTTTATTAAACTATTTCTTTTTTATCTTTTTCAGGCGAAAGAGAAGGGATCCGAACCATCGTATATAGAATTGTTAGAACGTACGCACGTTAAGAAGTCAGATGGTTCGTGGGTGGATCATAAGGCGAAAAGCCTTTACGATGAAATTGAAAACATGGCAGCGGAGCGAGTATCGCAAATTCCCCCGAGAGAAGACGGCTCACAAACTACTCTTAGTCAGGAAGAGTACAACGAATTGTATCAAGTTTGTTACGTTTTCTATCCGCATATTAGAAGATCTTCAGTCGATATTTGTTTTACAGCAAGTTACGCCATACAAAGGTCGTATTTTCGGACTTGGAGCAATGGCCTCAAAACATTCAACTTCATCCAAAGGTAAAGAAAAAGTATCAGATTACGAGCTGATTTTCTTGTAGTGTAAAGAGCATACACACGTTAACTCGCAGCCAACATGAGTACGTACAAAGCCCGACGGGTCGACCGTGACCTTTGGGTTGAGTTGCCCCATCCCCATTTCTTGTGGGCTTGCCATGAGCTCACGTTGGATCATACCAACCCGTTTGACATGTCTATATACTATAATATTTTTATTTTGACGATTGTGTTGCATTAAATAAAGTTTTTTAGAATCTATATATAAAAAAGAGGATAAAATGGTGCATTCTCCTTGCACCACCTCATCAGCATTTAAGAAATTTTTTATGTTTAAGTTTTATTTACAATTTAATTAAACATTTTAATAATTAATCTTCATTTTAATTATGAATATAATTACTTTCATATAATTACAAAATTATCATTACATTCAAAACTATAGTGAGATGATGCTTTTTGGAGAATATATATAATTTATTTTAATTTTTTATTATAAATTAAAATTTAAATATAAATAAAATTTAAAATGAAAAATTATAAAGTTTATATAAGGGGAATAAAATGGAGACTTCTCCTTGCACCACTTGAGCAACATTTAAGATTTTTATATCTATACATAAAAAGAAGGATAAAATGGAGCATTCTCCTTACGCCACCTCATCAGCATTTAAGAAATTTTTTATGTTTAAGTTTTATTTACAATTTAATTAAACATTTTAATAATTAATCTTCATTTTAATTATGAATATAATTACTTTCATATAATTACAAAATAATCATTACATTCAAAACTATAGTGAGATGATGATTTTTGGAGAATATATATAATTTATTTTAATTTTTTATTATAAATTAAAATTTAAATATAAATAAAATTTAAAATGAAAAATTATAAAGTTTATATAAGGGGAATAAAATGGAGACTTCTCCTTGCACCACTTGAGCAACATTTAAGATTTTTATATCTATACATAAAAAGAAGGATAAAATGGAGCATTCTCCTTACGCCACCTCATCAGCATTTAAGAAATTTTTTATGTTTAAGTTTTATTTACAATTTAATTAAAAATTTTAATAATTAATCTTCATTTTAATTATGAATATAATTACTTTCATATAATTACAAAATTATCATTACATTCAAAACTATAGTGAGATGATGATTTTTGGAGAATATATATAATTTATTTTAATTTTTTATTATAAATTAAAATTTAAATATAAATAAAATTTAAAATGAAAAATTATAAAGTTTATATAAGGGGAATAAAATGGAGACTTCTCCTTGCACCACTTGAGCAACATTTAAGATTTTTTTATTTTTAAATTTTATTTACAATTTAGTTAAACATTTCAATAATTAATCTTCATTATAATTATAAATATAATTATATCTATATAATTATAAAATTATCATTACATTCAAAACTATAGTCAGATGATTTTTTTGAGAAGTTGGTAAAAACTTATTTATATAAAATTTATTTTAATTTTTCATTATAAATTAGAATTTAAATATAAAAATAAAATTTTAAATTATAAAGTTTAATAAAATTTTATAATGAAAAATTTTTAATTTATAATGAATCTAAATTTTAATTTCCAAAAAATCATCTCACTAATTGTTTTTTTAATTATTACTAGAGTATTTAAGTTAGTATATTTTTAATAATTTAATATAGCATTTAATTAATGAATATAAAAACTCTCTCAATAAACGTATAAATTTAATATTTTAACTTAAAAAATTATCTCATGGCTCTTTTATATTCTCTTCCCTGCGTTACTTGGAATAACATCAATTGTATAAGTAATTAATATTTTCCTGCTAATATTAAATCTATATATTAAAAATTGATGTTTTTGGAGGCTCCTCAGCAATTCTGCATTCTCAGGCCTCCACGTGGACTTTATAAAAATCAAAACGACGTGTTTTACTTTTAGTCTCTTTGTATTCCCCGACTCTTCAGCCGTTACTTTTAGTCTCTTTGAATTGAAGACCTTATTCAATCCCCTTAAAATCTCTACCTCCAGTCGTTCCTTCTTCCATTCTCTTTCTCTCTACCATGAACTTTTGTGCGTCGGTGTTGCCTCCACCGTTTGTATCATGAACACCGTTCCTTCTTCAAATCTTCCGTTTGCTTTTTTTACCTCTACTCACAAGCTCAAATGAGCTCCTCAAATCCCTGTGTGGTCTCGATTAATCGGCGTTTCTCCACAGGGATCTTGATGAATTTTGGGTAGAGCTTAGTGGCAAGAAGACGAGTGACCATGTTGGTGATTTTGGAAATGAGATAGGGGTCGAGTGAGTACCTGGAAGCTAGGGTTTTCACAGAGCAGCCATGGGTGAGGAGGGAGATGACCATGGTGACTGCGTAATCGGCGGGAAGAGGGAGATTGGCGGTGGCAATGAAGGGCTCGAGTTTTCCGACGACGGTGGTGCAGACAGGGTACATATAAAGATATATATTAATCTTCTAGGGTAATTTATATAATTATTTTATTAATTATTTCGTCATTAACGAAGGAACAATTGATATATATGTATATATACGTTCTTCTCTGACTGCACATCTTGTAAATTTCAACACCTAAAGATATATATTAATCTTCTAGGGTTGAAATCTGGATTCATTTCTGATTCTTTTTGTTCTACTGCTTTGATCGTTACTTATGTGAAGTTGGAACTGTTACGTTGTGCCCCCATTGTGTTTGATAAAATGTCTGAACGAGATATTCCCGCGTGGAATGCAATGCTTTCGGGTTACTCGAGAAATTTCTCATGGTATGTGTTCAATTGGATAACTTGAAATGCCCAACCCCTATTCCGATCCATATATATAAAACCATAATTCATATCCTAACGAGTGTTAAACATGTTTGATTGATCTCATTCGCATAAGTTGTCATTCTAATGACCAACATTTATACACAACTTTCTTCCTTCGGTGCTTATTGGTTTGTGGATTCTGTCGATTCTCGGTAGCTACTTCAGCTTCATGACCTTATTCTATATTGGTAAAACTCCATTTTTACCACTTATAATCACCTCTCCTCACAAACCCATCACATAGTATGCTAAATAACTAAGTACCTTTTTACTTCTTTCAGCAATTGTTCTCCTTTTTACCGTCCCTGTAATTTATGAAAAGTATGTCGATCAAGTAGACGACTTTGGCGAAAAACGATGAAAGAGATCAAAAAACAATATATGGTATTAGACGAGAAGGTGTTAAGCAAAGTCATGAGCAAGATCCCTATGGGAGTCTTGCACAAGAAGAAGGACTAGAAGCCTAAATTCTACCCATTTTCATGTAAGCTTTTGAAAATACGAAAAAAACATTCTTTTGAATCATATCTATCAATGTTTTGCTTTTATAGTCATATATGGATCGTATATTCGATATAGTTTTTGATTAATGTTCAGGAAAGGCAAAGGCGAACAACGTGTCTGTAAAGTGTTTGACGCCCCAAAGAATTTTTCCGTTTCAAGTACTATGATGAACCATCATCACTAGCAAATAGCAACATTTCTCTGTCAGATTTGCAACTTAATTCTTTTTTTACAAATATGCATTTGATTATTCAGATATTTTCATAATATAATATTTTATAATATTTTTCCAATAAAACTAAAAAAATTATCCCCCCGCAATGCGCGGGTACCATCCTAGTCTATATAATAAAAGTTGGATAAATGGTGGTTTCTCATTCATTCTCTCTTCTCAAGCTTTCACATCATCAAGTTAGGTCTTCTTTGTTTTAATTTTTTTTATTTTTACATTAATTACAATTCATAAATTTCTTTCAAAGAATTATATATTAATAATATTAATATTTTAAAGAAACATAAAATATTTAGATTAAATTTAGATAATATTTTAGTAATTATATATGTAAATAAATAGAAAATTAATAAATAATTAAAAAATATTTATATGTTTATTTAAAATAAAAATTATATATAAAAAGTTGGATAATCATTGGCTTCTTATTCATTATTTATTCTCAAGTTTCCACTTCATCAAGTTAATATTTTTATTTTTTTATTCCTACATTAATTAAAATTTATAAATTACTTTAAAAGAATTATATATTAGTAATATTAATACATTAAGAAAAATAAAATATTTAGATTTAATCTAGATAATATTTTAGTAATTATATATGTAAATAAATAGAAAATTATAAATTAATAAATAATTAATAAATATTTATATGTTTATTTGAAATAAAATTCAGTAAAATATTAAACTTTGACAAATAAATTATTAAAAAATATTGATTTTAATTATATATATATTTTAGTTATTTTAAAAACAAAATTTGATTTTAAATTATTATAATAAATTTAAATTTTGAAAAAATTACAATTTTAATTATTTAAAATTAGATATATTATTGAAAATAAATTTGGATTGAAAAAAATTAGTACCCATCATATCATTTATCTTTTCTAATTAATGTATACTTTTCATATAATTTATATTCAATATATCTTCTAATTATTATCTATTTTTTCTATAATTAAAATAAATAAATAATTATTTATATATTAAAATTTTACAAAGAAAATGATCCATGAAAATTAAAATATATAAATAAAAAAAGATAATATCAATTTACATATATTTTTCAACTCTATGGTCACAAAATAAAAATTTATTCACATAATGCTGAAATAAAAATATTAAAATTTGAAAAAATAATTATGGAAAAATATTCATTTTGTTATATATATTATTTAAAATTATATATCTTGAAAACTAATTTAAAATTTAACATATTGTAATAAATTTAGATTTTAAAAAATATAATTATAATTATTTAAAATTAGATATATCATTAAAAAATGGAATGAAAAAATTAATATTCATCATATCATTTATCCTCTCTAATTAATGTCTATTTTATATACAACTTAAATTCAATCTATCTCTTAAATAATTTCCCTTTTTTATATAATTAAAATAAATACATAATTTCTCATATATTAAATTTCTAAAAAGAAAATAATCCATAAAAATTTAAATATAAAATATCAAATATAATATCATAATTTATTTTGAATATATATATATATATATATATTTTAAATTTATTGTTACAAAACAAAAATTTACCCGCACAATATGCGTGTTATAACCTAATTTTTATAAACAAAAATTGGTCTCCACAAAATAAAAGAATTTTTAGAAAGCATTTTTCAGTAAAAAATTAATATTGATGCATTATTAATTTTTTTATATAATTTATTAACTAACATTAAATTAATAAAGGCATGTATTACCAAAAGCTTAGAAACCCAAGTTAAAAAAATATTATGAAATTATTGTAAAGTTAACGTAAGGTGAAATTATTTTTTCAGCTAATTTATGGTGAATTTTTATATTTGTTATTTATCATATCAGTTGATAATAATATTTTGTATTCATTAATTTATTTTTTGAATTTCATAAAATTATTATCATATTGGTTTTTTGTCTCACAAGTTGAGTCGGGAGAATATCGAAGATACCCTCGTAGGGCTGAAGTACTTCACGTCTACCATTTTGAAAATAATTATTAAATAGAAAGAAAATTGGAGAAAAGATAAATTTGTCCTTAATTTTCGCACGTGAAAAAACACATGTTCTGGCAGTTTTTCGAAAGGAAAAACTGTTTCAAAGTTGAGAACAAGGAGCAAGAGGGGATTTCGAACTTGAGAGGGATCAATTTGAAGTTGGCAAGAAGGAAAATTCAAGTTGAGACCAACAAAATTTTGAAGTGAGAAAGAAATGGCAAGAATCAATAGTGAAGAAGAGAGCACGAGTCAATCTTCAATGGCGTTTGTAAGTGTAAGTAGACCGATTTCTAGGGTTTTACATTGCAGGCTGTTGAAAATAAAATCGTTTGTTGATTTGAAATGGGTGTGAGTATCAGTGAGTCGGTTGAGTCTCAGTGAGTCGCTTGAGTCTGAGTGAGTCGCTTGAGTCTGAGTGAGTCGCTTGAGTCTCATGACCCTCTTCGACTCGAGCGACACATTGGGTCTCACGGATCACTTGAGTCGTAAGGGTTGATTGAGTCCCATTGAGTCGCAAATGTCGCATGAATCGCATGAATCGCTTGAGTTGTAAGGGTTACTTGAGTCTCATTGCGTCGTTTGAGTCGAAGAGGATCAAGAGTCTCAATGATTCGCTTGAGATTCATGACCCTCTTCGACTCAAGTGACTCATTGGGTATTAAGGGTCACTTGAGTCGCAAGGGTTGCATGAGTCTCATTGAGTCGCAAGGGTCGCTTGAGTCGCAAGGACCGTTTGAGTCGTAAAGGTCGCTTAAGTCGCATGGGTCGCTTGAGTTGCATGGGGCGCTTAAGTCGCAAGGGTCAATTGAGTCGCAAGGGTCCCTTGAGTCGGTAGAAGTCTAATATATTCTTAATTGATCATTTTGCAGGTGTTTCCAAAGTCGAAGTTTCTCTATGAATTCAAACACATGGACAGAATGCCAAAGATCACTACCAAGTGTTATCCTCACGAGACAATAAAGAATTTGAGAGGAATCTTAGATGAATATGAGTTGCATTACTTCAAGAAGGAGCCACAATTTAGGCACTTATTCCATTTCTGATGTGAGTCCACATTGATGAAGGTTCAAATGTCTGTTCTACTAAATCACTCTGTGATTGTACGAGATAAGAAGGAGTTGTGGTTCGTCGTAAATGGTGTTCCCATCCGGTACTCTATAGTGGAGCATGCATTAATTACCGAATTGAACTGTGAACCCTATCCCAGACAACAGGAGTCCGAAAGGGGTGATACATTTAGGCTGAAAATTTTCGTATGTGGAAAGGTGACCGCCGTACAAATAAGTGAAAAGCTTGTGAAGGCGAAGAATTTCTCCGACCGAACTAGGTTGGAAACTTTGATATTGTTGGCGCAAGTTCTGGATCACAAGCCTTCAATAGACAGCTTTATCAGCCATGATCTCATTGACATGGCTGATGACTTGGAATTTTCTGAAGGCTTTCCATGGGGGCTTTACACATTCGAGAAGCTTATGGATACTTGCCACAAGCACGTTAGTGGGGAATCACCGAAATCAACATGGCATTGTATCGCAAGGGTCGAAGGTTTGCAAGGGCCGCAGGGGTCAAAAGGTCGCAAGGGTCAAAGGGTCGTAGGGGTCAAAGGGTCGCATGGGTCCAAGGGCTGCAGGGGTCAAAGGGTCGCAGAGGTCAAAAGGCCGCAAGGAGTCAATGGGTTGCAGGGGTAAAAGGGTCGCAATGGGTCCAAGGATCGCAAGGGGTAAAAGGATCGCAAGGGTCCAAGGGGTCAAAGGGTCGCAAGGGGTCAAATGGGTCGTAATTGTCATAGGGGTCAAATCTACAATAATAGTAAATATATAATAATATCGATAATAACAATAATAGTACTCAACAATAATAGTCAAAAACCAATCAAAATACAAATTTGAAATTCAAGTTCAAGGGAATGAACCCCTAACAATAATTACTGAAATCAAATAATGTTGTTGTTAGACCCTGTTGGGGGGACATACCAAAGCACAAGTGTTGTTCCATTGTAGACCAGTTCGAATGTGAGGGAACATCCCTCGTTTTATCCATTTTTGTGACAAAACTTTCTCCAATCCCTTCTGATGCTAGCGCCACCATGACTCACGGGCCTCAAATCTACCGACCATGCCCTCCCTTGATCGTTCATTAACATTATCTTACATCGTCTACTGCTAAGACCGTTTGACCTTGCAAACGCTATCGGAAGGGTCTGCACCATCACCCAAGTTACATCAATAGAAATGATTAAAAATTGAATAAATAACCGAAGTGATATATGATGAGTCGGTTTGAGGTCACTTACCAATGCATCTACGACCAGATTTGAATGTGTGGCGGTTGCCATGAAATATGTATGAGCAGAAGAGTATGACCCTACTTCTACGTTTGATGATGATGATGATGGATATTGCAGATTACACATATCTTCTTCGAAATCGGTGTCGTTAAAAACCATATCACCTTCGTGACGGAAAACTACGAATCCCCAATACAAAAGTCATGGTCAAATCTTTCCATCCATAAGTTAATCTGGAGCCATCCAACTTGACTTCCCATGTTTTGTAAGACATATCCAATTTAAGCGTTTTCATGTTGTTGTCCCTCATTTTCCCATCAATATGATCATCGAAGAAATTCCTCGGAATGTCCTGTAACCAAAAAAGGAAAAAAATTAATCTATACATTCTCCACATGTAACATTCCGACAGAGAAACAAATGAAGGAGATTACAAGGTAGTACTCCAGATAGCCCGGAAGAATGATTTGGACGAAATCAGGGAAATGTGGCATTTTTGAAACCGGGAGATTGTGAGTGTTAGATCGAAAGGTGGGTGGAAGATGATAAGAGTTAGAGAGAGAGAGTGTTGTTATTCAAAAAAAGGGAATGACTGAAATTCAAAAAGACATGACCGTAATATCGAATCGACGAAAGAGTCGAAAGAGAACGGTTGTGACCAACTTTAACCACAGTATTATATTTTTAAAACTTTGGTGAAAAGTTCAACGAGAATTTTGGTAAAAATAATACATTTACAACGCCAAACTAATTTATAGGTCGTATAGGTCACGTGGTGAAAATAATACATTTACAGTATCGCATGGGTCGCTTGGTCGCATATATGGATCAATAGATGCGAGCTCGACGATTTATCGATTTAAAAGGATGAAAGAAAAAAAAAACCAATCAAAATAATAAATTTAACATTTGTTCAAATGTTGATATTATTGATATTATTGTCTACATTGATTCTTAATGTCGAGAACAGAAGCATGACGCAAAGACTCTACACGCATTCTATTTCCACTAAAGAGATAGTTCATTGGCCGAGAGTTATCTCCTGCTATGTACTTCGTCTTCTAGTCTTCTGCTTTTTTCTTGTTTGGTATTATAGTTCAGAGTTATCTTCTACCATCTACTTCGTCTTCCAGTCACATCTCAAGAGTGACCCAACACCGTCACCTAGGTCACCAATGCAACTCGTGAGTGACTACAGAGAGATTGAGTCCACCGATTACCAAGAACTTGAGTAACACATAGACAGTACGATACTATGCGTCTACCATGTTACCTTTGTCACGAAGGTCACAAAGGTCACAAAGTTTTTTCATAGAATTCGGGGTTAGAAATGCAGACTAAGAGAGAAGATGTAGACATTGACTTGGTAGCTAATGTGAATGACACGCATACCATATATGCCGATAAGATAGGAGTCTAACTTTGAAACGACGAGTCACAATAGTCACATGGGTCACATGAGTCGCATGGGTCGCATAAGTCGCATGAGTCGTATAAGTCACATGGGTTACATGAGTCACACAAGGGTCATATGTGGTCACATTGGATCGGATGGGTTCCGTTTAAACTTGATTCTAATTTAATCCAATTGAGGGTCGCACAAGGGTCATATGTGGTCGTATGATTCAGATGGGTTCCCATTTAAACTTGAATTTAATTTAATCCAATTAAGGGTCACACAAGGGTCATATTGGGTCACATGATTTGGATGGGTTCCAGTTTAAACTTGATTCTAACTAAATCCAACTGTGGGTCGCACAAGGGTCATATTGGGTCGCATGAGTCGGATGGGTTCCCATTTAAACTTGATTCTAATTTAATCCAATTGAGGGTCGCACAAGGGCAATATGTGGTCGTATGATTTGGATGGGTTCCCGTTTTAACTTGATTCTAATTTAATCCAATTGAGGGTCACACAAGGGTCATATTGGGTCGCATGATTTGGATGGATTCCCGTTTACACTTGGTTCTAATTAAATCCAACTGAGGGTCGTACAAGGGTCATATCGGGTCGCATGAGTTGGATGGTGATCATCTCGTTTTCATACGTATTTCTTACACGACTTAGGAGACGTTTTTGATACATATGTGATGTTTTATGATTTCGTATCCGTTTTACTTGCTTTCGTGCTTTTCATGTTCTTACAGGTTTTTACGCGTATTTGGACCATTTTGGAGCTAAAGGAACATGCACGGAGCTAAGGAGCAACTTTGGGGATCATCACGGGACAAACGGGACGAGATTGAGCATGGAAAAGCCTCACCCGGTCGGGCACAACCCTTGCACGATCGGGCAAAACCTACGGCCAATTGTGTGGACCATTTAGCACGACTCGCCATCTTCATAAATTATATAACGCCTTCTATAAACTCCTTCGATACACATTGAGTTTATGGATCAATTCTTTTATACATCCATTGTCTAGAAATGAAAATATTCGATTTCGACGATGATGCCTTTGTAATAACAAATAATAAAATGATATAAATTAAAATGTTTGATAATTGTGTGTATGAAACGAATGTATGAGCGAACGGTTTATATAAGTAATTTTTGGATCGATTAAAGACAAATTAGAGACTAAAATCAATATTTTTCTGAGATTCGTTCGTAAACCGTCCTAAATTCTGGATGATTTCTGGTCGGTTGAAAGCAGTCCGTATTTTTTTAGAAATTTTCTGGCAGATGTCTTGATCGTCTGGAAATTTTCGGATGGATGTTATGATCGTTTAAAATTTCCAAATGGAACCAATATACGTCCGCAATCTCATAGTCGTCGTATCGTTCCGAATCCGTCCGTAATTATGAATTGATTCTTCCATCCGTTAGGTAATTTCCAAATGGTATCTTCTATCTGGAAATTCCGTTTGAAAATTGCAATTTTTTATAATATATGTTTATATGTATGTATATATGAATATGTGAAAATATATGCAAGTGTTGATATATATATATATATA
>CM071868.1:11719578-11815953 GCA_036759665.1 Gynandropsis gynandra
CTCGATAAATGATTCTTGTTTGCACCTTGATCAAGTTCTATGTGTACCTGCGATGAACAAGAATCTGATTTCCATTCACCAATTGTGTCGGACTAATGACATTTCCGTGGAATTTTTTGATGATCATTTTCAGGTGAAGGATCTAAAAACGGGGGATCCTCTACTTCACGGAAAGGCTAGAGATGGTGTCTATGAGTGGCCAACTCCCAAGTCCACCCAACCTCCAATTGTGGCTCTTAATAGTGTAAGACCACTTTGTCCGAGTGGCGTTCCCGTTTAGGTCATCCTTCGCTTTCTATTTTAAAGCGTATTGTTTCTAAAAACTCTTTACCGTTGTCTAAGTCATGTTTGTCGTTGTTATGCAACTCTTGTTCCAGCAATAAAAGCCACAAATTGTCTTTTCATGAATCTTCCATTTCTACGTCGTTTCCACTTGAAATCATCTTCTCCGATGTTTGGACATCACCAATCATCTCGGTTGATGGTTTCAAATACTATGTCATCTTTGTTGATCACTTCACTCGCTATACATGGCTGTACCCTCTCAAACAAAAATCCCAAGTTCGAGAAAAAACCTTCATGTTCAAAGCTCTAGTTGAAAAACAATTCCAAACCGTCATCCGTACTCTCTACACCGATAATGGTGGTGAGTACATTGCCCTAGCCTCATTCCTCTCCACAAACGGCATATCCCATTGTACCACCCCACCTCACACGCCTGAACACAACGGTATATCTGAACGTCGTCACCGTCATATTGTTGAAACCGGTCTTTCTCTCTTGTCTCATACGTCATTACCTCCTTCGTTCTGGTCCTACGCATTCCCAACCGCGGTTTATCTCATTAACCGCTTACCCACCCCCGTTCTTTCGTATGACAGCCCATACACTAGACTTCTAGGCACCGATCCGAACTATCTTAAGCTTCGGACTTTCGGCTGCCTATGTTATCCGTGGCTTCGTCCATACTCCGCAAACAAACTTTCGCCCCGTTCTAAACCGTGTGTCTTCCTAGGATACTCCACCACCCAAAGTGCCTACTTGTGTCTTTGGATCGCTACAAGGCAAGACTTGTGGTGAAAGGTTTTACACAACGACCGGGAGTGGACTTCTTTGAGACATTCAGTCCGGTAGTTAAATCTGCTACCATTCGATTGATTTTGAGTATTGCAATTGCAAATGGCTGGAGTCTTCGTCAACTAGATGTCAACAATGCATTTCTTCAAGGGTAACTCACGGAAGAGGTATACATGACACAACCTCCAGGCTTTGTTGATCACGATCATCCTCACCACATATGCAAACTCAGCAAGGCAATATATGGTCTCAAACAAGCTCCTCAGGCTTGGTATTCGGAACTTTGGGATTTTCTTCTCGGCCAAGGCTTTGTCAACTCCCTGGCCGACGCATCCTTGTTCATTCTTCACAATTCCGAGATAACTATATATGTTCTCGTCTATGTGGATGACATTGTGGTAACAGGAAGCAACCCGACGCATCTTTGTTTATTCTTCACAATCCCGAGGTAACTATATATGTTCTTGTCTATGTGGATGACATTGTGGTCACAGGAAGCAACTCGGGAGCAGTCCAACGCTTCATCATAGTGCTTGGAAACCGCTTCTCCATCAAAGACTTGGGCAATTTATCTTACTTTCTTGGCATTGAAGTAACACGCACAGCCTCTAGATTACTTCTCACTCAACGCAAATATGTCACTGATATACTCAACAAAGCTCAATTTTCGGAAGCCAAATCAGTGACCACTCCTATGGCTCCTAGCTCGCGTCTCTCCTTGTCCTCGGGTGAAAGGTTAGAAGACCCAACCATCTATCGGACTCTTGTTGGAAGTCTACAGTATCTCACACTTATGAGACCCGACATCAGCTTCGTTGTCAATAAATTATCTTAGTTCATGCATGCCCCGACAACGGAACATCTACAAGCCCTCAAACGGGTTCTACGGTATTTGGTTGGAATGCGAGATCGCGGTATCTTCTTCTCCTCTGATAATACTCTCTCTCTCTACACGCCTTTAGTGATGCAGATTGGGCAAGGGATCGTGATGAGTATATTTCTACGGGGGCATATATTGTCTACCTTGGCAGCCATCCCATTTCTTGATCTTCAAAGAAACAGAAATTCACCGCTAGATCATCCACCGAAGCGGAATATCGTGCTATCGCGGATACAGCAGCAGAACTTCGATGGATCACGTCTCTCTTAACGGAACTTGGTATTTCTACATCACAACCTCCCGTCATTTACTGTGACAACATTGGCGCAACATACTTGAGTGCAAATCTCGTCTTCCACCCTCGCATGAAGCATCTAGCCTTGGATTACTTCTTTGTTCGTCAACAAGTGCAAGGCGGCATCCTCCGAGTTTCTCACATCAACTCCAAGGATCAACTAGCGGATTTACTCACTAAACCGCTCCCTCGCCAGCCATTTCTTACACTTTATCACAAGATCGGCATCACCGAAGGTGCTATGTCTTGAGGGGGCATATAAGTGAAAGGGACATAAATGTAATTTTGTGTTATTAGGGTTTCCGTTAGGGTTTCATATCTCTTGTATATTGATATATATATCTGATGTAACTCATATTCGAATCAATACACGAAAACATTTCCACACAATATACTCCTTATTATCCGCAAATCCAGCCACCGGCCGATCTAGTCATGCATCACGAACCTGAGATGCACGATGAACCAACTGTAGAAGAAATTTTATCAATGGATGAAGAACGACGCAAGCTTCCTCGTTTAGACCCTATTCGTAGAGACGGCGTACTATGGTACATATACTCAAATTCAAATGTCAATTATAAATAGTTAATTAAATGTTAATTTATCTTTCATTTTGATTTGTATGTTTGGATTCGGTTAACTTAATCGTCACATATCAAAGACGATAAAAGCTTATTATGATCGACTCTGTTACAATTGGACACAGACCGATCCAGAAATTAAGGACGATGATGGAAATCATTTGTGGTATGTTTTAAAAAAAATTTCATTTTATCAAGTAATTGAAATTCTAGTTTAAATATAATAAGCTTTTTATTATTTCAGCAAAAAATTTATTGGAATCCCGAACTTACCAGACTAGTAGAGTCTGAATTTGATAAACATGCGCGAGTTCGTCTCAAGTCTATCGTAAGTACCTGTAAAAAAATGAGAGAAGAGAGGAAAACCCCTTTGGATAGCAGAAGATGTTTGGGATCAGATGTACGCATATTGGGATGATCCAAAATTTAAGCAAAAAAGCGAGCAAGTAAATCTCGGCGTTCTGATAGAGAAGGAAATGGGATGAGCGTACATACGACATGATCTCGTTCTTTTGCGGAAGTATACGAAGTTTTGGTAAGCTTTATTCTACTTTTTATGCATTTATATAAAATTAAATTTCATTAAACATCTTTTTTATTTGTTTGAGGCGAAAGAGAAGGGATCCGAACCATCGTACCTAGAATTGTTGGAACGTACGCACGTTAAGAAATCAGATGGTTCGTGGGTAGATCCCAAGGCGAAACGTCTTCACAATGAAGTTCAAAACATGGCAGCGGAACGATATCGCAAATTCCCCCGAGTGAAGACGGAACACAAACTACCCTTAGTTAGGAAGAGTACAATGAGTTGTATCTCGAAGTAAATTAATGACATTTCAATATGATATAATTTTACTATTTATAAATGTCATTAATTCTCGATATTTGTTTTACAGCAAGTTACGCCATACAAAGGTCGTATTTTCGGACTTGTAGGAATGGCCTCAAAACATTCAACTTCTTCCAAGGGTAAAGAAAAAGTATTAGAGTACGAGTTTCGGTATACGTTATCAAAAGTTTTCGAGGCGCAACAAGAATCCGAAAGGCGCGTTGAACAAGCACTAAAGGAGGTTGAATGATCAAACAAGCGACTAAAGGAGGTGAATGATCAAACAAGCGAGCTGAACGATCAGAAAGGCGAATGGAACAGCTCATGCGCATGATGAAATCGCAAATGCCTAACATCGATTGGGATGCATTTCAGAACAATGATTCTGATCACGACGATTTCGAAATACCTTCAACGGATTAGTATTAAAAATGTTAGTTATATGTATGCTTTTTAGTTATTGTTATATACTAATTTTTATAATTTAATCTAATCAAATTTTATTTCAATTTTATTTTTTATTTAAAAAAATTGGGGACGTTTCAAGATCGTCCCTAAAATTGCGGACGACCAAGTATCCGTACCTAAAATTGGGGACGTCCAAGCATCCGTCCCTAAAATTAGGGACAACCCATTGTTCGTCCCCAATTTTAGGGACGGATGTTTAGGCGTCCGCAAAATTTGCGGACGACCCTTCTCGTTCCCAAATTCCGATCGGCCCCGAGTCCTCTTTTGGTCCTTTTTTTAAGGACCGTTTGCGGACTGCAATTTCCGTCCTTAAATGCGGACCGTTTGCGGACTGAATTTTCCGTCTTTAATTGCGGACGAATTACGGACGGATAACATTTGACGACGCGCGTTTGCGGACTACCACCGTCCGTCCCTAATCCGTCCCTAAACCTGTTTAGAGACGGATTATGGACGAATTCTTCAGTCCCTAAATCGTGATTTTCTTATAGTGAATAAATAAAACCAGTTCAAAATAATACTTGGGAGTAATCTTATTTTAAAAAAAATAACGGATGATGATTAGACATAATTTGCAAAGTCGTATAGTTAGAAGATTATAACTAAAAGCTAGAAGAGAAATTTATATAAAAGAAAATATGAATACAGTAATGTTTTAGAGAAATAAACATTTATCTAAAATGTGTTATTGTTTTTATTAATAAAACATTCTTCTTTCTTAAAAACAACAAAAAAAAATTATATTTTAGTTTTATATTAGGTGTGATTTTCTAGATTGTTATTTTAAGTTGGTTTCATCCTCTAAATTCTGATTTTCAAAAATTTAATAATCGTTTAATATTGTAGATAATATGTAGTATCTAATTTATTTATTATATATACTCAGAATCTTCGTAACCAAACGTATATATTACCAAAAATATACTTGAAAATATTTATAAATGAGGATTTTGCAATTTATGTATATATATATATATATATATATATTTAGTTCAATTGATAAGTCGAATTCACATCTCTTAGATATAATAAAACCTTTAAATTTTCAAACAAACTATATATAAAATATATAATACCATTTGAATCTTAAAAAAGTTGATGTGTAGCCATTAAAATGTTTGATGGATACTATAATGATGTAATTAATTGTATCGAAAATGAAGGTTGATGAGGTGATTATGACTTATAATTAATGATTAGAAAACAACACTTTGTAACATCTGAGTGGACAATTAATGCACTAATTTTTTCTGTCATAATAAAATTAAAACAGCAATATAGAAAATAAACTGAAGAATAATGAAAGAATATAAACAAAAGAAAACTGCTTCAAAGAAAAGAGTAGATGAAGTCATAAGGCACTCATAGATGCTTTTGGAACTTTTTACACTTGAAGACTTTATGCAAAAACTTTTCCTAAAACCCTACCATTAAGGAACTCCTCATGCCTAATTCTTTTTCACCACCACATTTTTTTTCTCCTTCCCTTTTTTCTATAACACTAGAGTTTTTATCTTTCGATCTAACATATTTATATCAGATCAAATAAAAATTATGTAAAATTTTGACAGAGAAAAGTACGTTTACAACTCCTTTTTATCGTTGAACTATTTTTATTTTTAAATTATTTTTTTATCTCGCATGTGAAACAAAAAGTGTGAGGAGAATTCTAAATTTATGAAAATTTTACCCAAAAAAAACTATTGATTTTTTGAAGTATGTATATAATACATCTACTATTTTCCTAAAGGGTGTTATGTTGCTTTTTCTATTTTATTGATTTTTTATGTAAATTTTTACAAAACAAATCTTTTGAAGTTTAATATAAATGTATAAATGATTGTGGTTATGAAAATATTTTATTAGAATTTAATCGGAGACACTAACAGTGGGTTTATTTACAAATTTAAAAAACTTTATATCACATTTTCTTTTGTGGATGCATATCCAAAATATTAAAATGGTTGAATCATTAAAAAAATTTAAAATGAATAACTACACATCAGAAATGTTATAACTTATATGATATTATAGAATATAAATAATTTACGTTGGGATTAATATAAGAATAGCGTTATATTTAAAATTTCTTTAAATATAAAAGTTTTGTTATATTTTTAATTTTATTATTAATAATTTATGTATAATAGTACATCAATCTAATCAATTAAAACAGAATGTGGTGCAATTTAACATATAACTTTTTGGAATTCGATATTCGTTTGAATCCAAAACTGTGTTGTAAATAATAACTAACTATAATTGTTTTACTTCATTTGTTCAAATACAAATGCTCCTCTACAATCTTGAGAAATCATGGATCCGCATGGAGATTCTTGATGGATAAAGGGCCATGGAGAGATTCTCTTGTGGGCCCAGGAAACGTAATTTCGTCTATCATCAGAACCTTTGCATGGTCGCCACGTGTCTATCATTTGTTATAACACCATTAATAAATATGAAATTTCACTCTACATATTTTACGCGTATTTATCTGTATAAATAAATATTAGGGAAAATACACATTAACCGAATTTAATTTTTCGGAAAATTCATATATCAACTTTTTGTTGTTTTTAAATTAAAATTTAAATTTATTATACTAGTAAATGTCCAAAATTTATAATTATTCAATGGCATCACTATCATGTCAATATTTTAAAACTTTATTAAAATTTTCGTAATATTCTCATGATATTTAGATAAATATAAAAAATTACAGTTTATATATTTATTTTACGTAGCAATTTTACGCATATTTAGTCAAAAAATTTACAGTTACATTGATTCTTCCAAAATTTACATCGATTTCATAAATTCAGAATTCCCATTATAAAATAATATCAAAGTTTTTTTATTAAAAACTGCTACTGATATTAATAGTTTTTAATATGTTACAAAACCTCACCCACTAAAAATAAAAGTTTGAGCACACAGATTTGGATAGTGGAAATAAATAACGTCACGAAAAAGATAAAATAGTTTTAAATTTAAAAGGAATATTCATACATTTTTTATAATTAATTGAAAACCGGAGAATAGTGGTTGTAAGTATTATTATTTTCCAAACACCAAGGAAACTTGTGGGGTTTCAACTAAAGTGGGAGGGAATCAAGTGTTTTTTTTTATTAAAATTACGATTCCTCCTTGACTAATAGAAATTTTCAAATTATTAAAAATGTAATTTCCCCCTATTATTCCAAATTTTCAGATCATTCTCTTTTTATTTTCCATACCAAATGATTGACGATTAGTAAAGTTTTCTAAAGGGATACATAAAAAATCAAATTCAAATTACTTCCACCGCAAATTATATAAAATACTATTTAAATCTGATTTTATTTTTTGAATAAACAAATTAATAACTAGACCGAATTTTAACAACCATTTTATAAGAGTTCATATATGTAGTGAGTTATACTATAAGCAAAAGTAAAAATCTCACATTATTGTAACAAGAAACTGTTAAAATGAAAATCATTTATGGTTTTTAACTATTGTAGAAAAATTTCGATGTAATTCAATGGATTAATTGAATTCAAGGGATTAAAATATCCTCCTTACCAAAAAAAAAAAAAACAAATAGGAAGAACCGCAATTCTTTGTGTTGAAATAAATATGCGTGTGAGAAAGGTTAACTGAATGTGCATAGCAACCACAGTGGTCGGTGCAAAACAAATGATTTTCTTTAAACCAACCATACATATGGATTTTTGTGGAGATTTTTCTTATTTTAATAATGTGTGTGTATATATAGTCAACTTCGTCACATCAGGAGACACTTTTTAAATGGAGTAACTTCAAAAATACTCTTCGTAGTAGGGTTAAAACACTTCAAAAATATCCTTTCTAAAAAAGAAAATATTTTTAATTTCAAAAGTATCCGTATAAATGTTGATATTCCCAAAATATCCCTGCGACTTTACGACCCAATTCGACCCAGCGACCCAGTTTGATTCTGCGACCCTTGTCCCTCTGCGACCCTTGTTCCTCTGCGACCTTTGGACCCCTACGACCCTTGTCCCTCTTCGACCCTTGTTTCTCTCCGACCCTTGGACCCCTGCGACTCTTGTCCCTCTGCGACCCTTGTTCCTCTACGACCCTTGGACCCTTGTGCCCCTTGTTCCTCTGTGACCCTTGGACCCCTACGACCCTTGTTCCTCTGCGACCCTTGGACCCCTGCGACCCTTCTGCGACCCTTAGACCCCTGCGATACTAATTTATTATTTACAAATTATTTACACATAATATGAATAAAATTTGAAAATGAAAATACAATCAAAATATGTTGGACCCGTGCGACCCCTCCGACCATTGCGACCCTTTTGACCATTGCGACCCTTCCGACCATTGCGACCCTTCCGACTAGTCTTTTCAATGTCAGACTACACTGCCTTTTCCAGGTTCTAGCTATGCTTTTTATTTTACCAATGCCACATTGAAGACCTATATTAAAGGTTCTTTAATGTGTCAGTACATGCACCTTGGTCATTCTTTGTATTTATTGTCTTTCTGGATTTTAGGAGTCCATTTATTTTTCGTTATAAATAGAGGAGGCAAGCTACAACAACAAGCACCAAATTATCTCTTGTTTCGAGTCTTTCATTCTCCCAAAAGGGCGATTTCTAACATCTAATTCTCTGAAAAATCCTTGTTACCTTTGTGACCGTTAAGGTCACATGGTCGACCCAGGGCATCGTGTTGTCTATTTGTTACTCAATGTCTTGGTAATCGTCGGACTCAGTCTGTATGCAGATACACACAAGTACTTACAATTACAACATGGTACTTTGTGATGTATCTGCACTACATAAGGTCTTGGTAATCGGCGGACTCAGGCATCAAGCTCTATCCGCGTTACCTAAACCTAAGGTTGGAGGTCATTTGCTACTGTGGAACTCACCGTACATGACTCAAAGCCCGAAATGTCAATGGAGCATTTCTTGCAGTGAAAGAGTCATTAATCTTCAGCAAATTTGACCTTTTTTTCTTTCCTTTTTTTCTCGTACTTTTCCTTCTTCTTTCTCGTGCTTTGCCTTCTTCTTTCTCGTGCTTTGCCTTCTTCTTTCTCGTGCTTTGCCTTCTTCTTTCTCGTGCTTTGCCTTATTCTTTCTCGTGCTTTGCCTTTTTCTTTTGTGACCCTTCCGACCATTGCGACCCTTCCGACCATTGCGACCCTTCCGACCATTGCGACCCTTCCGACCATTGCGACCCTTCCGACCATTGCGACCCTTCCGACCATTGCGACCCTTCCGACCATTGCGACCCTTCCGACCATTGCGACCCTTCCGACCATTGCGACCCTTCCGACCATTGCGACCCTTCCGACTAGTCTTTTCAATGTCAGACTACACTGCCTTTTCCAGGTTCTAGCTATGCTTTTTATTTTACCAATGCATGCACCTTGGTCATTCTTTGTATTTATTGTCTTTCTGGATTTTAGGAGTCCATTTATTTTTCGTTATAAATAGAGGAGGAAAGCTACAACAACAAGCACCAAATCATCTCTTGTTTCGAGTCTTTCATTCTCCAAAAGGGCGATTTCTAACATCTAATTCTCTGAAAAATCTTTGTTACCTTTGTGACCGTTAAGGTCACATGGTCGACCCAGGGCATCGTGCTGTCTATTTGTTACTCAATGTCTTGGTAATCGTCGGACTCAGTCTGTATGCAGATACACACAAGTACTTACAACATGGATGGAGTACTTTGTGATGTATCTGCACTACATAAGGTCTTGGTAATCGACGGACTCAGGCATCAAGCTCTATCCGCGTTACCTAAGGTCACGGTTGGAGGTCATTTGCTACCGTGGAACTCCCCGTACATGACTCAAAGCCCGAAATGTCAATGGAGCATTTCTTGCGGGGAAGGAGTCATTAATCTTCGGCAAATTTGACCTTTTTTTCTTTCCTTTTTTTTTCTCGAACTTTGCCTTCTTCTTTCTCGAACTTCTTTTTGCCTTTTCTTTTGCTTCAACTTTTTTCTTTCCTTAACTGTTGTGACCTTTGAGACCTTATGTAACTCTTGTGACCTTTGAGACCTTATGTAACTCTTGTGACCTTTGAGACCTTATGTAACCTTATGTAACTCTTGTGACCTTTGAGACCTTATGTAACTCTTGTGACCTTTGAGACCTTATGTAACCTTATGTAACTCTTGTGACCTTTGTAACCTTTGAGACCTTATGTAATCAATATTTAAACGTTGAAAATGTCTTATTTTGCATCTATTGTTCGTAAGATTATGAAAGAAGTCGAATCAATATACAATCTTCGAAAATATTATACGGAAAAGGAAATATAATATCGCATAATATTATACAATCTTCGAAAATAATTCTGATTTAAATAAGATATCAGAAAATATCCAGAATATCTCATAGAATATCATCAGAATAACTTTTGTGACCTTTGTAACCCATGGACGACTCATGCGACCACATAATACCCTTGTTCGACTCATGCGACCTATGCGACTGGTGCGACTTGTCGTTTTGCTGTCAGACTTCTGTCTTGCCACCAATGTGACCCATGCGATCCATGTGACCCTTCCTACCCATGGACTTGTCGTTTTGCAGTCCGAATCTTTTCTTCCGACCCATGTGACTCCTGTCTGCCGACCCATGTGACCCTTCCGACCCATGTATATAAGTTCACGTCTACGTCTCTTCTCTTAGTATGCGTATCTAACCCATATTTCTATGAAAAATCTTTTTTACCTTTGTGACCTGCGTGGCGCAGTCACCATTGTCGACGCAGGGCATCGTGCTGTCTATGTGTTACTCAAGGTCTTGGTAATCGGCGGACTCAGGGTCTATGCAGTCACTGACGAGTTGCGGGGGTGAGTTAGGTGACGGTGTAGGGTCACTCTTCAAATGTTCACTGGAAAACGAAAAACATGGCAGGAGATGGCTTAGGTGACGTTGTTTGGTCACTCTCTGCTAATGTAATATTTCTCCAGTGAACTCATGCGACCCATGCGACCCTTGCGACCCCTGCGACCCTCAGTGAACTATTTCTCCAGTGGAAATAGAATGCGTACAGAGTCTTTGATTGACTTTGTAAATGTATTGTTTGTTAGGAAAAATAATTAAGCACCCATGCGACCCTCAATGAACTATTTCTCCAGTGGAAATAGAATGCGTGCAGAATCTTTGATTGACTTTGTAAATGTATTGTTTGTTAGGAAAAATAATTAAGCACCATTGTTTTGATTTGGAATCTTTTTGTCATTTTATCATCCTAAACCCGTAAATTCGTCGAGTTCGCATCTATTCATCAATATATGCGATCATGCGACCCATGCGACGCATGCGACCCTAATTTGGAATTCATTAGTTTGACGTTGTAAATGTATTGTTTGATTGGTTTTTGTCATTTTATCATCTTAAACCCGTAAATTCGCCGAGTTCGCATCTATTCATCAATATATGCGATCATGCGACCCTAATTTGGCATATATGCGACCAAGCGACCCATGCCATTATCAATATGCCATTAACAATATATTTGAGTTGTATATGTCTAATTTAGAATCAATATAGATAATAATATAAATAATATCGACATTTGAAGAAAATGTTAAATGTATTGTTTAATCATCCCCCGAGTTCTTAAAACACTACTATCACTTTTGAAACACGGGCATTGGTTATACACAACTCAACTAGGTACACATGGGTCACAATCTGTTTTAACCATTGATTGACGTTGTAAATGTATTGTTTGATTGGTTTTTGTCATTTTATCATCCCAAACCCGTAAATTCGTCGAGTTCGCATCTATTCATCAATATATGCGATCATGCGACCCATGCGACGCATGCGACCCTAATTTGGAATTCATTAGTTTGACGTTGTAAATGTATTGTTTGATTGGTTTTTGTCATTTTATCATCCCAAACCCGTAAATTCGTCGAGTTCGCATCTATTCATCAATATATGCGATCATGCGACCCTAATTTGGCATATATGCGACCAAGCGACCCATGCCATTATCAATATGCCATTAACAATATATTTGAGTTGTATATGTCTAATTTAGAATCAATATAGATAATAATATAAATAATATCGACATTTGAAGAAAATGTTAAATGTATTGTTTAATCATCCACCGAGTTCTTAAAACACTACTATCACTTTGAAACACGGGCATTGGTTATACACAACTCAACTAGGTACACATGGGTCACAATCTGTTTTAACCGTTGATTGACGTTGTAAATGTATTGTTTTGATTGGTTTTTGTCATTTTATCATCCCAAACCCGTAAATTCGTCGAGTTCGCATCTATTCATCAATATATGCGATCATGCGACCCTAATTTGGCATATATGCGACCAAGCGACCCATGCCATTATCAATATGCCATTAACAATATATTTGAGTTGTATATGTCTAATTTAGAATCAATATAGATAATAATATAAATAATATCGACATTTGAAGAAAATGTTAAATGTATTGTTTAATCATCCCCCGAGTTCTTAAAACACTACTATCACTTTTGAAACACGGGCATTGGTTATACACAACTCAACTAGGTACACATGGGTCACAATCTGTTTTAACCGTTGATTGACGTTGTAAATGTATTGTTTTGATTGGTTTTTGTCATTTTATCATCCCAAACCCGTAAATTCGTCGAGTTCGCATCTATTCATCAATATATGCGATCATGCGACCCTAATTTGGCATATATGCGACCAAGCGACCCATGCCATTATCAATATGCCATTAACAATATATTGAGTTGTATATGTCTAATTTAGAATCAATATAGATAATAATATAAATAATATCGACATTTGAAGAAAATGTTAAATGTATTGTTTAATCATCCCCCGAGTTCTTAAAACACTACTATCACTTTTGAAACACGGGCATTGGTTATACACAACTCAACTAGGTACACATGGGTCACAATCTGTTTTAACCGTTGATTGACGTTGTAAATGTATTGTTTTGATTGGTTTTTGTCATTTTATCATCCCAAACCCGTAAATTCGTCGAGTTCGCATCTATTCATCAATATATGCGATCATGCGACCCTAATTTGGCATATATGCGACCAAGCGACCCATGCCATTATCAATATGCCATTAACAATATATTGAGTTGTATATGTCTAATTTAGAATCAATATAGATAATAATATAAATAATATCGACATTTGAAGAAAATGTTAAATGTATTGTTTAATCATCCCCCGAGTTCTTAAAACACTACTATCACTTTTGAAACACGGGCATTGGTTATACACAACTCAACTAGGTACACATGGGTCACAATCTGTTTTAACCGTTGATTGACGTTGTAAATGTATTGTTTTGATTGGTTTTTGTCATTTTATCATCCCAAACCCGTAAATTCGTCGAGTTCGCATCTATTCATCAATATATGCGATCATGCGACCCTAATTTGGCATATATGCGACCAAGCGACCCATGCCATTATCAATATGCCATTAACAATATATTGAGTTGTATATGTCTAATTTAGAATCAATATAGATAATAATATAAATAATATCGACATTTGAAGAAAATGTTAAATGTATTGTTTAATCATCCCCCGAGTTCTTAAAACACTACTATCACTTTTGAAACACGGGCATTGGTTATACACAACTCAACTAGGTACACATGGGTCACAATCTGTTTTAACCGTTGATTGACGTTGTAAATGTATTGTTTTGATTGGTTTTTGTCATTTTATCATCCCAAACCCGTAAATTCGTCGAGTTCGCATCTATTCATCAATATATGCGATCATGCGACCCTAATTTGGCATATATGCGACCAAGCGACCCATGCCATTATCAATATGCCATTAACAATATATTGAGTTGTATATGTCTAATTTAGAATCAATATAGATAATAATATAAATAATATCGACATTTGAAGAAAATGTTAAATGTATTGTTTAATCATCCCCCGAGTTCTTAAAACACTACTATCACTTTTGAAACACGGGCATTGGTTATACACAACTCAACTAGGTACACATGGGTCACAATCTGTTTTAACCGTTGATTGACGTTGTAAATGTATTGTTTTGATTGGTTTTTGTCATTTTATCATCCCAAACCCGTAAATTCGTCGAGTTCGCATCTATTCATCAATATATGCGATCATGCGACCCTAATTTGGCATATATGCGACCAAGCGACCCATGCCATTATCAATATGCCATTAACAATATATTGAGTTGTATATGTCTAATTTAGAATCAATATAGATAATAATATAAATAATATCGACATTTGAAGAAAATGTTAAATGTATTGTTTAATCATCCCCCGAGTTCTTAAAACACTACTATCACTTTTGAAACACGGGCATTGGTTATACACAACTCAACTAGGTACACATGGGTCACAATCTGTTTTAACCGTTGATTGACGTTGTAAATGTATTGTTTTGATTGGTTTTTGTCATTTTATCATCCCAAACCCGTAAATTCGTCGAGTTCGCATCTATTCATCAATATATGCGATCATGCGACCCTAATTTGGCATATATGCGACCAAGCGACCCATGCCATTATCAATATGCCATTAACAATATATTGAGTTGTATATGTCTAATTTAGAATCAATATAGATAATAATATAAATAATATCGACATTTGAAGAAAATGTTAAATGTATTGTTTAATCATCCCCCGAGTTCTTAAAACACTACTATCACTTTTGAAACACGGGCATTGGTTATACACAACTCAACTAGGTACACATGGGTCACAATCTGTTTTAACCGTTGATTGACGTTGTAAATGTATTGTTTTGATTGGTTTTTGTCATTTTATCATCCCAAACCCGTAAATTCGTCGAGTTCGCATCTATTCATCAATATATGCGATCATGCGACCCTAATTTGGCATATATGCGACCAAGCGACCCATGCCATTATCAATATGCCATTAACAATATATTGAGTTGTATATGTCTAATTTAGAATCAATATAGATAATAATATAAATAATATCGACATTTGAAGAAAATGTTAAATGTATTGTTTAATCATCCCCCGAGTTCTTAAAACACTACTATCACTTTTGAAACACGGGCATTGGTTATACACAACTCAACTAGGTACACATGGGTCACAATCTGTTTTAACCGTTGATTGACGTTGTAAATGTATTGTTTTGATTGGTTTTTGTCATTTTATCATCCCAAACCCGTAAATTCGTCGAGTTCGCATCTATTCATCAATATATGCGATCATGCGACCCTAATTTGGCATATATGCGACCAAGCGACCCATGCCATTATCAATATGCCATTAACAATATATTGAGTTGTATATGTCTAATTTAGAATCAATATAGATAATAATATAAATAATATCGACATTTGAAGAAAATGTTAAATGTATTGTTTAATCATCCCCCGAGTTCTTAAAACACTACTATCACTTTTGAAACACGGGCATTGGTTATACACAACTCAACTAGGTACACATGGGTCACAATCTGTTTTAACCGTTGATTGACGTTGTAAATGTATTGTTTTGATTGGTTTTTGTCATTTTATCATCCCAAACCCGTAAATTCGTCGAGTTCGCATCTATTCATCAATATATGCGATCATGCGACCCTAATTTGGCATATATGCGACCAAGCGACCCATGCCATTATCAATATGCCATTAACAATATATTGAGTTGTATATGTCTAATTTAGAATCAATATAGATAATAATATAAATAATATCGACATTTGAAGAAAATGTTAAATGTATTGTTTAATCATCCCCCGAGTTCTTAAAACACTACTATCACTTTTGAAACACGGGCATTGGTTATACACAACTCAACTAGGTACACATGGGTCACAATCTGTTTTAACCGTTGATTGACGTTGTAAATGTATTGTTTTGATTGGTTTTTGTCATTTTATCATCCCAAACCCGTAAATTCGTCGAGTTCGCATCTATTCATCAATATATGCGATCATGCGACCCTAATTTGGCATATATGCGACCAAGCGACCCATGCCATTATCAATATGCCATTAACAATATATTGAGTTGTATATGTCTAATTTAGAATCAATATAGATAATAATATAAATAATATCGACATTTGAAGAAAATGTTAAATGTATTGTTTAATCATCCCCCGAGTTCTTAAAACACTACTATCACTTTTGAAACACGGGCATTGGTTATACACAACTCAACTAGGTACACATGGGTCACAATCTGTTTTAACCGTTGATTGACGTTGTAAATGTATTGTTTTGATTGGTTTTTGTCATTTTATCATCCCAAACCCGTAAATTCGTCGAGTTCGCATCTATTCATCAATATATGCGATCATGCGACCCTAATTTGGCATATATGCGACCAAGCGACCCATGCCATTATCAATATGCCATTAACAATATATTGAGTTGTATATGTCTAATTTAGAATCAGTTTCCTTCTCGCCAACTTCAAATCGTTCGCCAACTTCAAATCGTTCCCTCTCAAGTTCGAAATCACTTATTTCTTTCTTGCTATCAACTTTTAAACAGGTTTCACGGTGAAAAACTGTTCGGTTTTCTCGTTTTCGCGGCAGTTTTACGTCGAAAAACTACCGAACTTCCATTTTTCCACGTTCGAACGTTAAGGGTAAATTTGTCTTTTCCTCAATTTTTATTTTTCGGATTTAATAATTATTTTGGGGAAGGGTATTTTTGAAGTGATTTAGCCCTTTGAAGGTATTTCTGATATTCCGCCTTTTTAAGTAGGGTTATTTTCGTAAGGGTTTTGAGAACTACGAAAGAGTTATAAAGAGAATACAATATTCAATTCAATTTATCTTCTGTCTCCTGTACTCTTTTATTTCTCTGACTATCCTGTAATAAAAAATATAAAAATTTCTACAGAAAAAAATATGTGTCTATATATTTTTTATATAGTTAGAGTTGCTGAATGTAGAAAACCCGTTTTCTTTTTTCTTTTTTTATTAATTATATATTTGTTATATGTTCATTTTCAGAAATTCTGATGATAACTTAATTTAATTTTAGTTAATAATTAGTATGTGATACTTACGATGAATATAGTTAACAACTTAAGTAATATAATATATGCGTGTGAATATATTATTGGAGAAAATTGTTGGTTATGATTGATGAGCTCATCCTTGTCATCACTATTAAGTTGCATATTAAAAATTCAATGAAAATTATAACCTTAATTTTGGAAGACATGCCACATGTTGTCACAAAAATATCTTAACCCCACACCCACCTCCCTTACAATCTTTTATTCACACATATATATATATATATATATACACACTAATTTATCTAGGTTTTCACGAAGAATTTTTCAATACCAAAATGCAATTGGTGAAATACTTTATGTATAGAAACAAAATTTATAATAAAATATTGAAATAGATGACGTGACAACACGTCAACCATTGAATTTTAGTTGTGAACTGTTTGAATCGTGTATATTTTATATGTTTTTATTTTATATTGTTGGATTAATTTTAGATTAATTTTAGACGTATTATATAGATTAAATATAAATCGTTCGACTTAATTTTTAAAGTTGAATTTTTAAAGAAATAATAAATTTTATTTCTATAATAAAATAAAAATTATGAATATTTTTAAACTATATTTTTACAATCAAAATTTATAAACTATTATTTTATTATCATCGTTCATGTTATTATTATTAATAAAAAACTTTTTTTATTAAAAAAGTAATTTACAATAATACTAATAATAATAATAATAATAATAATAATAATAAATAATAATAATGGTAAATATGTCATTTATACAAAAAAATTGTTTATGACTCGTCTATATTCATTTTTTTTTCTTGTTTCTTTTTAATTTATTAGTTATAATGAATATTATGTATGGATATTTATTGATGGATAAGATATATTTGATTGATTCCTATAATCTTTTAAATATTTTTTGAGTTTTTTTTGTTATTAGAATTTGGTTCTTATTTTTAAGATATAATTAAGGTCTCATTCGTGGACAAGAAAATGCAAAACGATATTTATGTTTTTTTGGCGATTGCAGACGAGATGAAAAACGACTGATTGAATCGTAACTGTCCATGAACTTACTAATCGTGGAATTGAAACACAAAGAGAATGTTGCGATTGCGACTGCGTTTGGTGGCGGTTTGATCAAATGATAAAAATATCCTAAAAATCTATATGATTAAATAAAATAATATATATTTACTACAAAAAACATGCGATTTTCAACGGACATATTCGTTAAAAATCGCCATTATTCCGTTGAAAAGAACGATTCCCAACAGATTGCAACGGATCCAGAGCCGTTTGGAATCGTTCATTGCAAATCTGCATCCGCTGCGATTTGTAAAGGGCGTTCAACGGATAATATCCATTGAAATAACATCAAAAATCTTCTAAAGGATAAATCCGTTGGAGATGCACTACAAAAAAACAGGCCATTTCCAACGGACATATCCGTTGGAAAAGGCCAAAAATCCGTTGGGAATGGCCTTTTGCAACGGACTGCAACGGATTTCAGTCCGTTGGGAATAGCGCGTTAGAAATTCGGATCCGTCACAATTCGCAACGGATGGGCGACGGATTAATTCCGTTGCAAAGTGGTGACGAATGTTCCAACGGACAAATCCGTTGCAACTATTGTAACGGACGCCCGTTGCCAGTATTGGTGACGGATGCCCGTCGCAAATTTGCAACGGATGTCCGTTGCCGTGAGAAATCGAAAAAGAGCGGGAATTGTAGGTTTGAACGGGCTTCCGTTGCAAATTGGCGGGAAGGAACAACGGACATCCGTTGTGCATTGCCACCAATTAGCAACGGACGTCCGTTAGGATATTTGAAAAAAAAATTAAAAAAAGAATTAACAAAACATTTAAAATTTAAAAGTTTAAATATTTTACAAAAACATTCCAAATTATACTACGCTACTAATTAACCTATTACATTTCAGCTAAATCTGCGGGGTCCATATCGTCTCGACGTTCGCCGTCACCTCTAGAAGGTGTAGCATCTGAATCGGGACGCTCGATCACGCAAGTGCTGAACCTTGGCTTCGAGCTCTTCGATCCTCCGTTGTTGCGAGAAAGTCTCCTGCACAACGGGAGGTACCGAGGTGGCGTCTTCGACGATATCTTTCTGCAACGCCCCGAGACCGTATAGACGTCCCTTATACGGTCTCACCGGCTACAAAATAAACAAAATTAATGTAAGTTCTTTACACATTACTAAATTAATAACTATAAAATAAAATTAATATAAAAATATACCTCTAAATAAATTTTGTCCTTTTGTAAAGGACTTAGGTCGTCGGCGCTTGAACCGCAAGCTTGCGATTGCTGTGTGATCTTCTCTGTCACAGCTCGCACGGTTCGCTCCGCCCATGGATCGACGAGTTCCGGTTCGCCGACCTCTTCTCCGACAACCGGCTTCTTCTTGGCATGGGTTTCTAAAACCAGCTCAAGAAGAGTCGGCTCTCTTCCTATCCGTTGCATCTGCAATATAAAATAAATTTAGTTAGATTAATATTTTACATAAAAAAATATAAAGAAATAATTTAGATTCTTACCAACTCTTTCCTTCGTTTCGGGAAGGATTTTGATCCCGAAGTATGGCGATGCGGGCCATCTCCGGGAACTTTCTCACCGTAGCGACATTTTTTGGCCTTTTCGCTCTTGGCCTTGAATTCAGCGGACTCCCAATGTTGGATCATTTTGTTGAAGACCGCATCCGTTGCCCATGTTGGTTTGCGGCTGCTGGCGTAGTAATTACGCTTCGCACCATTCATCATGAGCCGCATCCTCACTTGCATATCGTGCATCCATGCACTATATATGCGAGGCGTATCCTTTCGCCTCCACCTGTATGAACGCTGAAATAAACATTATACAATTAGTATTATAATCAATGTTATATAAAGAAATATTAAATTTAATAGAAAAACTTACTATAAAAGTGCGCCACCATCGCTGGCGCACTACTTCTGGCGTAACTGGCCAGGAATAGTAAAGTTCGTCTTGGAGGGAACCTTGGATTATGACGTTGTTTGTGTGTTTCAAAACGTCATCTTCATCAAACCTGAAACATTTAAATTAAACATTAGATTATATTTAAAATATTTAACAATAAAATAGATAATTCAATTACACATCTAACATTGTATATATAACCCATTCGATTGTATTAACGTTTCAATTGATCAATTACACATCTAACATTGTATATATAACCCATTCGATTGTATTAACGTTTCGATTGATCAATTACACATCGTATACATAAGTAAACATCATGAATGTTACACTTAATTAACATAATGAAATCGATTGTATGAACATTTCGATTGTTTGATTACACATCATATACATTATTGTATTTTAAGTTTTTCTTTAGTAGATTCATCGATGGGCGAGTCTTCCTTCGATTGGTCATTGAATTCATCGCCGTTTTAATATTCAGCATCTTCCGGTTCATCTTCATCCCGTATAAGTTCTCCGTCAATGTCATTTCTAGCAAGAATGTCCTCGCGATCCGTATCAATCAAACGAAGCGGCTGCGGATAATCGGGTTGCAACGCCTCTTCTTTATCATCAGAGCTTATGATCCCTTGTGGCTTGATCTTTACTACGACCCACTCCTTCTCTCTTCGACGTTTCAATGTTGTTGGATATTGCACATAACAAACTTGATCTGCTTGATCTATTGTGATGAATGGATCATACTTACCATATTGTCGTGCCGGATTGACGTCAATCCGGTTGGGTCAAACCATTGACATTTAAAAAGCATCACCTTCAACCCAACGAGACCGGGATATTCCAGTTGTATGATTTGGTGCAAAATGCCGTAGAAGTTATCACCCTCTATATCACTATTAACGCAAACGCCATAGTTGTATGTGCTTCTATGTTTTTCGTGTTCATACGTGTGGAATGTGTAGCCGCGAGTAAACAAGATTGGCCAACACATGACATTTCGTGCGTGACCATTAGCCAAATCTTTTAACCACGTAGGAAGTCTTTCATCAGAATTTTTCACCTGTATACGTATGACACAAAATAAATTAATATTTTTATATGCAATTAATTTATATATATATATATGAGTACTTACATAATCTCGAAACCATGAACCATAATGTTGAACTTTCATGTCAGTGAGTTCATTTGCATTTAGATGATGATATGTACCAAGCACTTCGTCGTCAAATATCCTGAATTATACGATTCGTTACATTTTACTATATATATATAAAAGATTGAAATTAATATGTACCATGTATACGTACCTTTCGAATGGTAATAACTCTTGACAATTTAGTAGTATATATGTGTGGACGTGATTATATTCCTCTGGTGTTAACCAATATTCATCGGATTTACCTCCTGTACGTCCAATCGGTGTAAACATTTCAGGAATTGTGCCAAACTGCGGATTATATTGATACATATAGTTTGTGTGATCATCCGCTGCACGACGTTCTTTCGTTTGAATATGCGACTCGAAATAAAATGAGCTGAAATATGTTATTTCTTCCAGCAAGTATTGTTTGACAATAGATCCTTCGACCGCTGCTTTATTTTTTGCTTTTTTCTTTAAATGAAAATGAAAGAATTCGAAAGGATACATCCATCTGAATTGAACTGGACCACCGAGTATTGCCTCATCTGGTAAATGTATCGGCAAATGCTCCAGCTCCACGAAGAATGAAGGCGGAAAAACTTTTTCCAATGCACATAATACTTCAGAGATATTGTTTTTCATTTCTTCCAAGTCAGCACATTTTAAATTCCTTGAACATATATCTCTGAAAAATATGCTGATTCCGCATAACACATCGTGCACATTACGTGGTAACAGCTCAGCAAAAGCAATTGGAATGAGCCGCTGCATGAAAACGTGACAATCGTGACTTTTTAAACCGATCAGCCTCGAACCGACAATATCCACACACCGAGCAATGTTCGATGCATATCCATCGGGAAATTTAACGTCCTCTTTTAACCATTTTAATAATGCCGTTTTCGCTGGACCAGACAATCTGAATACCGGGATTGGTGACCTGCCATCTCTTAATTCCAACTCAGGTCGTCGGCATATTGACTTCAAATCTTTTCTAGATTGTATGTTGTCCTTGGTTTTCCCCGCCACATTCAAAACAGTATTTATGATGTTATCGAAAAAGTTCTTCTCGATATGCATAACATCTAAATTATGACGTAATATCAATGATTTCCAGTATGGTAGTTCCCAAAAGATACTACGTTTATACCAGTTATGCCATTCACCTTGACCTTTTGGTTTACGATGCCCACGATCTCCACCGCATTCTACTGATTCTTGTAAATCCTCCATTGTGTTCAATCTTTCGTAAAGGATTTGTGTTCCGGTTTGTATGCACGGCGCCTCTTCTTTTTGTACCACGTTCTTTCGAAAATGTTTTTTATCTTTCCGGAAAGCATGGCCACGCGGAAGAAATCTTCTATGACAATCAAACCAACATGGTTTCTTACCATGGACTAGTCGAAATGAATCTGTATCCTCCATACAATATGGACATGCCATTCTTCCGTGCGTGCTCCATCCAGATAACATTCCATAGGCAGGAAAATCGCTAATTGTCCACAACAAGACCGCTTTCAATGTGAAATTCTGTTTAGTACTGACGTCATAAGCAAGGATACCGTCGTTCCACAACTGTCGTAATTCATGAATTAATGGCTGCAAAAAGACATCGAAACTTTTCTTCGGATGTTCTGGTCCTGGAATCAACAACGTCAGAAACATTACCTCTCTTTTCAAACACATCTCGGGAGGCAAATTATACGGGGACAAAATCACCGGCCACAGAGAATATTGGCTTTCAGATTTCCATAGGGACTAAAACCATCCGTGCATAAGCAAAGATAGACGTTTCTTGTTTCATACGCAAACTCGGGAAATATTTCATTGAAATCTTTCCAAGCCTTACCATCCGATGGATGTTGCATTATACCTTCGACCGCCGAGTGTTCTGCATGCCATCTCATAGCCGCAGCGGTTTTTCTCGATTCATATAACCTTCTCAACCTGTTTGCTACAGGCATATAGAACATTTTCTTGTATGGTACATATTTACGTGAAGATGGTTTTTTAGGCCGAAATCTGCTTGCACCGCAAAACTTGCATTCCAACAAGTCTTTATCATTTCCCCAAAACAACATGCAACTGTTTCTACAAACATCAATTTTCTGATGTGGCATTCCCAAATCTTTCAACACATTCTTTGTTTCGTAGTATGTCTCAGGAGCTTGATTATGTTCCGGTAAATACTCACGCATTGTTTTGCAAAAAGAATCCATGCAATTTTCAGCAACATTGTAGTCTGTTTTAATACCCATCAATCTTGAAGATAAAGATAACCGAGACTGACCTTCACGACAACCTTCATATATAGGTTGTTTCGCCGAATCCAATAGGTTGAAGAATCGACGTGCATCGATGTTCGGCATTTCTTCATGCGTTTGTTCATTAACGACTCCAGGAAAAGATTCTGACACCATTTCCGCATATGGATTTGTATTTGATGCTTCATAAATAACATCTTCATTTCGTTCTACTTGTACATCTTGCACGCTATCTCTTACACCGCAATCTTCGCCATGAAAAAACCAAATTTCGTAATTTTCAACGAAACCCACCTTATAAAGATGTTTGCAAACAATTTCTTGACTTCGATACTTCATATTTTTGCATCTTTTGCACGGACATAACATTGTTCCGCGTTCTTGACACAAAGGTTGCATCGACGCAAAACTCATGAATTGCTCTAATCCGTGTAAGAATTCTTGCGTAAACTCTTCGGTTATAGGATCCTTTCTTCTATACATCCACTCTCTCGATCTATTTATATTTCGATTCGAAGAAGACGACATTGTGTTGAAAATATATTTGTTGTAGATGGTTTGCTACAAACCTCGGTTTAGATCTAGATACTGTTCTTTCCAACGGATGCCCGTTGGAAAGTGTGTAACGGATGCCCGTTGGACGATCACGTGAAATTATTTCGACCGGTGAACCTCGATATTCACAATTGCAACGGTATTCCGTTAACTTTCTAACGGATGTCCGTTACAAATTGCAACGGACGTCCGTTGGCATCTCTTGCGTCGGATTCTAACGGAGATTAACGGAGATTGCCAACGGAAACTTACCGTTAGAAACCCGTTACAAATTGCGACGGATTGCAACGGACAGGGCAACGGGCATTTTCCGTTGCAAATCCGTTGTAAATTGTAACGGATGGCAACGGAAATGTTCCGTTAGAAATATTCTTGGCTCCGTTAAAATCCGTTGCGATTTGTTTCCAACGGACGGATCCGTTGCCCCATCCGTTGGAAACTCAATGTTTTTTTGTAGTGATGGCAACAGATGCCTGCTACAAAAGGGGCAACAGATGCCTGCTACAAGGATTACAATGGATGACCGTTGAAACGTTGTAACAAATATCAGTTGCACGTCCGTAGACACGTAAAATGACGGGAAATAGTTTAGTTCAACGAATACACGTTGACAGTGTGGCAGGACCTAGCAACGGATTTTCGTTGCAACGATGGCGGGAATTTTCATTTCAATGATTGCCCGTTAGAATTTTTAAAAATTATCAACGGACATCCGTTGAAATATCTACGTAAAAAAATAAAAAAATTTAAAAAAATTAATAAAAAAAGTTTTTACTAATTAAAAACATAATGTATTTTACATATCATCTAAATTAGTTGCGTTGTCGTCAATCCCGTGATCGCCAACACCTCGTGAAGGTGTTGCATCAGAGTCGATTAGCGGGTCTTATAGCAAGGTTTTTTCTCCCGTCGATGCTGGCGGTTGATACGCTGGACCGGTTAGCAATTCGATAATGCTCTCCATGTGATGCATCTTTGATCAGGTTTCTCGAAGCTCCGATTGCGTTACCTAAAGAACATCTTGCATTGTCCAAAATGTGGTTTCCAGATACTCGATATGTCGTTCTTGCGTGTGACTCTCTTGAACCACGGGGGGTACCGTCGTAGCGTCCTCGACGATATCCTTTTGGAGTGAACCGAGACCGTATAAACGCCCCTTATACGGTCTAACAAACTACAATATAAAACACACTAAAATGGATATCGTTAAAAAACATTTTTATTGAAATAAAGAATTATAAACAATAATCTTATTATTTACCTCTAAATAAATTTTGTCCTTTTGTAAAGGACTTAGATTGTCGGGAGTTGAACCGCTGGTTTGTGATTGTTATGTGCACTTATTCGTCACAACTTTCACGGTCCATCCTGCTTGAGGGTCGACGAGTTCGGGTTTGTCGCTCTCTTCCCCCATGATGGATTTCTTCTTGGCACGGATTTTTACAACCAGCTCATGAAGAGTCGGTTCCCCTCTAGTCTCTACATCTATAACATTAAGTTATGTAATTAGATAAAAATTTTATATAACAATAAAATTTAAATAATGCATTAAAATAAATTTTACCAATTCTTTCTTTCATTTTGGGAATAATTTTGATCCCGAAGTATGGTGATGTCAACCATCTCCGGGAATCTTCTCGTTGTACCGATATTTCTTGCCCTTTACGCTCTTGGCCTTGAAGTCCTTAGACTCCCAATGTTGGACGAGCTAGTTGAATACCTCATCCGTTGTCCAGGTCGGTTTGGAATTCTTCTTGTAATAGTTGTGCTTGGCATTATTCATCATCAAGCGTAACATGGCTTGTATGTCGTGCATCTAAGCAGTGTAGATACGCGGTGTATCCTTCTTCTACCATCTATATACGCGTTGCAAAATTAGATTATAATAAATTAGTTTATAGATAAAAGTATATCAATTTAAAATTTAAATTTTATATTAAAATTTTACTTACGATGAATGTACACCGCCATCGGTGGCGTATGACTTTTGGCGTTACTTGTCAGGAATAGTACAGTCGATCTTGTAGCGATCCTTGGATGATGTTGTTGTTCGTATGTTTTAGAACATCATCCATATCAAACCTACACGTAAAAATCAAACTATTAGATAATATTTTTACCTAAATACAATATAAATTATATAATTAGCGTCTTACCATAACGTCCCATCAGAATGTTCAGGATCAATAATCAGGACGGAAGGACACTCGTCAAAACTATCGATCAAAGCGTCTATATCCACCATATCATCTTCTTCATCAAATATCGGCGGTACCGATACAGGTGAAGGAGGCCGATATGATGGCGGTGGAGGTGGTGGTGGGGCTCCGCTGGTCCGCTACATACCACTGTAACCGATGAATCGTCGAGCTCTCATTTTTTTATTGTTTATAAGTGTTTAAGTGTTTGAGGGATTTTGTGTTTGAGAGGATTTTTTTTAAACTGTGTTGAAGAATGAAATGTTCAACGGATAATATATTGAATTTTCCAACGGGCTTGTTCAACGGATGTCCGTTGGAAAATACGTCAACTCAACAGACACAATTAATTGACCTGACTATTGGGTTCTCAACGGGCATCCGTTGGACATTACAACGGATGCTCGTTGCAAAAGCTTATCCCCTAGGCAATGGACGCCGAAACGACTGTATGTCTCCCTTTGCAAGAGGCATCCGTTTCAATTTTCAAGGGATGCCCGTTGAGAACCATAATTGATGTTGCATTCATAGGCTAGCCATGATGACATCCGTTAACAGACATCTGTTTCGATTTGCAACAGATACCCGTTAAAACCCTTCCAACGGGTATCCGTTACAAATCAGCAACGGGTATCCATTGGAGATGACCAACGGTCATCCGTCGATCCGGGGCATTAACTTGGACTTTCGCTCGTTCGAGAATCGTTCCTTTTGTGGATGTACCCAAACTTGGTCACCGGGCTCGAAAGTCAATTGTTTCCGTCCCTTGTTTACCTGTTTCACATAGAGCTTTGTCTTCTCCTCTATGTTCTTCCTAGCTTTCTCATGGATCTGTCGGACCATCTTTGCTTTTCTTTCTCCGTCCAGACTAACTTGGTCACTCGAAAATAAAGACATTAGATCCAAAGGTGAGGCGGGATTGAACCCGTAAACAATTTCAAAAGGTGAAAATTTGGTAGCAGAATGTACATCATGATTGTATGCAAATTCAGCATGTGGTAAAGATTCTTCCCAAGTCCTCAAATTCTTTCTAACAATTGTTCATAACAAAGTTCTAAGGGTTCAATTCACTACCTTAGTTTGACCATCCGTTTGTGAATGACAAGTTGTGGAAAATGATAACTTAGTTCCAAATTTGGACCATAGAGTTTTCCAAAAATAGCTAAGGAACTTAGTATCCCTATCGGAAACTATCGTACTAGGCATGCCATGCAGTTGGATTACTTCCTTAAAGAAAAGATCAGTTATATGCAATGCATCATCATTTTTGTGGCATGCTATAAAATGTGCCATTTTAGAAAACCTATCTACCACCACAAAAATCGAAACTTTACCATTCATAGTCCTAGACAACCCAATCACAAAATCCATAGAGATATCAGTCCAAGGGTGAGTTAGGATAGGAAGAGGGGTATATAAACCGTGAGGCTGAACCTTAGACTTAGCCTGTTTGCAGGCGACACATCGCTCACAAATTCGCTCAACGTCCATCTTCATGTGCGGCCAGTAGAAGTGGTCGTGTAATATCTTATGAGTTTTCGCAACTCCAAAATGGCCTATAAGTCCACCTCCGTGAGCTTCTCTAACAAATAGTTCTCGCATTGAACAGTTAGGCACACATAACCGATTATCATAAAATAGGATATCCGGTGGCATCCTGAACCGTCACAACAAGCATTCGTTGGCGACCTGAAGTGTCGCAATAGGCATTCGTTGCAAGTTTCTAACGGATGCCCGTTGAGATAGTGTAGACCTTGAAAAATTTTGAAGTGTTGATCAAAATTTAACATTTCAACGGGTTTCCGTTGCAATTGGAAACAGATGCCTATTGAAAGGTGAATACATTAAGTTAAAAAAAATTAACAAGTTAGAAAAATGTATATATTAAAACTACATAATTCACATTTGTTCTTTGATAGATTCTTCAATTGGCGAGTCTTCTTTCAATTGTTCATTGAATTCATCGACGATTTAATCTTCCTTATTTTCCGGTTCAACCTCTTCATAATCGCGTATGTCTTATCCATCTATGCCAGTTCTTGCGAGAATCTCTACCCGATTGTTTGTATCAGTTAATCGCAATCGGTTTTGGGTGATTGGTTTGCAAAAGATCTTCTTTTTCATTTGAATATTTGATCTATATAACATAAAAAACAAATGAACACTTTATAACATAATACCATTTTATTTTGATATATAAAATGTACGAATATAAATTTACTTACGTAATCTCTCAACCACATCCCATAATATTGAAGTTTCATTTTTATGAGTTCATCTGCATTTAGATGAAGATATGTATCCATTACTTCTTCATCAAATATCAAGTTATGAAAGAATGTTAACACATATATATATATATATATATATATTTAAATATATATTTGTATTTATAAGATCGATTTTCAAATGTTGTGTCTTTCGAAAGGTAATTGCTCTTGACAATTTAGTAATAGTTCATGAACAACTCCATGAAAAGTATCTAACACCAATTCCACATATGGTTTGGTCGTTGATACTTCATAAACAACTTCTTCATTTCTTTCTATTTCGTGTGCTTCTTGCACAATATCTCTAACGCCACAATTTTCACCGTAAAATAACCAAATTTCGTAATTCTCTACGAAACCCACCTTGTAAAGATGTTTACAAACAATTTCTTGACTTTGATACTTCATTTTTTTTGCATCTTTTGCAGGGTCATAACATTTTTCCGCGTTCTTGACACAAAGATTGAATCGATGCAAAACTCATGAACTGCTCCAATCCGTGTAAGAATTCTTGAGTAACTTCCTCGGTTACAAGATCTTTTCTTCTATATCCACTCTTTCGATATATATATATATATATTTGAAAAAGATGACATTTTTTGAAATTTATATTTGTTTTTTGAGAGCTTGGTGGTAGAAGTCGTGTTTTCGATCATTAAATAGTGTTTTCTCCAACGGACATCCGTTAGGAATCTCAGCGGATGACCGTTGAAATCTACAACGGATGACCGTTGAAATCTACAACGGATGCCCATTGAAAATTCAAGTTGAAATATTCCAACGATAACCTCGAAAGTTACAAATTCAACGGGCATCCGTTGGCCGCTTTTTGGGGTTTTCAATGACCGTTCAACGGATTTTTCCGTTGCACGCCCGTTGCCAATTACAATGGATTGTAACGGGTAGTTACCTGTTGATCATTCTAGGGTATCTGTTGGCGTCCGTTGGAAAGTATCATCAACGGATGGATCCGTTGATCTGTCTGTTGAAAACCCCGTGTTTTTTTGTAGTGATATACACGTAAACAAACATACATATATATACATATGTTTCATAATATATGTTTGTTTGTATACAATGTATATCGGTTGACATATATGCGTGTATATATATATACATGTATAAGTATATGTATGTATAAGTTAGAATTTATCATGATACAAGAGTCTTTTCAAAAGTTTCTTGTGGGCTTGCCACGATCTCCCAGTTTCTTTCTTCCAAATGCCTGATTATTTTTTCTTTTTTCGGAACCAAGAATTGAGCTTCTACTTTGTTCTCGACCAAAATATTGACCCGAAACTTTCATTGTTTTGAACCAAAAATTGACTAGAATCACCGATCAAAACTCAAAATCAAAACCTTGAACATAAAAAAATTGACCTTAAACATCGCGAAACCAGATTTGAAATAAGTTAGATCAAACCTCAAGATGACCCCTCATTGGGTTATTGATGACCTCAGACGTTATAGACATAATATTAACCCCGATTGGTTATTGATGATCTCATGTCTGGGTATATAGGCGTAAGATGATCTCAATTAGGTTATTTGATAACTCCATGCCTCGATTTATAGGCATAAACTAACCTTTAATTAGGTCACTGATAGTTTCGTATCTAGATATATAGATGAAAGGTGAATCACAACTTAGTATATATTCAATGATTTTAACGGTTGAGTATTTCTTTTTGGAAATTATTAAATGCAGGAGAATTAGGATGGATCTTATCTCTCGTTATTCCTTGTACACCGATTCAATTAGTCGAGATCTTCACCAAAACACCGGGTAAGAAGGAGTTTGATATTTTTCTTCTAAATTGAGTATTCGTGATTTACACGTTCCAATTTGAGGGTGATTATTGAGGTACAAGATCCCGATTTCGAAAATCCTCATATAATATTTTTCGAGGGATTTCATTATCTCGACAATCTTCCTAAAATATTCTTCAAGATATTTTATGTTCTTATGTATTCGATTACCTTATTCACGTAGACTGTATATTGTTTCTCATATGAAATTGCCTATGTATATAAATAAGTTTTTACTTGACTAATAAAGAATCGAATTTATTCAACCTCTTGTTTTCAATCAAGATGTACTCTAAGAGCTTAAGTTTATGTACATAAGCATATAATATTTGAAAAAAAAAATGAAAGCAAAAGAATATACAGTCTACAATATATATATATATATATATATTGAATCAAACTATATCAAGCAATCATATTAAATTTATTAGGTATTTGATTCCATAACAAAAATTACATCGCCTTCTATAATATATATATATATATATATATAGTATTAAAGACGGATCCAAAATTATATTATTGATCCAATATACTATTGGATCAAATGCCGCCAATTATTTTAATATTTAAATTTAAAAGTAATTAATATTAATACTTAAAAAAACATGTCGTAATAATTCTCATATTTGTTTATCTTCAAATCGATACACATCCATTAACGGTCGTAAATGTTGATCTCATTGTGTTGCTCATGTGATGTGTCATATCAGTTTAAAAGTCAAGATAGTTTAAAATAAAAACTCATGTATCTCTCTAGACCATCTGACGTCGAATTTCTCCTCTCTTTTTTTTCTTTCTCGACATCGCAGAAGGTGTGGTTTTAACTCGCATGAGATTATGAATTCGAATTCGAGTTCTTCTCGGTTTCATTCTCATCTGATGGTCTGACACAATGCTCTTTAGATCCGACAAACACATCTTAGAGAAAAGTATCATCGTCGGAGTTGGATGATTGATCGGCAAACTTGGCTAGAAGAGTAATGATGATGAAGGAAGAACATGAACAACGAACTCGAAACGATGTCGGCAAGATGATGAAGATAATCGATGGAGATTCAGAAGGCGAAAGAGAGGCGGAGAAAATCGTCGGAGGTTTAGAGGGCAAAAATTATCAAAGATTCGGAGCATTGCTGAGTCTAGCTGTAAGGAAAGGGCAACAAGATGTAAGATACAAATCTGCCATAACATTGATGGAGATCTCGGTTGTTGTCGAGGAAGGTGCCAACGTGTGAGATGCTCGACATTCAAGCCCAACTCCCTAAAATTCAAGTCATCTCACTACTAGAAAATTTAATATTGCAAACGGATTTGCGGACTGCGAGTTTCTTCCCTAAATTTGGGTGTAGAATATAAACGGATTAGGGACGGATTTTATTATCCGTCCGGAATTTTGCGTACGGATGAACCATCACTAATTGGTCTGCAAATACGGACGGATTAGAAACGGATAAGTAGGGCGTCCCGGATTAGGGACGGTATAGCATAGACGTCCGCAATTTGCGGACGGCTTCACGTCTGTCCGCAAATTTGCGGACGATGCGGCGGCTGTCCCATATCAGGGACTGTAAAAAACCAATTTAGGGATGGTTTGGGACGACTCTTCGGCAACTATTTTCTTAGTTCGTAATCCGTCCGTAATTCGTTTATAAATTATCTATTTAACTCCTCAATCATTGATCTTTTTTTCATAAATAACTCTCATAACTTTCACCACATATCTTCTTATTGTTTGCGATTATAATGACATCTTCATCAAGATCGAATATTTTTCGTTTCTAGACAATGGATGTATAGAAGAATTGATCCTGAAACTCAAGGTGTATCGAAGGAGTTTATAGAAGGCGTCACACAGTTTATGACAATGGCGACAAATCAACAAATTTACAAAGAAACGGGTGAGTTGGTTTGTCCATCCGTCAAATGCAAGAATGAAAATTTGTTAATTAATGAGAGAATTTTTTGGAAGCATCTTTAGTTAAGAGGTTTTACTCCGAATTATTTCATGTGGTTTTGTCATGGAGAAAATTTTGCACCACGATCTAGGAATGTTGTGGAAAAATTTGGTAGGGGCATTGTACATCATGAAGTGTTTGAGACTTCTCAAGATGTAGAAATTGACCCTTATGTGGAAATGGTGCAAAATGTATTCCGTGACAAAAACGAAAATATTGAAGAAGATCCGAATAAAGAAGCAAAAAGTTTTTTTGAAATGCTAAAAAGTGCTAGGCATCCACTTTATGATGGTTGTAGAAGTGGTTTATCACAGTTATTTCTGTCTACACGTCTGATGAATTTGAAGACTGAAAATAATTTGTCTGAGAATTGCATGGATTCAATATTGCAATTAGTAAGAGATTATTTTCCAAAAGATAATAATGCAGTAGACTCCTATTATGAGACAAAGAAGATGATGAGATCTTTGGTTTATTGTCATATCAAAAGATTGATGTTTGTCAAGACAATTGCATGATTTTTTGGAGAGAGACATCGGATATGAGTAATTGTCGATTTTCTGGAAAAGATCGATTTTATTTAACAAAGAATGGAAAATCGGTTCCATATCGCCGTATGTGGTATTTACCAATTACACATAGATTAAAAAGATTGTATCAATCTGTGGAGACCGCAAGCGACATGAGATGGCATGGTGAGCATTCAAGTCGTGAAGGAGAGATGTGTCATTCCTCAGATGGTGAGGCATGGAAACACTTGTTAAGTATATCCTAATTTGTAGCTGAGAGTCGAAATGTCTATTTAGGCCTTTGTACCGATGGTTTTAATCCATTTGGGATGTCTGGGAAGAATTATTCATTGTGGCCAGTTATAGTCACACCGTACAACTTACCACCGGATATATGCATGAAAAGAGAATTTTTGTTCTTAATATAATGATTATCGGGCCTAATCATCCGAAAAAAAGTTTGGATATATTTCTTCAACCACTTATTGAAGAATTGAAAGAATTATAGAATGGAGTTCAAGCGTACGATGTCTCGAGGCGACAAAATTTTATGTTACGAGGTGCTCTCATGTGGACAATAAGTGATTTTCCAGCTTATAGTATGTTATCTGAATGGACAACGCATGGTCGATTGGCTTGTCCATATTGCATGGAGAAAACATATGCTTTTCAATTGAAACATGGACGAAAGACGAGTTTGTTTGATTGTCATCGTCATATTCTTCCTGTTGATGATGCATTACGACACAACAAAAGAAATTTCAAAAGGAATGTAATTGTGCGGAAATCTCCTCCTCCAATTTCGACCGGCGAAGAGATGTTGTATGAACGACTTCTTGGTTTGGGTATTCCTAGGAGTATAGATTGCGGAGGGAACAATCATCTGAGAATTCGTGGTTATGGAATTACTCATAACTGGTACAAGAAGAACATATTTTGGGATTTGCGGTATTGGAAAAATCTGAAACTTCGATATAATCTTGATGTCATGCATATAGAGAAATTTTTTTTCGATGACATCATCAATACGATACTGAATGTCACAGGGAAGACAAAAGACAATATTAAATCACACAATCTAGAAGAGTATTGTTCACTGAAGGAGCTACATATAAGTGATGTCGGTAAAGCTCGAGTTTCGATATTCATATTGTCAAATGATAAGAAATATAAATTGTTGAAATGGTTGAAAGAAGATGTGAAATTTCCCGATGGCAATGCGTCTAACTTCGGAAGGTGCGTGGACATTCAAGGAGGAAAGTTATTAGGGATGAAAAGTCACGATTGTCATGTATTCATGCAAAGACTACTTCCGATATGTTTTTCTGAATTGATCAACAAACATGCACACGAAGCAATTGGAGGTATGTGGTTGATTTTATTAATATGTAGTATGAATAACAATTGTTAAATACACTAATAATACTTTCATGTTATAGGTCTTGGCCTATTCTTTCGAGATTTATGTGCGAGAAATCTGAGTATGGATGTGGTTCGTCGACCGGAAAATAACATAGTAACTATACTTTGTAACTTGGAGAAGATTTTTCCACCATCATTCTTCGATGTTATGGAGCATTTGACAGTTCATTTACCGCGCGAAGCCGCATTAGGAGGTCTAGTTCAATTTTATTGGATGTATCCATTTGAGCGATTTATGTTTCATCTGAAGAAAAAACCAATCAAAAAGCTCGTTCGGAAGGTTCAATTGTAGAACAATACGTGAATGAGGAAATATTGTTCTTCACTTTATACTACTTCAAGCCACATGTTCAAACGCGAACTAAAAATTCAGACATATGTTTTGATGGTGGTGTGACGTATTCATATCTAGTACCAGATGTTCGAGACATATTTTGCGGAATTGGTTGATCTTCTAGTAAGGCGAACGATATATGGTTATCACAACGAGATCTCTATATCGCACATACGTATGTTTTATTGAACTGCGAATATCTATAGCCTTTTGAAAGGTAAAATCCCATAACTATGGTTATCACAATGACAATTTTGTTTCTTTTTTTACATGATATTTTATGATATATTGAAGAATACATATACGAACATTGATGATTCTCAACTCTAAGAACTTAAAGAAAAATATTTCTCCACATGGATCAGACAATATGTAAGTAATGAAATTTCACATATATAACTAAATAACTTTTATAATATTCTCACGATGCGTCTAAGTTTGTACATGTACTATAGGTTGAGATGGGTAATCACCGTTGTGGCTACAAGATCTTGTCAAAGGACTGATTGTGAAAGTTATGAGTTGGCCTATGTATTTTACACGTGTTTACAAGTTTTACACTTACGAACACATGAAATTGAAGTCGACGATGAACTATGGTATATGTGTGAAAGGTGAAAGCTGTAACACCCGTAATAATAGGGTGAGTCAAACCGACTTACCCCAATATATATATATATTATAGTATATTAGGTTAGAAAAAAAACGTGCGGTTCTTCTAAAGAGAGAGAGAGATAGCCGCCGAGAGAGAGGAAGAAGAAAGAAGAAGAAAAAAAAGGAGAAAGAAGAAATTGGAGAGAGATCTTCAATTTTCATCGCGTTCTTCGTGGGTGAATTCTAATCGAGATTGTGGTAAATCTCTAGTTAATTTTTTGTGATTATTTCCTTAATTCAAAGATTTATATTATGGAAATTTATTGAATGAATGGATCTATAATAGAGAAGAATAAGTCGGTGTTGTTGCTAGCAATATTAGCCAGAATCGTCAAATCTTCGGGAAGCTAAGGTGATGATTTTCTCCATCCTAATTTCGGATTTGTGATCGATTTATGGAAGAAATCATATTTTTAAAATGAGGCATGATCATGATAGAATTTATAGGATCATAATGGGAAAAATGGGACGTTACAAGTGGAATTGGATTGAAACCCTAAATTTGTCGTATGAGAATTGATGATAAGTATATGACTGTATAAGTGACTAGAGATGATCTAGAGAACTGATGTGCGACCAAGTGTTAGGGTCGGAGAACGTCGATATTTGGGTTCGGTGTTTAAACCGAGTGAATATCTTGTTAGTGTGCTCGATCGGGTGATTTTACACTCGAACCTTCGGAAGAAGGCGTGTGCGAGCGCGTCGGTGAGAGTTGTCACGTGAGGAGTATCGGGTCGAGGACGTTAGTATTGCGACACTTGGATCTGGGCCGACGTCATACCGTGTTGGGGTTGTGGTAACCTTGCGAGCGACGGAGCGTCGAGTTAGTCAGATCAGTGGATCTGTCGGCGTCATACCGTGCTGGGGTTGTGGTAACCTTGCGAGCGACGGAGCGTCGAGTTAGTCAGATCGGTGGAACTGCCAGCGTCATACCATGGTGGGGTTGTGGTAACCTTTCGAGCGACGGAGCGCTGTAGTGTACTAATAGCTGAGGTACGTTGTGACCTTGCGAGATTTTCAGTGCAGTGTACTGATAGCTGGGGTACGTTGTGACCTTGCGAGATTTTCAGTGTGCTAGGGTCCTTTGGACTTTGCGAGCGTATGCCCGAGCTAGAGTCGTGTGGACTCTGTGTGTTATTATCCAGTGTGGTACTAGTCTTAGACTTTGGATACTCAGTCGGGTTCGGGTAGAGTGATTTGTATATCTTTAGTTTAGACTTTGGATATATGTTATTTTATGATATTCAGTTCGAGCAGGAGAATACGTGGCACAGAGTACATACCCGTATTGATCTCACTGAGTGCGTATTTCGTACTCACCCAATTTTTGGGCTGTCGTGGATGGACAGGATATGACGAGGAGAAAAAGTAATGAGGTAGAGCAGCAACATGAAGGTTCACAGCGGACGGATGGGAGAAGCGTGCACGAGGTCTCGATGAGTTTTATTTTGTATTTCGTATTTATTTTATTTATCGTGACTATGATATTTACATATTTGTTTTATTATTTGGTCCGGACCACTCTTATTTCGAAATATATCATTTATATTAATTTTATAAATGCATTTGAGCGATGACACGTGTAGCCACCTCTTAGAGGTGATGGTGGATACTCCTAGTCCTAAGGTTGTTCCGGGATGGGGGTGTTTCAAAAGCTGTTGTGCATCGTCCGATGAATCAAATTTTTATGGGATTTTGAAGGAAATTTTGCAATTGGAATATCTAGGTATGGAAAACAAATTTAAAACAATATTATCCTTACTACATATGTCATTTTGGATTATATTGACTCATTTTTGATATTTTTTGTAGGTTATGTCGGTTTAAAAGTGATGTTATTTCGATGTTATTGGTTCGATCCAATAATCGGTCGCGGAACAAGAGTAAACAAACTAGGCGTTGTAGAAGTTAACTCCACATGAAGATATGAAAAATACGAGCTTTTTTTATTATTGCGTCACAAGCCGATCAAGTTTGTTACGTTTCCTATCCGCATATTAGAAGATCTTCGAGTTGGCGTGTCGCAATGACGATACTTCCGAGGGAAAAATTTATCGACAACACAGAACAACAACAATTGTCAATGCAACAAAAAATGACCAAGAATGAGGTACGTTTTGAAGCACTTACGCATGGTGAAATGGAAGAAATCGAAAGAAATGAAGACATAGAAGAAAACAAAATAAGAGAATTTGAATCAGATACAAAAACACAAGAGTCGACGGAACAATTGTATGACTCTGAAGATGATGAATATTAAACTGTTTCTGTTTCTTAATGCATTGTTTATTCGGTATGGATATCCATGTTAGACGTTTACGAATATTCGAAGAATTGTTTCTATTTCTTAATGAATTGTTAAATGTTTACGGATATCCCGTCCTAACCCGTCCCGTCCCGGCAGTTCGTCTGTCGCGTCCCGTTGTGACAGTTCGTCCCGTCCCGTCTCGGCACATCTTCCCGTCTTGGCAGGATGTCTCGGAATTGCAGACGGATGGACCACAACCGTTCAGAAATTGCGGACGGATGACTAGAGGTCGTCCAGAATTGCGGACGGATGGACCACAACCATCCAGAAATTGCAGACGAATGACTAGAGGTCGTCCGGAAGTGCGGACGGATGGGTCTTGGCCGTCCGCAATTGGGGACGGCTACCTAAAGCCCGTCCGCAATTGCAGACGACCGAGGCCCATTCGTCCGCAATTACGGACGGGTTACGACTCCCCGTGTGCAATTTTCTTTAAATTCCGACGCCAACTCTAATAAGGCATTTTCGCCCGTCGCTTTCTCCCTCCGAAACTCTCTCCCTCCTCGTCGTGCTATTGTCCGTCGACCCCTGCAGCCGCTTGCGTCGGTGTCTCCAGTAGTGCCGCCCGCGTGCCGCATCTTCTTCACTAGCCGCCCGCATGCCGCATCATCGCCAGTACCGCCTGCATCGTCTCCACCAGCCGTCCGCACGAGCCTGCATCGTCTCCAGTGCCATCCGCAGCCGCCCGGATCCGCTTCCATCGTCTCCAGTGCCACCCGCACGTCGTCTCCAGTGCCGCCGGCGTCGTCTCTTGTGCCGCCCGCGCATCGTCTCTAGCAGCCGCCCACGCGTCTCCAGCAGTCGCCCACGAAAGTCTCCAGCAGCCGCCCTCTCCATCGGTCCTCCATGGAACATAAGGTTCGAATCGTTCTCAATTGCTAGTTTAGGCGAAAAAATTGGCTTAGGAATTGAAATTGCTTAGGCGAAAAATTGGTGAAGAATTTAGTTGGATTTTACTTAGGAATTGGAAGTTGATTAGTAATCTTGTCCAAAAATTTTATTAGGAATTAAAATTGGTGAAGAGGTTTGTTGGATATTGCTTAGTTATGTTGTCAAAATTTTGATTAGGAATTGAAATTTCATTCTAACGTATGTAATATTTTAATTTTACATTTCAGTACGTCGCGGCGCGTTGGAAGAGGCGGTAAAACAAGAAATCGCCCTCAGTTTGAGGAAAGTGGTAACCTGTCATCTCATTCTCGACATTCCATTTCAGGATTTTCGGAATACATGAATTCAAATTTCTTCCGGAACACTGGATCGACACAATCGGCGTAATATACTCCTTACTATTCGGAAATCCAACCACCAGTTGATCTAGTAATGCATCACGAATCTGAGATGCATGATGAACCAACTGTAGAAGAAATTTTATTAATGGATGAAGAACGACGCAAACTTCCTCGTTTAGACCCTATTTGTTAAGACGACACACTATGGTACGTTTACTTACGTTCAAATGTCAATTATAAATAGTTCATTAAATGTCAATTTCTCTTAATTTTGATTTGTAGGTTTGTATTCAATCAACTTTCTCGTCACATAACAAAGACGATAAAAGCTTATTATGATCGGCCTTGTTACAATTGGACACAGACCGATCGAGAAATTAAGGAACAATGGTGGAAATCATTTGTGGTATGTTTTAAACAATTTTTAATTTTATCAAGTAATTCAAATTATAGTTTAAATATAATAATCTTTTTATTATTTCAACAAAAATTTTATTGGAATCCCGAACTTACCGGACTTGTAAAGTCTGAATTTGAACGGGTTGCGGGAGTTCATCTCAAATCTATCGTAAATGACTGTAAAAAACGAGAGACGAAAGGAAAACCCTTTTGGATAGCGGAAGATGTTTGGGAAAAGATGTGCGCATATTGGGATGATCCAACATTTAAGCAAAAAAGTGAGCGAGCAAGTAAATCCCGCCGTTGTGATATAGAAGGATACGGGATGAGCGTACATACGGCATGATCTCGTTCTTTTGCGGAAATATACGAAGATTTGGTAAGCTCTATAATACTTTTTATGCATTTATAAAATTAAAATTTGATTAATATTAAACTTATATCTTTTTTATTTGTTTCAGACGAAAGAGAAGGGATCCGAACCATCGTGCCTAGAATTGTTGGAACGTACGCACGTTAAGAAGTCTCATGGTTTGTGGGTAGATCCCAAGGCGAAACGTCTTAACGATGAATTTGAAAACATGGCAGCGGAACGGGTATCACAAATTCCTCCGAGAGAAGACGGAACACAAACTACCCTTAGTTAGGAAGAGTACAACGAGTTGTATCTCGAGGTAAATTAATGACATTTCAATATGATACAATTTTACTATTTATAATTTTCATTAAATATCGATATTTGTTTTACAGCAAGTTACGCCATATAAAGGTCGTATTTCGGACTTGGAGGAATGGCTTCAAAACATTCAACTTCCTCCAAGGGTAAAGAAAAAGTATCAGAGTACGAGTTTTGGAATACGTTATCAAAAGTGTTCGAGGCGCAACAAGAATCCTAACTGCGCATTGAACAAGCACTACATAGGTTGAATGATCACAAAGCGAGCTGAACGGTCAGAAAGGCGAATGGAACAGTTCATGCGCATGATGAAATCGAAAATGACTAACATCGATTGGGATGCATTTCAGAACAATGATTCTGATCACGACGATTCAAAAATACCTCCAACGGATTAGTATTAAAAATGTTAGTCATATGTATGCTTTTTAATTATTGTTTTGTACAAATTTTTATAGCTTAATCTATTCAAATTTTATTTCAATTTTATTTTTTTATTTTTTTAAAAAATAGCGAACGGTTTCTAAGTCTTCCCAAAAATTGCGGACGACCCACCATCCGTGTTCAAATTTTGCGGACGACCTACCTTCCCTCCGCAAATATTGCGGACGACCCACCATCTGTCCGCAAATATTGCGGAAGACCCTTTGATGCATATCAAAGTTAAACAAATTTAACCTAAACTACCCGCAAGTGCACGTCACGTATGTAGTACTTTAGGTGTCGATCGCACGGGGACTATGTAACACAACCTAAACTCAAACTACAAATTAGACTTGCTAACGAACGAATATTGGATTTGAGAATTAAATACTAAAAGCAAATAAAAAATGAGTACTTAACAATGAGACAAACGTTCTAGGAATTCAGTTTCACCACAAGACTACCGAAACCAACATTGAACCTATCTAATCATGCAATCCCAATTAAGTCATCTAAGAAACATGATCCTAATATGATATCTACCCTCTCTCAAGGCATAGACACGTGATCTAGTCAAGTTATCTCCTACTTTCGTGGCTGACACCTTGAACTAAACCCATAAGATCTGTGATTCATCCGTTTTACCCTCAACCGTTGCTACCCTACTTTCGTGGCCTAACATCGATTGTTCTAAACCTGATTATCCGAAATTAGAATTCTCCTTTCGGTCCTTCTCCTAAGTTCCTCAAACATGCATCTACGTGGCCATCGCAAACACAAGTCAAAGAAGCACTCAGATAAAGAATAGAAAAACGAAAACAGGAAAATGCATTCAAAGATAAATCAAAGTGGTTCCGGGATAGCCATGGGCTAATCCCTTCTCCTAGAACAAAACAAGCTACTCGCTCATGCGTTCAAAAGCAAACAACATAATTGAAGTAGAAAGTCTAAAGAATATGAAAACCAAACGAAACCGAAATCTAGAATTGATCTCCAATGCTCCTTGAATATCTCCTTCGCAAAAGTCTCCTTCTTCTTCGATACTCTCTCTACTCTCTCTCCTCGATGAAAACTGAAAACTAACTTTCACTGAACTCCTCCCTAGATCCCTAGATCCTCTTCTTCCTTTTCCTTCTTCTTTTCTTTCCTTTTCTCCTTGTTTTTTCCTTTTGGCCGTTCAGTTCTTTTCCTTTTGTTGCAGCAGCCACCGTTTTTGCCTTTTCATGTGTTTTCCATTCTTGATTAAGTTAGGCAACGTTTCCATTCCTCCTATAGAAAAATATCACGTATTCCTCTTTTCTAAAGTCATTTTCCTTTTTGTATAAGTCACCAACAAGTTCCTTTCCGTGTTTAGATAAATTACCTTATCTGGTGTTTGCAGGTAACGGACGCGACCCGCACGGGCTGAGTTTGTGCCTCGCGCGGGCGCGGCGCGCTTGATCGCAATGAAAATAAGACCTCCCCGCACGGGCTAAGGAGTGATCCGCCCGGGCTAGGTGTCATGGTGAAGCCCGGTCGTGTTGATGGCTTGCCTGACCCGTGCTCAATGTGTTGGACCAATTGCCGAACCAAAGGCCTCGCGCGGGCTAGGGAGTGCTCCGCGCGGGCTGAGCTTGTTCCTCACCAATTCTCGCCCCGTTTGTCTCGTGATGATTCTCGATGTTAGTAAAACAGATACAAAATCATACGTAATCATCGTATCTATATCATAAAATCCCTTAAATCATGCGAGAAATACGTATAAAAACGAGATGATCAAAATCCCCCAAACTTGAATGTTTGCTTATCCCTAAGCAAACGTAAACGTGGAACACGTGGGGTATACAAAATCCGAGAATTCCCCTTTCTCCTAGAAATACCGCTAAAGTGAACCTAACCGATCAATTAGCAAGTCGAGAGAAACTTCGGCCTAATTAAGTTTTCAGTCTTCATCCTAGGTTCACCAAGGCTACCCACGAGAAAGTAAATCGAAGGCAAACTAAACAAGCCACCGTAACTCTCTCCACCAAACAAGACTTCAGACAAATGCTAAACCTAGAACAATCGAGGATACTTGTTTCTTTTCCGAGCTTTTTTCTTTCTCTTTTTTTTCTTTTTTTCTTTTCTTTTGTTTTTATGTCTTCTGTTTTTTTTTCTTTTTTTTTCTTTTATTCGTTATGCATACACACTAGGCTTCTTGTACGTCGGATTTAAAGGAATCCAGCCTCTACATAGACCCAGACTATCGATGATAATATACTCATGCATCTCGTTCAAGAGTGCAGCGGAGTTGATGGCGTTTTTATTGTGTCATGCCCTTAGGACGTAGAAAGATGATCGTCAATCCACCACTTAGACCCGAAGCATCCAAAGAGTATCAAGGTCGATGCACTCATATCGATTTTAGATCATGCTTTTAGGCATTAGTTCTATCGACACCGGAGTGTTAGTGTGCGCTCTTAATCTGCAAAATAAGCTCGATTTCATACGATCTAATAATCCTCATAAAAAAAGAAGTAAAGCATCGTTTATATGAAGTATGACCATCTGGATATAGAGAATAAACGATAAACTAGCCTAACAACCTCGTCTAAACCTCCCACAAGCAACACTAGGATTCCCAAAGAATTATGACCTATTGTTTTTCAGTCGACTAATGAGCTCTAACGCTTAGGAAAAACCTAGCTCAAACATGCAAAATCTCACGGAAAAGGCCAACTTCTTAAGTTTCCTAGGTTCAGGGTTCATCTCAAAACGTGGTACCAGACAAGTGCCTGGGACGACTCTGACTCAGGAAAACAAAAACAATCTAAAAACTACAAAATCAAAGAGAAAATGAAACGAAATCACCTGAAAAACGTGAGCTGCTTCCCCAGACTTGAATTGAACGGCGTCCTCGACGTGAAACTCCGATGGAGGGTAAGGGAAGTGAAGTCACGTTTATAGTGGTATTTTTTGTGTTTTTTTTTTAAATTAACCGAGTCTTAAACTAAAAAATCTAAGAAAAATAGAAACCAAACAGCTGGGTTGCCTCCCAGAAAGCGCTTATTTAACGTCTTTAAGCTTTGACGTCTCCATTTCACATGTGTGCGCGATGGGTGGATCGGAAAGGGAAATGGAATTTCCACTTTTAATCGGTTGAGTGGCTTGGTGAGATATAGTCGTTGTCCATTAGCTTTGAATGTTCCGCTCGAATCGCTCCATAGTTCCACATCTTCGTGTGTGAAGATTTCTCGTACCTGAAAAGGACCAGACCAACGAGACCGTAGGTCGCCCGAGAAAAGCTTAGGACGAGAATTGAAAAGTAGAACTAAGTCACCTAGTTGGAAGTCATGAGGTAGGATCTTTTTGTCGTGCCATTCCTTAGTCACTGCGTCTTTCTTTGGCACATCATGCACGAGATTCACTCGTTCTCTACCCGAGGTTGGATAAATGGTATCTACATCAAAAAGTTTTATGACGTGTTTTTCCATTACCTCTTGCAAGTGCGGGTGCAGCCTCGTTTGAATTTTGGTGGAAGGTTCGTGGTTGTCTTCTGTATAATTTCCGTGCGTACGTATTGAAGAGTTGACTCTCCTACGCTTCTTTACGCGTGAGGGTTGTTTTCTCATCTCATCTGCACTCAAGTTAGCATTCATAACAGCATGATATATTTAATCACGTTCAACGTACTCATACCAAAAAGAAGACGGAGGTGGCTCGGGCTCAAGTTTGGATGTCTTCTCCACTGCGAAACCAGTGTGCATTTCGTGTGGTATCTCCTCAAGTGGGACGTCTCCTAGTGCTGCAATAGCACTCATGAATTTCGAGTACAGCTTGGCTCCTTCGTCCGTGAATCCTGCATCTTCGCAAACTCGTGTTAAATATCGTACAAGAGGATCAGAAACACTTACTTGTTCATGTGTGTCTTTCACTAACACGTCCAGCGAATCGACTGTAAAGCAAGACTCTTTGAATGAGGGTCCGTTCATGGGGCTGGACAAGTTGAACTCTATCGTCTCATCTCTAACACGTAAGATAAGTTTTCCTTGTTGTACGTCTATCACGGCACCTGCAGTAGCTAGGAACGGTCTACCAAGAATAATAGGTACCCTAGCATCTTTCTTTGTTTCAAGTACAACAAAATCAGTGAGAAAACAAAGATTACCTACCTTGGTGGGAACGTTTTCAACAATTCCCACCAGGTATCTTACCGAACAATCCGCGAGGTGTAGAGACATCTTCGTAGGTTTGAGACTCCCAAAGTCCATCCGCTTGAAGACCGAGTGCGGCATGATACTCACGCTTGCTCCTAAATCACACAAAGCATTATCAATATCAAGATTACCTATTGTGAATGGAATGGAGAAGCTTCCGGGGTCCTTCAACTTTGGGGGCAGTATGTTCTGAAGAATTGCACTACATTCCTCGTTGAGTGTTATAGTCTCGTTCTCTTTGATATGCCTCTCTTTGGAAAGAACCTCTTTAATGAGTTTGGCATGATTAGGCATCTTTTGGAGGGCTTCCACGTATGGGATGTTGATGCCAAGCTTCTTGAGATCCTCTACAAATCTGCCCACTCTCTCTTCGTTCTTGCTGCTCACCAACCGTTGAGGAAACGGTATAGGAGGTTTGTACGCCGGTGGAGCAATATATGGTTTGTCTAAATCTGGTTCAACTCCTTCCATAATCACAATTGTACCTTTGCCTTTTTTCATGGACGTACAAGCAGCTTCCTCTTGCTCTTTCGAGGGCGAATCCTCGATCATATCAGTGCTGCACACAGAAATAGCGTTAACATACTCTCTCGGGTTTAATTCGGGCTTACCTGGAAGCTGTCCGGATTCCAAAAGGATGAGGCAGCCAGTTGTGCTACGGAGTTCTCTAAGCTCTTCACATGGTTGCTCAAGGATTCCATCTGATTTTTGATCTCGTTGATCGTTGTCCCCACATCCGCATTGAATTTGGCTTGAGTCGATTGTTATTGCCTTTGCTCCTTGATAAATTCGAGCATTACCGCCTCAAGGTTTGAAGAAGGGGCTTGAGGAGGTTGAGGAGCTTGCGGAAGTTGCTGAGCATGATGAAATTGCTGGTTATTTTGCTGGTATGGCTGTTGTGGTTGCTGAAATTCCGAATACTTCATCGGTTAAGTCGTTCGGTATGACAAGTTCGGGTGATTCCTCCAATTCGGGTTGTAAGTATTCCCAAAGTGTGTGTTTCCTTGCTGCTGGGCATAATTTATGTATTTAACGTTCTCTTGCAGCGTGCATTGATAAGCCACATGTTCTATATCTCCGCAATTCACGCAGTACATGGCGTTCGCTGCATTACCCGTGGCTCTGCTCTTATTCGGCTCATATACGCGTCTAGAGCTGTTAGGCATACCTCTCGGTGTTGACCACATAGTGTGGTTCATGGCGAGGTTATCGATCAGCTCGTATGCCTCCTCCACACTCAGATCCATAAACGAACCTCTAGCAGCATTATCCAATGTCTTTCGGTGTTCTTCTGAAATTCTATTGTAAAAGGTTTGGATAACGTACCACTGCTGAAGACCATGGTGTGGATACATCTGTAGAAGATCCTTAAATCTACCCCACGCTTCAAACAACGTTTCTCCATCTCTGCATCTAAGCGTTGTGATTTCCCCCCTCCTCTGAATCGTTTTGCTCGGAGGAAAGAATCATGAGAGAACAATGTGCAGAGCTGGTCCCAAGTCATGATTGAACCAGCGGGAAGCGATTGCAGCCAAGTTTTCACTCGTCCCCCAATTGAGAAGGGGAAGAGACACAGTAAGATCGTGTCCTCCGAGACTATGTGTATCTTGAATGTACCAGAAAGCTCTAAGAAGTCTCTGAGGTGCTGATAGAGATCCTCGTGATTTCCACCCATTAACTGCTTCTGATAAAGCATGTTGATCATTGTTGGCTTAATCTCAAACTGTTCCCTAGCAACAGCAGGCATCCTTATGGCTGTTTGCACATTGTTCATGTTCGGCACCACGTAATCTCTGTGGCGACGTGGTGGAGGAGCCTGTGGTTCTCATGGTTGAGGCGCGAGTTGTTGTTGCTGCATATGCCCCAAATTACCGATAGGTAATAGAGGTTGTTCGTGGCCGTTCTGATTATCCATATCTCGTTGATCTGACGGCTCTGTGTTACCTTATTCCTTGCCCTTTCTCAATTGTCTGCAGGTGCGCACGATCTCGAGGACGATTTGGAGTACACTGGAAGCACCTTGAGATCTGGTCATAAACCAACAAAGGACAAACGAACGGAATTAGGTAGAAAGAAACGAAAGAAAGGAAAACAAGGAAAAACAAAACAAGAAAGACTCTAGGCTCAAATCTAAGACGTGTTGACAATAGTCCCCGACAACGGAGCCAAAAACTTGATGCGTATCAAAGTTAAACAAATTGCCCGCAAGTGCACGTCACGTGTGTAGTACTTTAGGTGTCAATCCCACAGGGACTACGCAACACAACCTAAACTCAAACTACGAATCAAAATTGCTAACGAACGAATATTGGATTTGAGAATGAAATACTAAAAGCAAATAAACAAACGAGTTCTTAACAATGAGACAAACATTCTAGGAATCCGGTTTCACCACAAGACTACCGAAACCAACAATCAACCTATCTAATCATGCAATCCCAATTAAGTCATCTAAGGCAAACGATCCTAATATGATATCTATCCTCTCTCAAGGCATAGACACGTGATCTAGTCAAGTTATCCCCTACTTTCGTGGCTGACATCTTGAACTAAACCCATAAGATTTGTGATTCATCCGTTTTACCCTCCACCGTTGCTACCCTACTTTCATGGCCTAATCTCGATTGTTCTAAACCTGATTATCCGGAATTAGAATTCTCCTTTCTTTCCTTCTCCTAAGTTCCTAAAACATGCATCTACATGGCCATCGCAAACACAAGTCAAAGAAGCACTCAGATAAATAATAGATAAACGAAAACGGGAAAATGCATTCAAAGATAGATCAAAGTGGTTCCGGGATAGCCATGGGCTATCCCTTCTCCTAGAACAAAACAAACTACTCGCTCATGCGTTCAAAAGCAAAAAACATAATTGAAGTAGAAAGTCTAAATTGTAGCCTATTCCCCCAAACTATATAAACTATAGCCTATTTCCCCCCGAACTATATAAACTCTAGTCTATTCCCCCATGAACTATATAAACTCTAGCTTATTCTCCCGAACTATATGATTTCTCTAAAAGTAATATATTTTCTTTAATTTTAATGTATTATTAAATTTTTTATATCACAAAATATTAAAATAAAAAATACTTTAAATTCTAACGATTACAAAAATTCTATAAGATAACCATATTTCACCCAATTTTTACTCGATTAGACCGAATTTCAACCGATTTAACCAAATTTTCACTCTATTTCACTGAAATTTAAACACGTTTTCACCCAATTTCACCCAATTTTTATTCGATTCGCCGAATTTCAACCCGGTTTAACCGAATTTTCACTATATTTCACTCAAATTTAACATGATCTCACCAAATTTTGACCCAATTTCACCTTAATTTTACTCGATTTCATTGAATTTCAACCCAATTTAACCGAATTTTAATTCTATTTCACTCATATTTAATCCGATTTCACCCAATTTCACCAAAATTTAACTCAATTTCACATAATTTTTACTCGATTTCACCGAATTTCAACCCGATTTAACCGAATGTTAACTCTATTTCACTCATATTTAATCCGATTTCACCTAATTTTCACTCGATTTCACCGAATTTCAACCCTATTTAACCAAAATTTAAATATATTTCACTCAATTTAAACCCAATTTCACCCAATTTCACCGAAGTTTAACTCTATTTCACTCATAGTTAATCCGATTTCACCCAATTTTACCAAAATTAACTCGATTTCACCTAATTTTTACTCGATTTCATTGAATTTCAACCCGATTTAACCAAATTTTATATTCGCTCAATTTTAACCCGATTTCACCCAATTTTAACCTGATTAATATTGGGTGAAATCGGGTTAAATATGAGTGAAATTGGGTTAACATTGGGTTAAATAAGATTAAATCGGGTGAAATCGGATTAAATTTGGTGTAATCGAATAAACATTGGGGGAAATCAGATTAAAATTAGGTGAAATCGGGTTAAATTTTGGTGAAATTGGGTTGACACTGGGTGAAATCAGATTAAATCGGTGAAATCGGGTTAAATTTGAGTGAAATCGAATAAAAATTGAGTGAAATTGAAATCGTGTTCGGTGAAGTCAAGTAATAATTGGGTTAAATCGGATTAGAATTAGGTGAAATCGGGTTAAATTTAGGTGAAATTGGGTTAAAATTAGGTGAAATCGTGTTAAATTTGAGTGAAATATGACTATTTTAAAATTATGTTACTTTTATAGAAATCATATAGAATTTTTTGTAATCGTTAGAATTTAAAGTATTTTTTATTTTAATATTTTGTAAAATATATTACGTTTAGAGAAATCATATAGTTCGGGGGGAATATGCTGAAAATCATATAGTTTGAGGGGGAATAGGCTGTTTTAAAAATATTTAACAGAAAAATTAACAGAAAGTTAACGGATGTGGGAATAGGATGAAACTTTAAAATTTAGGGTGGAATAAGATGAGTAATGATAGTTTAGAGGGGAATAAGATGAACAGAAAAGTTAAGGGGAAATAGAATTAAAGTGGTAAAATTCAGGGGAATAGACTGTTATCCCTATTTATAATCATCGAGAATAAAAAATATATGTTAAAATTATTCGATAATGATTGTGTATCAATTTAAATAAATAAATAAATTATTATGTATTATATATATATATATTGTGTTACAAATAAAATATTAAAAAATTACTATACGATTTTATTTTCAAAAATTATATTCATAAACAACATAAAAAATATATTTGCAAAAAATAGTACTTTACATCCTAATCCACCACTTGATGATATATATACAAATATGTGGTTTAATTTTTAAGTAAACGAAATATCTGTATATCTAAGTGTATTTTTAATTATAAAAAACCATGTTTTAATATTTCATAATCCACTCGTGACAATTCAAAATTGATATCAACTAATTTTTTAAAATAACTCCGTAAGAACTCATAATAATTTGTTAGAATGTGTGTTAATTATAGGTCTCTCAGTAAGTAATAATTTTTTCGAAAGACGGGGTAAAAATACAAAATTCAATCCAACGTGGTTCTTTTTTTTTTCCTTCATGAAAATTGGAAAAAATAAATAATTCCAATAATTGGGGGAAGAATTGAGATATCGAGAAGTTGCCACTTCAGCCAAGCGGTCGATGTCAAAACGCCTCAATTATTGTTTAAGTGGGACCCACTTTTTCCACCTCTGAATCACTTCCCAAACTCCTCCATTTCTTTACACCCACAATTAAAAAACACACACGCACACCAGCAGCAAAATTTAAACAAAAATATTAGTATTTTAAATTTTATCCGAATATTTTAGAATGACGGAAATAATCAATTAAATATATATATATATTCAAATGTTTTAAAAATAATTTAAATGAAAATTGAAATTTGATATTTTTAATTGAATTTATGTATAAATTATGTTTTGTTAAAGTTAGCATGGATTATTTTAACTCTTGTTATGATGTTTTTTTTCAGACAACTTAACGTATAAACTATACAAACGTTGTTATTTATTTCTTCGAGTTTATTGATTGTACTATACCAAGAATAATACTATAATATAATAACATTTTTTTGTAAATCTGTATACTCTTTTTTTAACATTTTCCTAAACAAGGAAACATGAGCCTTCAAAAACAAAAGTTGATCCAATCTTCTTCTCCGCCTCTCATAACTTTATTGTCTTCATTTTAGAAAAAGAATAAAAGTTTTATCATTTCATATATAAATCTATTTTTAAAATGAAAATCAAATCTAAAATGAAAAAAATACATTGTCTTTTATTATCAAATTTAACTAATTCATTTCGGATTCTCATTATACTTAATATACATGCTAAATTTCCATTTTTAACATATAGATTTTTAATTTATCAAGTAAATTAGTTGAACTCATAATTAAGAAATTTAATGCAGAAAATGTTGAAAACCAATGGAAAATTAACTTTAAGAAATTATATAATATGAGAAAGACCAAATAATATAACAAAAATAAAATTACAACTACATATATTTATTCATCTGCTCTAAGTAATTGTCATCGTATATAACCCTTTCACGAGCATTTGAAACAGAAACCCTAATTTTTCTTTTAATTAATTATACTACAACGCTACATATATATAATTCATATTACATTATTATATATATATATACAACCACCAGAAAAAAAAGGAAGGGGTAATTACGATTGTACCCATAGAGCGCCAACTTCGACGAGCTTAGGGACGAGGTGACCACTCAGATGAAGAGCGACGAGAGACTCGAAACCTCCGACGCAGTCGCCGCCGATGAATACCGCGGGTGAGGCGGAGGAGACACCGGAGAGAGCGGAGATCTCGCCTTCGTCGAGCTCGATGACGGTGGGACAAACCCCGATGGTCGCGAGGAGCTTCTTCATAACATGGCACATGCAACACGAGGATCTGCTGAAGATGATCACCGGATGTTCTGTTATCAGCCGTTGGATCCTCTCCTCTGCCGTCCCCTCCTCATCGATCGATAGCCCTCCGCCGCTGGAGCCAGTCGACGCCGTTTGAGGAGGAGTGAGGTCCAAGCAAACGAGGTCGTTTGGGAAGAGATGCAAGTCTTGCATAGTGTTTTTGAGTGTTGAGAGAGAAAGAGTTTTGAGTTTTTGGCTTTTGGGGAGAGGAGATTTTGTGTTATATATAGAAGTAATCAAATCATTAAAAAAATTTAATGACAATTTTTTTAAATATAATGAAATGGTGAATTATTATTTTTATTATTATTCAAATTATTTTTAATATTGGGAAAAATAGACAAATAATGGAAGGAGAAGAAGAGGAGGGAGTGGTGGATGTGGTTGCTTACATCACAGAGTACTGTCCCGTGATGTGTTCTCATTTTTCTTTTTCTCCTTTTTTTATCTACTTGATATCTTTTATATTTATTTTAAAATATTTGTCATTATTATTATTATTATTATTATTATTATTATTTATTCAGAGATATATTTATTTATGTCAAGATGCATTGGGAGTTCCATACGTCCACGCGCTAGATTTTTTTGCGGATGGTGACACCTTCCTCTCTTCTTTTTCCTCATTTTTTTTAAACCGTCCATCTTATTTCTCACGTCATGTATTTATGTATTTTATTAGAAAACATTTTATGTCCAAAATCCTAATATTTATTAATAATATATAATTTTGCTACAAAGTTCATGCTTGTCATAACAAAACTTCGGCATTTTTGAGCTATTATAACACGATCCATTATATTATGATGTCAATACTTAGGTTCATAGTATATTTCATATTTCCTTATTTCTAAAGAAATATGTCGATTTTAAGCAATAATATCCCTTTTGTCTTGGAATCTATTGGATATAAATATCATTTTAAAACTTAAAATTCGAATATAAAATAAATTCATTTTGTATCATTCATTCATCAATTAAACTAGTTATTAATTCCTTTAAATCGTAACTTGGGTAGTTCAATATAAGAGTTTTTATTAACTATTTTTACAAAAAAATAAGTTATATTGATTAGGGGTGGATAAATAGCGAATATCCGTAAATATTCGACTATTCGTATTCGTATTCGTCGAATTTTCGATATTACTATTCGTATTCGTATTCGTAAATACGGATATTCGTAAATTCGAATATCCGCAAATATTCAGATATTCGTTGGATATCCATATCCGTAACAAAATCAATTTTAAAAAAATAATAAAAAAATTTTAAATAATTTACATTTTAGTCCTTAAATTAGGGTTAAAACTTTTATAATTTACATTTTAGTCCTTAAATTTTAAATATAATAAATATTTATTTATATATTTAATATTTGATCTGAAAATCAATTATAATAATATTTTTATTTATAATTTGATCCTTAAAATTAATAATCTAAATCATTGTATTTGTATTTGTATTTGTTCCTATATATATTTGCTTTTTCAGATCGAATACGGTTCGAATACGAATCGAATACGAATACTTCGGATATTTTGTCTAACCCTAATATAGACATCATAACTCACGATTTCTTTAGATCACTTGGTTAATGTGACTATATGGCTTTCACCACTCCCCAGTTAATTGAATCATTCTTAACTGATTATTTTTTTCATTTATTAATTATATCTTATCATCAAATTTTAGGTTACAATATTTAGAAAACCGAAAAATATGTAATTCCTTACAAAAAATTCATGAGTATTTTTATCTTCACTATGCTTGGCAAAACTATTTTACATTAAATGAATCGGAATAAAATTTGAATTTCAGATATGTTATTACTTCAACGATATGTATAATTACATTATAAATATAACAGAAGTTATTTTCATATATATTTGTACCCTTTCTCCAATATTATTAAAGAAAAAATTACATTATTGTTATCATTTTGTATTATAGTATCAACATTATACAACCTTATTACTATATTAGATTTGTAATAATAATTTCCAAACCCTTGACCTTCTAATGATGATACTATTGGGTAGTAAAAATAAATCTATACAGCAATGTTATCTTTTATATTACTCGATTTTTTTATATCTAGTGGTATACAACATGAACAACGATTTTCCCATAATAATCTATTGAATAAATTACAATATTATTTGTTAGATATATATATATATATACACACATTTATATATATACACACACTATAGCTACATATATATTTTAACAAAAAATATTTATATCAAAAAAATTATATCAACATGGAAATAAATGTTCAACCATTTGTGTATCAGACTAATGTTTTACTCAATTGTAAAAGAGAACAAAAATTTTTAAGAATAAACTTTTAATCATTTTATCAAATTTTGGCATTAGTTTCAACATGTTATTACCTACTCTCTTTCCGTTTATGAATAGATAATTGTTTTATAATGTTTTTTCACTTTAAAATGCAGTTTTATGTTGTTTTAAAAAAATCCAATTTTCCCTTCAGTAAAGAGAACAATTTGGAAGAGAATACATTTTTTTTCCAAATACATGCATCTTCAATTAATTAATTAAAGTACATGTTTGATAAAAATAAGGAGTATAAAACAAATTTATAAAAATATAAAAAAATTTCTAAAAGGATAGAGTATAAGATCATATACTATCTTCTACCATCCACATAAATAATTTTTCTTTGAAATGAAAATTTGTATTAAAACACATAATTCTTTAAAAAAATATATTAAAACGATGATAAAAAATCGAATTGTTGAAACAAAATGTACAAAAGTCACTTTCTTGAAATTTCTCTACAGTCAAATATCTAATTTATAATTAAAATTATTTTGTAATGGTAATATTTACAATATTCCATTAATTGTACAACATAAAATGAAAATAAAAAATATATCCATTTAATCGAACCAAAAATTTAACAATATCTCAATGATTAAATGCCGCCAAACTTACACTAATGGATTGTATAATATAAAAAATTTTAGATTAAAAAATATATATTTCGCCGTTTTATGCATTTCACTCCATGAACTATGCGATAGTTGTCGTAAGGTTACAATCTAAACCTAACATCCAATAAATGTTAACAGTAAACCATTCTAAATAAAAAAATCATTAAATATATTAATTTCAAAAATAATAATTTCATAGATGAGGTACAATAATATATTTTTTTTTAAAATTTGATTAGATTATTTAAATATCAATATATTTTTTTGATCTTTTTAAAAAAAAATTAAATATTAATATATTTAGACCGAAATAGTTTAGATTGAAATGGTTTAACGATAAATCATATATATTTATATTGAAAATTCTATATACGCTAAAAATAAAATTGATGAAATAAAGAATATTTATAAAATCAAATGTTAAATCCATATATTGATTAACACTTTCATTATAATTAAGATTTCTAATTAAAAAGCTACAAAATCTCTCATTAAAAAGCAATCTTGAAATTTAGCTTTTATTTATCATTTTTTACAAAAAAATATCTTGATATTTAAAATATTATCTTACAAGCCCGAACAAGTTCTTTTTCCCATTACCTTTCTCTTTCTTTTTCTTTTATCCCCTTTTTATCTCTAACATTGAATTAAGAGTTTTCGTACATACATTTTTCTCCTATTTGTATTATTTTCCAAAATTTTTGCAGAAATAAATAAAACAAAAGGAACTATTTTTTTCTATGCAAGGAGAGAGAGAAAATAGCTGACGTGGTATGGGCCAAATAGCGAGAATGACATAATCATGGGAACTAGATTCCACTTTCTTCGTCATGATGACGTTGCTGAATCGCCAGGTGGCAGCATAAGAGAGGCTTCCCTTAATGCATGGAGATCTAGGGTCCCACATTCATGTGGCCCAACATATGGCCTCTTTTCACCATCTTTTCTTTATTTACAAACGTGATCTACAAGGTGAATTGATACACAAGTATATAGTTTGCCATGAGATATATTTCAGAACCATGTTTTTATATCCGAAATTCTAGTTATTATATTTTGAATGCACATTGAATAAATATCCAAAATTTATATGAGAGTCTATAAATTGTATAAATTTGATAAATGTAGAATAGACATAATATATTTAAATTTGATAAATGTAGAATAGACATAATATATTTAGTATAAAAAATAGGTATAAACTCAAAAAATTCTGAAAAAAATAATTATTAATAAAATTAAACCTTCTACTATTAACTTTATAAAAAAATTCATAAATCATGTTTCAAAAAAAATTATAAAGATTTATCATGAATTTTTTGCTTGAAAAACATAGTTTAAGGGTTTTTTTTATAGAATTAAATATAAAAGATTTAATTTTATTAAAAATTATTTTTTAGGATTTTTTGGATTTGTCGTTAACTTTTATGTTACATTTCTATTTCTATGTTATAAATTAATTAATAATATTTTTATTACGAAAAATTAACAAACATTTTCTAAAAGTAATAAAAACTATTATTCAACTAACTTATAACTTATAAATGTAATCTAAAAATTATACAGTAATATATTTGCCTATTTTTTAAAATAATATTATGTAGGAAAATATCATCAATCCAATAAATATATATATAGATAAATAATATAATTATTCCTTCTATTTATGTACCTATTGGAAGATTTTCAATCCGAAATAAATTTTTTACTATATTTTAATAAATCATCGTAGTTTTTTTTACTATGAAAAAAATATTTTCATACTTCTAAATATTATATATTTAAATATGATTTAGAAAAAAAATCAAATAAACTAAAACTTGGATGATGCAAACGAATAATAAGAAAAGGAATATAAAAAGAAGTAACCTTGTTCTTATTAAAAATGTTTATATATTTACAAAGGATATATTTTATATTTATTTATAAATTTTAATAATTATTTTTGAATCATTTACAATATAAAAGAGATTTAAAATAATTTTATAAAGTTAAATTTATAAATAAAGAAAATAATTATAAATATTGGATAATGGAAGAGTTATAATAATAAATTATAATTAGGGACAAATCTAAAAAAACCCTGAAAAATAGTTTTGAATTAAAATTAAACCTTCGACTTTTAACTTTATAGAAAACCCCTAAATTGTGATTTTAATCAAAAAAACTATGGCAAATCTTCATGGTTTTTTGGCTTAAAAAACATTTAATTTTTTTTTATAAACTATCCGTTGGAAAGGGCTCTTTCCAACGGATGACAACAGATTTCCGTCTGTTGGGAATCGTTCGTTGGAAATTCAGATCCATTGTAATTCGCAACGGTTTTCCAACGGATAATATCCGTTGCAAATTTGTAACGGAACTTCCAACGGAAATCTCCGTTAGAAATGTTGTAACGGACGCCCGTTGAAAATATTTGTAACGGATGCCCGTTGCAAATTTGCAACGGACGACCGTTGAAAAAAGGGGAACGGGCGTCCGTTACATTTTTTCAACGGACGACCGTTGCCATTTAGGCGGGGAAAATGATCGGGAATTTAGCTTTCCAACGGGACAGGTGACCTTCCATCTCGTAATTCCAACTCAGATCATCGATATATTGACTTCAAATCTTTTTTTTAATTGTATATTATCCTTGGTTTTACCCGCCACATTCTCACTTTGTTCCACAAGATCATGTATGCTAGAATGATGCATTTGGAGATTATATCGTGTCACCCGCCACACTCAAAACATTATTTATGATGTTATCGAAAAAGTTCTTCTCGATATGCATAACATCTAAATTATGACGTAATATCAATGATTTCCAGTATGGTAGTTCCCAAAAGATACTACGTTTATACCAATTATGCCATTCACCTTGACCTTTTGGTTTACGATGCCCACGATCTCCACCGGATTCAACCGATTCTTGTATATCATCCATTGTGTTCAATATTTCGTAAAGGATTTGTGTTCCGCTTTGCATGCACGGCGCCTCTTCTTTTTGTACCACGTTCTTCTGAAAATATTTTTTATCTTTGCGGAAAGCATGGCCACGAGGAAGAAATCTTCTATGAAAATCAAACCAATATGGTTTCTTACCATGTACTAGTCGAAATGCATCTGTATCCTCCATACAATATGGACATGCCAATCTTCCGTGCGTGCTCCATCCAGATAACATTCCATAGACAGGAAAATCGCTAATTATCCATAACAAGACCGCTTTCAGTGTGAAATTTTGCTTAGTACTGACGTCATAAGAAAGGATTCATTCGTTCCACAACTGTCGTAATTCATGAATTAAGGGCTACAAAAAGACATCGAATTTTTTCTTCGGATGTTCTGGTCCTCGAATCAACAACGTCAAAAACATTACCTCTCTTTTCAAACACATCTCGGGAGGCAAATTATACGGGACAAAATCACCGGCCACAGAGAATATTGACTTCCAAATTGTCCATAGGGACTAAAACCATACGTGCATAAGTTACCATCCGATAGATGTTGCATTATACCTTCGACTGGTGATTGTTCTACGTGTCATCTCATTACCGCAGCGGTTTTTTTGATTCATATAACCTTCTCAACCTGTTTTCTACAGGCATATAGAACATTTTTTTGTATGGTACATATTTACGTGAAGATGGTTTTTTAGGCCGAAATCTGCTTGTATCGCAAAATTTGCATTCCAACAAGTCTTTATCATTTCCCTAAAACAACATGCAATTGTTTCTACAAACATCAATTTTCTCATGTGGCATTCCCAAATCTTTTCACACATTCTTTGTTTCGTAGTATGTCTCAGGAGCTTGATTATTTCCGGTAAATATTCTCGCATTGTTTCGCAAAATGAATCCATGCAATTTTCAGCCACATTGTAGTCTGTTTTAATACTCATCAATCTTGAAGATAAAGATAAACGAGACTGACCTTCACGACAACCTTCATATATAGGCTGTTTCGCCGAATCCAATAGGTTAAAGAATCGATGTGCATCGATGTTCGGCATCCCTTCATGCGTTTGTTCATTAATAGCTCTAGAAAAAGCATCTGACACAATTTCCACATATGGATTGGTCGTTGGTGCTTCATAAATAACTTCTTCATTCGTTCTACTTGTGCATCTTGCACAATATCTCTAACACCGCAATTTTCACTGTGAAAAAACCAAATTTCGTAATTTTCAACGAAACCCACCTTATAAAGATGTTTGTAGACAATTTCTTTACTTCGATACTTCATGTTTTTGCATCTTTTGCATGGACATAACATTTTCCCGCGTTCTTGACACAAAGGCTGCATCGATGCAAAACTCAAGAATTGTTCCAATCCGTGTAAGAATTCTTGCGTAATCTCTTCGGTTACAAGATCTTTTCTTCTATACATCCACTCTCTTGATCTATATATATTTCGATGTGAAGACGACGGTATTTTTTCGAATTTTTTTGTTATTGATGGTTTGATGCACTCTTTGGTATGATCTAAATAGTGAACATTCCTACGGGCATCCGTTGGAATTTGCAACGAATGCCTGTTGGAGGTTCACGTGAATTTATTTAAACCGATGGCCTCGAAATTAACAATTTCAACGGGCATCCGTTGCAAATTGTAATGGTCATCCGTTGCAAATTCCAACGGATGCCCATTTAAATCTTATCCAACGGATTAATGCCTGTTGAAAGTGTTTACAAATCCGTTATTTTTTTCATATTACAATAGTTAGATCTTACGAATTACGATTTTGTAATTATAATTCATTTAATTTCGATGTTAAGTAGTGAACAAAAACCGAAATCAACATATTTACGTCTATTATCGAATCCAAAAACTATCCTCATAAACTACATCACCGTCGGGAATCCTTTTCCCGATCCCGGCGGTGAGACAGTTTATGAAGGTTGTTTTATATTCGACATTAGATATTAAGATACTTGTTATTGATGATTTGAGGTAACTCTAGGTTCCGATGTAAATAGTAAATATTCCAACTGACATCCGGCATCTTTACGTCTATTATCGAATTCAAAACAACCTTTATGAACTGCAACACCGTCGGGAATCCTTTTCCCAATTCCGGCGGTGAAACAATTCATCAAAGTTGTATTGGATTCAATAATATATATTAAGATGGTTGTTATTGATGCTTTGGGGTAACCCTAGGTTTCGATATATATAGTAAATATTCCAACGGACATCCGTTGGAAATTGCAACAGATAACCGTTGCTCCTTCGCGGTAATTTAATTCGACAGTTGAATCTCGAAATTTACAATAACAACGGGCATCCGTTGCGATTTCTAATGGGCATCCATTACAATTTGCAACGGACGCCCGTTGGAATCTTTTTTCCGGTTTCTAACGGATGTTCCAACGGATAAGGCCAACGGACATAATCCGTTACACTCCGTTAAAAATCGCGACGGATTTCAACGGATATAGCAACGGAAATTATCCGTTACAATTCCGTTGAAATTTGTAATGGATTGCAATGGATTTTTGCTCGTTGAAAATATCAACAAATCCGTTACAATCCATTGGTAAGTGTTTCCAATGGACGGATCCGTTGTCCTGTCCGTTGGAAACTGCGAGTTTTTTTGCAGTGGAATAACACTGAAAAATTTATTCTCTTAGATAATATCCCAACCATTTAGCTTCATCCACATTTCTATTATCATTAAAATTAAAACCTAGAAATACATATTTATAATAGATATTTTAAATTTGTATAGATTACCATATATATATATATCAATCAATTTTTTTTAAGATTATCAGTGTTACAGGATTTAGGTATCGAAATATTTTTTACACTATGTTGTGTAATGGAGATTTTATTTTTGTTTTAAGGGAAATTACATGACTTTATAGATAATGATGATCCGAACAATAAAACATTTTTTTTTGTTTGAATAAAGTTACTTAAATCGAATTGAAATGATACAAGACTTTTATATTTCACCAATAAAATGGAACGGGTTTAGAAAATTGATTGAATAGAGTTGAGAAGATAACGACATTTAATTTTGGTGGTTGGTTGATTTTTTTTTGTTTTAAATTAGTGTTGTATGATCATAAAATGGATGAATAAAAGATATTAGCCTTTTTATTTTAATAAGCTAATTTTTAGAAATTTAAATAAACAAGGGAAAAAACCCTATTCCCTTTAAACTATCGCATTTTAATCATATTTTTTTTTAATTTTTTCTCTCATCCTATTCCCTCTAAACTATCATTACTAATCCTATTCCCCCATAAACTTTAAAAATTCATCATATTTTTCCATCCGTTAAATATGCGTTAATTAATATGTTAATTTTTTAAAAATAACCTATTTTCCCCCAAACTATATGACTTCTAGTCTATTCCCCCGAACTATATGAGTTCTAGTATATTCCCCCGGAACTATATAATCTCTAGCCTATTCCCAGCCGAACGATATAACTTCTAGCCTATTCCCAGCCGAACAATATAACCTCTAGCCTATTCCCCCCGAACTATATGATTTGCCCCTCCCACGAACTATATGACTTTTAATCTATTTCTATTCCCCCAAACAAATTGTACATTCAACATATTTTCAAAATTTTGGTTATTATAAACTAACATATTTTCTTTAATAATAACATATTTTTAAATTTTGGTTATTATAAACGTAATATTTTTTCTTTAATAGTAACATATTTTAAAATTTTTGCTTATTATAAACGTAACATATTTTCTTTAATATAAACGTACTTATCATTAGGGCATCCTCATTAGTGAGACCAGTCCCAGGTTTCGCTTGCTGATTGGTTGAGAAGTTTTGAAACATAGATCCATATTCTATCTCGTTCTAAAACATTGAAATGTGATCTGGGGTCATATCACCTTCGAAATAATATTCAATATTTGAATTCACACGTTTTATATTTTTATTATCGAATTGAATTATTCGAGTACTCATTTTTTTATTTGAATCGAATAGAGTCAAATGTTCCAAAAAATATTAGATATAAATATGCACATATAAATAAAGATTATTAGACATAATATATTTGCAATTATATTTATATTATAAATATGCATATATCAATAAAGATTATTATATTTAAATCAAGAATTGAAGGCAAAAATATTATATTTATAATAACCAAAATTTTGAAAATACTTTGAATGTACAATTTGATTTGGGGAGGGGGGATATGCTAGAAGTCAAATAGTTTGGGGGGAATAGACTAAAAGTTATATAGTTCGGAGGATTAACGGAGGAGGAAATATGATGAATTTTTAAAGTTTAGGAAGGAATATGATTAGTAATGATAGTTAAGGGTGGAATAGGATGAGAGAGAAAGTTTATGAGGGAATATGATTAAAGTGTGATAGTCTAGGGGTAATAGGCCTTTTTCCCAATAAATAACGCAGACTCATTCAATTTAAATTTTTTATTTTTAATAATTATCATTTGATCAAACATCGATAACATACATAAATAATAAAACAAAAGTTCTAAATCTAATAGTTTTCTATGGTGACATCGAGTCAACTCCACGAAGATATCCGATTTAACCTGATTCGGATTCCAAAACTCCGAAACTTTATCGTGAATTATATCAAGATTTGGAAAATCAAAACAGAAGATCAAGATAATACCTGGATTTATGGTATACGACATGCAGCGAAATAAATCTTCTAGCTCTTCATGCAAAACCAAAAACTTGATATTGATGGGATGTATCAAGATGAGATTCTCTCTGAAGTTTTCCATAAAACCGTAGGTGATAATGAAAATCCTATTCAGAAACCAAATGAATCTCATTTATATATGAACGTGAACCAGGGACCATAAACCGACACATAACCGGTTAATTCTGGTTCTCAATTGTATCGTTTAATTTCGCCCATCATGAAATATAGACGATACTACCAAAGGTCTCTATGCATATAATCCTCCCCATTCAATTCAATACCGAAGTCCAATCAATTAAACTTTAATCCGATCACATTTAAGTTGGACTAAACCATAAAACAACACTTATTCCAAAATTATTCACATATATCGGTCCACAAATATAAGATTAAACAAAAAATCTTATAATCTCCCACTTGGACCATATATGTGACTATAAAACCATGGAATAACCTTAAGGGTGCTCATCAATTGTTCTCATCAAACCGGTATTGACATCAATCTCGTCCATCAACCATATCAATGTAAAACCAATGAGATTTAACCACAATATTAACGTAGTTAGACCTACATTTGATTATTAACGCAATAAATAAGAATGACATAGATCTGAATGTGGATAAATAGCATGAAGATTACACGTGAAGTGATCGATACGTGTCTATCTCTAACTGGTCCTACCTTATCGAGATCAACTTAAACCGAATGATACAGAGTGAATACCTTAAGTTTAAAACTCAGTAGTTTCAAAATATAAAACTGAAAATGAATAAGCATACATCATCATAATACAAGAGCAAACTGAAATAGATACAATACTCCCACTAAACTGTAATATTGTCACAAAGAACAATACCCATACGAGCAGTGTGCTCATGAAAGACTTTAGGTATAACACCCTTAGTCAGCGGATCCACAAGCATGGAGTTTGTACCTATATGCTCTATCGAGATTACACCACCTTTGTATCCATTCATGAACAATAAGATACTTAATTTCGATGTGCTTTGACTTTGAAATACTCTTGTTATTGTTCGATTATAATACCACACAATGATTGTCACAATAAATCTTTAGGGGTCTACCCAAACAAGTTATAATATGTAACCCAGTGACAAGATTCCACAACCATAAAGCTTGACTGTATGCCTCATAACATGTCACATACTTTACCTCCATTGTGGACGATGCCATGAGCTTTTTCTTGGCACTGCGCCAAGAAATAACCCCACCAGTAAGAAGAAAAACATAGCCTGAAGTGGATCGAAGATTATCGAGGCACCTAACGTAATCTAAATCTGAAGAACCAGTGATCTCGAGCTAGTCTGATAATCTGTACACGAGCATATGATCTTTTATTTTCTAAAGATATCGCATCACCCGATTGGCTGCTTTCCAATGATTAATCTCGGGGTTATTGAAGTATCTTCACAAATTTCCAACAATTTATGCCAAATCTAGTCGTGTGCAAAGTTGTGTATACATTAGACTCCTTATAGCCAAAGCATAAGAAATCTTCCTCATTTCCTGAATCTCCGGTTCAGTTTGTGGGCATTGTCTAAGGCTCAATGTATCACCCTTAGAAATAATGTATATATACCTTTACATCCTTTCATGTCAAACTGCTCTAAAACCTTATTGATGTAACTCTTTTGTGATAAACCCAATATACCCCGAGAGCGGTCTCAGTGTACTTTTATACCCAATACAAAAGAGGCATCACCAAGATCTTTCATCTCGAATTGCTCCTAAAGAAAACTCTTAGTGTAGCGGATAAAGCCTACATTGTTACCAACAATAAGGATATCATCAACGTAAAGGATTATCAATATAAAGTTTCTCCCACTTATCTTATGATATACACAGTCATCTACCTGATTCATCTCAAAACCATATCAGATGATTACACGATAAAACTTGCGATACCATTAAGGAGACGCTTGCTTTAAACCATAAATGGATTTCCTTAATTTTCAAACCATTTTCTTTAGATCTCCTACCACAAAGTGTTCTGATTGCACCATATAGTAGTTTCTTCAATGTCACAATTGAGAAAGGTTGTTTTAACATCCATCTGATGCAGCTCTAAATCATAATGAGTTGTTAGTGCCATCATTATTCTAAAAGAGTCTTTCGATGAAATTAGAGAGAGAGTCTTTTTGTAACCTATTCCTTCCTTTTGAGCAAATCTTTTGGCGACTAGACGTGCTTTCTACCTTTCCACATTGCCATGAAAATCCCGTTTGGTTTTGAATACCATTTGCATCCAAACCTTCAGGCAAAGGTTCAAGTTCCCAAACGCCATTGTCATCCATATATTTAATCTCTTCTATCATGGCATCAGTCCACTTTTGAGAGGTAACACTTTGAATGGATTGACAAACATTAACTGGATCATCTTCCGTCAATCCAATGCCATCCTCATGTTCTTGAAGAAATACTATATAGTCATCAGAAATAGAACTTCTCCTCTCTCGAGTAGACCTACATAGCACAATTTACCAATGTAACTGTTCTTGAGGTTCATGAACTTGTTCCTCATGGATTTCAGGAACACCATTTGGAGTATCTTGATTTGTAGCTCTGCAATATGTTTCAAACCATTGCAAGCTACAATAATGGCATATGAATCATTATCTTTTTTGAAACAAAAGTTTCATCCCTATCCTCTCCAAAACAGAATCCGTCATCTCTTTTCCTAGTTTCGATGTCCTCAAAGAACGTCGCTACTCCTGTCTCAAAAATTGTCTTTTTTGTGGGATCATAACCTTATACCCCTTAGATCTTTTCGAGTATCCAATAAAGTAGCAACTCATAGTTTTGGAATCCAGTTTCTTTTCATCATCTCGATAAGATCGAGCCTCTACTAGACATCCCCAAATATGAAAATGCCAAAAGCTAGGATGTCTACCCGTCCATAACTCGTAAGGCATCTTAATTGTTGCTTTAGTTGGTACTCTATTTAGGATATAAACGTTGTATTTAATGTCTCACCCACATGGACTTTGGGAGAGTAGAGAACGATATCATACTTCTCACCATTTTCTGAAGTGTACGGTTTCATCTCTCCGCAATACCATTCATGTTAGGTGTACCTGGTATTGTGTATTGGGGAACGATTCCACACTTCTCGAGGTACTTGGAAAATGGCTCTGGATGTTCTTTACCTAATCCGTCATTTCTACCGTAGTATTCATTACCACGATCAGAACGAATGACCTTATTGCGTTTATTAAGTTGATGTTCAATCTCAACCTTAAACGCTTTGAAAACATAAAAAATCTATGACTTCTCATAAATTAGATTAATGTAACCATATCGATTGTAATCATCTATGAATGATACAAAGTGATGTTGACCATTCCAAGTTACCATAGGAAATGGTCCACATACATTCGTATGTACCAATTCCAAAGTCTCCGAAGTTCGATATGTACCTTCCTACTTTGTTTGTCTGTTTCCTCTTGATACAATTGACACAATGGACAAAATAAAAAAAAATCACGAGTTTCAATTCCATCTGACATTAAACGTTCCATTCTTGGTTTCAAGATATGGTCTAATCATTTATGCCATAAAACAACGAATTTTCATCCATTAATTTACGCTTCATGCCTCATGCAGCAACATGCAGGATTTCATTATATGAAGGTATGATAGCGAGCATATAAAATTATCCAAAATAGATAAAGAACCAGTTCCAATCATAACCTAATGAAATGAGAGGGTAAACTTAAGATCTATGAATAAACAAGAATATCCCATTTTATCAAAAACAGAAATCGAAAGTATGTCCCGCGTAAAAGACTGTACTATGAAAACACCCCCCAAATTCAAAAATTCGCCAGTCTTCATCAAAAGTCTAAATTGCCCGATACCTTCCACTTCCACCCTTTTACCACCCCACATAGATGTATCTTTCAACATCAATCGATTTTCGGTAATGGAGGCAACCCTACATAAAAATACTTACATGAGTTGTAGCACCTGAATCAACCCACCAAGTATTACTAGCACTACAAAAAATGCAGCATTTGCAACGGACGGAGCAACGGATCCGTCCGTTGATAAAAAAATGGCAACGGATTGCAACGGATACCCGAGAACTTCCAACGGGGCACCATCTGTTGCAATCCGTCGCAACTTTCAATAGACGGTCAATGGATCGCTTATGTTACTACCGTTCGTTGGAACCTCGTTAGAAAACTACAAAAAAACGTCCAAGGGACATCCGTTGCAAATTGTAACGGATGTCCGTTGGAAAGTGTAACGGATGCCCGTTGAAATTGTTAATTTCAAGGATTGTCGGTGGAATAATTTCATATGAACTTGCAACGGGCATCCGTTGAGGTTTCCAATGGATGTTCGTTGTAAATAACACTATTTAATGATAACTATCACGGTTTTAGCATCAAACCATCAACAACAGATATATTTTCAATAAAATTTCATCTTCTTCAAATAGATATATATAGATCAAGAGAGTGGATGTATAGAAGAAAAGATCCTATAACTGAAGAGATTGCACAAGAATTCTTACACGGATTGGAGCAGTTCATGAGTTTTTCATCGATCCAACCTTTGGTCAAGAACGCGGGACAATGTTATGTCCATGGAAAAGATGTAAACATGAAGTATCGAAGTCAAGAAATTGTTTGCAAACATCATTACAAGGTGATTTTCGTTGAGAATTACGAAAATTTGTTATTTCACGATGAAAATTGTGGTGTTAGAGATATTGTGCAAGAAACACAAGTAGAAAGAAATGAAGAAGTTATTTATGAAAAATCAACGACAAATCCATATGTGGAAATGGTTTCAGATGCTTTTCCTGGAGTTTTCATGAACAAATGCATGAAGAGATGCCGAACATTGATGCACGCCGATATTTCAACCTATTGGATTCGGAAAAACAATCTATATATGAAAGTTTTCGTAAAGGTCAGTCCCGCTTATCTTTATCTTCAAGATTAATGAGTATAAAAACAAACTACAATGTTGCTGAAAATTGCATGGATTCATTTTGCAAAAACATGCATGAATATTTACCGGAAAATAATCAAGCTCCCGAGATATACTACGAAACAAGGAATGTTTTAAAAGATTTGGGAATGCCACATGATAAAAGTGATGTTTATAAAAACAGTTGCATATTGTTTTGGGGAAATGATAAAGACTTGTTGGAATGCAAGTTTTGCGGTGCAAGTAGATTTTGACCAAAAAAACCATCTTCACGTAAATATGTATCATACAAAAAATGTTCTGTATGTTTATAGCAAACAGGTTGAGAAAGTTATTTGAAACGAAAATAACCGTTGCGGTAATGAGATGGCACGCAGAACATTCGACAGACGAATGTATAATGCAACATCCATCGGATGGTAAGGCTTGGAAAGATTTCAATGAAATATTTCTTGAGTTCGCGTATGCACCGATGGTTTTAGTCCATATGGACAATCCGTAAGTCAATATTCTATGTGGCCGGTGATTTAATCCGTATAATTTGCCTCCCGATATGTGTTTGAAAAGAGAGGTATAGTTTCTGAAGTTGCTGATTCCAGGATCAGAACATCCGAAGAAAAGTTTCGATGTCTTTTTGCAGCCCTTAATTCATGAATTAAGACATTTGTGGAATGAAGTAATTCTTGCTTATGAAATTAGTACGAAGCAAAATTTTACATTGAAAGTGGTTTTATTATGGACAATGAGCGAATTTCCTGCCTATGGAATGTTATCTGGATGGAGCATGCACGGAAGATTAGTATATCCATATATTGTATGGAGGATACAAATTCATTTCGACTAATACATGGTAAGAAACCATGTTGGTTTGATTGTCATAGAAGATTTTTTTCCTCGTGGACATGCTTTCTGGAAAGATAAAAAATCATTTTCGAAAGAAATTGGTACAAAAAGAAGAGACAGTGTGCATGCAAACCGGAAGACAAATCATGTACAAAAGATTGAACACAATGGGCGATTTACAAGAATATGTAGAATCCGGTGGAGATCGTGGGCATCACAAAACAAAAGGCCAAGGTGAATGACATAACTGGTATAAACGTAGTATCTTTTGGGAACTACCATATTGGAAATCATTGATATTACGTTATAATTTAGATGTTATGCATATCGAAAAGAACTTTTTTGATAACATCATCAATACTGTTTTGAATGTGGAGAATAAAACTAAGGATAATATACAATCAAGAAAAGATTTGAAGACAATATGTCGACAACCTGAGTTGGAATTAAGAGATGGAAGGTCACTTGTTCAATATTCAGATTGTCTGGTCCGGTGAAAACAACATTATTAAAGTGGTTAAAAGAAGACGTTAAGTTTCTAAATGGATATGCATCAAACATTGCTCGTTGTGTGGATATCGTTGGTTCGAGGTGGATCGGGTTGAAAAGTCACGATTGTTACGTTTTCATGCAGTGACTCATTCCAATTGCATTTACCGAGCTCTTACCACGGAATGTTCACAATGTGCTATGCGGAATTGACATATTTTTCAGAGATACATGTTAAAGAAATTTAAAAAGGGATGACTTGAAATTAATGAAAAACAATATCTTTGAAGTAGTATGTTCATTGTAAAAAGTTTTTCCGCCTTCATTCTTCGATGTCATGGAATATTTGCCAATATAGTTACCAAATGAGGCAATACTCGGTGGGCTAGTTCAATTCAGATGGATGTATCATTTCGAAAGGTTGTTCTTTCATTTAAAGGAAAAAGCAGAAAACAAGGATCTATTGTCAAACAATACTTGTTGGAAGAAATCACATATTTCAGCATATTTTATTTCAAATCGCATATTCAAACAAAATAACGACGTGCAGCGGATAATCACACAAACTATCTGTATCAATATAATCCGCATTTTAGCACAATTCCTTAGATGTTTACACCGATTGGACGTATAGGAAGTAAATCCGAGCAATATTGGTTAACACCAAAGAAGTATAATCACGTCCACCCATATATATTACTAAATTGTCAAGAGTTATTACCTTTCGAAAGGTACAAAACAATATTAAATCTTTTAAATATATATGTATATATATATAATATTAAAGTATTCTCATTATACATAATATTATGAATAAGTAATTGGTACATATCCTCATCTAAACACAAATGAATTCACAGAAATGAAAGTTCAACATTATGATTCGTGGTTGAGAGATTACAAGTACTCGTGTACACGTCTATTCAACATTTGTTTTTTATGATATACATGTGAAATGTTCTGATGAAAGACTTCCAACGTGGTTAAAAGATTTGGCTAATGGTCCTGCACCAAATGTTATGTGTTGGCCAATTTTGTTTACTCGCGGCTAGACGTTCCACACGTACGAACACAGAAAACATAGAAGCACATACAATTATGGCGTTTGTGTTAATAGTGAAATAGTGGGTGATAACTTATACGAAATTTTGCACCAAATCCTCTAAGTGGAATATCTCGGTCTCGTTGGATTGAATGTAATGCTTTTTAAATGCCAGTGGTTCGAGCAAACTGTAAGACAAAAAATACAAAAAAACCAATGGGGAGGGATTGACATCAATTCGGCACGACAATATGGTAATTATGATCTATTCATCACATTAGATCAAGTAGATCAAGTATGTTATGTGCAATATCCAACAACATTGAAACGTCGAAGAGAGGAGTAGTTGGTCGTTGCAACCCGATCATCCGCAACCGATTCGTTTAATTGATAAAGACAATCGCGAGGAGATTCTCACAAGAACTGACATAGACGAAGAATTAATACGCGATTATGAAGACGTTGAACCGGAAGATGCAGAAGATAAAAACAACGATGGATTCAATGAACAATCGAAGAAAGACTCGCCAATCGAAGAATCTACTCAAGAAGAAATATAAATAAAGTAATGTATAATGTAAATGATGTGTAAATAATGTGTAAATACAATCAAAGAATCGCCAATCAAACAATCAAAAGGTAAATACAATCGAAGAATATATAAATGATGTGTAATGTTTTTTTAAAACTTCATATGCTCTAATACTAACGGGCATCCGTTGGAAATTGTAATGGATGTCCGTTGGAACACGAAATCGCCTTCGACACTTAGAAAAAGTTTCTAAGTTTTCCATAACATCAATGGAAATCCGTTGGTAAGTTGTAACAGATGCCCGTTACAGTATTTCTCTCAGGCATCCGTTACAAGCCATTAACAGATGACCGGTAAAAACATTGTAACGTGCATCCGTTAATATTGCTAACATGCATTCGTTACCAATTACTAACGGATGTCCGTTACAGTGAGAGACTAATAGCCGTTTTGGCGTCCGTTGCCTCGGGAACACGCATTTCCAATGGGCATCCGTTGGAAATTGTAATGGATGTCCGTTGGAGAAACAGAGCGTCACGTCACTTAGTTGTGTCTGTTGAGTTGACGTCTTTTCCAACGGGCATCCATTGCAATTTCCAACGGATGCCCGTTGGAAATTTCTGCATATATACTGTTGAAAAGTTTCATTTTCAACACAAATCAAAACTTCAAATCCTATCAAACACTTCCTCTCACACATAACAATCACATTCATAAACACTAAACACAAAATGAGGGCTAGGTGATTCATAGGTTTGGGAGGTATGTTGGCGGGTTCAGCGGGAGCCCCTCCCCCGCCTCCACCGGCACCATATCGGCTTCTTTCACCAATATCGGCACCAACGACATTTGATGAAGATGACGATATGGTGGATATCGACTCCTTAATCGATAATTTTGATGGACGTCCCACTCTTCCAATTATCGATCCCGATCGACCTCTTGGGACGCTATGGTAAAATTTCAAATTATGCATTCATATTGTTGTAAATTATAAATATTATCTAATTATTTAATTTTCATGTGCAAGTTTGATGTGGATGATGTTCTAAAACATACGAATAACAACATCATCCAAGGATCCTAAAGGATCAACTCTATTATTCCTGGCAAATTACGCCATAAGTTATACGCTGTCGATGGTGGTGTACTTTCATCGTAAGTTACTCTATTATAAATTTTTTCATTTTAAATGATTAATTATATATGTTCTAAACTAATTTATTATAATTTATTTTGCAGCACTCATACAGATGGCGTAAGAAGGATACGTCGCACATCTACACGGTTTGGATGCGCGACATGCAAGCCCGCATGCGCTTGATGATGAACAACGCCAAGCGCAACTACTACACCAAGAATCGAAAACCAACATGGCAACGAACGAGGTATTCAATCAACTCGTCCAACATTGGAGTATGAGGACTTCAAGGCCAAGAGCGAGAAGGCCAAATAATGTCGGTACGGTGAGAAAGTTCCCGGAGATGGTCCGCATCGCCATACTTCGAGATCAAAAGCATTCCCGAAGAGAAATCAAGAATTGGTAAAGTTCTTATAGTTATTATTTAAAATTTTGTTTTTTACAATATTTATATAATTATAGTTATATTATATACTAGATGCAACGAATAAGAAGATAACCGACTCTTCTTGAGCTGGTAGTGGAAACCAACGCCAAGACAAAACCTGTCATCGGAGAAGAGAGCGACGAACCTGAACTCATCGACCCTCGAGCGAAAAGGACCATGAAAGCTGTGACAGATAAGATCACACAACAATCACAAGCTTGTGGTTCAACTCATGACGAGCTCACTCCTTTACAAAAGGAAAAAATTTATTTGGAGGTAAACATTTATTATTTATATTTCGATTAGTAAATAAAATATTTTCTAACAATGCTAACTCTAACTTTTTTTAATTTATAGTCGGTTAGACCGTATAGGGAGCGTCTATATGGTCGCGGTGCACTGCAAAAGGATATCGTTGAGGACGCCATGACGATACCTCCCGTGGTCCAAGAGAGCTATACACAACAATGACGTATCGAGGATCTCGAAGCACAACTATGTGAAACTCGAACACATATGCGGCACATGGATAGCCTCATTGAATTACTATTCGACCGAGAAGGGGAAACAATGCCGCGCCAAGAACCAGTTATAGATTCGGATGCAATGCCTTCACGAGGTGCTGGTGACCACGGGGATGACATCGGCCCTACAAATTTAGATGAAATGTAATAGAATTATGTTTTAATTTTTTATAAGAAATTTTAATATATTAATTAATGTTATTTGAAATTTGTTTTTAATTTTTAAATTTTATTTTATTTTATTTTTTTAATCATACCAACGGATAACCGTTACAATTTGTAACGGGCATCCGTTGGAATCCAAATTTCCCTCAAAATGGTAACGGATGCCCGTTGCCATTTTTCGCAAATTTGTAAAGAATGCCTGTTGCCATTTCCCGCCATTTTGTAACAGATGCCCGTTGCAAAATTTCAATTCCCATGCATTTTCCGTTCGAACTGAAGGGCAACGGATATCCGTTACAATGTTGTAAAGGGCATCCTTGACAATTTGGTAACGAGCATCCGTTGTAGATTTGTAACGGGCATCCGTTGCAGGATTTGTAATGGGCATCCCTTACAATCTGCCAACGGAGTGATCCGTTGCCCTTCCTTTGCAAATTTGTAACAGATGATATCCATTGTTACTCCACTGGGAATCACAACGGATCTCGATTTGTAACAAGTGATTTCCAACGGGCCCCGATACATTGCCGTCTTTTGGGAATCGTTCATTGCAACGAATTTTTTGCGATTTCCAACGGATATGTCCGTTGGAAATCGCCTCTTTTTTTGTAGTGTAGGCATTGAAGCTAAATTGACCTCAAAATAAACCAAAGTGAGAGTCAAATCCTTATTTGCAAGAAAAGTATGATATTTCGTGCAACATTTCCTTATGCGACCAATCTTGTGACAAAAGAGACATTTTTTTGAACCTGATTATGTTTCTTTTGCACATGAACTGATCCCGAATCAGCGGTTTCAAAACCTTTATCCCTTTTCTCAATCATGCCTCTTGAGGTGGTGGTTACACAAGTACTATATATCTTTTCCTGCCTTAATCTTCATTTCTCTTGCACACAGTTGAAAATTGAGCTCATTAAGAGTCCATTTATCCCTTTGACAGTCATAAACCACACTAAAATGATCGTATTGTGCAGGGAGAGAGATCAAAATCAAGCACACTATGACGTCTTCCAAAAACCAAAGTCCAAGCGCCTTTAACTTAGAGAGGCATAATTTGTTATTTTCATAATGTACTCCCAAATACTCTCGTTGCCCTTTGTACCTCACATAGACAATTTCCGCTAAAAGCGTGATTGTTTCCGCTTTGTCATTTCAGGCAAAGCATTTCTTCAAGACCTCGAGATATTCTTTAGCCAATGTCACCTCATTGGGCATAGAGCCCCTGAAAACCAGAGATATGGAATGTTTGATGATCATCAAACACGTGCGGTTTGAGGTTTCTCATCGTTCCAGTTTGTTACGATCCTTAACAGAACTTGATTCCACTATCGTTGGACGAATTCTAATCGCAAGGTAGTATCCCATCAAAGCAAGAACAATTAGTAATTGTTCCTTCCATTCAGCAAAGTTCGACCTATTCAACATAGGATCGAACTAATGTTTGCGGAGATACTTGATGTCGATTGCACAACTGTAAACAAAAGATAGCACGTGTGTTAGACTTTCATTCAATAAAACCTTAATGGAATTATAATCTAAGATGCAATCCCATCACAAGGCATCTTCACAACATCAAAATTAGTCTTTGGACATTAATTTCGACTTGCAATAGATGACTCAACGCATTAAACAATAAGCAAACATTTCATGTAATGGTTAACCTTTGGGCATACCATCACATTTATGTCATACTGAAAATATACACCAATTACTAATGCACACACAATATAATACTGCCAAAACGTCAATAACCTTTGGGTTTGTCAAAGTTCGCATGAATTTTATTATGTAAACCTTCTCAACGTAATTGAAATAATTATTTTTCTCAAGATTGTCCACTTTGGTAGGATATTGAGACTCAATCAACCCTTGCGACACAACCGACTCACCGAGACTCAACCGACTCACCAAGACTTAAGCGACCCATGTGACTCAATTGACCCATGCGACTCAAGCAGCTCACAGGGCATAATATCAAGCGACCCATGCGACTCGAACGACCTTTGCACCTCAATGACACAAGCGATCCATGCGACTCAAACGACCCTTGGACCCTCTGCGACACTCAAGCGACCATTTCGGCCCAACCGACTCACTGAGACTCAACCAACTTACTGAGTCAAAGATGGTCATGTAACTCCGTGACCCCTACGACTCAACCGACTTACTCAGACTCAACCGACTCACTGACACTCACACCCAATTCAAATCCGTAAACCATTTTGCGACTCGACAGTCTGCAAAACCCTAAAAATCGATCTACTTTAACTTATTGACGCCATTGAAGATTGACTCGTGCTCTCTTCTTCACTGTTGTTGCTGCTGATTCTAGCCTTTTTCTTGGTCTTAACTTGAATTTTCCTTCTTGCCAACTTCAAATCGATCCCTCTCAAGTTCGAATCGCTTCGTCTTCCTTGCTCTAAACTTGAAACGGTTTGAAATAGGTTTTCACGCCGAAAAACCGTTCGTCTCCCTTGCTTTTGACACTGTTTGACAGGTTTTCACGTCAAAAAACTGCAGAACGTGTGTTTTTTCACGTTCGAAAATTAAGGGCAAATTTTCTTTTCTTGAGTTTATTTTTTCCTATTTAATAATATTTTCACGAGGGTAGACGTGAAACACTTCATCCATACGAGGGTATCTCTGATATTATTCTGTGAGGAAATGTCTAATTAACATATAAAATCAGATTCCATTATATGATCTCATAGATTGACGTTTGATTATATTGAATTTCCATTTGGTTCTATTAAAATGTCTCCAAAGATGGATTAGAGTTTCAGATTATGGTTCAAAATTTGTCGATTTTGATTAATTATCTTCAATTCCATAAATATCGTTATAATTAAAAATAAAATAAAATTTAGTTTGATTTTAATATGGTTTTGTTCAATATGATTTTAGTATAAAATTGAAAACAAAATAGATTACAGTTTTATTCAATTCCAATTGAATTGTACATTCAGTTCCAAAAGAAATGGTCATATTAAAAATTGAATTTTTGCTAAACTCTAATGAAAACACGTCAGCGATGATATGACAACTACATCATAAACCATATACTAACCGAGTTTATACTCAAAATTACTATCTAATTTCAGATTAATATAATATCATTTTATTTAATATTAATTGATTTTTTCGATTATTGTGATTATATCGTATTAAATCTATAATTTGAATTTTCACGTCAACGATGATGTGACAACCACCTCACAAACCATATGCTAATCAAGTTTATATTCAAAATTATTTAATAGTTTCGATTTAATTTTGGTTTAATCTAGCATTCTTATATTTAATGTTAATTGAGTTTCTGATAATTTTGATTATACCGTATTAAATATACAATTTGAATTTAATGATTTGATAAATTTTATTATAATTTAAATTGTAACCGGTTTTCACTATCGTTCTGATTTAGTCTTATATGATTCCATTTAAAGGTAACTAATTTTTTGATGTTACAAAATTTATTAATTATAATATAACAATTATTTTCCTTTTTATCAATTATAAAATATATAATTTTTAAGCATTAGATTTCTTATGCTGTTATTAAGCATTAGATTTCTAATGTTTCTGATTTTAAATTAAAAAATTCAGATTAAATTTGTAGTAATGAGAAGGTGAAAGTGTGAAATTGTAAAAGAAACCGAAAAGGTGACATCACATAAACCTTAAATGACAAATTATTTTAAAAAAATGCTAATATAATGGTTAATAAATAAAAACTTACATTTTCATTTATTAATGAAGAAGATAAACCAATATGATTCCTGGAATATTCTATTTAGATGTTCTTACAATCACTATAAAAGGATGCTAAGAGGTTAGCATCAAAACATACAATAAAAAACAAAAACTAGAGAGAAACAAGATCAACAACAAAGCCCAACATAAGAAGAACTTCAAGTATAAGTTCCTCTGAGAAGATCTGAACGTATTCAGTGTGCGCCTAACAGATTAAATCAGATGGTGCAAGAGTATTGGGCTGATGACACATATGATGATCCAAAGACTTTTAAGGTAGCTATGTAGAGTCTAGACTTTGAGAAATGGTGGAATGCCATGGAATCCGAAATGAAATCTATGAGGATAAACGAAGTTTGGAATTTGGTTGAATCTTCAAAGGATTCTAGGCCAATATGTTGTAAATGGATTTACAAGAAAAAGATTGGAGCGGACGGCAAGGTAGAGTCCTATAAACCCCGTCTAGTTGCCGGGGTATAGTCAATGACAAGGTGTTTACTATGAAGAAACGATATCCCCTGTCGCAATGCTCAATCTATTCGGATTCTGCTTGCTATAGCCGTGTATTATGATTACGAAATATGGAAAATGGATGTTAAAACAACTTTCCTTAACGAAGAGCTCCAGGAAGAAGTATATATGACTCGACCTGAGGGTTTCACATTGCCATCTGATAGTAACATGGTATGCAAGCTATAGAGATCCATTTATGATTAAAGCAAGCTTCTCGGAGTTGGAAATTTCGTTTTAACAAAGATGTTGAAAATTTCAACTTTGTTAGATGAAATGAGGAACCCTGCATGTACAAGAAGTTTAGTGGGAGCATCGTCATTTTCCTTGTGTTATACGTCGATGACATACTACTTATAGGAAATGACAAAACCGCCTTGCAGGAGACTAAGGTTTGGTTATCCGAACAATTCTCCATGAAAGATCTGAGAGAAGCAACCTATATTCTGGGAATAAAAATCTATAGAGATAGATCAAGGAGGTTGCTTGGACTATCACAGTTCCAGTACATTGATACCATCATGAAGAGGTATAACATGGAAAATTCTAAGATGGGCTATCTACCGATAGGTACTGGAATGACTCTCTCCAAAGAGGATTTTTCTCAGACTCAAGAAAAGGGAGAACACATGAGTAGGAACCCATACACCAGCACAGTGGGAGCCATCATGTATTCCATGACATGTACTAGGCCTAATATAGTCTTTGCACTAAATGTAGCGAGCCGGTATCAGGCAGGCCCCGTTGAAGAACCCTAGAAAATGGTGAAAACTATTCTCAAGTTGTTAAAGAAGGACTAAGGACCAATTCCTCGTTTTTGAAGTTCTAACTTGAAGTTAGAAGGGTTCAAGGATGCCAGCTTTATGACGAATAAAGATGTTAGCAGATCGACATGAGGGTATGTCTTTTGCCTCAATGGGGTGCAGTGTATTGGAAAAGTTCCAAAAAAGCTAATGCAGCTGAAGCGGTTATTAAAGCAGAATACATTGCGGCTTGTGAAGTTGCTAAGGAAGCGGTCTAGATGAGAAAGTTCATAACTGAACTTGGTGTGGTACCTTCGATAAAGGAACCAAATTTTTATTATGTGATAATATCGGGGCAATCGCTTAGGCGAAGGAACCAAGATCTCATAAAAAATCCAACATGTTCTGCGAAAGTACCATCTGATAAGAGAAATCGTTGAGCGTGGGGATGTTCAAATCTAGAAGGTAGAGGAAAAGAAAACGCAGCAGATCCACTCACAGAGGCGCTTGGTTCAAATGAGTTTGACAAGCACAAGTTTAAGCTTGGATTGAACAACATTGCATGCTGCAATTTGTTCTAGGAATAACAATTGTTGTAACTATTTAAGAGATATTTTTGTGTAATGTATTTTTGAACACTTAAATAAATAAAAATGGCATTATTTTATCATTTTGATGATATTTACATAATATATGTGTATGTATTTACATTGCTAGTATGATAGAGTCCATTAAATTTAGAAACTTGTCATCATAATATAGATCATGACAAAGAGAGTCAAGTTTTGGTGAAACTTAATTTTAATCGTTTTTATCTTAGGATAACTAATTGGATATTAGTAATCCGAATAGATCAACATGTATGTGAGGGCTTCTATTTGATAGAAATTAGTAGATCTCTTTTACTTAATCACATATATGGATGATGCACATAGAGATGCGATCATTGAACAAACCCAAAGGGAGAATTCCTAATGGTTGCATTACATTGAATTTTCAATAGGAATTTCTCTGAAAGGATTCGTATATTAGATTTCCTTAGACCTAAGATCAACATGGTAACTGACAAATTATCTACCATTATTTGATTCTGGACACCTTGTGTCTTAAGATGCAAGTTGGAAGGATAGTGGGAATGATTAGATGCTTTTGCAGTTAGTGATTGATCAAGATGGAATCCGTCAACTCTAGGTAAAGAGTTGTAGCTCTATGTTGTCAGCAACGTAATGACTAAAAAGACCTTGGCCATGGAATTTGAATGAGAGAAGAAAAGAGTTTATTGCAATCATTCACCAGTCAGTTGTGTTACGCATGAAACATACTTGATAATCTATTAGAACTTGATAGTTAGACCATATCCTAGGATTATCCGGAGCTGTAAAAACGAAAGGAAATAATAATATTATCCTTTACCATGGTTCTACATAATAAGGATGTTACTTCACACTATCTGGTCATTGAGGAGTGTTACTAGACGTCAACCTCGATTATTTAATTAATAAAACTAATTTCCTACCAGCTTAGTGTTGAATCTGTGGGGTCAAACACTTACGAGTATTTTGATCTTCGGTGAGAATGTGAGACAATCTACGTGGGATATAATTGTATTCTTCGCTAGCACCAGGAATGTAATTGTATACGAAACAAACGTTCTCTCTAAGTTAGCGTATAAGATATGCGAGGAGCATATGTATAGAGATACATGCAAAAACATAATGACGCATGAGCAAGTGGGAGATTGATGGAATCGTAACGAGACTCGGATTGAGGTGAGGCCTCGGTCTGAGTTTCACCGTGTTAATGCTCATTCATATGCATTAAATGGAATATTTCGACTCGATTCCTTGCAATATTCTATTTAGATGCTCTAGAATATTCCATCGTAACAAGGCTCGAACTGAGGTGAGGCCTTGATCTGATCTTCATCATATTAATGCTCAAATGGTCATATACATTAAAATTGCATATTCCGATTTGTTAAACATTATTAGTTATACACCCGCATCTTTTGTAAGCGTTTTATTTCTTCTGCTTGACGTTTTGTCCTTTCCCTTTTACTTATCACCATTATCTCTCTTGTCGACCCATCAACACCAATTTATGGCCACCCATTTTCCTATAATGCTCTCTTCTTCAATTATGTCCACTCTCTATCTCCACTGTTTCATTTATTTGTAATCAATATCTCATTGTGAAGATATTTTAAACGTTAATGCATGAATAGATTGTATCGTTCCCCTTTGTAACGATGACCTTATTCTAATCGTATCCTATGACCACGCCGTCACAACCAGAGCACCTATAAGCCTGCATCGATTTGGCCATCGCCTCCATTGAACTTACCATCTTCGCCTTTCATTCATTACATTTGAGGACACATGATCATGATATCTTTGGTACGCACATTCCTTTTGGGTCAAATTCTAGATGAGGGAAGTCGTTCAGAGACAAATTCATGAAGATAAAGAGGATCGTTAGCTCTTTTACAAATAAAAGGATCAATCTTTCCGTTTCTATGCATTTAATTTGCCTTTTTTTGCGAATATTTCATGTTATATTATCGCATTTTATGTTATTTTTGTGTTGATTTGGTTTCTATAGTTTTGGTTTTGTGGGTTCTGTTCGTGAGTCTAGGGTTATACTAGACACTACAAGGAAGCTAATCCAATATATGTTAGATGCGGAAGGCCAAGATATCGAGTTTGAGATTGCGAGGTTCTTCCCTACGAAAAACACTTGAATATCAACGGATAGATCAACGGATCCGTCCGTTGATGAACATTCCCAACGGATTGCAACAGATACCCGAGAATGTTCAACGGGCTGTAATCCGTTGCAATCCGTTGTAACTGTCAACGGACGAGCAACAAATATTGTCCGTTGCTACCATCCGTTGACACGCCGTTAGGAAACCAAAAAAATGAGGCAACGAACATTCGTTGTCGATTGTAACGGATGTCCATTTGTATTGGCAACAGATGCTCGTTGAAATTGTTAATTTTGAAGATTTCCGTTGGAATATTTTAACATGAGTTTGCAACGGGAAACCGTTAGTGTTTCCAATGGATCTCTGTTGGGAAAAACACTATTTAATGCTCAATATCAAGGGTTAAGCATCAAACCTTCAACAACAAATATATTTTCAACAAAATGTAATCTTCCTTAAATAGAGATATATATAGATCGAGAGAGTGGATGGATCGAAGAAAAGATCCTATAACCGAAGAAATTACGCAAGGATTGTTACACGGATTGGTGAATTTTCGGAGTTTTGCGTCGATGCAACCTTTGTGTCAAGAACGCGGGACAATGTTATGTCCATGAAAAACAGGAAGTACCGAAGTTAAGAAATTGTTTGCAAAAATCTTTACAAGGTTGTTTTTGTAGAGAATTACGAAATTTGATTATTTCACGGGGAAAATTGCAGCATTAGAGATATTGTGCAAGAAACACAAGTAGAAAGAAATTAAGAAGTTATTTATGAAGCATCAACGACCAATCCATATGTGGAAATGGTGTCAGATGCTTTTCCTGGAGTTGTTGAAAAAATGTATGAAGAGATGTCGAACAATGAGGCACGCCGATTTTTTAACTTATTAGATTCGGCGAAACAACCTATATACGAAGGTTGTTATGAAGGTCAGTCCCGCTTATCTTTATCTTCAAGATTGGTGAGTATAAAAATAGAATATAATGTCGTTGAAAATTGCATGGATTCAATTTGCAAAAATATGCGTGAATATTTAACGAAAAATAATCAAGCTCCCGAGATATACTACAAAACAAAGAATATTTCAAAAGATTTGGGAATGCCACATGAGAAAATTGATGTTTGTTGAAACATTTGCATGCTGTTTTGCGGAAATGATAAAGACTTGCTAGAATGTAAATTTTGCGGTGCAAGAATATTTCAGCCAAAAAAACCATCTTCAAGTAAATATGTACCATACAAAAATGTTCTCTAGGCCTGTAACAAACATGTTGAGAAGGTTATTTGAATTGAAAAAAACTGTTGCGGTAATAAGATGACACACAGAACACTCGACGGGTGAAGGGATAATGCAACATCCATTGGATGGTAAGGCTTGGAACACGACATTTGGGCATGTTGAATTCATGAAACTAAACGATTTATTCCACTGAAGAAATGCATATGTCTAGATAATGTAATTTATATTTTATCTATTAGCTTTTTCAGGTTATTGCCAAATGGCACTTCTTCAATATTCAAGGTAATTCTTTTACCTCCTCCCAATTAAAAATTCTTTTGAAACTTTAAAGTCTTCTAGAAAAAAAATCCTTACTATAAAATGTTGCGTTGATTGTTCTATTGCAATAGTAGTGGTTTTCACCTTTTGTTGAAAGATCACTCTAAAATATTTTGGTTCATTGATAGATTTAAATTGTTAACATTCTTTTGTGATGTAGATTGTAATTATCCATAGAAGGATATCTTGAGAATATAATCTTAACACAACTACTAAGTTTTTGGTGTTTTTATCAATTGAGTTGTAACCCAGTTATGGAACAAAATAAAGTCAGCAATTTCCACTTTGCTTCTTTATCATATGGATAAAAGATAGGATTTTAGTGTAAGAGTATATGTGTGTATGCTTGTGTAACTTGTATGATGAATGAATTACAAAAAAGGTAAAGTTAAGAAACAATTAAGGTTAAACGGGCTAATTTTCAAAACTAATACACTGACAAATCTAATCCAATGTTTCCATCATAAAAGTGAGACAAGATAGAAATCATGCTTCTCAAGTTAGTATATTGTTTTTCCAAAACTTTTGCAGAATCCATTGCCACAACCTGACATATCCTCCCCAAGAAGCAACTTAAACCTTTCATTCATTTTATCAATATCTACGCACCACACAAAACCTTTTAAATTAAACAACTTAAAGACATCAATTTAAAAAAAAAAGAAATAGTCAACGCTATGAAATTTTTAAACTTTGAAAAAATTGAAATTGCCTCCAATGAAACCTAGATACGCGATGGATTTTTGTGTTCAAAAGTAACTCATTGAGGAATAAAAACAAACATTTTATAAGGAGTTTTAGATAAAAGGATTCAACGTGAAATTGACATTTATTTCTCCAACTTCATGCAATCCAAACGAGACTTCTTATATATGTTTATATTTTTTTTTGATAGCTAAATTTGTTCTCCAAACTAAATATCCCATTTCTCACAGTTTTTTTACTATTTAAAACTCTTATATAGCGGCAATGTAGTTTATGATTAGAATGAATTACAGATTAGTTATATTGACAATAAAAAATCGAAAAAAATAAAAATCTTGAAAATGACCACAATTTCCTATAAACATATATTTTTTTATAATTATAACTAAAATGTGTGGGTATTTATTGAATTTTACGTTAATAGCTTTTAAACTTCGTTAAAATTTTCACCTTGCAAACCTAATATTGAAATGGAAATTTAAAAATTTAAATATTTTTTGATATAACAATAATATATTTACATATATTAAACCTTCAAAACGCGTTGTAGTATGTTTGTTTCATGGTACTACTCATGTGAAATAAATATTTGTGAAAACTATATTTTTTTTTCATATAATAAAAACATATCTTTATATAACATCTCGCGCCTCACGCAGTTCAAATTATATACCAAAAAGCATGAGTTACATATCATTTTTTATTTACATCGATTTTATGAGTTGTGCACGGTCCCAATATTAATTTAAACTTTGAGAAATCTTCGAAATAAAAAACAAAAACTAATGAGCTGAGTATACTTAATTAAAATGATCTATAATTTTAAGATTAAATAAATAATTATATACAAATGAAATTAAAATAATTCGTTTTTCTTAAGCACGTGCGTCGCATAGGTCTAATTCCTAATCGTATCTAATATATTTTACAAATATTATTTAATATCAGACTACATCAATCGATTGGTCCGCTAAATAGCCATTGAAATTGGGTTTTAACGATGTATAAGACATTTAGATGAAAATCTTCGCGAGCAAAAAAAAAAAAAAAAACGTTTAAAGAAGTAGTTAACCAACAGTCTCAAAATTATTCTACTGGTTTTCAACCTTCAATTTTTAAGTAATTATTATATTTGCCAAATTATTTCATCTATAGGATGTAAATAATCATTTGTGGATATTATGTGAAAATTGTCAATAAATTTAAATCACTATATATATATATATTAAATTTAGAAATACTCTAACAATAAAGATTAGTATTTTAACTCTTTTCAAAATGCTTATAAATATTTTGAACTTCAAAATTTTGAAATTTAAAAATATTGATATAATAATGAGATATTTATATATATCAGCAAGGCATCGATTGAATTCCAACCTACTAATATATATAATAACTCTTGCAAAACAAGGCTTCTTGTCCAATAGTCTCAGTCACAATTTTTTATTTTAAAAATTATAACTTTAAATCTTTATTGATTTTTTATCGATTTTAATGTATTCATGAGATATAAAAAACATTTAATTAAATTTAAAAATCCATTTTTCTCCCTTAATAGAATGTTAACAGACTAAAGATAAAAAAATAATTGATGTTGAGCAAGAGAGAGAAATTGTTTTCATATGAAATCCTATTTTCTAGGAATAAATATTTAAAGATCGCCACGAAAACGATGAAGGTAAAAAGAATTACACTAATAATGATGTGGAAGAACGCAGTGACACCATCGTTATCGGCTTGAATCCTAATGGCGTCCTTTTTATATCAAGTGCGTTGAAACTGTTTGACCATCAATTATATGACAAAATGCTTAAATGAACCATCTTAAATGAACCATGAGGATTATTTTTGCTGTCTTTGTCTTTAGGGATGAAATTAATGCGTTGCTTTTCTTCACTAGACCTATAAGATTTATGGCGAAGACTGCTTCATCCACTACAAAAAAATTGGCATTTTTCAACGAATATATCCGTTGGAAAATGCCAAAAATCCGTTGGAAACAGCGTTTTCCAACGGACGCCAACGGATTCCCGTCCGTTGCGAAAAGTTCGTTGTAAATGAGGATCCGTTGCAATTCGCGACGGACTTCCAACGGATTTTATCCGTTGCAAATTTGCAACGGCCCTGGCAACGGAATTTTCCGTTGGACAATAGTAACAGACGCCCATTGAAAAACGTTCTAACGGATCACCATTGCACACTTGCAGCGGACGACCGTTGGAAAGCAACGGCTGTCCGTTGCAAATTAGGCGGGGAAAAATTCATCTTTGCAATGGACATCTATTGCCATGTGGCGGGAAATAGCAACGGATGCCCGTTGCAAATTGACAGGAAAAGCTTTGGCGGGAAATACGTTCCAACGGATGCCCGTTAGCGGTGCCAACGAATGTCCGTTGGAAATTTTGAAAAAAAATAAAAAAAATAAAAATATTTTTAAAACTAAAAAGTTTTTAATAAAAATATTAAAATTATTTTACAAAAAACATTAAAATTAAAACTTTTTCCTATTACAAATCGTTCAGATCTGTTGCGTCCATATCATCTCCGCCACGATCACCACAACCTCTAGACGGAGTTGCATCCGAATCGAGCCCCGGTTCTTGCTGCGGTGTTGATCCTCTCACCTGGCCGAACATCAACTCAATGACGCTCTCCAAGTGCTGTATTTGAGATGTTTATCGCGCCACTTGGGATCGAGTGTCTCGAAGTTGTGTTGCGAGATCTTCGATCCGCCGTTGTTGCGAAAAACTCTCTTGCACCGCGGGAGGTACCGTCGTGACGTCCTCGATTATATCCTTTTGAAGCGCTCCGAGACCATATAGACGTCCCTTACACGGTCTCACCGACTACAAGATAAATAAAAGTAACGTTAGTTTAACAAATTATTTGATTAATAATTTAGAAATAAAATAATAACCTTTTACCTCTAAATAAATTTGGTCCTTTTGTAAAGGACTGAGATCGTCGGGGCTTGAACCGCAAGCCTGAGATTGCTGTGTGATCTTCTCCGTCACAGCTCTCACGGTTCGGGCCGCTCAAGGATCGACGAGTTCCGGTTCATCGGCCTCTTCCCCGACAACCGACTTCTTTTTTGCGTGGGTTTCTAATACCACTTCAAGAAGAGTCGGTTCTCTTCCCATCCGTTGCATCTACAAATAAAAGAAATGTTGTTAGATAAATATTTAAGTAAACAAAAAAATCTAAATAATTAAAAATTTACCAATTCTTTTTTTCTTTTTGTGAAGGATTTTGATCCCGAAGTATGGGGATACGGACCATCTCCGGGAACCTTCTCACCGTAGCGATTTTGTTTGGCCTTCTCGCTCTTGGCCTTGAATGCCGCGGACTCCCAGTGCTCAATCATTTTGTTGAAGACCGCTTCGGTTGTCCATCTCGGTTTGCTGTTGTTGGCGTAGTAGTTGCGCTTTGCACCGTTCATCATTAGGCGCATCCGAACCTGCATGTCGCGCATCCATGTAGTGTAGATGCGCATTGTATGAGTTCGACGCCATCTGTATGAACGCAGCAAAAAAAGTTATATAATTATTAGTTTTCATATATATATATATGTAATTATAACATTGAAATATAATTAAAAAACTTACAATAAAAGTGCGCCACCATCGCTGGCGCACAACTTCTGGCGTATTTTGTCAGGAATAGAATAGATCGTCCTGTAACGACCCTTGGATGATGTGATTGTTGGTGTGTTTTAACACATCATCCTCATCAAACCTGCATATCAAAATCCAAAGTTAGATAATATTTACGAAATTTAAATAAATTCAAAAAAATTGTATACTATTTACCATAACGTTCAAGGAGAACATTCAGGATCAATGATCGGAAGGGTTGGACGCCCATCGAAATCATCGATCAACGCATCAATATCTACCATATCGTCCTCGTCAACAAATATCAGCGGTGCCGATACTGGAGACGGAGGACGATATGGTGGTGGTGGCGGCGGGGGAGGCGCTCCCGCGGAACCAGCCAACATTCCCCCGATCCTATAAATCGTCTAGCCCTCATTTTTTCTAAGTGTTTGTAATTGTGTGAATTCTGTTTTTGTGTTTTAGTGTTAAAATAAAAACAGTTCCGTCGCACTATATATATCGGAATTTCCAATGGCCATCCGTTGGAAATTCCAACGGATGACTGTTGGAAAACATGTCATCGCAACGGAAGGAGTAAATTGACGCGGCGCTTCGCATTCCCGAGGCGACGGACGGCTAAATGGTGGCTCGTCTGCCCTTCCAACGGTCATCCGTTGGCATTTCCAACGGATGGCCGTTGGAAGCCTGAAAAAACAGTTGGGAAAGCTGCAATTTCTACAGTCATCATTACACTTTCCAACGGGCATCCGTTAGAATTCCAACGGATGCCCGTTGGAAAGAAACACGTGGCGTCAACACGTGGCATCAATTTACCTTCTGACGTTCCAACGTAATTCCAACTCAGGTCGTCGGCATATTGACTTCAAATCTTTTCTTGATTGTATATTATCCTTGGTTTTATCCGTCACATTCAAAACAGTATTTATAATGTTATCGAAAAAGTTCTTCTCGATATGCATAACATCTAAATTATGACGTAATATCAATGATTTCTAGTATTGTAGTTCCCAAAAGATACTACGCTTATACCAGTTATGCCATTCACATTGATCTTTTGGTTAACGATACCCACGATCTCCACCGCATTCTACCGATTTTTGTAAATCCTCCATTGTGTTCAATTTTTCGTAAAGGATTTGTGTTTCTGTTTGCATGCACAGTACCTCTTCTTTTTGTACCACGTTCTTCCGAAAATGTTTTTTATCTTTCCGGAAAGCATGACCACGAGGAAGAAATCTTCTATGACAATCAAACCAACATGGTTTCTTACCATGTACTAGTCGAAATGAATCTGTATCCTCCATACAATAAGGACATGCTAATCTTCCGTGCGTGCTCCACCCTGATAACATTCTATACGCAGGAAAATCGCTAATTGTCCACAACAAGACCGCTTTCAATCTGAAATTTTGCTTAGTACTGACGTCATAAGCAATGATTCCTTCATTCCATAACTGTCGTAATTCATGAATTAAGGGCTGCAAAAATACATCTAAACTTTTCTTCGGATGTTCTGGTCCTGGAATACGCAACATCAGAAACATTACCTCTCTTTTCAAACACATCTCGGGAAGTAAATTATACGGAGACAAAATCACCGGCCACAGGGAATATTGACTTCCAGATTGTCCATAGGGACTAAAACCATCCGTACACAGGCAAAGATAAACATTTCTCGTTTTATACGCGAACTCGGGAAATATTTCATTGAAATCTTTTCAAGCCTGACAATCCGATGGACGTTGCATTACACCTTTGGCCGTGGAGTTTTCTACGTGCCATCTCATTGCTGCAGCGGTTTTTTTCGATTCATATAACCTTCTCAACCTGTTTTCTACAGACATATAAAACATTTTCTTGTATGGTACATATTTCCGTGAAGATGATTTTTTAGGCCGAAATCTGCTTGCACCGCAATACTTGCATTCCAACAAGTCTTTATCATTTTCCCAAAACAACATGCAACTGTTTCTACAAACATCAATTTTCTCATGTGGCATTCCCAAGTCTTTTAACACATTCTTTGTTTCGTAGTATGTCTCGGGAGCTTGATTATTTTCCGGTAAATATTCCCGCATTGTTTTACAAAATGAATCCATGCAATTTTCAGCCACATTGTAGTCTGTTTTAATACTCATCAATCTTGAAGATAAAGATAAACGAGACCGACCTTCACGACAACCTTCATATATAGGTTGTTTCGCCGAATCCAACAGGTTGAAGATTCGACGTGCATCGATGTTCGGCATCTCTTCATGCGTTTGTTCATTAAAAACTCCAGGAAAAGCATCTGACACCATTTCCACATATGGATTGGTCGTTGATTCTTCATAAATAACTTCTTCATTTCGTTGTACTTGTGCATCTTGCACACTATCTCTAACACCGCAATCTTCGCCGTGAAAAAACCAAATTTCGTAATTTCAACGAAACCCACCTTATACAGATGTTTGCAAACAATTTCTTGACTTCGATACTTCATGTTTTTGCATCTTTTGCATGGACATAACATTGTCCCACGTTCTTGACACAAAGGCTGCATCGATGGAAAACTCATGAATTGCTCTAATCCGTGTAAGAATTCTTGCGTACTCTCTTCGGTTACAAGATCTTTTCTTCTATACATCCACTCCCTTGATCTATATATATTTCGATTTAAAAACTACGGCATTTTTTCGAAAATGTTTTTGTTATTGATGGTTTGATGCACTCTTTGGTAAGATCTATATAGTTAATGATCCAACGGACATCCGTTGGAAATTGCAATGGATAGCCATTGTAGGTTCACATGATGTTATTTAAACCGGTGCCCTCGAAATTCACAAAATCAACGGTTATCCGTTGCCATTTCTAACGGGCATCCGTTAGAAGTTGCAACGGACGACCGTTGGAATGTTTTCTAACGGAACTTCCAACGGACATTGCTAACGGATGGTTCCGTTACCATCCGTTAAAATTTGCGATGGATTTCCAACGGCCTTTCTAACGGAGGATATCCGTTACAAATCCGTTGCAAATTGCAACGGATTCGTAACGGATTTCTTCCCGTTGCAATTTCCCCACATTCGTTGCAATCAATTGGTTCTCGTTTTCAATGGACGGATCCGTTTCCTCGTCTGTTGGAAATCTCATGTTTTTTTGTAGTGATCCTGAAGTTGAATATAAGCCCAAAAGTGAGAGAGGTTATTGCCTACAAATTCAACTTAGACTTGAGAAGGTTCAAGGTTTGTAACCTTGGATCATTTTTTGTGAGAAACGTAAAGTTTGCTACTTTAGCATGTTAGCATGCACCGTGAACCTCCAATATTTTCTTCAAAATACTGCTGGAATAGAACTGAACCTAAGAGTTGTTTTTGTGAGAAAAAGTAAATTGATCTCTCTAAGCATTTGTCGCACTTGAATTCAAAGTATCTATCTCTATCTCCTTTTGTTGCAATTTGAAGTTGAATCTTGGTGTGTTTTTCGGGATTGTGATGCTGATAGAGAGGTTTATGAGATCCGTTCATTAGTTTTCAAAACTGTTATGCGGAAAAACTGGTTCAATTTTTATTTATGGAATTCAGAGTGTTGGGATCATTTCAAATTAGGTGAATTTTTCATTTTGCATTGTTGTTGTTTACGGTTTTCTATATTGTGAAGGTTTGTTCTTGGGTTAGTGCTTAGCGATATCTAAGAGCGAGTTAACTTGCTAGATCAAACCTCTAGCTCTGGGGTAATCTCTTTAGTTTTTGCTTCATCTATTAAATTTTGTGTTTGTGGTTAATGTGAGAACTATCAAGGAATAAAAATGCCTAATATCCACTTACTGCAAGAGTACGGATCGATGTAATACAAGGGTCAAACTCAGGAGACTAATGCAATCTAAGCTAAGAATACGACTAAACTAAGACGGGTTGAATTGATGGTGATGTGGGACAGATTTCTAAAACACTAAAATGGATAATGATAGCGATGAGGGGACGTGAAAAACTTGATAATGAAGAACACTATGGGTTTCGGGTTACCGGGATTTGTAAGGATGCAACTAACAAAGGATCATGAACCTATCGAATAATCTTGATGATGGGGAATTCATGCTCATAAATAAGGAATGGTTCTCTCGACACCTAAACCTCCTAACCACAACAACATGCAATCCTACATCCCGACAGCAATTAACTCGCGATCAACCGACCGGTCAGATTCTCATTAATCGAATTTAATCAACAATCAACGATTCCGGATTCATAATTAAACCTCCCAGCTAAACACGAATTCCTAGGTTGCTAAGCGATCAACACAAGTATAAAGCGTTTACGATGTTGATTGTAAAACCGAAATACAAGATAATTTCAAAAGTTCTAAACATTAACGCATAATTACAAGCATCCATTAAAAATTCGGCAATCCTAACCCATAGCTAGAGGCTTAGTCACTCATGGATTCTACTGTAAAACTAGAGAAATAAACCCTAGACATGATAAAGAGTAAGAAATACGATTCCTCGATCTTCCCTATATTGTTACCGATGTTCGAATTGTTGTTTTCTCTTCTTCTTCAGCTTCTCCTAGTTTCTCCTTGTGCTTTTTAGTCCCTCTCCTGGCCTCTGCATCGTCCTTCTTGCCCTAGATGGATTCTCCTCTTTTTAATTCACATTCAAACCCTAAAACATAATTTTTCTAGAAAGGGGACCCGCGCGGGCTCATGCTCAATCCGTGCGGGCTCAATGCTCTCCTCAACCAGCCCGAGGGTGCTGCTTCTCTCCCCGACTCGTGCAACTCTTGCTGTATTATGCAGCTCGCGCGGGCTCCTTAGCCACCCCACGCGAGGGCTTCAATGGCCTCCAATCCGAGCGTGCTCCTTAGCTCCCCAAGTCGTGAAAACTTTGCTAGAAGTGCAGCTCGCATGCGGCATCTTCCAAGCCCGAGCGTGCTGACCCTAACTTCTTGTTTTCGCTCCTTTCACTCGATGCTCAGGTGTTCCGTTTGATTCCGTGGCCTGAAGTTGCTCCGACTGGCTTGTCACTCCCATTATACGCGGTTGAATCCAAGAATCGACATTCTAAAGCTCGAATAGGCTTTGTCGCCTTAAAACCTGAAAGCCAACAAAAAGGAGTATATAAAGAACGTTCGTGTCGGATTCGTAACTCGTGCTATGTAAACTATACGAAAATGATATAAATGCCTAGCCTAAAACTAACACACACTACGTGTTATCAGTGGTCATTCGTCAAAAGCCCTTGAATGAGTCCAAAGTTTCGTACACAAAATTTTCTCTCTCTCTCTTATTTTTCGTCTTCTTCATCCTTATCTAAAGAGTCAATGGAACTGTTTCTTCTTGGTTCCAAAGTAATTTCTATATAGATTTGATTTGTTGACGTTATTACCATAAATACTGCAAATATATAGTTTTACAAGAGTTCAGTGTTTTGTGTTTATGAAAATATTAGCTGTTGAATAGTTTAGGAAAAAATGTTAAAAACAATTAGTCAAATATTTATGTTTTATAAAAAGATGAAACGAAAAGTATATATTAATATAAAAATTAAAATTAATAAAAAGATTATAAAATATTTAAATAATATGATCATCCGCATATCACGCGAGATTGTTATCTAATTCAAATAAAAACGTTTAGGCAAGAAAAGTAACAAATTTCCATCATTTGAAAAACATAAAACAATGACCCGTAAACCTTATTAGAATTTTTAAAGAAAATGAGGATGACATATAAAGGCAAACGACACACACATGATTATATTTTAATTTCAAATATAAGTTTTATTTTAAAAATTTTCGAATTGAAATGAATGGAACCATTTCGATTTGGTTTTCCACATTCTACACCATTATAGTTTAATGGTAAAACTCAAATTGTATCTAAATTGTTTTATTCGAGGCAGAACAAATGGTCCGATTTAAATTTTCACATGTGTTTCTAACCAAAGGCACTTTTATCAGTTTTCATATAATTCTCGAAAAACTTATTTAACCAAAGTAATATGAAAAAATAATATGAAAATTTTGTTTTGTTGTGATCATTGAAATAGCAAGTATGGGATGTATGATGATTTGAAGCTGCAAGATTGTTGAAATTTGTGTTCCATAAGCTAAAGAAGAGAATAGGTGGCATTAGAGTGACAGTGTTTTCCAATTTAGTTTGTAGTTGTTTTAGGGAGAAGGGTATTTTCAAACCAAGTGCACTATAAAACATAGTAGCTTTTTTTTTTTATGTGATGTTATTCTTCACCATGAACAAGTCAAACTTTCTTCGAATACATAGAACGAACAAACTATTTGATCCAATATCGTAAGATTTTTTGTCCAATCATTTATTGTTTGTTCTTCATTTTGTTAAATCGAGTTCAAGGACTCCATTGAATTTAACCATTTATAGTCAAGTCAAATATTCAGGTGTGTTTCTCCAATTTTTCTTGATATTTTTTTTGAAAGTGATATTTGAGCAGACGAAATATCAGATATATTCTCGTAGGGTTAAATTGCTTCAAAAATACCCTTGTGAAAATAATTATTAAATAGGAAAAAGAACAAGAGAAAAGACAAATTTTCCCTTAATTTTCAAACGTGAAAAAACACACGTTCTGCAGTTTTTCGACGTGAAAAACTGTCAAACCGTGTCAAAAGCAAGAAAGACGATTTCGAACTTTAGAGGAATCGATTTGAAGTTGGCAAGAAGGAAATGGCTAGAATCAGCAGCAGCAGTGAAGAAGAGAGCATGAGTAAATCTTCAAAGGCGTCAATAAGTGTAAGTAGATCGATTTCTAGGGTTTTGCAGGTTGTCGAGTCGCAAAATGGTTTATTAATTTGAAATGGGTGTGAGTGTCAATGAGTCGGTTGAGTCGCAAGGGTAGGTTGTCTCAGTGAGTCGGTTGAGTCGCAAAGGTAGGTTGTCTCAGTGAGTCGGTTTGGATCGCAATGGTCGCTTCAGCGTCGCAGGGGGTCTAAGGGTCATTTAAGTCGGTTGTCTCAGTGAGTCAATTTTGGTCGGAATGGTCGCTTGAGCATTGGAGGGGGTCGTAAGGGTCGTTTGAGTCACATGGGTCGCTTGATATTATGCCCCGTGGATCGCTTGAGTCCCATGGGTCAATTGAGTCGCATGGATCGCTTGAATCTCAGTGAGTCGGTTGAGTATCGCAGAGGATCCGAGGATCGTTTGACTCGCATTGGCCGGTTGAGTCGCATGGGTTGGTTGGGTCTCATGGGTCACTTGAGTCGGTAGAAGTATAATGTATTCTAAATTAATTGGTCATTTTGTAGGTGGCGCCAAAGCCGAATTTTGTGTATGAATTCAAGCACATGGACAGAATGCAAAAGATAACCACGAAGTGTTATCCTCACAAGACAATAACGAAGCTGAGACGAATCTCAGATGAATACGCGTTGCATTACTTCGAGAAGGAGCAACAATTTAGGATTTTATTCCATTTCCAATGCGACTCCACATTGACGAAGGTTCAAATGTCTATCCTCCTAAATCACTCCGTGATCGTACAGGACAAGAAGGAGTTGTTGTTCGTCTTAAACAGTGTCCCCATCCGATTCTCTATAGTGGAGCACACACTAATTTCTAGATTGAAATGCGGACCATATCTCAAAGGATGGAAGTCCAAAAGGGTGATACATTCAGGCGGAATAATTTTGGCCGTGGAAAGGTGACCCCCGCACAACTCATTGAAAAGCTTGTGAAGGGAAAGAATTCCGACGACCGAATGAGGTTAGAAACTTTGATGTTGTTGGCGCAAGTTATGGCTTACAAGCCTTCATCAGACAACTCTATCAACCATGATCTCATTGACATGGTTGATGACTTTGAATGTTGTAAAGGCTTTCCATGGGGGCGTTACAGATTCGAGAAGATTATGGATACTTACCGCAAGCACGTTAGCAGCGAATCACCGAAACCAAAATTGTATTGTGGGGGTTTTATGATCCCACTAATGGTAAGTTGTATATATTATTCTAATAACTTTAATGTTTTCGTACTTTTTGCATTCTTATCATTTTGTTAAATGTTTAAGTTACTTCCATTCGAAACCATCCTTAGCTTCGGCGGAAAGGGATGATATGTTGATGTTATGGACACAGATCAATCATGCCCAAGAATATGCAGGAAGATGGTTAAATCCAGTATTAACCCGAAGTATGTATATGTGATAAGGCTGATCAGAGATTCTAAGGAAACAATTACACAACGGTCATAAGGGTAACAATTACAGAGAGGGTAATAATGGTTATTTTTTGTTCTTCAGGATATTCGAAGTATTCTTCTTGCTGAAGACGAAGAGAAAACTTTACTTATTGGTCTGGAAAATTATGAGGGAGGCCACGATCCCGATGTTCAGATATGGATGTAACATCTTCGTAGAAATCCGAAGGGTATATTTTGGAAGGACATCCGTAAGCAAGATCTGCTGACACGAAAAGTAGTTCTTGGTGATCAAAAGAAGGGGAAAGGGAAGAGGACTAAGAGGAAAAAGAGCGTGGACGAAAAAATAATTGAGATTGAAGATGACGAAGATGAAGGAAGGTTAGGTGTTGCTGAAGCTGAAGCTGAAAGAGACGACGAGGATGAAGCTGAAGGAGAAGAAGCTGTACTCCGCCTGACAATGGAGCAAAAATTAATGAAGGAAATATAGAAGTCGGAGAAAAGAATCATCAACGCCGTAAGTGATCTTCTAAAGAATGTCGGTTTTCATTTGCCTAATCCAAAAGCAAAGGCGGCAAATCAAAAAAGGTGCTGAAAAGGCAAAATCAAAATCTGCCGAGAAAGATGCGAGCACCGCAAACCAATCTTCCGACACTGTTACAGATGATGATTTTGAATTCCTTTTGACGTACATATCTTGTGTCAAGAAAATAGCTGGTTGAGTCAGAGGCTGAAAATGACTCTGGAGATGGCTCAGAAGAGGATTTCGTAAACATTTCGAGATTAGTTGAAAATATCGCATCTGCCGCCACCATTCCTCTAACTGAATACATTTCCGGAAAGGTTACTGGAGTCGTTGCTCCTGATAAACTTCCACCAAGTAAGTAATATTTAGTGAAAAACGTTCATTTGAGTCAATTTCCATCGAGAGTCGGCATGGGTCGCAAGAGTCGCATGGGTCGCAAGAGACGCATAAGTTGCACAATCGTATAAGTCACATGGTCGTATAAGTCGTAGGGTCGCATAAGTTGATTGGTCAGTAGAGTCGCATGGGTCGCATATGTCCCATGGGTCTTAAGGGTCGCATCAAGTAATGAACGATGAGTCTAATGAATGAAGTAATTTTATGCAGATGCTCCAGTGGGTACTATCGATGAAGTCGCCGACGAGGAGGTTCCTAACGAGAACCCGACAAAGGTCGATCCTGCGGAGTATACTCCACGTCCCTGACGAAAAGGTTCCTGCCGAGGAAACTACAGTGGGCCCTGTACCACCAAATAAGTACAGTCTTTTGAGTCACAAAGGTCGCATGTCCGCATAGGTCGCATGGGTCGCATATGTCCCATGGGTCGCAAGGGTCGCATCAAGTAACGAACGATGAGTCTAATGAATGAAGTAGTTTTATGCAGATGCTCCAGTGGTTACTGTCGATGAAGTCATCGATAAGGAAACTACAGTGGATCTTGTCGAAGAGGTCGCCCCTAAGGAGGTTCCTTATGAGGATAGTACAGTAGATCCTGTCGAAGAGGTCCCCTCTAAGGATAAAGAGGTTTCTTCCGAGGAGAATACAGTGGATCCTGTCGAAGAGGTCCCCTCTAAGGATATAGAGGTTCCTTCCAAGGATACTATAGTGGATCTTGTCAAAGAGGTCCCCTCTAAGGATAAGGAGGTTCCACCAAGTAAGTACGGTCTTTTGAGTCACAAAGGTCGTATTGGTCGTATGGGTCAATGGGTCAGAAAAGGTCGCATAGGTCGTAGGTCGCATAGGTCTGCATAGGTCGCATGGGTCACAAAAGGTCGCATGTCCGCATAGGTCGGATACACGGTTTCTTGGTATATTGAGGAGGAATCTCCCAATCACTGCATTCAGAAACCGGATACACGGTTTCTTGGTAAGCGAAAATCCATGTCTCCCGAAGGTAGTATTTTGAACATAGATCTGGTATTTTCTGACCTTTACTAACCTTATATACTGCCGCAATTGCGTGATTGAATGGATACTTATCCACATCAAACATTTTGCATTCGCACGTTCTTTTTTGTAGACTCACGACAAATCTTCTACCATCTCATTTCTCACCTCATACTCATCACTCAGACTGTTCAATTCAATAACATCATACTTGGATGCTTGTCCAAACCATTCATGTAACGTTTTCTCAACGTAAGGTGTTAACTTTTGAGGATCATCACCAATAGCTGCTTCCACCCTATACCTATTGAACCATTCCACTGCCTTTCCCAAACAAATATCTAAAAGCCCTAGGATCGTAAAATTTTTTGACTTCATCACCGTTGAATTTATTGACTCGGCACCATTAGTGGTTAATAAGTTGTACCTTTACCCCTTAAATTTGTATCTTGCCCACTTAACGGGATCAAGTTCGTCTTTCTCCAAATAACTTGCAACATTAGGATACCTTCAAAGGTCACAAAGGTAAAAAATGACCACAAAGGTCACAACAGTCACAAGGGTGGCAGAGGTACAAGGGTCGTAGAGATACAAGGGTCACAGGAGGTGAATGGGTCGAAGGGGTACAATGGTCACAGGGGTACAAGGGTCGTAGGGGCACAAGGGTCATAGGGGTACAAAGGTCGCAAAGGGGTACAAGGATCATAGAGGTGCAAGGGTCGGAGAGGGGTACAAGGGTGGCAGACGTGCAAGGGTCGCAAAGGGGTACAAGGGTCGTGGATGTCACAAAAGTCACATGATGCATATCAGAGTTAAATAAAATAACCTAAACTACCCGCAAGTGCACGACACGTGTGTAGTATTTTAGGTGTCGATCCCACAGAGACTACGCAACACTATCTAAACTCGAACTAGGAATCAAACTTGCTAACGAACAAATATGGATGAAGAATGAAATACTGAAAGTAAAATAAATGAGTTAGTCCTAACGATAAGACAAACGTTCTAGGAATCCAGTTTCACCACAAGACTACCGAATCCGACAATCGATCCATCTATCATGCAATCCCAATTTAAGCTATCTAAGGCAGATGATCCTAATATGATATCTACCCTCTCT
>CM071868.1:11821697-11837843 GCA_036759665.1 Gynandropsis gynandra
GGACTAGAATTTTCCTTTCGGTCCTTCTCCTAATCCCTAACACATGCATCTATGTGGCCTTTGTAAACACAAGTCAATTAAGCGCTCAGATAGAGAATAGATGAACTAAAACGGGAAGATGCATTCAAAGATAAATAGAAAGTGGTTCCAGGATAGCCAAGGTCTAATCCCTTCTCCTAGAACAAACAAACTACTCGCTCATACGTCTGTAAACATATATAAACGAAATAGAAAGTCTAAGAAACATGAAAACCAAGCGAAACTGAAGTGTCGGGTTGATCTCCAATGCTCCTCGTTTGCCTCCTCGCAAGAGTTTCTTCTCCAATCACGAACTGAATGAATCGTCTTCTAATGTCGTCCTCTGCCTCCTTTTATGTGTCTTAAGTCGGTCTAAGTGTTTCCTTAATCTCCCCCACGAGTTCCCTTTTGTTTTAAGTTAATTTTACTTAACTTAGCTGGTTACTCGGGTTGCGACCCGCTCGGGCGCTGAATGTGCCCGCTCGGGTGCGGCTAGGTCATGTCGCGCAGGTCATGGGGCTGAAAGGGATGCCCGATCGGGCATGAGGTCCGCCCGCTCGGGTAGAAGGCAGCTGGTCGGGCATTTCCTTGCCCGAGTCGTGCGTGAATGCGCACCAAAATTCGCTGTAGCCTTTGCCCGATCGTGCATGAGTTGTGCCCGACCGGGTGGAGGCTCTTCTTGCTAGATCTCGTCCCGTTTGTCCCGTGATGATCCCCGAAGTTGCTCCTTAGCTCCGTGCATGTCCTTTTAGCTCCGAAATGATCCAAATACGCGTAAAAACCTGTAAGAACATGAAAACACGAAAACAAGTAAAACAGATACGGAATCATACGTAAAGCAACACATATATATCAAAAACGTCTCTTAAATCGTGGAAGAAATACGTACGAAAACGAGATGATCATCACAAAAGTCATTTTTGTACCTGGCCTTCAAATCATTCAATAGCGCTTCAAATTCGTTCTCCGTGTATGCTGCTGCACATTTGAAGAACATTTCCGCCACGGTATCACCCTTTGAAGTCTTTCTACCATGACCTTTATTAACGTAGCTCTTTATATTTTGCGATATATGACGCACACAAAAACCATGATCAACCTTTTTATAAACTTGTTTGACTGCTTTGATCAAGCTCTTATGGCAATCAGATATCACAACACGTCCGTCCGGTATCATCTCTTTCAACCTTTACATAAACCAGTCCATGATTCGTCTTTCTCTCTGTCGACTTTTCCCCATGCAATAGGATATTGGTGATGTTCACCATCTTGCGCGGTCGCCACAATTAATGCTCCCTTGTACACTCCAGTCAGAAATATTGCATCCACAGCAACCACTTTACGCATGTATTTTCATCCTCTTATAGCCGTTGCGACAACGATAAAAAGGTATTTGAAGCTTTTCCCATCACTGTCGAGTTGAAGATTTGTGACAGATGCGGGATTTCTTTTCTAAACATGTGCAACCACCCTGGGAACCTCCTATAATGTTCAAAGTCATCACCACGAATCTCCTTTTGAGCACCGCATTTGCCTCTTAATGCCATCAAATACGATACATTGGCACCGTATTTTCTTTTGCACGAGCTATCAATTATTTTGCTGGAGGTGTTTCATAATTTCCGACATATTCCACTTTCAAGTAATCCTTAACCATTTGTGTTATACCCTTTGTAGCTTTGGTCATTTTAGATACAGGTGAACAGTTATGAATGGGATGGTGTGTTCTCACACTAAACTATTTGGAATTCGGGATTGCTGCCATGCGTAATTTCCATTTACAACTACTTTCAGCAAACTTGCATTGTACTTCCCACAGCTTCGTATCAGATCTCAATGTTGTATATCTAAACGAAGCTTCAATTGAACCCTTCCTTACAAATGCTTGTACATCCTTCTTGCTATAAAACTCTTGCCCAATTTTAAGATCCAATCCGTCTACGAACTCGAAGATATTATTTTCGCTATCGTGAATTACCATTTCTGAGTTATTTTCACCATCACCATACTTATGCTCTGTTGGCACATCAGAATCAATTTTATTACTGCCACAAAAAACTCCATCAACTACCACATTCATGGCACACCCACCATCTTCTCTTAACCCGCTTGTATGTTCACTATCAGAATTATCCGAATCCAAAATATTTATTGTTTTCGAATTACTCTCAACTCTACTTTTGTTATCTGGACCTACAATAACAAAGTCATCATAATCTACAACACCTCGATCCTCACCTTCTTTTGCAATGCTTCCAAAAGCAGGAATTAGAGGCTCAATTTCCCTCTGAATTTTGATTTCACACTTCACACTTGCCAATTCTGCCTCCACATACAGCAATGGTCGAATTCCTCTTATGTGATTGAATAGATAACAAATAAGATGTTTGTCATTCATTATATATGTCGGCTTCCTATTTTCATAAATATTGGGCAAATAGCTTAACTTCAACTTCGTTGTATTATTTCCCACCATTATCTCTGCGAATAACTCATCTATCAGTTGCTGTTATGTCAGACTAGCCTGAGGACAATAGAAAAACACTCTATGGTTTTCCAGAATTCTACCAACCTATTCAGATTCTCCATTTAGGGTTTTTTCCCATTTACCATCATACAAAAAATAAATCAGTGTGATCTTCTCATCCACCGTATCCATTACACCTATAACAAAAACATAAAAGAGGGGTAAATTCTGTGACCCACTGCGACCGTGCGACTCGATAAGACTCTGTGACCCAGTGCGACCGTGTGACCCTTGTACCTCTACGATCCTTGTACCTCTTTGACCATTGTACTCCTGCGACTCTTTGACCCCTTTGCGACCCTTGTGCCTCTGCGAACCTTGTACCCCTGCGACCCTTTGACCCCTTTGCGACCCTTGTACCTCGCGACCCTTGTACCCCTTTGCGACCCTTGTACCATTGCAACCCTTTGACCCCTACGACCCTTTGACCGCTTTGTGACCCCTTTACCTCTGTGACCCTTGGACCCCTGTGATCCTTTGACCTTTGATCCCTTTCACCCCTCGATGAGACTCTGTGACCCAGTGCGACCGTGCGACTCTGTGACCCAGCCACTAATTGCGATTATTTTTACATTTCAAAAAATATGACTTCGTTTAGACTAATTTTCTATAAACGAGTCTTTTATTGACCCAATGCTTCATAACTCACAAAAGAAACAAGAAAACACAAGAGAAACACGAAAAACTCACTATACATACCTGGTTTTTCTGCGGAACGTGCTTAATTGTAAGCTACTTTGTTGACAACAAACGATTTCAACCTATTGGCAGCAAATCTGATGCCGATTTCAAGCTACTCTCGCCGAATCTTTTGTGGTGTGGGAGAACAATAATTTTCGCGCCACAGGAGAGAGAAATAGAGGTTCTCTGGATGAGAGAGAAAAACTGTGGACAAGGATAATATGAGAATATTTTAAGGGTAGATTTGAAGTTGAAACTTTTTTTTTTCAGAGAAGGGTATTTTTTGAAGCACTTTAGCCCTACGACGGTATTTTTGAAGTTCCCCCATTTCAGCATGGTACGTTGTACTAAAATCTCCATTTGTTTTGAAATTTTTAGGGGTTTAACTAAAACGTCGGTTAGCAAAAAAATATGTTTCTTGTCGGAGAAAAGAGTTCTGATATAATTAAGAAGTTGAGATATTTTTAGAAATTTATAATTTATGAACGAAATTTCGTATGAATGATCCGTCCGTAATTTGCGAACGTATTTACAACGTATAATGGATGGGATATGGCAACCGTCTAGAGCTTGTTTGAAAACAGACCATATGTATTTAAGGCGTGTCCGAAGTTTTTAAACGATTTTAGCATTTTTCTAACCTTTACATATGATCACAGATATACGTCCAACAATATGTATATAAACGTTATAACACCCAAATGAGGTTCCAACCCCGTCTAGGTAGGTATCTCAAAGCAGCATCAGAGAATGTTGTATTTGTACTTGATGTTGAAACGCAGGATTGCAGACACTCATTGCAGGTTAGTGATCGTTTCATTTTCATACGTATTTCTTGCACTATTTTGGAGATGTTTATGATATAGATGCAATGTTTACGTATGATTTTGTATCCATTTTACTTGTTTTTGTGTTTTCGTGTCTTTACAGGTTGTAATGCAAATTCAGTTCATTTTGGAGCTAAAAGACGTACACGAGACAAAGTACTAACATCGAGGATCATCACAGAAGAAACGGGATGAGAATCGGCGAGGAATAACACAGCCCACGCGAGGCATTCATCTAGCCCGCGGAGGGCTTGACCTTGAGCAACTTCAGCACGAGCCGCGGAGGTCCTCAGCACGCACGGGTCACCAAGACAAGCTTAGCCCGTGCGGGGCACTCCCTAGCCCGCGCGGGGCCTTTGGTTCGGCAATTGGTCTAGCAGATTGAGCACGGGCCGGGCAAGCCCTCAGCACGGTCGGGCTTCACCATGAGCATCAGCCTGCACGGGTCACTCCTTAGCTCGCGCGCGGAGGCCTTATTTTCATCGCGCACAACACGCCGTGCCCGCGCGGGGCACACACTCAGCCCGCGTGGGTCGCGTCTGTCTCCTGCAAACACCAGATAAGTAAATTTGTCTTAAAACAAAAAGGAACTCGCTGGTTACTTATACAAAAAGGAAAACGACGTTAGAGAAGAGGAATATGAGATATTTTGCTGGAGAAAGGAATGGAAACGTTGCCCAACTCAATCAAGTATGGAAAACTCATGAAAAGGCAAAAACGGTGGCTGTTGCGACAAAAGGAAAAGAAGTGAACGGCCAAAAGGAAAAACGAGGAGAAAAGGAAAGAAAAGAAGAAGGAAAAGGAAGAAGAGCAGCTAGGGGTCGAGAGATTCAAGTAGCTAGAGGTCAAGAGAATCAAAGAAGGAGACTCTTGCGAAGGAGACATTCAAAGAGCATTGGTGATCAATTCAAGACTTCGATTTCATTTGGTTTTCATGTTCTTTAGACTTTCTACTTCGATTATGTTGTTTGCTTTTGAACACATGAGCAAGTAGTTATTTTGTTCTAAGAGAAGGGATTAGCCCGTGGTTATCCCTGAACCACCTTGATTTGAATGCAATTTCCTGTTTTTCGTTTATCTATTCTTTGTATGAGGGCTTGAATGACTTGTGTTTATGAAGACCAAGTAGATGCATGTGTTAGGGATTAGGAGAAGGACCGAAAGGAGAATTCTAGTCCTAGAAGATCAGTTTTAGAATAATCGAGGTTAGGCCACGAAAGTAGGGTAGTAGCGGTTGAGGATAAAACGGATGAATCAATGTACTTAAGGGTTTAGCTTAAGGTGTCTGCCACGAAAGTAGGGGATAATTTGACTAGATCACGTGTCTATGCCTTGAGAGAGGGTAGATATCATATTAAGATTGTCTGCCTTAGATAACTATATCGGGATTGCATGATTATATAGGTTGATTGTTGGTTTCGGTAGTCTTGTGGTGAAACTGGATTCCTAGAACGTTTGTCTCATTGTTAAGAACTCGTTTCTTTATTTGTTTTTAGTATTTCATTCTCAATCCCATATTCGTTCGTTGCAAATTTGGTTCATAGTTTGAGTTTAGGTTGTGTTGCGTAGTCCCTGTGAGATCGACACCTAAAGTACTACACACGTGCCGAGCACTTGCGAGTAGTTTAGGTTAAATATTTGTTTAACTTTGATACGCATCAGTTAGTTTGCACTTTAGATATTTTATAGCTTTTATACATTTTGCCGAAGTGAGTAAAGGGAAGAAGGGAAGAATCAGTTTTACTAGTTTCTGCAATCACTTGCAAAGAAAATAAAAGTAAATTTGGAACCAGAATTATTCGTTTAAAATCCGAATTACACGTGTTTAAATAACCCAAAAAACCCGAAGAAACGGAATTACCCAAAATATTTAAATAACCCAAAGACAATTCGAGTTTTTTTGTTCAATGTTTCAAAATCTGAATAACCCGAACTCGGACCGAAACCCAGGGAACCCGTCCTAAAAATCAAATGGGTTTTTCGGGATTCAATTTTTTATAACCCTAGAAACCCGAACCCGAAACTAATCCGAGCAACCGTCCTGAAACCCGGATTACCCACCCCTAGTTGCTACGTTAATCCAGCCGTAAGGCCATATACATACGTGGAAGTTTTCATTTCTACAAGATGTTAAAAAAAGATATAGGGAAATAATATAAAAGTAAATATGGTACAATAAGGAAGAAAAAATATTGAATTGCCTAAATACGAAAATAATCATGGTGTTTCCTTTTCCCCATAGACGACGTACCAAGGAGAGGGGAAGAGGAGATGGAACCTTCTAGAAATATTGAGTATGTGATCCTTCCAGACGAAGGAGAGTGTCTTGAACCCTCTTGATAAATGTAAGAGTTTAATATTTCTAGAATTGTAAAATGAGTTGTCGGTTCGCGAGCCACCTCTAATTCGCATCATATTTGAGCGAGTCGACCTGGATATTAGAGGTTAGACGAGATCGCTCGGGAACTGAGTACAAATCACATGTAAATCACATTATTTCCTATTTCTACATATTATTTGTATTTATTAAAAAATATTTAAAGAAAAATAATATATTATTTATTATTTTTTCTGATTTCTACCAAATTAATATATTTTTAAGATAAAATAAAAAAATTTATTTCAAGAAACATATTTTGAAAAAGTAGTATAAAAAATATGTTTATGTATTCAATATTTTATTTGATGTTCAATAAATATCTTTTCATTTAATATTTTTATATTTATTAACTTTGTATTCAAAATAATATTATATATTTTAGATATTTTATTTGGTTTGAGGATGATTTATATATAATTTTAATATGTTACAACTCTTTTAAATTAAACGGTCTAGCTCACGAGCTAGCTCATTTTTTGAGAAGATAAAGACTAGTTGAGCTCAGCTGATATTTTGTAGCTCGTTTTGAAAATGAGCCAAGGTGAGCAAACTCGTTTTCTGGTGAACTGAGTCAAACCAACTAATTTTACACCCCTAAATATTTCCCTTGTAACTCAAAATTATCGTAATGACATGTAAAATCATGTGGGATAAAACAGTGATGATACGCATCAAGTTTTTGGTGCCGTTGCCGGGGACTATTGTCAACACGTCTTAGATTCGAGCCTAGAGTCATTCTTGTTTTGTTTTCTTTTCTTTCGTTCTTTCTACCTAAAGCATTTTTATTTGTTCTTTGCAGAGCCGTCAGATCAACGAGAAGATGGATAATCAGAACGGCCACGAACAACCTCAATTACCTATCGGTAATTAGGGGCATATGAAGCAACATCAACTCGCACCTCAACCGCGAGAATCACAGGCTCCTCCACTACGCCGACTCAGAGATTATGTTGTACTAAATATGAACAACGTGCAAACAGCCATACGGATGCCTGCTGTTGCTAGGGAACAGTTTGAGATTAAGCCGGCAATGATCAACATGCTTTATCAGAAGCAATTCATGGGTGAATTCAAGATACATGGAGTCTCGAAGGACGCGATCTTACTGCGTCTCTTCCCCTTCTCAATTGGGGACAAGCGAAAACTTGGCTACAATCGCTTCCCGCTGGTTCAATCACGACTTGGGACCAGCTCTGCACATTGTACCTCTCACGATTCTTTCCTCCGAGCAGACGATTCAGATGAGGATGGAAATCACAACGTTTAGATGCAGAGATGGAGAACCGTTGTTTGAAGCATGGGGCAGATTTAAGGATCTTCTACAGATGTGTCCACACCATGGTCTCGAGCAATGGTACGTTATTCAAACTTTTTACAATGGAATTTCAGACGAACACTGAACTACACTGGATAATGCTGCTAGAGGATCGTTTATGGATCTGAGTGTGGAGGAGGCATACGAGCTGATCGATAACCTTGCCATGAACCACACTATGTGTTCCACACCGAGAGGTATGCCTAACAGAACTCGAGGTTTATATGAGCCGAATCAGGGAAGAGCAACGGGTAATACAACGAATGCCATGTACTACGTGAATTGTGGAGATACAGAACACGTGGCTTATCAACGCAAACTGCAAGAGAACGTGGAATAGATGAATTATGCCCAGAAGCAAGGAAATACGCAATTCGGGAATACCTACAACCCGAATTGGAGGAATCACCCGAACTTGTCATATCGAACGACTCAACCGATGAAGTATTCGGGATTTCAGCAACCACAGCAGCCGTACCAGCAAAATAATCAGCAATTTCAGAATGCTCAACAAGTTCTGCAAGCTCCTTAACCTCCTCAAGCCCCTTCTTCAAACCTTGAGGCAGTAATGCTCCAATTTATCAAGGAGCAAAGGCAGCAACAATCGACTCAAGCCAAATTCAATGCGGATGTGGGGATAGCGATCAACGAGCTCAAAACTCAGATGGAATCCTTGAGCAACCATGTGAAGAGCTTAAGAACTCCGTAGCACAGCAAGCTGCCTCATCCTCTCGGAATCCCGGACAGCTTCCCGGTAAACCCGAATTAAACCCGAGAGAGTAAGTTAACGCTATTTCCGTGTGCTGCACTGGTATGATCGAGCATTCGCCCTCCAAAGAGCAAGAGCAAGCTGCTGGTACGTCCATGAGAAAAGGCAGAGGTACCTTCGCAATTATGGAACGAGTGGAACCAGATTTGGACAAACCATATGTTGCTCCACCGGCGTACAAACCTCCGATACCGTTTCCTCAAGGGTTGGTGAGCAGCAAGAATGAAGAACGAGTGGGCAGATTCGTGGAGGGTCTCAAGAAGCTTGATATCAACATCCCATTCTTTGAAGCCCTCCAAAAGATGCCTAATCATGCCAAACTCATCAAAGAGGTTCTTTCTAAAGAGAAGCATATCGAAGAGAACAAGACGGTAGCACTGACCGAGGAATACAGTGCTATCATTCAAAACAAGCTGCCACCAAAGTTGAAGGACCCCGGAAGCTTCTCCATTCCATGCACAATAGGTAATATTGACATTGACAATGCCTTGTGTGATTTAGGGGCAAGCGTGAGCATCATGCCACACTCAGTTTTCAAGCGGATGGACTTCGGGAATCTCAAACCTACAAAGATGTGTATAGCCTCGCAGATCGCTCGGTAAGATATCTGGTGGGAATTGTTGAAAACGTTCACACCAAGGTAGGTAATCTTTGTATTCCCACTGATTTTGTTGTACTTGAAATAATGGAAGATGCTAGGATACCTATTATTCTTGGTAGACCGTTTTTAGCTATTGCAGGTGCCATGATAGACGTACAACAAGGAAAGCTTTCCTAATTCCTAATTCGAAGATGAGACGACAGAATTCATATTGTCCAGCCCCATGAACGGACCCTTATCCAAGAAGTCTTGATTTACAGTAGATTCGCTGGATGAATTAGGAAAAGACACGCTTGATCAAGTAAGTATTTTCGATCCTCTTGTACAATATTTAACACGAGTTTGCGATAATGCAGGATTTACAGACGAAGGGGCCAAGCTGTACACGAAATTCATGAGTGCTATTGCAGCACTAGGAGACGCCCATGTGAGGAGATACCACACGAAATGCATGCTGGTTTCGCAGTGGAGAAGACGTCTGACGTGTGGAAACACGAGTTATAATTAACCTAGTCCACTTCACCGCAAGTATACGGATCTTGTAGTACCAGGGTCGATCTCAGGGACTAAAACAACTAAACTAAGAACGAGACTAAACTAAGACGAAAGATGATAGAGTGGGATATGATCCTAATAAACCTAAAACTATCCTAATGGTGACAACGAAACTAGGGTAAGGATGAAACTAGATATGATGAATACTACGGGTGTACGGGATACCGGGTATTGCATAGATGAACGTTTAATCATAGATCTATAACCTACTCTTGACTACGGGAAAGTCATGCTCTATGGTGAGGAGTGATTCTTCCGAGCCTAAACCTCCTAACCATGGATACATGCAACCCTACCTTCCAGCAGCGATTAACATATACCATGGCAGCGTTACGATCGCAATCACTATCCCTAAGATGGCTAACCGACCGGTCAGATTCTCATTAACCAAAGCTTAATCTACTACTTAGCGGACCAGATTCGTTCCTTAACCTTCCAGCAAGGTTCGAGATCCTATGTTGTTGAGCGGTCAGCACTAACATATGATTGATATTGCTAAGCGTAGAACAGTAAATCAAGAGTAAAAATCATTAACTGCCCGAGCGGGTATTCAGATTTCGCCCGATCGGGTGGTGATCACCCGATCCTCTTTGCTCATGTGCCCGGATCGTGTCAATTGCGTGGATAAACCCCATAGGTTCTACCCGAGCAGGTGAAGGAATGGTACCCGATCGGGCACCCTTGTATCCTTGAAATCTCTCTTTTCCGCTCGTTGCTCGGGCGTTCCTTTGGGTTCTGGAGCTCTGAGTAGATGTGTCCTCAAATCATGTGGTTTTTGCAAGGAATCCTTCATATTGAGCTCATTTAGGCCTTGTCACCTAAAAACCTGAAAATCAAGAAAACGGGGATGTAAAACTCGAGACCGTATCGGATAAGTATGACTCGATGTAAGAAATATGCGAAAATGGTGTAAAAACCTATCCTAATAATGATACACTTTCAGTGTTATCAAACTCCCCCAGACCTAAACCTTTGTTTGTCCTCAAACAAAACTAAAGCATAGCCTAAGAAGAATCTAATAACGATGGATACTAGCTCAAAAATTTCGCTAAGTTAGTCATCTTGCATATCAGCGCGTCACATGGATAAGAGTCTAAGCGTACCGAGTATAGTCCTATGTCTACCGAAAGTACTGAGCCATGAAATCTTTCCTACAATCTACCCTAGTGTTATGAACGCTAACTTGAGTGCAGATGAGATGACAAAACAACCCACACGCGTAAAGAAGCGTTGGAGAGTCAGCTCTTCAACATGTATGCACGGAAATTATACGGAAGACAGCCATGAACCTTCCACTTAAACTCAAAGGAGGCTGCACCCGCACTTGCAAGAGGTAATGAAAAAAGACATTATAAAAATTTTCGATGCAGATACCATTTGTCCAACCTCGGGCAGCGAACGAGTGAATCCCGTGCATGATGTGCCAAATAAAGATGCAGTGACTAAGGGATGGCACGACAAAAAGATCCTACCTCATGACTTCCAACTAGGTGACTTAGTTCTACTTTTCAATTCTAGTCCTAAGCTTTTCTCGGGCAACTTACGGTCTTGTTGGTCTGGTCCTTTTCAGGTACAAGAAGTCTTCACTCATGGAGAAGTGGAACTATGGAGCGATTCGACCGGAACATTCAAAGCTAATGGACATCGACTAAATCTCTACCAAGCCGCTCAACCGATCGAAAGTGGAAACTCCATTTCCCTTTTCGATCCACCCGTCGTGCACACATGAGGAATGGAGACGTAAAAGCTTAAAGATATTAAATAAGCGCTTTCTGGGAGGCAAACCAGTTGTTTTTTTCTATTTTTCTTAGTTTTTTAGTTTAAGACTCGGTTAATTTTTTTAAAAAAAGGAAAAAATTGAAAAAAAACAAAATACCACCACAAACGTGATTTCACTTCCCTTACCCTCCATCGCAGCTTCACGTCGAGGACACCGTTCAATTCAAGTCTGGGGGAGCAGCTCATGTTTGTCAGGTGATTTCATTTCACTTTCTTTCATTTTCTCTTTGATTTTTGTTTTTAGTTTGTTTTTGCTTCCGTGAGTCAGAGTCGTCCCAGGCACTTGTACGGTGCCACGTTTGAGTTGAACCCTGAACCTAGGATACTTAAGAAGTTGGCCTTTTCCGTGAGATTTTGCATGTTTGAGCTAGGTTTTTCCTAACCGTTAGAGCTTATTAGTTGGCTGAAAAACACTAGGTCGTAATTCTTTGGGAATCCTAGTGTTGCTTTTGGGAGGTTTAGACGAGGTTGCTAGGCTAGTTTATCGTTTATTCTCTCTATCCAGATGGTCATACTTCGTATAGACGATAATTTACTTCTTTTTTATGAGGATTATTAGGTCGTATGAAATCGAGCTCATTTTGCAGACTCAATATTTTATTTGATGTTCAATAAATATTTTTTCATTTAATATTTTGATATTTATTAACTTTATATTCAAAATAATATTTTATATTTTAGATATTTTATTTGGTTTGAGGATGATTTACATATAATATTAATATGTTATAACTCTTTTAAATTAAACGGTCTAGCTCACGAGCTAGCTCATTTTTTAGAAGATAAAGACTAGCTGAGCTGAGCTGATATTTTATAGCTCGTTTTGAAAATGAGCCAAGTTGAGCAAACTCGTTTTCTGGTGAACTGAGTCAAACCAACTAATTTTACAACCCTAACATTTCCCTTGTAACTCAAAATTATCGTAATGACATGTAAAACCATGTGGGATAAAATAGTAATGAAATAAAAAGAATACACTCATGATGCATATGTTGGTGAGTAGATCGTAGGAAATTGTTGTATAAGTGAGCTTGATGAAGATCCACAAGTCTGATTCATTTATGAAGGTCTGCACATTCTTGGTCACTAGTTGTTTTTGTAACTATGTATTCAAGTTCACCAACACCTAGAGTATAAGTTGTGGCTATGAATCCTTGGATTTTGTCTCAAATAAAATGACAACTCGCCTCAACGTGTTTCGTCCTTTCGTGGAACATAGAGTTAGTTGCAATGTAGATTTTGCTTGATTGTCACAACAAAAGAACCATTGAGATTGTCTGGTCTTGATCCTACTCCTTCAAGAATTGATTATATTCTCAATAGTTCCCGAGTAGTATTTTTCATGTCTCTATATTTAGTTTCTACGCTCGATATGATCACAAAAATATGCTTCTTGCTTCTCCAAGTAGTAATGCCTCCTACGAATATGCAGAATCTAGTGTTGGATTCTCAATGCTTGCTTGATGTATTCAAGAATCTGTTCCACCATATTTCATTCATATTAACATGAACCTAGTTGACGTTCTTTTGCTAGATGGATGGAAATGGACCGGAGCATCCTAGCAATCCGATAGCAGAACCTAGAATTAATTATAAAAAAGAATAACGTCTTAAAATCCAACTTCAACTCGACTAAAAATCCTCAAATTCAACGAACGCAACACAACACCCTTGTGATCTGTGTTGATAAGTCAATGAATAACTCGAAATTATCCAAGAGTTCGATAGCTAAATTTCTAGGATTAGCAAGAAAAAGACAATAACAATTAACAAAGCTTAGGTAAAATGTCGTACAATGAGTTCTCTATTTATAAGGACAACTTCATTAAACCCGGAACAAATGCTTGATTGAGCGGTGCAACTAATCGGTCGAGTGTTGTATAAATCTTAAACCCTAATTCCGTAAAACTTAAGTACATTTGGCTGAGAACCGCCAATGCTCGGTTGAGTCCTCCCATGCTTGGTCGAGTCCTCTTATTCTCGATCAAACGGGTCAGGTGGGCTGATCCTTTGCATGCTTCATATGTTCAAAGCTTTCGCTCAGGTCGAGCGAGTCTCTGTTTAGGCTAAGTGCATAGGCTTCTATCTTTCTAGAGAGTTCACTCGTGTCGAGCGATTCACTATTCGGGCCAAGCGTCGTTAGCTCTTCCAGCTTATTGCTCCTATCTTTTCTCTTTGTAGGAGAACCTTGTAGTCTTGAATCAGCTCCTCTTGACGTCCTCGTCCACCCATTGATAGTCCTATCTCGTCAATTTGAGAACATACATTCCTCAATGCTTTCGCTCTGTTTGACGTGATTGACCCTTATATGATCCATGGTGGCACAACAATCCGGTTCTCATAACATGTTTTGTTGGAATATGAATGAATTTGTTTCTTTGATTCACAACAAAGCATATATCATGATATATGATCATAAGGTAAACCGACTTATTTGTCGTTCCCTGATATCTTTCCATGTCTTGAAGTAGTTTCCTTTTTTATGATCTTGAAATGTTTCATCGATGAATGTCGTGGACGGATTTACTCCACATTTACCTCTATCACCTGATAGATCAAGGAATAATTTTCTATGAGAAAGAAATAGTATGTAATTTGTACATACAACTTCAATGTCAACGAAGTATTTATTTCTCCTAAATCTTTCATGTTGAATTTGTTTTTAAGAGAAGTTTGTGTTTTCAATTCCTTTATTATTGTCTCTAGTAATTATGATATTGTCTAGTCCTAGTTCCATTCGAATTGAAAACAATGAATGATCTGCTCGCATGTAATATAACCATATCCTAATAAGTCATGGGATAGTTTGTTACCAGCTACAAGGATATTATTTCAATTAGTTTGATTAGTCGTTTTATTAGCCATTTCTGAGCAGTATTCAAAATCTTTTAAATGGGTACTAAAATACATAAAGATACTCTAAAACCCAAAATTTCTTATTCTAAAATATAAAATATTTGAGGTAGGGGCGTAAGGAAGTAATATAATAATACATTATCTGAACTTGTACCTACAATACACACATAAATATTTTAACCTCGTGAGTACTCGTTGTAAGGAAGCTGATACACATAGAAGACAAATAGCAGAAGAACAATGACAACAAAAAATTTTGGTTTCCTCCTTATCGGTTTGGAGATTGATCTTATTAAGTTTTTACGAAAATACCTTTCTTCAATGTCGTTCAAAGCTTGGTGATGTGACTCACGAGCAACAATGAATCATTCATGCCTCCATTTGTATCCACATGAACAAAATGAGTATCCACTTGTGAACGCCTAATGAACCTGGCGGTTGGATTAAGTTGAAAACTCTATGTGCTAGCTAGGTGTTTCGACCTTAGACTTTTGTGACTACCCGTGTTGATTTGGAGTCCGTTTCAAAAACCCTCCCTGCTCAGGTATTTATAGGGAATTCCAGAGTCCTATTCCAAATAGGATTGTTCAGTTTCACTTTTTCGGTTAAACTATGAAACCTATTGATCTAGTATGACGATCACGCCTAAGCCGCGTCAAAGGGTTCATCAACGGGTCAGCTATGTTGTCTTCTATCAATACTCTACATATCCTCACATCTCCTATCTCAACAACTTCTCGAATGAGATGGAAGCGCCAGAGTATGTGCTTGGATTTCTAGTGAGATGTGGGTTCCTTAGTGATCATCTCGTTTTCATACGTATTTCTTGCACAATTTTTGAGATGTTTATGATATATATGCGATGCTTTACGTATGATTCCGTATCCGTTTTACTTGTTTTCGTGTTTTCATGTTCATACAGGTTTTTATGCGTATTCGGTTCATTTCGGAGCAAAAAGGACATGCACGAGGCTAAGTACCAACATCGAGGATCATCACAGGACAAACAGGACGAGAATTAGCAAGAAAAAGCCACCACCCGATCGGGCACAACTCACACCCGAGCGGGCAAAAGTTACGGCGATTTTGGGCAGCAATTCATACACGACTCGGGCAAGAAAAACCACGATCAGGGCCTCATACCCGTGCGGGCACACCTCCAGCCCGAGCGGGCACTCCATTCTCATCGCGTTTCTGCACGACCCACCGCGCCGTACCCGAGCGGATAAATTGTACCGCCCGCCCGGGTCGCGACCAGTTTCTGGGGGACTCATACAATAAGGAAAACGACTTTAAAGGGATAAAAAGGGGCCAGAGGTCGAGATTCAAGCATTCATTATTCAGTTCTTGATTAAGGAGAGTAGAGAAGGAGGAGGAGATTCTTGCGAGGAGGCACACGAGGAGCATTGGAGATCAACCTCATACTTCGGTTTCGTTTGGTTTTCATGTTCCTTATACCTTCTATTTCGTTTATGTTTGTTTACAGACGCATGAGCGAGTAGTTTGTTTGTTCTAGGAGAAGGGATTAGCCCATGGCTATCACGGAACCACTTTTGATTTATTTTTAATGCAACTTCCTGTTTTCGTTTATCTATTCTTTATCTGAGTGCTTAATTGACTTGTGTTTACAAAGGACACGTAGATGCATGTGTTAGGGATTAGGAGAAGGACCGAAAGGAGAATTCTAGTCCTAGAGGATCAGGTTTTGAACAACCGAGGTTATGCCACGAAAGTAGGGTAGCAACAGTTGAGGGTAAAACAGATGAATCATAGGTCTTATGGGTTTAGTTCAAGGTGTCAGCCACGAAAGTAGGGGATAACTTGACTAGATCACGTGT
>CM071868.1:11851551-11863746 GCA_036759665.1 Gynandropsis gynandra
AGATATCATATTAGGATCGTCTGTCTTAGATAACTTGACTGGGATTGCATGATAGATAGGTTGATTGTTGGTTTCGGTTGTCTTGTTCTGAAACTGGTTTCCTAGAACGTTTGTCTCATTCTTAAGAACTAGTTTGTTTATTTGCTTTTAGTATTTCATTTTTAAAACCATATTTCGTTCGTTAGCAAGTTTGATTCACAGTTAGAGTTTAGGTTGTGTTGCGTAGTCCCTGTGGGATCGACACCTGAAGTACTACACACGTGTCGTGCACTTGCGGGTAGTTTAGGTTATTTATTTAATTTTGATAACGCATCAAACCCAGGTTAAGATCTCCCAGAATATACAACTAAAACTCAATCAACTTGAAGAAGAGAGTGATGCTGAAAGAGCCAGACATGAGATACCCAATTTAAGTAGAACACAAAAACCGCGTTCAGCCTCTACAGCATCGCCATGGAAACCCGATTGCTTACACTCATCAATTGGATTTTCTTCCATGATAGACATCAAATGCAAGCTTCAAATAGAGCAAAACCTAGATTTTGGAAGAACGCAACAAATAGATTATGTTGGTGAAGACGACGTTTAATCTAAATCAAGGAGCTGGAATGGAGAGAAATTTATCTAAACCTTAATCGAGGAGCTCAAACCTTGATTATTTGTTGAAAGACTGACTCAATCGTCGTGTTTGCTTCTTAGGAGCTTTAGTTTTCTCTTGTCTCTTATTCTTCTTCGCTTGCTTCCAAGCGGGGCGGTGAAGATGGCGATTTATGGAAATAAAGAGATGGCCGCAACTGCTTCTCGGTCATGTCGCTTGTCTCCCGTCTCCACTTCTTCTTTGCTTGCTTCCAAGCACGTCGGTGGAAGTGTCGATTTATCGAAATGAAGCAAAGGTCGTGTCTGCTTCTCAGACACGCCGCTTCTCCCGTCTCCACTTCTTCTTTGCTTGCATCCAAGCACGTCGGTGGAGGCGCCGATTGATCAAAATCGTAATGGCCACGTTTGCTTCTCAATTGTTTCGCTCCTCTCCCATCCATGCTTTAGATCGAAAGAAATTAATTCGATTCAATGAACTTATACGTTTGCAGTGATTGAATGTTTTAGGAGGAAGAAAAACATATGCATAATTGTTAGGTTTGATTAAGGGGTTTTTTCTCTGTCGTTGCAGCACAAGGAGGGAGGAAATCCCCTTTTAAATATATAAGATTTTCGTAAATTCTGTAAAATTTTACAGTACTCGCGTGTATTTGTCTTTGAAACTCAAAAATTGTGAACTCACGTGTTTCATTTTTCTATTTTCCAATTGCATGTTTTAATATATTTTCACAATTTCAAGATGGATATTGGTCAGGATGGATAATGTGTGTAATTTTTCCAACCTTAATTGGAGACTTCTATGATTCCGACGTCGCGACATAACTTAACAAACAAATATCGGTTTCACATTTTTTTCTTCTTAATAAGGTGAAACTTAGTGAGCCGTAAATCATGTCTTAACCATACAAACTTTTTCAATGATGCAGGTCGAATATATTTCGTTGATTGTTGTTTATTCAAGACTCAATAGTACTCATTTATGGATCGCAATGCACTTTTAGATTATCAAGAAATGATGTTCATATTTTAACAACTAAATATATAGATGTGCAATTACATTTCATTTAAAACTAGTAGTTGTATGCCGATTATGTAGTATTAAAAAGTTTTGGGTCATTGTGTAGTTACAAAAAGACTTTAATAATATACAAATCGAGAAAAAAACAGTTTTTTTTGTAATCTAATTCACAATTTCCAAATCAAATACGATTCTCTCTCTTGGAGACAAAGAACTATGTTTTGGATGAAAACTCGTTCATCATTGGATCCGCATCAAACGTTGAAGGCAGCCCGATCTCGGCGTGGATACAGGTAGAGGGATCATAAGTTCGTTCCTCACATCCACTCAATCATATTCATCAGAAATGGTTAATCCGAGAATCCGTTCATTGAGATTTTGGTGAATAACCCCGAACCCAATCCAAACATGACTAGATCACACACTTTAGGTAATAAAATACGCTTCCACACCCTCGTAAACAACCCAACAGTGGTATTAGAGCTTCTGGTCGTCTATTTCTAAGATATGGGATCAATTTAGGGCAAAAAACCGGATCAAAATCCGTGTTCTTCTCGTCGAGATGTTTTCCCGAACGTTTGGGTCATACGGGTGTTCTTCGTGTTATATTCGTCAAACACTCGATCGAGTGTTTTTCGTTTTAATACCGCCCCTCTCAGATTGTCCGACTCGATCGAATCGTGAGACGACTCAATCGAGTGGAAGATAACCTTTCGTATTCTGAGTAGAAAGCTAACATTTCGTATTCCGAGTAGAAAGGTGAGTTTTCGTATTCCGATAGAACTCGACTCGATCGAGTTGATATGACCACTCGATCAAGCCACACGTCGCACACGTACGTTCTCAATTGATCCGACTCGATCGAGTTAATTTATAACTCGACCGAGTCTCCCACAAGTCCAGCTCGATCGAGTCGAATGTCGACTCGATCGAGTGAGACGGAGTATCGAGTACAGAGGTTTGACTCGATCGAGCCATTTGATGACTAGATCGAATGGACCTTCTCAGACTTACATAAAAATAATTATAATGAATTATTGAGTTCCAAATGATAAATCGTTTGTCCTTCAAGCTTTTCCTTCTGAGTGGACGTGTGAATCGATTCTTGTTTACATGGTACGGCCTAACAATCAAGAGGCATTTAGTTCAAGAATGCGATCAGTGTGTCTGCGACATAAGATGTCTAGTGGGAGGGAACACTTAGATCTTGTATACGCCTGGACTACTGATGTGTGTCAAGTTAACAAGTTAACCTAAGACCACCCGCAAATGCACTGCACTTGTGTAGTAGTTAAGAAGTCGATCCCTAAGGACTAATGTAACACGATCCAAGAATCTAAAGTAGAACCGAAGCTTGCTGCGAAAAAATAAGGATGATGAAATGAAAATATGATGATGATGCAATGGATAAGTGAGTTCTAAACAAAGAGACAAACGCCCTAGGAAACTGGTTTCACCGCATAGCTTCTGAAACCTATCTTCGATCTATCTAATCGTGCATTCCGTATCAAGATATCTAAGGCGGATGATCCTAATGTAGAACCTACCCTGTCTCAAGGCATAGGAACGTGGCTATATTGAGTCATCCCCTACTTTCGTGCCAGACACCCCAACTAAACCCCATTACGATTCATGATTCGCCCGATACGACCCTCAACCGTAACTACCCTACTTTCATGACCTAGTCTCGGTTGTTCTAAGCCTGATTTTCTAGGATTAAAATTCACCTGTCAGTCCTTCTCCTAATCCCTGACACATGAATATACGTGGTCATTCGTAAACACAAGACAGTAAGTTCTCAATAAACCTGCTTTTCTAGGATTAGAATTCACCTTCTAGTCCTTCTCCTAATCCTAACACATACATATACGTGGCCATTCATAAACACAAGAAAATAAGTTCTTAGACAAATAATAGATAATACGAAATGGGGAAATGCATTCATAAACAAATCAAAGACGGTTCCGGGATAGCCATGGGCTGTGAATTGTCTTCTTGATGGTGGATTGTGGACGGTGAATCGTTGATGGTTTTTTCCTCCCTCTTTTTTGTCCTTTAGGCTTTGTAATTTGAATTCAAAGCTTTGACCGACTGATTTCCACCTAATTCCTCGGTAGGTCGTTTTACATAGTCATGCCCGACCGTGCTCCAGGTCATGTCCGGTCGAGCGTGCTTCTTCTGTAGTTATAGATAAGTTTTTTTACATTGAAACCCGACCGCGCTGCATTAATTGGTAGGATGCCCGACCGTGTTCTTGGAACGCCTGACCTGTGCACAAGCTAGGGGGATGAATTTGTATGAGTTGCCTGACCGTGCACCACAAGATGCCTGACCGTGCTCCCTCACCAAGAGAGTTCCCGACCGTGCACCATAAGACGCCTGACTGTGCTCCCTCACCAAGAGAGTTCCCGACCGTGCACCATAAAACGCCTGACCGTGCTCCCTCACCAAGAGAGTGCCCAACCGTGCATGATGTATGCCCGAGTCGTGCACATCTCTCGGGGATGAATTACAACAAAGGAGCCCGACCGTGCTCTTCACTTAGCCCGATCGTGCTGCTCCAAGGAGAAGGTTGCTCGACCGTGCTGGATTGGATGGCCGGCCGTGCTGCTTCACCAAAGAGGAGCCTGACCGTGCTAGAGACGAAGCCCGACCGTGCACATGGTGAAGGTTGCTGTTCGGTCGTGCATTTGATCTTGCTCGACCGAGCTGTGTCCTTTGATGCATGCTCGGTTGTGCACTTGGTCAATCTTGGCCATGACTTGTCCACTTCTCGTTCCGTTCGATCCGTTGTGACCTTCAATGTCGAATTATGTTCCATGTATGACCCTTAGCTCTGAATGAATCGAATACGTATTAAATCCAATAAGAACACGAAAACACGGAAACAAGTAAAACGGATACAAAATCACACGTAAACCTCTCAAATATGGGCATAAACATATCTCAACTCATGCGAGAATCGTGTATGAAAACGAGATGATTAAAATCCCCCAGACTTGAATGTTTGCTTGTCCCTAAGGAAACGTAAAGGTGGAACACGTGGGAGATATAAAATGTGAGAATTAACCTTTCCCCTAGAAATACCGCTAAAGCAAACCTAATCGATCAACCAAACAAGTTAGAGCAAATTTTGGTCTAATAACTTTCAGTCTTCATCTTATGTTCATTATGTCTACCTATAAGAAAGTAAATCAGAGACGAGCTAAGTGAGGAACCACAACTCTCTCTGCCAAACGAGACTTCAAACAAATGCTAATCACATAATCGAAGAGTATACTTGTTTTATTCTCGAGCTTCTTTATTCTTTCATTCAATTTTTTCTTTCTTTCTTTATTCTTCTTTTACTGATTTTGCGAACACACTAGGTTTCTAGGACGTCGGACTTGAAGGGATTCAACTTCTACTTAGTCCCAAGCTACCGATGACGGTATACTCTTGCACCTCGTTGAAGAGTGCAGCGGAGTAGATGGCGTTTTTATGTGCCTTGCTCTTAGGACGTAGAAAGATGATTGCCAACCCACCACTTAGACCCGAACCATAAAAAATGTATCAAGGTCGATGCACTCATATCGATTTTAGATCATGCTTTGAGGCACTACTTCTATCGATAGCGAAGTGTTAGTGTGCGCTCTTATTTCTGCAAAACAAGTTCAACTCATGCGATCAAATCATCCTCGTGAAAAAGAAATAAAGTATCATCAATATGAAGTATAATCATTCAGATAGAGAGAATGAACAAGAAACTAACTTAGCAAACTCGTCTAAACTTCCCATAAATAACACTAGGATTCTCAAAGACTTACGACCCACTCGTTCCTCAAGCATCTAATAAGCTCTAACATGCAAGGTATCACAGAACATGCCAACTGGTCCATTTCAAAACGTGGCACCGGACAAGTGTCTGGGACGACTCTAACTAAAAAAACAACTAAACTAATCTAAGAACTACAAAAAAACAAGGAAAATGAAACGAGGTCACTTGACAAGCGTGAGCTACTCCCCCCAGACTTGAATTGTACGGCGTCCTCGACGTGTAGCTCGAATGAAGGATAGGAAGGTGAAGTCACGGTTGAAGGTGTTCGTCTTTTTATGTTTTTTTTTTATGTTTTTTTATGCTTTTCAAAATAAACCAAGTCTGAAGTATGAATCAAAAGAAAAACAAAATGTTGGGTTGTCTCCTAGAAAGCCCTGATTTAACGTCGTTAAGCTTGACGTCTCCATGCTTCATGTGCGCGCGATGTGTGGATCGAATAGGGAAATGGAGTTTCCGCTTTCGATCGGTTGAATGGCTTGATATAGCTTTAAATGCTGCCCATTTGCCTTGAATGTCCCGCTCGACTCGCTCCATAGTTCTACTGCGCCATGTGTGAACACCTCTCGAACCTGAAAGGACCGGACCAACGGGAATGTAGTTTGCCCGGGAAAAGCTTAAGTCGATAGTTAAAAAGTAGAACTAAGTCACCTGGTCAGAAGTCATGAGGTATGATCTTCTTATCATGCCATCTCTTAGCACGTTCCTTGTAGATCTTAGAGTTTCGTATGCATTGAGGCGAAGTTCGTCCAGCTCATTCACCTGCGAAATTCGTTTCACACCTCCACTTTTAAGATCAAAGTCAAGAAGCTTGCTCGCCCAATAAGCACAGTGCTCTAGCTCGATGGGGAGATGGCAAGACTTGACATAAACCAGCTGAAAAAGAGTCATGCCAATGGGAGTCTTGAATGCAGTCCTATAGGCCCATAATGTATCATCTAATTTCATTTACCAATCTCTACGGGACCTAGACACGATTTGATCTAATATGCTCTTGATCTCCCTATTCGAAACCTCCACTTGCCCGCTAGTTTGGTACGGTGTAGCTACCTTATGCGTCTTTCCTAAGGAGGGGTTCAAATTGTCTAGCAATAAAGTGCGACCCTCCACCACTGATGACTGCTCTAGGGACACCAAAACTTGGAAAGATGATCTTCTTGAAAAATTTCATTACCACCCTAGAATCATTAGTCGGCACAGCAATGGCTACTACCCATTTGGAAACGTAATCCACACCTACCAAGATATATCGATTGCCACAAGATGAGGGAAAAGGTCCCACAGAATTTACACCCCAAACACAAAATAACTCTACCTCGAGGATGCTATTCTGTGGTATCTTGTTCCTCATACCAATATTTCTCGTCCGTTGACATCTATCATAAGAGGAAACGTACCGATGTGCATCTTTGAAGAGGGTCGGCCAATAAAAACCAGATTGTAGCACCTTCGAAACGGTCTTAGACTTGCTGAAATGGCCCCCATAATCCGATCCATGGCAATGGAAAAGGATGCTCTCTACCTCCTCTTCAGGAATGCATCTCCGAATGACCCCATCCGCGCATCTCCTATAGAGAATCAGATCATCCCAATAGTAATGCTTTATGTCCGCAAAGAATTTTCTGTGTGCATGAAAAGAAAGATCAGAGTGTAGCTTACTGCTCACAAGAAAATTCACAAAATCAGCATACCAAGGATCGGGTTTACCAGAAGTAACAGTGTATATGTGGTCGTCTCTCAAGGATTCGTTGATAGGTCTCCCATCCTCCACAATGATGCGAGAGAGATGATCTACAACAATGTTCTATGACCCTTTCCTATCTCGAATCTCAAGATCTAACTCTTGTAAAAGAAGGATCCATCGGATAAGGCATGGTTTGGCGTCCTTCTTCCCTAAGAGGTACTTCAGTGTTGCATGATCCGTGTAGACAATCACCTTTGAACCGATAAGATATGATTTAAACTTTGTCTCTCCGCTGTCCCAAAACCGCTCTAACCGCATAGTCGTTAGCGTCGCACATGATCTCAAATCGTAGGTTCCAATCCGGTGGTTGAATGATGGGCGCTGAAACTAATGCTCTCTTAATCGCGTTGAAGGCGTCGTGGCATTGCTTAGAGAATTTGAACGTGGCATCCTTAGCCAGCAACTCCGTCAACGAGTTCGTGATCTTTGAGAAGTCTTTGATGAACCTCCGATAGAAACCAGCATGCCCTAGAAAACTTCGAATCTCTTTCACCGAAACCGGTTGAGGAAGTTTCTCAGTCACCTCGATCTTAGTCTTGTCCACTTCTATGCCCCTCGAAGATATCATATGTCCAAGAACAATCCCTTCCTTTACCATGAAATGGCATTTCTCTTAATTCAGAACGAGATTGACCTCTTCGCATCGCTGCAACACTCTAAAAAGGTTAGTAAGGCAATCATCAAAAGTAGAGCCATAAACGGAAAAATCATCCACAAAAACTTCCATCATGTGCTCAATCATATCGGAAAAGATTGCCATCATGCAATGTTGGAAAGTAGCCAGAGCGTTGCAAAGGCCAAAAGGCATACAACGGTAAGCGAATGCTCCATAGGACATGTGAAAGTCGTCTTCTCTTGGTCTTGAGGGTGAATGGGAATCTGAAAGAAACTCGAGTACCCGTCCAAGTAACAAAAGTAGGCGTGGTTTGCTAGGCGTTCGAGCATTTGGTCGATGAAATGGAGAGGAAAGTGATCCTTCCTTGTGGCTTTGTTGAGCTTCCGATAATCAATACACATCCTCCAACCCGTTACTGTTCTAGTTGGAATCAGCTCGTTGTTCTCATTTCGTACTACCGTCATTCCACCTTTCTTGGGCACTACATGCACGGGGCTCACCCATTCACTGTCCGAGATAGGATATATGATACATGCATTCAAAAGTTTTAGTATCTCCTTCTTCACTATCTCTTTCAAATTAGGGTTCAGCCGCCTTTGCGCTTCAATGGACGGTTTTTGGCCGTCCTCCATGAGTATCCGGTGCATACACAATGAAGGGTTCAGTCCCTTGATATCATCGATGGTGTATCCAATCACTGTCCTATGCTTCTTGAAACAATCAAGTAATTGCTTCATCTCATCTGCATTCAAGTCAGCATTCACAATAACAAGATACGTATTAAACCAAGGTACTCATGCCGAAGAGAAGAAGGAAGTTGTTTAAGCTCGAGTTTGGGTGCCTTCTCCACTACAAAATCAGAATGTATCTCACGTGGTATCTCCTCATGTGGGGCGTCCCTTAGTGCTTCAATAGCACTCATGAATTCACCATAGACCTCGGCTTCTTCATCGGTAAGTCCTGCAACCTTGCACTCTCCCGTTAGACATCTTTCAAGAGGATTGGAAATACTTACTCATTCAAACGTGTCATTTGCTAACTCATCCAGAAAATAACCTCTAAAGCATGACTCGTTGAAGGACGGTCCGTTCATGGAGTTGGACAAGTTGAATTCTATCTTTTCATCCCCGACCCGTAGAGAGAGCTTTCCTTGTTGTACATCTATCATGGCACCTGCAGTAGCTAGAAAAGGTCTTCCTAGAATAATAGGTACCCTAGCATTTTCTTCAATATCAAGTACAATAAAATCAGCGGGTATACAAAGATTACCTACCTTGGTGGGAACATTTTCGACAATTCCCACCGGATATCATACCAAACGATCCACAAGTTGTAAGGACATCTTTGTAGGTTTTAAATCTCCGTAGTTCATCCGCTTGAAGACCGTGTGTGGCATAAGGCTCACGCTTGCTCCCAAATAGCACAAGGGTTTGTCTATGTCGATGTTCCCTATGGTGCATGGTATGGAGAAGCTTCCAGGGTCTTTTAACTTCGGTGGCAGCTTGTTTTGAAGAATGGCGCTGCATTCCTCGGTGAGTGCTACCGTCTCACTCTCATCAATACGCCTCTTATTGGATAGGATCTCTTTGAGGAATTTGGCGTATACGGGAATTTGTTGGAGGGCCTCTACGAACAGTATGTTGATGTGAATCTTCATGAGGATCTCTACGAACCGTTCGTATCTCACTTCATTCTTATTGCTCACCAACCGTCAAGGAAACGATACAAGAGGTACATACGTCGGTGGAGCAACGTATGGCTTCTCTAAATCTGGTGCGGCTCTCTCCATGATTGCAATGCCCTTTCTTTTATCCTTTGACTTTCCAGCAGCCTTTTCTCGCTCTTTTTGGGGTGGACTCTCAATCACATTACCGTTGTGCAAGGTGATAGCGTTAAGGTGCTCTCTCGGGTTAAGATCGGGATTTTCGGATAGCATCCTGGAATTCCGAGAGGATGTTGCGGTCTACTGTGCAACGGAGTTTTCTAGCATCTTCACATGTGTGCTCAAGGAGTCCATTTGATTTTTCAGCTCATTGATTGTTGCTCCCATATCCGCATTGAATTTTGCTTAAGTCGATTGATGCGTGTTCAAGGAGTCCATTTTAGTTTTAAGCTCGTTGATCGCAGTCCCCATTTCCTCATTGAATTGCGTTTGGAGTGATTGTTGCTCCTTGATGTTGTGTTGATATTGCCTTTGCTATTTAATGATCTTGAGCATCATCGCCTCAAGGCTTTTTGAAGGAGCTTGAGGAGGTTGAGGAGCTTGCTGCACTTGCTCGAATGGCTGCGACTGTTGATATGGCTGATGCTTTCCCGAATTGCGCATTGCCTTGTTGTTGGGCGTAGCTCACTTGATCCATGCCTTCTTGCATTGTGCATTGGTAAGCCATATGATCCGTTTCTCCACAATTCACACAATAGATGGCATTCTCCGCATTGCCCATCGCACTTCTTTGATCCACTTCATAAAGACCTCGTGTCTTGTTCAGCATACTTCTTGGTGTAGACCACTTGGTGTGGTTCATGGAAAGATTGTCGATAAGCTCGTAAGCCTCTTCTACATTTAAGTCCATGAATGATCCTCGAGCAGCGTTGTCTATTGTCGTTCTATGCTCATATGTGATCCCATTGTAGAATGTTTGAATCACGTACCACTGCTCTAGACCGTGATGAGGACACATTTGCAAAAGGTCCTTGAATCTTCCACAAGCTTCAAATAACGTCTCTCCCTCTCAGCTTCTAAACATATTGATTTCTCCTTGCATTTGAATCGTCTTGTTCGGAGGGAAGAATCGTGATAGAAATGTCGTGCAAAGCTGGTCCCATGTAGTGATAGAACAAGTGGGAAGAGATTGCAGCCATGCCTTCGCTCGTCCCTAAGTACCCGCAGCAAGATCGCATCTTCCTAAACTCCATGAATTTTGAATGTGCTTGAAAGCTCTAGGAAGTCTCGTAGATGTTGATGAGGGTCTTCGTGATTTCCGCCCATAAACTGTTTTTGGTATAACATGTTGATCATCGTGGGCTTGATCTCGAATTGCTCCCTCGCAACCGCGGGAGTCTTTATTGCTGTTTGGACATTGCTCATGTTCGGCACCACGTAATCACAGAGACGACGTGGTGGAGGAGCCTGCTATTGTTGTAATTGCGCCACATTACCCATGGGTAATTGCGGCTGTCTGTTGATCATCTCGTTTTCATACGTATTTCTTGCACGATTTAGGAGACGTTTTTGATACATATATGATGTTTTACGTATGATTCTGTTTCCGTTTTACTTGTTTTCATGTTTTCATGTTCTTACAGGTCTTTACGCGTATTTGGATCATTTTGGAGCAAAAAGGACATGCACGGAGCTAAGGAGAAACTTCGGGGATCATCATGGGACAAACGGGATGAGATTGAGCATAGAAAGCCTCCACCCGGTCGGGCACAACTCTTGCACGACCGGGCAAAACCTACGGCCAAGTTTGTGCACATTTTTGCACGACTCGGGCAAGGATACCCGACCAATTGCCTTGTGCCCGAGCGGGCTCACATACCATGCCCGATCGGGCATGCATTCCAGCCACACAGTCCGCGCGACTCACCCTAGCCGCGCACGAGCGGGCACAATGACCGCCCGAGCGGGTCGCAACTCGTGCGACTCACCCTAGCCGCACCCAAGCGGGCACAATGACCGCCCGAGCGGGTCGCAGCCCGTAACTGCGTATTAAGTTAAGTAAACTTAACTTAAAACAAAGGGAACTCGTGGGGGCAATTTAGGCAACATCTAGACCGACTTAGGAGGCTTAAAAGGAGGCAGAAGACGTCAAGAGAGCAAGCTTACATTGGAGATTAATTCAGTAGAAGATTAATGAGATTCTTGCAAGGAGACAAGCGAGGAGCATTGGAGATCAAGCTCCAACACTTCGGTTTTGTTTGGTTTTCATGTTCCTTAGACTTCCTACTTTGTTTATGTTTCTTTACAGACGCATGAGCGAGTATTTCGTTTGTTCTAGGAGAAGGGATTAGCCCTTGGCTATCCCGGAACCACTTTTGATCTATTTTGAATGCATCTTCCCGTTTTAGTTCATCTATTCTTTATCTGAGTGCTTAATTTACTTGTATTTGCGAACGGCCGTGTAGATGCATGTGTTAGATATTAGGAGAAGGACCGAAAGGAGAATTCTAATCCTAGAAGATCAGGTTTAGAACAACCGAGGTTAGGCCACGAAAGTAGGGTAGCAACGGTTGAGGGTGAACGGATGAATCATAGAGCCTATGGGTTTAGTTCAAGGTGTCAGCCACGAAAGTAGGGGGCAGCTTGTCTAGATCACGTGTCTATGCCTTGAGAGAGGGTAGATATCATGTTAGGATCGTCCGCCTTAGATAGCTTTAATTGGGATTGCATGATAGATAGGTTG
>CM071868.1:11904994-11922172 GCA_036759665.1 Gynandropsis gynandra
GTTTGTCCCGTGATGATCCCCGAAGTGCTCCTTAGCTCCGTGCATGCTCCTTTAGCTCCAAAATGGTCCAAATACGCGTAAAAACCTGTAAGAACATGAAAAGCACGAAAGCAAGTAAAACGGATACGGAATCATACGTAAAACATCACATATGTATCGAAAACGTCTCCTAAATCGTGCAAGAAATACGTATGAAAACGAGATGATCAACTACAACATGAACAAATTGAATGTCGACTTGCACGAGTTGCATAACATGATCATTGAGTATGAGAGATAGATTTCCAGTTCACTGAAGGAATCTGGACCTGTGCTGAGGGTCGGTCAATCTTCTTATCAGAAAAAGAAGGGCAAGAAAAGGCCTTAGACCAAGCTAAGTGCACCTAAGGCCGGTATGACCAAGGCCAAGGGCAGAACTAGCAAGGCCGACCAGTCGGATGCTGAGTGCTTCTTCTGTAAGTAGAAAGGGCACTAGAAGAGAAACTACAAAGAATACCTTGCATCTCTTGGCAGCAAGAAACGAGGTAAGACTTTTATGGAAAACGTTTTCATTATTTCCTTGACTACTATTGCTTTGTCTAAATGGGTATTGGATACCGGTAGCAGTTTTAACATCTGCAATATGTTACAAGGGCTGAGAATCACTAGGAGGTTCAAGAAGAGAGAGTTCAGTCTGAAGGTTGGAAACAGAAACTGTTGTTGCTTTATCCTTAGGACCTATTACTCTCTGTATGCCTACGGGCAAGACTTTGATTTTAAAAGAAATTTAATATGTTTCGAAATTTGTTTCGAACATCATTTCTATTTCTATACTTGATAGACGTGGATTTCGAACTGTCTTCAGTGATAACATTTGCTCTATTTATCATGGTGATTATTTACTTGTGAATGGTTATTTACAGCATGATCTTTATGTCTTACCTGATGCAAATGTTAAATTGTTGAACATGCGTGTTTCTGGTCAAAAGAGATAGTTAGATGATCGTCAAAACCAGACGTATCTCTGGCATTGTAGACTTGGTCACATCGGTGAGAAGAGAATCACTAGGTTGCATAAGGATGGCCTTCTGGTCATTTCGATTATGAATCCTATGCAGCTTGTGAGTCTTGCCTCACCGGTAAGATGACCAAATCTCCGTTTAGTGAAACCGGAGAGAGACCTACCAAACTTCTAGGACTCATCCATACTGATGTATGTGGACCTATGAGAGTTCAAGCCAGGGGTGGATATTCCTATTTCATCACTTTCACGAACGATATGTTTCGATATGGATTTTTGTGTCTAATGAATCACAAGTCCAAATCTTTTGAAATGTTCAAGAGATTCTGTAGTCAAGTGGAGGAACAAACCGGAAAGAGTATCAAGGCGTTGAGATCTGACTGGGGCGGTGAATATCTCAGTCATAAATTTATCGATTATCTAAAGGATAACGGTATTCTTTCGCAATGGACCTCTCCCAAGACACCATATTATAATGGTGTATCCGAGAGAAGGAACCGGAATCTATTAGATATGGTTCGTTCCGTCTTCCGATCACTGTGTGGGGTTACGCTTTAGAAGCGGCAGCATATCTATTAAACATAATTTCCACTAAGGTCGTCTCTAAGACTCCATACGAGATATGGAAGGGACGCAAACCCAACCTTAAACACGTTAAGGTTTGGGGTTGTTCGGCCTTCGTCAAGAGATTACAACTAGACAAGCTAGATGCTAAGTCTGATCGATGTAGGTTCATCGGATATCACAAATGAACTATGGGATATTATTTCTACATTCGTCTAAACACGAAGTGTTTGTGGCTAGAACGGCAACCTTTTTGGAAAGGGAATTCCTTGATGAAGGAATTCATGGTGGAGAAGTGGTTCTTGACATAATTCAAGAACCTAATGAATCAACACAAGCTCAAGAACATGAGATATCAAATGAGCAAACTTGGCTTGGAGATGAGTTGTTGAACTCAAGGGCTTCTACATTAAATGCTGAAGTGATAGTGCCTGTTCAAGAACAAGTTCAAGAACCAGCTCAAGAATCTGTTCCTGAACCAGTTCAAGAACCTGTTGTAGAACAAGTTCAATAAGAAATCCAAATGCAAGCTGACCTACGGCACATGCTCTTTTGAGAAGGTCAAACTGTTCTCACCGTGCACCTGACAAATTGAATGTGATAGTGCAAGAGGACGTGATTGGTCATTGAGATGACGATCCGTTGACCTTTCGGGATGCCGTACAAGGTTCACATTCTGAGAAATGGTGGAAAACCATGGAATCCGAGATAGAATCTATGAAGATCAACAAACTTTGGACTTTGGTTGATTCCTTTAAGAGTTCCAGATCAATCGGTTGTAAATTGTTTTACAAGAAAAAGATTGGAGAGGATGGGAAAGTGGATACCTATAAAGCCCCTCTAGTTGCTAAGGGGTATAGTGAACACGAAGGCATCCACTATGAAGAAACGTTCTCCCCCGTGGCGATGCTCGAATCTGTTCGGATTATAGTTGTGATAGCGGCATATTATGATTATGAGATCTGGAAAATGGACGTGAAAACAGCTCTCCTTAACGGAGAGCTCCCGGAAGAAGTCTATATGACTCAACCTGAGGGTTTCACGTTGCCATCTCAAATTCATATGGTATGCAAGCTTCAAAGGTTCATTTATGGACTTAAACAAGCGTCTCGGAGCTGGACCATTCGCTTTAACAAAGCAGTTGAACAATTCAACTTTGTTAGATGCAAAGAGGAACCTTGTGTGTACAAGAAGATAAGTGGGAGTGTGGTTGTTTTCCTAGTGCTTTATGTGGATGATGTATTGCTCATAGGAAATGATATTCCAGCCATGCAAGTGACAAAGTTATGGTTGTCTGAACAATTCTCGATGAAGGATCTAGGAGAAGCAACATACATTCTGGGAATAAAGATCTATAGGGATAGATCGAAGGCGTTTCTTGGACTATCTTAGTCCCAATACATCGACAATATCGTGAGACAATACAACATGGAAAATTCCAAAAAAGTCTATCTACCGATGGGCACTAGAATTTCTCTCTCTAGGGAGGATTGTCCTAAACCCCTAGAAGAGAGAGAACGCATGAGTAGGATCCCCTATGTTGGTGTAGTGGGAGCTATCATGTAGCTCTAACTTAGAGTTAAAAGGATTTACCGATGTGAGTTTCTTGACAGATAGAGATGATAACAAATCCATTTCACGCTACGTGTTTTTCGTGAATGGAGGAGCGGTGAGTTGGAAAAGTTCCAAACAAGGAACTGTAGTCGATTCTGTGACCTAAGGAGAATACTTAGCGGCTTGTGAAGCAGCTAAAGAAGCGGTTTGGATGTGATAGTTCATTGAAGAAGTTGAAGTTGTTCCTTCGATAAAGGAAGTCGTTTCTTTATGGTGTGACAACACCGGGGCTATTCCCCAAGCGAGGGAACCAAGATCTCATTTCAAAGCGAAACATGTTCCGCAGACATATCACGTGATTCGAGATATCAACGCACGTAGGGACTTGCGAGTCCTGAAATGGATGGAAGGGAACGCAGCAGATTCATTCACCAAGGCATTTGGGTCAAAGGAGTTTGACAAGCATAAGCTGAGGATCAAAATGAGAGATAGGTCTAGCTTGCACTATTTTTATTACTTCTAGACATTGTTGTGTTAAACTAGTTGCGAGTTATGTACTTTTGGACATCAGTTTCATTTATATATATTTATATATACTGATGATCATATTGATGATTATCATAAAGTGTATGATGGAGTGCGAGATTAAGTCTAGAAATTTGATATTATGATAGGGATCATAATAAAGAAAGTGAAGTTTTTGTAAGACTTGTTCTGCAACGTTCTTGTTCGCTTGGATCACAATTCGGACCATAGTGATCCGAAAAGAACAACATTTATGTGATGGTTTCTATAGTGGTAGAAATTAGAGGATCTTTTTACTAATTTACATATATGGGTGATGCACATATAGATGTGATCATTGAACTAGCTTAAAGGAAGAATCGTAATGGTTGATTTACCACAAAACTATCATTAAGTTTTCTCCGGAAGACTAGTGATAACACGTAGAGTGTATCACTTTTAGGCTAGGTATTAGTATCATTTTCGCATAGATTTCATAGCACGAGTTACAATTCTGATACGATTGTTCTTTATATACGCCCTTTTTATTGGTTTTCAGGTTTTAAGGCGACAAGTCCTAAACGAGCGCTAAAAGGCAAATTCCTGAATCAACCCGCACAAATTGAAGATACAATTCACTCGGAGCTAAATTCAAGCCACGGAACTTAATGGAACACCCGAACATCGAGCGGAAAAGAGAAAAAGCATGAAATGAAGAGTGCCCGCTCGGGCACTAAGGCTAACCGATCGGGCAAAAGCTACTGGGTTAATTACAACAAACTACACGACCCGGGCACGAAGACAAAATGATCGGGTAATCAAGCCCACTCGAGCGACAGCACGGAACCCGCTCGGGTGGCAATTAGTCCTGAAAATCCCCGAGAGTTTACACGACTCGGGCTGTTAGACCACGCGATCGGGAAAAATTGCCCGATCAGGCTGGACTAAGTACACGATCGGGCTGGCCTCTGCACGACCGAGTAAAATGTGTACCCGAGCGGGCCGCCTTTCTCTCAACAACCTACTTTTAGAGTTTGAATGAGCAAAATAGAAGGGAATATCAGTTCCAGACACGAGAGGGTGACGGCTAGGGAAGGAAAGGCACCGAGTAAAATGTGTACCCGAGCGGGCCGCCTTTCTCTCAACAACCTACTTTTAGAGTTTGAATGAGCAAAATAGAAGGGAATATCAGTTCCAGACACGAGAGGGTGACGGCTAGGGCAAGGAAAGGCTTGGAAATCATCAGGAAAGGCTCGGCAGACGCTGAAGAAGGAGAGAAGCATCAATCCGTACATCGGTAACACGATAGGGAAGATCGAGGCATCGGATTTCCTAGGTTGTATCATGTTTAGGGTTGTGTTATCTCCATCCATAGTAAACTCTATGAATGAGTAGATTCCCAACTATGGGCTAGGGATATCGGTTTTGTAACAGATGTACAAGTTATGCGTTAATGCTTAGATCTATCATATTCATCTTGATATTCGGTTCTATAATCAACATCGTAAACGCTTATACTAGTGCTGCCCGCTCAAGAACTTAGGAATTCGTATTTTGCTGGAAGGTTAAAGTATGAATCTATAACCGTTGATTGTAGGTTAAGTTCGATTAATGAGAATCTGACCGGTCGGTTAATCGACTTAGGAATTAGGATTGCACGCGTAACGCTGCCGTAGTCACGAGTTAATCGCTGCTGGAAGGTAGGATTGCACGTAATTATGGTTAGGAGGTTTAGGCTCGGCAGAATCACTCCTCACTTTAGAGCATGAATTTCCGGTTATCAAGATAATCCGATAGGTTTATGATCTTTCGTTGTTACATCCTTGCGATTCCCAGTATATTGAAACCCGTAGTGTTCTTAATAGTCAAGTCTTCCGTATCCCTCTATCGCTGCCACCATTTAGTTTAGTGTTTTAGATATTTACACCACGCCATCATCTATTTCATCCCGTCTTAGTTTAGTTACATTCTTAGAAAAGGTTGCATTAGTCCCTAGAGTTCGATCCTAGTACTACACGAACCGTATACTTGCGGTAGAGTGGTCTAGGAAATATTTTAGCTTGAATTTCCGCACATCAAGTTTTTGGCGCCGTTGCCGGGGACTAATTACGGCCTTGACTAGGAATTAGCTAGATTAAGATATAGTCATTTCTGGAGTCTTAGTTATTTTTTTGTATTTTCTTTTCGTTTTGTTTTATCGAGTCTATTCTATCTAAAGCGGATCTACACTTTGGTGTTTCGTCTCTTGTTGTGCAGGAAGCCTTGAGAAGCTCCACACAAAAGCTCCTCATATACGATCCCGAGGTCGAGCGAACATTACGAAGCCTGTGCAAGAAGAGGAGGATTGGACTAGCAATATTCTGAGTCCGAAGTAGATAGAGAGCGCAATCAAGAGACATACGCCTCCGAAGAGGAAGGAACCGACAGCGCAAGCAGCGGAGAGGACAACGCAAATAACCCCGACATGGCTGCTGCCGATGAAACTTACGGAGCCTACACCGCTCCAAAGCACACTCAGTTGCTTTCGTGCATGGCCTGCACTATCGATAATCAGGTTGAGCTACAACCCACCTTCATCCAAATGCTCAAAAACTCGGCCTTTAGAGGAATGGAGAACGAAGATCCGAACTCCCATCTCACGGACTTCAAGATGCTCTGCAGCACCACCAGAGTTGGCACGAGAGTTACACGAGAGGATCTTTACTTGATGCCATTCCCTTTCTCGCTTAAGGATGCAGCGCAACGTTGGTTGTTCAACTTGTCCGCTGCATCAATTACGTCGTGGGATGATCTGGAACAACTGTTCATGCAACAATTATTTCCGGATCATAGAACGCTTCTCGCCAAGAATCGCATAAATTCCCTACAAGAAAGAGGCGAGACATTACACGATGCATGGGAGCGTTTTAAGAACTATCAGCGGATATGCCCACATCATGGAATGGATAAGAAGTATCTTATCACGAGCTTTATCCAAGGTTTCCAAGAAACAACCCGATTCATGATCGTGGCAGCGGGTGGTGGTTCCCTCAGCAACCTCACATTCAATCAACTCGAGAACTTGATCGAGAGCATGGCGAGGGAAGGAGGCAAGAAGGTTGGGGACTACAACCGAGATTACCCATCCAAAGCGGCAGTAAATGAGTTAGGCGTAGCCAACCCGGAATTAACGGACTTGAAGCAGCAAGTTGGCGAAATATACAGGCTGATAGCTGGCCTTCATGTGGACCGACATGATGCATCCGTAGGCGAAGGGATCGAGGAAGTGAACTACGTCAGCAATCGGGCCTACCAGCAAAATTACATCGAGAGCCATCCTAACCTCTCTTATGGCAACACGAGCAATGTAGCAAACCCGCAGGATTTCCAACCGCGGATGATGGCAAGAAACCAAAACCAAAGTTTCCAGCCGAGAGGGAGTGGCCAAGACTACGGTTATCAGCCTCGCGCACAATCTTCAGGAGACTCTAAAATTCTTTCTATGCTCCAATTGATGTATCAAGAGCAGAAAAGTGTGCTTGCAGGGATTAAGGCTGCGCAAGAGGACATGAGGAAGAGAATGGATGGGTTCCAGACGCACTTGAGGATCCTCGAAACGCAAGTGGCACAGCTAGCCCAAGGGTCTAGCCAACAACCCGGACAGCTCCCCGAGAAACCCGAGGCGAACCCCCGCGAGCAAGTAAACGCCATTTTCCTAAGAAGTGGGAACACAGTGGAGCAACCCATGCCTTCCACAGCTGCAAGAGGAGAGCCTTTGAGTGAAAAGATTGATCAACCCATCACTCCAGCCATGGAAGAGAAGAAGACCGAGGAAGAAGAGAGGGAGTTGCCCTACGTAGCACCTCCCCCGAGAGTACCACCCTTACCCTTTCCGCAGCGCCAAAGGAAGCAGAGCGACGATGCTCAATTCGCCCAATTCGTGGAACTCCTGAGGAAGCTGCAAGCCACCATCCCATTCTACGACGCGCTTATGAAGATACTATCCTATGCAAAATTCCTCAAGGACATCATAATGAGGAAGAGGACCGTAGACAACGAGATGGTAATGGTCACGAACTCACTCATACAGCCCCCTACCATGGCCGAGAAGATGCCCGATCCAGGTAACTTCGTCATTCCCTGCAAGATCTACGACGAGATTGAGCATGCACTAATCGATATCGGAGCGAGTGTGAGCTTGCTACCATTATCTCTTGTTGAGAAGCTCAATCGAATAGGAGATCTTCAACCCACGCGCATGCAAATCACCTTAGCTAATTAATCCGTACGGAGTCCCGTGGGTATATTGACGAATGTTGTTGTAAAAGTGGGGGAATTCTGGTTCCCCGTGGACTTTGTTGTTATGGACATGGAGATCAATCCCCGTCATTTTTGGAAGACCATTCCTCAACACGGCAAAAATGGTCATCTATTGCGCTGAAGGCAGACTGGTAATGAAATTCGGAGACGAGTCTATCGAGTTCAAGCTCGTCGATGCACTCAAGAAGCCTTATACGACTGAACCCGTAATGCACGTTACCACGATGGATGCACCAACGGAGAAAATTGAACGTGAACATCGCGATGTCCATCCCGTGGAGATACCACTATCCGAGTGCACCGGAAGCCAATTTCAGTCGCCAGCAAGGTCGGATGCATGCACGCAATTCAGGGAGAAGCCAAATATCCCTCAGCCAAGAAGTGACCCGCGCGACACCCACCCTTACCCGCGCGGGCAGCACCAGATTTAGGAGACCCGGTCGGGCGGCCACACAGCCCGACTCGGGTAGCACTCACGGGGTTAAGTGGTGAAATTGGGCACCTGAGCGGGGGGGTGTATGAGCCCGATCGGGCAGTGCTATTGGATGAGAACCCGCCCGGGCGACCACACAGCCCGACTCGGGTAGTACTCACGGGGGTAAATGACACATTGTGGAACCCGAGCGGGGCAAGAAACGAGCCCGATCGGGCACCTGATTTGAACCGAAATCTGCACGGGTTAACCGAGACTTCAACGCGGGCGGCGGTTCTACGGCCACACATCTCATCTCCCACACCCTCGATGACCCGCATACATACTTATCCCGCCTGGAATACCGAGGAGACGCTCAACCAAAACCGAGTCCGAAGGAGATACCATGGAGTCATGGGATTGGACGAGAAGAGTCGAGAATCGCAAGTGAAAAACGCTTCAGGGTTCGAGCCATGTCATGATGATCAGTTAGAAGACGGAAGAGGCGTACCTCCTCTTTCCGACATCACACGCGTATGAAGACGTTAGGGTCGAGCTAAATACCGAAAACAAGCGCTTCTCGGGAGGCAACCCGAGCCCCGTATCCTTTTTCGTCATTTTCATTTTATTTCTATTTTTGAACTCTTTTTTTAAAAACGTGGACAATTTTTCTTAGGATTTAGGAATTTTAGTGGTCTTATTGATTTTTGCTGCACGGTTTTCCTCGAAATTTTTCGGTTTTGCAGCAATGCCCGATCGGGCAGACATTCTCCACCTAAGCGGGATAGGTCAAAATTCAACGACGCCCGATTGGGCGAATTTAGGGGACCCGAGCGGGCACCATGCATCCTCTGCACAGGTAAGTCTTTTATTTCGAGTAACCCGAGCGGCCATTCTCACTAAAACATTCGACCCGAGCGTGCTCCCACACTTGCAACCCTTCTACCGGAGTTTGCTCAGCACGCTGCCGCCGTTCCCATCGTCGCCGGTCCGTCACCGCGAAATTCGACCTTCGGTTACTCGAAATACCCTCTCCCTCCTCTCTCGCGAAAAAAACCTCAAAATCTCTCAAATTTTCTTCGAATTCCAGGTATTTACATGAAATATTTTGTGATTTGGACTGCTATGGACTAGATTTAGGCCCGATTAGAAAAGATCAAGGGTGAAATTGCGACGTCGAAAACGAACTGCAGGTCGCGATTTCGGGACTCAACCCGATCAGGCTAGGGTTTGCACCCGATCGGGCATCGTGAATTTGAGCCCGATCGGGCAGTGATTTTACCCGAGTTGGGCGATACCTACGGGGTATTTTGATCGAATTTAAGCCTGAGCGGGCAAGACCATCTACTCGCGCGGGCAGTCTGCAAACGGTGACCTAACGCTTATTTTTCTTCTTTGATTGTTTTGGAGATGGCCCCGAAGCTATTCCAGAGCTCAAACAAACGATGATCTGATGCCTCCGATCCAGAATACGAATGGCCAGCAAAGTCGGATGCCATCACGAAATTAACACCGTACACGCCGATCACAACGTCTCATCAACAATACAACTACCGGGCAACAACCTTTTTGTCCGGTTAGAAGTCGAGGTTCACCGAGCTACAGCCGCGGATATTCCCATCCCGCTTCCTATCCTCGGAAGCCATGAGTGCCCTCCACATCGAAGAGCACATCGACGCCATCTTCAACACGATGGGATGGACGGGATTGCGGGACACACAGGAGTACAAGTACCGCAACCTTACTGCAGAAATTTTTGCGTCGTACACGCATTCTTCCCCAAGTCAGAAGATCGGGAGAGAGCATTTATGGAGTTCCGTCTGCTGGGACAGAACTACCGGCTTAGCGCGCGACAGTTCGCGATCGTGCTTGACGCCCCACACTGCAACTTCATGAAAATACCCGAGCACAACAAGAGCCGTCAGGCGCAATTCTGGGCCCAGATAGCGTATGGTGATTACTCGACGAGGTCCAAAATCAGCCACATACGCCATCCCGCCCTAAGGTATTTTCATTATTTCCTAGTCTCCTCTATCCTAGGAAAAGGAGCACAAGGCAGAGTCAACCACACGGAGTTGGCATACCTTAGGCGGGTGATACACATAGGCTTCAGTGTGGACGAGTGGGACTTATTGATGTAGTACTTTCTTCTCTATCTTTTGCGTTGCATGATTCTCATCATGAGTCCTTCATGATAACACCCACATTAGAGCAAGAGAGTATCACAAATTCGGATGTATCACAAATTCGAGAAAGCTAAACACACCAGGTGTACTCGTTCTTACTTCATATATCTTCTCGAATTTTTGGCATGCGGGTATCTGTCATAGATCTCGAACACCAGGACTGTGTTCCGTTCAGGTCTGGGGGGTACTCTTTTGAGTGTTACGATTTTTTTTCTTTATGAGTGACATATTTGCGATTAGGGTTAGGATTAGGAATAATAGATGGATACCTAGTACGAATTTTCGAGCTTTAGTTATTTTTGCGACCTTGTCGAATCGTGAACAATAGTCTAGGTTTGCTTAGAAGCCTTTTGGATACCGGTTAGTCAAGTAGTTGTGTTTGAAGCCATGATCTATAGTTGAATTCACTTCCTAGGTTTCAGTACCAAGTATCCATATCTCCGTGTATACCGTTTATCCCTTACTTGTTTGATATATCTTTATTGTTCATGATTCATTAGATGCCACACGCTTCCGCTGTCATCTTGGAAAAGTTTTTAACTATTTCAAATTAGCGTTGACATGAGTACGTCGAGATCGATGGTTCGGGTCTAAGTGGTGGGTTGAGGCGCTGTTCTAGGGTTAGAGTGATTCGGAATCTAGAAAAAATAAAAAGCGAGAAAAAAAATAATATGATATTCAATAACGCACCTCTTCACTCCGCTAAGGTTACACGACCTTATGAGTGTGCCATAGGCAGCCTGGGTCTAAGTAGAAAGCCATCCCTCTTTGACTTCGACGTCCTAGGAACCAAGCGTAGATCTAAGAACGAGAAAAACGAGTTTAATGATATCTTAAGCTTAGGGGAATTGGTATGGAGATCGCCTGGACGCTATCTAGAGTTGTGAAATAGACTTAGATTTTTTGTAGGATTGCATGGCTCGGAACTTTCGGTTGATATAAGTCTGAACTCGGTACGCTTAGGCTTTCATTCATGTGACGCGTTGTTTTGCAGAATGACTAACTCTTCGAATTTTTCGTGCTAGTATCCATCGTTATTAGATTCTTCCTATACTTGGCTTTAGTTTTGTTTCAGGACAAACAAAGGTTCAGGTCTGGGGGAGTTTGATAACACGTAGAGTGTATCACTTTTAGGCTAGGTATTCGTATCATTTTCGCATAGATTTCATAGCACGAGTTACAATTCCGATACGATTGTTCTTTATATACAACCTTTTATGGTTTTCAGGTTTTAAGGCGACAAGGCCTAGACGAGCGCTAAAAGGCAAATTCCTGAATCAAACTGCACAAATTGAAGATACAATTCACTCGGAGCCAAATTCAAGCCACGGAACTTAATGGAACACCCGAACATCGAGCGGAAAAGAGCAAAAGCATGAAATGAAGAGTGCCCGCTCGGGCACTGAGGATACCTGATCGGGAAAAAGCTACGGGGTTAATTACAACAATCTACACGACCCGGGCACGAAGACAACATGATCGGGTGATCATGCTCGCTCGGGCGACATCACGGAACCCGCTCGGGTGGCAATTAGTCCTGAAAATCCCCGAGAGTTTACATGACTCGAGGCTGTTAGACCATGCGATCGGGAAGCATTGCCCGATCGGGTTGGACTAAGTACACGATCGGGCTGGCCTCTGCACGACCGGGTAAAATGTGTACCCGAGCGGGCCGCCTTTCTCACAACAACCTACTTTTAGAGTTTGAATGAGCAAAATAGAAGGGAAGATCAGTTGCAGACACGAGAGGGCGACGGCTAGGACAAGGAAAGGCTTGGAAATCATCAGGAAAGGCTCGGGAGACGCTGGAGAAGGAGAGAAGCATCAATCCGTACATCGGTAACACGATAGGGAATATCAAGACATCGGATTTCCTAGGTTTTATCATATTTAGGGTTGTGTTATCTCCATTGACAGTAAACTCCATGAGTGAGTAGATTCCCAACTATGGGCTAAGGATATCGGTTTTGTAACGGATGTACAAGTTATGCGTTAAGGCTTAGATCTATCGTATTGTTCTTGATATTCGGTTCTATAATTAACATCGTAAACGCTTATACTAGTGCTGCCCGCTCAGTAACTTAGGAATTCGTATTTTGCTCGAAGGTTAAAGTATGAATCCGGAACCGTTGATTGTAGGTTAGGTTCGATTAATGAGAATCTGACCGATCGGTTAATCGACTTAGGAATTAGGATTGCGCGCGTAACGTTGCCGTAGTCACGAGTTAATCGCTGCTGGAAGGTAGGATTACACGTAATTATGGTTAGGAGGTTTAGGCTCGGCAGAATCACTCCTCACTTTAGAGCATGAATTTCCCGTTATCGAGATAATTCGATAATGTTTATGATCTTTCGTTGTTAGATCCTTGCGATTCCCGGTATCCTGAAACCCATAGTGTTCTTAATAGTCAAGTCTTTTGTATCCCTCTATCGCTGTCACCATTTAGTTTAGTTTTTTAGATATTTACACCACGCCATCATCTATTTCATCTCGTCTTAGTTTAGTTACATTCTTAGAAAATGCTGAATTAGTCCCTAGAGTTCGACCCTGGTACTACACGAACCGTATACTTGCGGTAGAGTGGTCTAGGAAATATTTTAGCTTAAATTTCCGCACATCAACTAGGTTGTTAGAGTTTTTCCTCAAACTTGAGATCAGCATAGTAACTAGCTTTCTATCTAATATTCTTTGATTCTAGACATCTAGTATCCTAGGACACTAGTTGGATAGATATTGGGAATATTTAGATGCTAGCGTAGTTAGTGACTGATCAAGATGGGATCCGTCAACTTATGGTATGAGTTTGAGCTCTATATTGTCAGTAATTGTATTGACTATACAAATCTCTGGCGAGAGTACTAGAATGAACAAAGAAATGAGTTTCTTAGGTTTATTCATCAGTCAGTTACGATTGACATGAGAGATAGTTGATGATCCGTAAGGTATGACAGTTATGACCATACCTAGGATTCATCCAGAGCTGAAAAGACGGAAGGAAAAATATTAACGTCGTCTTCACCCTGGTTCATTTTGAGTAAAGTTGTTGCTTAAATGAATAAGTTTATTACTTCACATTATCCGGTCGTCGAGGAGTGTTGCTATACGCCAACCTCGAGGAGTGTTGCTATACGCTTACGAGTGTCTCGAATCCTGCTTATAATTGTAAGACAATCAGTCTGGAATGCAATTATATTTATCCCCTAGCACCGAAGAATATATAATTGTATCTGGTTTCATTCTGAGAGATGTACATTGGATGTACGAACATGTATGTGTATGGAGATACATATGCTTATACTTTTGGAGATAGTACATCACGGCAAGTGGGAGATTGATAGTTATATGTCGATTATGTAATATTAAAAAGTCTTGGGAAATTGTATAATTACTAAAAGAGTTTAGTAATATATAAATCGAGAAAAAACAGTTTTCTTATAATCTGATTCACAATTTCCGAATCAAATATGATTCTCTCTTGGAGACGAAGAACGACATTTTGGGCGAAAACTCGTTCATTGGATCCGCATCAAACGTTGAAGGCAGCCTCGATCTTGCCGTGGATACACGTAGAGTGATCGTAGGTTCGTTCCTCACATCCACTCAGTCAAATTCATCAGAAACAGGTAATCCGAGAATCTGTTCTTTGAATTTTTGGTGAATAACCCTGAATCCAATCGAACATGACTAAATCACACATTTTGGATAATAAAATACGCTTCTGCACCCTCGTAGAGAACCCAACATAAATCTCAAAGAAGTGAAGAGATACACATGTTTTACCGATTGAACCCCCACTCACAAATCTTGTGACTCTTCAATCAATGATTAAATAGGTTAAATGAGTACTAAAATACATAAAGATACTCTAAAATCCAAAATTTCTTGTACTCTAGAAAATATAAATTGAATATTTGAGGTAGGAGTGGAATCTGAGTATCTGCGAGAAAATGAATACGATACCAGAACCTATCCCACACAAGTAATAAAATACATTATCGAAACTTCTACCCACAACACACACACAAACTTTGAAACCCCGTGGGTTCCCTCCCCATTGATTAAAAAATTAATTGAAATACAAAAACACAACAAAAATCTAAATTCAACTACAACCTTCTACAAATGTGTGGGAAAGAGACGATAAAAATCCAAAATAACTTGAATTTTTTTAAAATGTGAGGGAAATAAGATGGTGAGGGCAAAGAGGAGTAGAGAAGTCGAGAAGGGATAGGATGGTAAAGACAACACCAACGATGAGGGCGACGAGGACTAGAGGAAAGCGAGGACGAGGAGGACCAAAGGAAAACAAGGGCGGAGAGGACCAGGGAAAAGCGAGGAAAATGAGGAACATTGTGCGACGATACAATGAGGACCATAGTAAGACGATACCATGAGGACCGAAGTGCGATGAGACGGTGAATACTAGAGTGCAACAAGACGAGGACCGAAGTGGGACAAGATGGCAAGAACCAGAGTGCGATAAGACGACGTGGCGAGGAAGACGATTAAGCAAGCAAGGGGACGACAAGCTGTGCAACGACAGAGACAAGAGCGGTGAGTCTCTTAGTGAGAGAGAGAGAGGAGTGATGAAATGAAAAAGTATAATTAACATAAATATAAAAGATATTTTCATAAATATTAGAGATTATCAAAATTCTGTTAAATTTTACAGTACTCGTGTGTATTGTCTTTGAAACTGAAATATCTGAACCCACGAACATCATTTTTGTATTGTCCACTTGCGAGTTCGAATATTGTTTTCACAATTTCGGGATGCATTTGGGTCAAGATAGATAATGTGTGTATTTTTCTCAACCTTCATTTGAGGTTTCTGCGATTCCGACATCGCGACATAACTTGGAAAAACAAATATCGGTTTCACGTTTTGTCTTCCTGGTAAGGTGAAACTTAGTGGGCTGGAAATCATGTCTTCAACGTATAATAGCTTTTTCAATGATGGAGGTCGAGTATATTTCGTTGATTGTGATTTGATCAAGACTCAGAAGTAGTCATTTATGGTTCGCAATGCACTATTATTTTATTAAAAAATTATGTTCATATTTAAAGAACTAAACACATATATATTAAATTACAATTCATTTAAAACCTAAAAAAAATCTAGAGATGTACATGTTTTACCAATTGAACCCCACTCACAAATCTTGTAACTCTTCAATCAATGACTAAATGGGTTAAAAATGGGTATTGATTATGGTTAATATTAAGTAATAAATACCTAGACTAATATTTCCGAAAAATACGGATCGTATAATATTAGGGTCGAGCACTAGGGAACCGATGCAACAATAAAGTTACTAAACTAATGAATCGGACGAATAATAAATTAAACAGTAGTTGGAATGCAAAGTAAAGACTAAACGAGATAAACTCAATCAACTAAACACCACAGGTTTCGAGAGATGCATAATAAAACAATGAAGTGCTAACAAAGATCATGGTCTTAGATATTATCACGAATTCAAGCTCTATTGTAGGAAATGACTGGCGTGGACTTGTCCACTATCTAACATACGTACTACCAATCTTCCGACTACGTAATCTCCCTACTAAATGCATTAAAACCGCTATTCTATAATTCCTAGGTTTAATCGACCGACCTAGCGTAGATTCCAAAACCATTAACCTAAATCATGCTAGTTCCAATGTCTAATCCCCTGGCGTAGATTCATTAGACTTTTATAATCATTCATTAAAGTGGTGTACAAAAACAAAAACATTAAGAACAACCAATCAATCTGAAAAAGATCAAATACCATAATCATTTATTCAAGTCGCGTATATGAATAAAAGCAATACGAACCACCAAGCATTAAACACAAGCCTTCATTACATATTGGCAAAACTCTAACCCGTAGCTATGAAACTACTCGCTAAACCTAAAACAAAACAAAATCATATCTTCCCTTCTCTTCTTCAGCTCCAAATCGTCCTCATCCAGCCTTCATCTTTGATCATCTCGTTTTCATACGTATTTCTTGCACGATTTTAGAGATGTTTATGATATAGATGTGATGCTTTACGTATGATTCCGTATCTGTTTTACTTGTTTTTGTGTTTTCATGTTCTTACAGGTTTTTATGCGTGTTTAGTTCATTTCAGAGCTAAAGGACGTGCACAAGACAAAGTACCAATATCGAGGATCATCACGGGACAAGAATCGGCAAGGAATAGCCACTACCCGCGCGGGCGACTCCCTAGCCCGAGCGGGCATTTGTTACAGTGATTTTGTCCAGCAAATTGAGCACGAGTCGAGCAAGAAATACCACGCCCAGGGCCTCAGCCCGAGCGGGCATCACCTCAGCCCGACCGGGCACCTTTCAGCCCGAGCGGGCTGCCTCATTCTCCATCGCGTTCTTGCACGATCTTCCGCACCGTACCCGAGCGGGTCACTTACCCAGTCCGCGCGGGTCGCGTCCGTCACCTGCAACTCCAAATAAGTTAATTTGACTTAAAACAAATAGGAGTTTGTTGGGGACTTATACAACAAGGAAAACGACTTTAGAGAATGGGAATAAGATATTTCGCTGGAGAAAGTAATGTCACCCAACTCCAACTTATTCAAGAATGGAAACTCATAAAAAGACAACAATCTGTGGCTGCTGCAACATAAGGAAGAACTGAACGGCCGAAAGGGAAA
>CM071868.1:11922219-11933820 GCA_036759665.1 Gynandropsis gynandra
GAGAGAGTAGAGAGAAGGAGAAGGTTCTTGCGAAGGAGACTTGCAAGGAGCATTGGAGATCAAACCAAGACTTGGGTGTCGTTTGATTTTCATGTTCCTTAGACCTTCTATTTAGTTTATGATTGTTTACGGACGCGTGAGCGAGTAGTTTGTTTGTTCTAGGAGAAGGGATTAGCCCATGGTTATCCCGGAACCACTTTTGATTTATCTTTGAATGCATCTTCCGATTTTCGTTTATCTATTCTTTATCTGAGTTATTAATTTACTTGTGTTTATGATGGCCACGTAGATGCATGTGTTAGGACTAGAAGATCAGGTTTTGAACAACCGAGGTTAGGCCACGAAAGTAGGGTAGCAGCGATTGAGAGTAAAACGGATGAATCACAGGTCTTATGGGTTTAATTCAAGGTGTCAGTCACGAAAGTAGGGATAACTTGACTAGATCACGTGTCTATGCCTCGAGAGAGGGTAGATATCATATTAGGATCGTCTGCCTTAGATAACTTGACTGGGATTGCATGATAGATAGGTTGATTGTTGGTTTCGGTAGTCTTGTGGTGAAACTGGTTTCCTGGAACATTTGTCTCATTCTTAAGGACTAGTTTGTTTATTTGTTTTTAGTGTTTCATTCTTAAAAACATATTTCGTTCGTTAGTAAGTTTGATTCGTACTTTGAGTTTAGGTTGTGTTGCGTAGTCTCTGTGGGATCAACACCTGAAGTACTACACACGTGTCGTGCACTTGCGGGTAGTTTAGGTTATTGTTTAACTTTGATAACGCATCAGTCTCCCTGTCCAAACTCCTCTTGGCCGAATCTAAGCTCTCCCCCTTTCCTTTTCGTGCTGATTTCCTCTTCTCTACACGTTTCCTTTTTTTTTGTTTCGATTTTCTTCGGCTTCCTTTCTTCTAGTGCAACGGTTGTTTCCTTTTTTCTTTCAGCCATGCAGCCTTTGATTTTCTTTTTCTTTCTCTAGCTGATTTCTATTTTTTTGCTCCAACAGATTTCCATTTTGTTGCTCGAGTCGATTTCCATTCTTGTGCAGCAGCTTTGTATTCCATTTTGTTTGCAGCAGTTGGCAATTTACATTTTGTGTAAGCCATATTCCCTTTTCATGTAACACTCGTGCTCTTCCAATTGTTGTTCCAGCAACCAGAAATTTCCATTTTGTTCCAGTCGTGTTTTCATTTATGTGCAGCGGTTGTTTCCATTTTTGTGAGCGATGACCATTGTTTCCATTTTTGTGTGTCTACCATGTGTTTATATTTCTTGTGATCGAATGGGGTTTGGGTGTTGAGTGTGTACAGCTGAGCTTGAAGTGTTTTTGCCAACATTTACTCACATTTGCTCGTGTTTGTAATCTGATATCTCATTTCCTACAAAACATGAGAAAACGCTAGAAGAAGACTAAATTGTACTTAATACTCGGTAAAGTCCAAATAAATGATAAAACTAACTTTGAAAATAGTTGAAAATACTAGACCAATTTGGATGTTATCAAATTCCCCCAGACTTGAACCTTTGCTTGTCGTCGAGTAAAAAAAATTAAGCACAATGAGAGTTAGATAACAACCGGATACTAGCACAAGCATTTCGAAAAATCAGTCATCATGCACAACAACGCGTCACACGAACATAGACCTTGGCATACTTAGTTCAGACCTCTATCCACCAAAAGTCATGAGCCGTATAATCCTATATATAACCTAATTTCATATCACTTACCCCTAGACGACATCCAAGCGATCTCCATATCAATTCTCCTATTCCGTGAGATAACATTCTTAAGACAATCATTTTCTTTTTTCGTTTCTCTTTTTCTTCTTTTCGGTTTCTACACATTTTTTTCTTTGAAAATTCATGCTCGGTTTCTAGGACGTCGGAGTTGAATAGGACAACCTTCTACTTAGACCCAGGTTACCGATTGGCACACTCATAAGGTCTTGTAACCTTAACGGAGTGAAGAGGTTGTGTCATTGAAGATTTTTTTCTTTTGATTAAACTATTGAGATTACGCATCAACTCTAATCCTTAGGACGTAGAAAAAGAGCCTCAACCCACCACTTAGACCCGAACCATCAAGAATGATGCACTCATGTCAATATAGGGCTGAAATAGTTAAAAACTTATTCTATTGGAATGGAGTGTAAGCGCGTAAAATTATAACAATAGAGAAGCAAATCAAATAATGAACGGTATACTCGGAGATATAAGTACTTGGGATTGAAACCTAGGGGATTCATGCACAACTACTAGACTATTCGATATCTAGATGTATTTTCAGCAAGCCTAGACTTTTGTTCCCGATTCGAAAAAGTTGCACAAAGATGGCTAAAGTTCAAAATTTTGTACTAAATATCCATTTGTCTAATCCTAACGAAAATAACGTAATGCTAAAATTAAATCGAAAAACGCAACATCTAATTCTAATCACAATTATTTCATTGTCCCGCAACCCCCCCCCCCCCCCCCAACTTGAATGGAACACCATCCCGGTGTTCAAAAAATTAGTAAGATGGACTCGCGTACCAAGGCTCGGATAAAGAAAGTTAGAACGTGTGCACATTGTGTATGCTGGTTGTTCCGAGTCGGTATTGCAGCAAGATGATGTGTGTGTCTCTCCCGTTGTGGATGATATCGAAGTGGAGAACCTGTGAAAAAGAATCACATAATCTAAAAGAGAGAGTATGATACAACGTGGCAGCTAGTAGAGTGTATGTGTGTGAAAAGAAAGAGAATGTGGTTCTAAAAATAAAAAGAAATAACAAAGGATACGAAGCTTGGTTTGCATTTCGAGAAGCGCTTGTTTAAGGTCACGAGCTTGATCTAGATGCTATACTCATTATGTGAACGTCCTCGTTGTTTTCGTGTGCGTAGTGTCTCGCGTGCATAGGATGCTCAATTGGGTATAGCACACGAATCGGTTGGACTCTTTGCAAATTCAGTCGGTGTGGCCATGTCTTTCATTAGCCCGGCTGTATTGATCTCAAAAGAAGGACCCTGATCGTGATTAGCGTACAGCTCGGTTGGGCTTGATATTCTGCCACTTAGTGCGAAGATAATGCACGGGTCGGGCTCAAAGTTTGCCCGATCGTGTTGTGTTGTAATGGGGATGCCCGGTCGGGCACATCAGCTTCATCATTCGTCTCTTTCAACTTCACCTTGGGTGCCTTATCGACGCTCCAATTGTGTGCTGGCCATTTGGTGTAGCTTCTCGACGTCTCAAGATTGTGTATGTACTGATCTGCGTCGCAAGTAGTTCGGGTCGCGCGGAAGTCTGCTCGGATCGTGCTCATGTGTGCTCGGGCCGCGTTTAACTCTTGGTCTAGATGCTCCTTCTTCTTTCCTTCGTTCAGCTGCTCGTTTGGGTCCTTATATAATCCTTCTCCAACTGATAAGAGAGTTGTTTCTAGGGAATCCATACTCCTAAATTCTTCAATGACTTCCTCGGCTAATTTCTCCAAGACATCGATGTGGAACACCGAATCGATCATGCAAGACTATTTAAGTATGTCATTCAAGTTGAATTCCACTTCCTCACCGCTGAACTTCAATGTGAGTCTTCCTTCAGCGTAATGTATGATCGTCTTTGCGGTGTTGAGAAATGACCTCCCGAGGATAATAGAAATTTTCTCGTCTTTCGGCATGTCTAAGACAACGAAGTCGACCAGAACGAAGAACTTTCCGACTTGCAGTGGTACGTCTTCCAGCAAGCCATCGGGGATCCTCACGCTTCGATTAGCTATAGTGAGTGCCATTCGTGTAGATTGAAGATCCATTTTGCCCCTAAGATCCAATTTCTCGTATAACGATAATGGTAGCACGCTTACGTTTGCTCCGACATCGATAAGTGCATGGTTAATTTCATAATCACCTATTTTACAAGGGATCACGAATATACCTAGATCGGGCATCTTCATTGGTAAATTTGGTTGCAGCATCGATTTCATTACCATTATGGTCTCCGTATCCACGTACCGCTTGTTTGCAAGCACGTCTTTCGAGAATTTAGCGTATGAAGGCATCTTCTTTAATGCTTCGTGGAATGGAATAGTGATATGCATTTTCTTCAACATTTTAGCAAACTTAGTGAATTGAGCATCATTGTTCTTCTTGCGTTGACATTGTAGAAATGACAAAGGATGCGGCCTTGGATCTGGTTTTACATAATTTGGCTCCTCTTTTTCCTCGGGTTTCTTCTCGTGCTTGTTAACGTCACTAGCCGTTTTCGCTGTTGTAATAGACGTTTCATCCTTTTCAAATGTTGAAGCAGTGGACTGATCTACCGTTTTCTTGGGTTGACATTATGGAAACGACAAAGGAGGCAGCCTCGGGACTGGATTTACATACTTTGGCTCCTCTTCCTCCTAGGGCTTCTCCTTAAGCTCGTTGACAGCCTTTTCCGCTGTTGTGATAGATGTTTCACCCCTTTCAAACGTCGAAGGAGTGGATTAATCCACCGTTTTACCACTATTTAGATAAATGATATTGACGTGCTCACAGGGATTCGCTTCCGGTCTCCCCTGTCCATCTTCTTGGCATTATCTTGCTCTGCTTTCACCCCCTTCAAAAGGTTGTTTTGATTTTGCTGTAATCGGAGGAGGTAGTGGTGTACGTGGCTGATACCCTTAATTTTAAGACTGTATTCTTGGCTGGAAGCTTTGATTTTGTTGCATCACTCATGGCTAAAAATTTCCCGATAGATGTTACGCATTCAACGCACCGTCGGAGTTTCTACACGAGAAGGTTGGGTGATCTCTCCATCCGGGGTTGTATGTGGCTGATTGTTTCCCACGTAGTTCACTTTCGCATACCCCCGAACTTCTTGTTCCCATGATTGCTCCAAGTAATGCGGACGATATGATTCAAACAACAAATGGTAAATCCCCGCGACTTGATCTCTTACTTCAGCTATGTCGGCATATAAGACGTGTATCTCATTCACATGGGCCACCTTTACTGGAATGTTGCGGTTGTATTCTCCTGGAGTATTGCTTCCTTCGTCAGCCATTCGATCGATCAAGTCTTTGATTTGTGGAAACGTGAGGTTACTTAAGGAACCTCCAACAGCGGCTATGACCAATATCCTCATGTTATCCATAAGTTCTTGCAGAAAACTGTGTATGATGTAGCTTTGATCCATGCTGAGATGTGGGCAAAGGCGTTGATAGCCTTTAAATCGTTCCCACGCTTCATATAAGCTCTCGGCTGCCCCTTGCACGAATGTGTGAATCTGATTTTTGGCGAGGTGAGCTTTACTCTGAGAGAAGAACACGTCATATATTTCTCCTCCAATTGTCTCCATGACCGTATAAAGTTTGGCGATTGAGAGTACAATAAATCTTGTGCTTTATCTTTTATGGATAACGGGAAGACAGTTAGCATGACATCTTCATCCGAAACTCTTTCTCTAATTTTTGTAGTTTGGCAAAGCATATTGAAATCAGTGATATGCTGATTCGGAACATCAGTGGATCTCCCTCTGAACGCTGCATTGCTTAGCATTTGAATGAATACCGGTTGTAGTTCGATGCGAGCGTTCCTACTAATGCATGACAAGAGTTGAGTGTGCCTAGAAGCCATGTATGATTCATAAGTAAATGAAGCTTGCACTGGTAGCACGTTTAAGTTGCGACGTTTTGCAGTTTGTTCTTCTTTGCTCTCGCGCAATAAAATACCTAACGCAATAAAACACAAGAATCAGTTAAGCTCTGAGAGGTAAAAAAAATAGACTCAAAAAGAAAACAATACAAAAAATACGAAAAAAAAACTAAAGACTCCAGAAAGGACTGTGTCCTAAGTCAAAATTATCCTAACTCTAATGCCATAACCGGTTCCCCAGTAACGGTGCCAAAAATTTGATGTGGTTAATCTCAAGTTATAAATACCTAGACTAACGTTTGCGCAAGAATACGGATCGTGTAGTACCAGGGTCGAACACTAGAGAACCGATGCAACAATAAAGTTACTAAACCAATGAATAAGAAGAATAATAAATCAATGAGTAGTTGCAATACAAAGTAAAGGTTAAACTAACTAAACGGGATAAACTCAATAAACTAGACACCACAGGTTTGGAGAGATGCGCAATAATGGAATGAGGTGCTAACAAAGATCATGGTGTTAGATATTAACACGAATTTCAGGAATTCAAACTCTATTGTAGGAACTGACTGGCGTAGACTTGTCCACTATCTAGCATGCGTACTACCAATCTTTCGACTATGTAATCTCACCTAGTAGATGCATTATGATCACTATCCTAATTCTGAAGTTCAATTGACCGACCTGCATAGATTCTAAATCGATTAAGATCGTAAATCATGGCTAGTTACAAAGTCTAATCCCCTGGCGTAGATTCATTAGACTTTTATAATCATTCATTCAAGTGGCGTACAAGAATAAAAGCATTAAGAACAACCAATCAATCTGAATCAAATACCATAATCATTTATTCAAGTTGCGTATATGACTAAAAGCATTAAGAACCACCAAGTATTAAGCACAAGCCTTAATTACATATTGTCAAAACTCTAACCCGTAGCTACGAAACTACTCGCTAAACATAAAACAAAAGAAAAACATATCTTCCCTTCTCTTCTTCACCTCCAAATCATCCTCCTCCAGCCTTCATCTCCCTGTCCAAACTCCTCTTGGCCGAATCTAAGATCTCCCCCTTTCTTTTTCGTGTTGATTTCTTCTTCTCTACTCGTTTCTTTTTTTCGGTTTCCATTTTCTTCGATTTCCTTTCTTCTAGTATAGCGCCTGTTTCCTTTTCTTTTTGTGTTGTGGTTGTTTCCTTTTTTGTTTCAGTCGTGCAGCCTTTGGTTTCCTTTTTCTTGCTGATTTCCATTTTGTTGCTCCAACCGGTTTCCATTTTCTAGCTGATTTCCATTTTGTTGCTCCAACCGGTTTCCATTTTGTTCCTCCAGCCGATTTCCATTCTTTTGCACCAGCTTTTTTTCCCATTTGGTTTGCAGCGATTGGTAGTTTACATTTTGTGTTCAAGCGGCCTACTTTCAATTTGTGTAAGCCATGTGTTTGCAGCGATTGGTAGTTTCCATTTATGTGCAGCGGTTGTTTCCATTTTTGTGAGCGGCAGTCATTGTTTCTGATAACACTGAAAGTGTATCGATTTTAGGTTAGGTTTTAGTGCCATTTTCACATATATTTCATAGTTAGATTTACATATCCGATACGATTATTCGTTTTGTTGGTTTTCAGGTTTTTAGGCGACAAGGCCTAAATGAGCTTAAAAAGACGAATTCCTGAGCAAAACCACGCACTTTGAACACTACAAACAATTCAGGTTTTAGGGACTGAGCAAAACCACGCTAGGATGGACGGGACTGAGAGATACACAGGAGTACACTTATCGCAACCTCACGGAGAAGTTCCTCGCATCGTACGCAGCCTTCTTTCTGAGTCCGGAGATCGGGAAAGAGCCTTCATGGAGTTTCGCCTACTGGGACAGAACTACCGGCTCCCGCGTGACAGTTCGCGATCATCCTTGACGCTCCACACTGCAACTTCACGAAGATGCCAGAGCACAACCGGAGTCGTCAAGCAGAATTCTGGGCTCAGATAGCGTACGGAGAATACTCGACGAGGTCGAAGGCAAGCCACATACGCCACCCCAGCTTGAGGTATTTTCATTACTTCCTAGTCTCGTCAATACTAGGAAAGGGAGCGCAAGGTGGAGTCAACCACACAGAGTTGGCCTACCTGAGGCGAGTGGTGCAGTCAGGCTTTGAGCCCGATGAATGGGACATTTTGGACGTCGACTTGGCATCGTTGGTGATGAGGTATTTTCTCGACATAGCCACCGATAAGAGTAGCACGGATACGAAGATCATGTGCGGTGGTATAGTCACGATGATCGCACGGAGAGTCGGGATCAACCTTGGCATCGTGACCGAGGATAAGATCGACGAGGAGCCCGAGTTGAACCTCCAGAACCTGCGCAACCGAAGGGCAATCACATTAGAGAGGTACAACGTCATCTGGTGCTACAAGGACGAGCATGGTCGCAACTTGGAAGTGGACATAAGTGAGATTCAGATGCCGGGTCTAGATGAGGAGGGATCACGATTCAGGATTAATCCAGCCATCGGACACATTGGCCCGAGGCTAGCTGAGATGGATCCACCTCTTGCCGCTGCACCAGGACCTTCCATGTCGAGGCAGCGCAGCCGACGCGCCACACAGTCACGCGCCCGCCCAGAGTATCAGTCATTTATGACAGAGCAGAGGTACGACATGGAGGCGGCGAGGCATGATATCGAGGCTGTGAGGTATGCAGAGCAGCAGCAATTCCAGGAGCAGTCGATCCAGCATACATACTACCTCATGGAGTCTGTCCGTCGATTTCAGCAGCTCAGTATGCAGCACCACCAGGAGCCATACATACCGATCCCGCAGGACTATCATACTGGAGCCATTCCGTACCGTCCTCACATCCTTTACGAGCTGCAGTCCTTCTACTTCCCACCTGGGGAAGGAGCACCCGCGGAGCCAGCAGACCTTCCGGCCACCTGCGGTGGAGAGGATGAGGATTAGATCACTTTTTCCTTTTCCTTTTTACTTTCTTTTTCTTTTTCATCTTTTATAGACTTATTTTTATTGTTTTCTTTCTTTTTAGTTTTAACGATCGCTCTTTGGCTTTGGGACTTATTGATGTAGTGCTCTTTGTTCTATCTCTTGCATTGTTGATGTGCTCTCAAAGTTAAATAAAATAACCTAAACTACCCGCAAGTGCACGGCACGTGTGTAGTATTTTAGGTGTCGATCCCACAGAGACTACGCAACACTATCTAAACTCGAACTATAAATCAAACTTGCTAACGAACGAATATGGATGATGAATGAAATACTGAAAGTAAATAAATGAGTTGGTTCTTAACGATAGGACAAACGTTCAAGGAATCCAGTTTCACCACAAGACTACCGAAACCGACAATCAATCTATCTATCATGCAATCTCAGTTTAAGCTATCTAAGGCAGACGATCCTAATATGATATCTACCCTCTCTCAAGGCATAGACACGATCTAGACAAGTTGCCCCCTACTTTCGTGGCTGATACCTTGAACTAAACCCATAAGAACTGTGATTCATCCGTTTTACCCTAAACCGTTGTTACCCTACTTTTGTGGCCTAACCTAGGTTGTTCTAAACCTGATCTTCTAGGACTAGAATTCTCCTTTCAGTCCTTCTCCTAACCCCTAACACATGCATCTACGTGGCCTTTGTAAACACAAGTCAATTAAGCGCTCAGATAGAGAATAGATAAACGAAAACGGGAAGATGCATTCAAAGATAAATAGAAAGTGGTTCCGAGATAGCCGAGGGCTAATCCCTTCTCCTAGAACAAACAAACTACTCGCTCATGCGTCTGTAAACAAACATAAACGAAATAGAAAGTCTAAGGAACATGAAAACCAAGCAAAACCGAAGTGTCAGGTTGATCTCAAATGCTCCTTGCTTGCCTCCTCGCAAGAATTCTCCTCCAATCACGAACTGAATGAAAGGTCTCCTCTAATGTCGTCCTCTGGCCTCTTTTATGCCTCCTAAGTCGGTCTAAGTGTTGCCTTAATCCCCCACAAACTTCCTTTTATTTTAAGTTAAATTAACTTAAGTTTAGTTTGCTGCCGAAAGTCGCGACCCGCTCGGGCACTCAATGTACCCGCTCGGGTACGGCTAGGTTGAATGCGCAGGTCGCGGTCCGTGTGGAGTGCCCGATCGGGCATGATGAGCATCCGCTCGGGTGTAAGGCACCTGGTCGGGCATTTTCTTGCCCGAGTCGTGCGTGAATGCGCACCAAAATTCACCGTAGCCTTTGCCCGATCGTGCATGAGTTGTGCCCGACCGGGTGGAGGCTCCTCTTGCTAGATCTCGTCCCGTTTGTCCCGTGATGATCCCCGAAGTTGCTTCCTTAGCTCCGTGCATGTCCTTTAGCTCCGCAATGATCCAAATACGCATAAAAACCTGTAAGAACATGAAAATACGAAAACAAGTAAAACGGAAACGGAATCATACGTAAAGCAACACATATATATCAAAAACGTCTCTTAAATCGTGCAAGAAATACGTATGAAAACGAGATGATCAAAATCCCCCAGACTTGAATGTTTGCTTGTCCCTAAGCAAATGTAAACGTGGAACACATAGGGTATAAAAACACGAGAATTCCCCTTCTCCTAGAAATACCACTAAAGCGAACCTAACCGATCAGCTAGCATGTCGAGAGCAAATTCGGCCTAATCGAGTTTTCAGTCTTAATCCTAGGTCCACCACGGTTACCCATGAGAAAGTAAATCAAAGGAAATTAGGCATGCTACGTAACTCCCTCCACCAAACAAGACTTCAGACAATGCTAAACATAGATCAACCGAAGATACTTGTTTCTTTCTTTCCGAGCTTCTTTCTTTCTTTTTCTTTTCTTTTTTTTTTCTTTTTTCTTTCTCTTTTTATTTTCTTTTGATGACTTCTTTTTCTTTTGTTTCCTTTTTTATTCTTATCTTTTTTTTTCTTTTTTTTCTTCTTTTTTTATTTGCACACACACTAGGCTTCTAGGACGTCGGATTTGAAGGGATCCAGCCTCTACTTAGACCCAGACTACCGATGACGGTATACTCATGCATCTCGTTTAAGAGTGCAGCGGAGTAGGCGGCTTTTTGTGCCATGCCCTTAGGACGTAGAAAGATGATCGCCAACCCACCACTTAGACCCGAGCCACCGAAGGAGTAACAAGGTCGATGCACTCATATCGATTTTTGATCATGCTTTTTGGGCATTATTTCTATCGACAGCGGAGTGTTAGTGTGCGCTTTTAATCTTCAAAATAAGCTCGATTTTATATGATCCATAACCCTCAATAGAACAGAAGTAAAGCATCATCTACACGAAGTATAACCATCTGGGTAGAAAGAATAAACGATAAACTAACCTAGCAACCTCGTCTAAACCTCCCCACAAGCAACATTAGGATTCCCAAGAACTACGACCTATTATTTTTCAGCCGACTAATAAGCTCTAACGCTTAGGAAAACCTAGCTCAATCATGCAAAATCTCACGGAAAAGGTTAACTTCTTAAGCATCCTAAGTTCAGGGTTCATCTCAAAACGTGGCACCGGACAAGTGTCTTGGGACGACTCTGACTCATAAAAAAACAACTGAAAACCACGAAATAACTTAAAAACTACAAAGTAAAAAGGAAGATGAAAGAAAATGAAACGAAATCACCTGACAAACGTGAGCTGCTCCCCCAGATTTGAATTGAACGGCGTCCTCGACGTGAAGCTCCGATGGAGGATAAAGGAAGTGAAGCACGTTTGTGGTGTTTTTTTTTAAACCAAAATAAATAACCGAGTCTTAAACATAAAGATAAAAACAAACAGCTGGGTTGCCTCCCAGAAAGCGCTTATTTAACGTCATAAAGCTTTGACGTCTCCATTCCTCATGCGTGCGCGACGGGTGGATCAGAAAGGGAAATGGAGTTTCCACTTTCGATCGGGTTAGCGGCTTGGTAGAGCTTTAACCGCTGTCCATTAGCTTTGAATGTGCCACCCGCATCACTCCATAGTTCCACTTCTCCATGTGT
>CM071868.1:11937193-11969829 GCA_036759665.1 Gynandropsis gynandra
AGAATAGATAAACGAAAACGGGAAGATGCATTCAAAGATAAATAGAAAGTGGTTCCGAGATAGCCGAGGGCTAATCCCTTCTCCTAGAACAAACAAACTACTCGCTCATGCGTCTGTAAACAAACATAAACGAAATAGAAAGTCTAAGGAACATGAAAACCAAGCAAAACCGAAGTGTCAGGTTGATCTCCAATGCTCCTTGCTTGCCTCCTCGCAAGAATTCTCCTCCAATCACGAACTGAATGAAAGGTCTCCTCTAATGTCATCCTCTGGCCTCTTTTATGCCTCCTAAGTCGGTCTAAGTGTTGCCTTAATCCCCCAGAAACTTCCTTTTATTTTAAGTTAAATTAACTTAAGTTTAGTTTGCTGCCGAAGGTCGCGACCCGCTCGGGCACTCAATGTACCCGCTCGGGTACGGCTAGGTTGAATGCGCAGGTCGCGGTCCGTGTGGAGTGCCCGATCGGGCATGATGAGCACCCGCTCGGGTGTAAGGCACCTGGTCGGGCATTTTCTTGCCCGAGTCGTGCGTGAATGCGCACCAAAATTCACCGTAGCCTTTGCCCGATCGTGCATGAGTTGTGCCCAACCGGGTGGAGGCTCCTCTTGCTAGATCTCGTCCCGTTTGTCCCGTGATGATCCCCCGATGTTGCTTCCTTAGCTCCGTGCATGTCCTTTAGCTCCGAAATGATCCAAATACGCGTAAAAACCTGTAAGAACATGAAAACACGAAAACAAGTAAAACGGATACGGAATCATACGTAAAGTAACACATATATATCAAAAACGTCTCTTAAATCGTGCAAGAAATACGTATGAAAACGATATGATCAATTGCATGGTTTTCATCTCAGGTCTTTCACGCTAACACATGCATTAGAGCACAAGAGTTATACCATCCAGATGTATCACGATTCGAGAAAGCCACACACACACCAGGTGTACTCGTATTCTTTTTTTATATTTTCTCGAATTTTTGGCATGCAGGTATCCCTCTTAGCTCTCGAACACCGGGACTGTGTTTCGTTCAGGTCTGGGGGGGTACTCTTCATTTTGTGATACGGATTTGACATTAGAGCGACATATTTGCACTTAGGATTAGGTTTAGGAATAAGATGGATACCTAGTGAAAATTTTTTCGAGCTTTAGTCATGTTTTGCGACATTGTCGAATCGTGGATAATGGTCTAGGTTTGCTTAGAAGCCTTTTGATACCGATTAGTCGAGTAGTTGTGTTTGAAACCTCTATCTAGTTGAATTCACTCCTTAGATTTTGGTACCAAGTAGTCATATCTCCGTGTATACCGTCTAGCCTTAGCTTAGTTCATATTTTTAGCGTTCACGATTTAGATTCCACACGCTTATACTCTGTTGTCATCTAAGATAAGTTTTTCACTATTCCGAGTTAGGATTGACATGAGTACATCGATATTTGATGGTTCGGGTCTAAGTGGTGGGTAGAGGCGCTTTTCTACGTCCTAAGGGTTAGAGTGTTGCGTAATCAAAAAAAGAAAAAAAACGAAAAAAAAAATATAATAAGATCTTCAATAACGCACCTCTTCACTCCGCTAAGGTCACGCGACCTTATGAGTGTGCCATAGGCAGCCTGGGTCTAAGTAGAAAGCCATCCCTCTTCGACTTCGACGTCCTACGAACAAAGCGTGGATCTAAGTGTAGAAAAGAAAGAAATGCATAAGAACGAGAAAAAGCGAGTTTCATGATATCAAAAGCTTAGGGAAATAGGTATGGAGATTGCTTGGACGTTATCTAGGGTTGTGAAGTAGACTTAGATTTTTGGTAGGATTTCATGGCTCAGCACTTCCGGTAGATATAAGGCTATACTCGGTACGCTTAGGCTCTTATCCATGTGACGCGTTGATTTGCGGGATGACTAACCCTTCGATATTTTTGAGCTAGTATCCATTGTTATTAGATTCTTCTTGCACTCGACTTTAAGTTTTGTTTGAGGACAAACAAAGGTTAGGTCTGGGGGAGTTTGATAACACTGAAAGTGTATCGATTTTAGGTTAGTTTTTAGAGTCATTTTCTCATATGTTTCATAGTTAGATTTACATATCTGATACGATTATTCGTTACATACGTCTGTTTTGTTGGTTTTCAGGTTTTTAGGCGACAAGGCCTAAATGAGCTTAAAAAGACGAATTCCTGAGCAAAACCACGCACTTTGAAGATAAATTCACTCAGAGCCAAGATCAAGCCTCAGAACTCAAAGGAACACCCGAGCAACGAGCGGAAAAGAGAAAAATCAAGATTACAAGGGTGCCCGGTCGGGCACCATGGTCCACCCGCTCGGGTAAAACCTACGGGGTTTTATTTGCACACCTTGCACGATCGGGTAGCCATACCTGGTCGGGCGCAACAAGGATACCGCTCGGGCGTTAATTCATCCCAAAAATCCCCAAGAGTTTGCACGACTCGGGCCGTTCAACGACACGATCGGGTGCTGATGCCCGATCGAGCATGACGAAGAACACGACCGGGCGCGCCTCTGCACGACCGGATAAAAGTGGTGCCCGAGCGGGCCGCGTTTCTCGCAACCAACTAGATCTTGCATTCAAATGACCTAATTTATAGACCAGGACGGATCTAGAGCAAAGGGGGCGACGTACAGGGCAAGGAAAGGCTTGGAAAACATCAGGAAAGGCTCGGGAGACGCTGGAGAAGAAGAGAAGCATCAATCCTCACATCGGTAACACAATAGGGAAGATCGAGGCATCGAGTTTCCTAGAGTCTATCATGTTTAGGGTTGTGTTATCTTCGTTATCTGTATTCTCCATGAGTGAGTAGGTTCCCAACTATGGGTTAGGGATATCGGATTGTAACGGATGAACAATGTTATGCGTTAATGCTTAGATCTATTGATTTTATCTTGAATTTTGGTTCTACATTCATCATTATCACTCTTATACTAGTATTGCCCGCTCAGTAACATAGGAATTCAGACTTTGCTAGAAGGTTAAAGGATGAATCCGGATCTGTTGAGTTGTAGGTTAAATTCGGCTAATGAGAATCTGATCGGTCGGTTAGTCGACTTAGGAATTAGGATTGCGTTCGTAAAGCTGCCATAGTACGAGTTAATCACTGCGTAGGGTTGCGGTTGCACGTATTCATGGTTAGGAGGTTTAGGCTCGGAAGAATCACTCCTCACCTTAGGGCATGAATTTCCCGTTATCAAGATAATTCGATAGGTTTATGATCTTTAGTTGTTTCATCCATACGATTCCCGGTATCCCGACACCCGTAGTGTTCGTCATATCCAAGTTTATCCAAACCTATTATCGTTGTCACCACTTAGCTTAGTTTTTAGGTATTTAGGACCACACCTCCATCTACTTCCATTCGTCTTAGTTTAGTGTTATTCTTAGTTTTTGGCAGCTTTAGTCTCTAGAGATCGACCCTGGTACTACACGATCCGTATACTTGCGGTGAAGTGGTCTAGGAAATTATATAACTCGAGTTTCACGCTCATCAGTTTCCATTTTTGTGTGCCGACCGTGTGTTTCTATTTCTTGTGACAGAAAGGGGCTAGGGTGTTGAGTGTGTACAGCTGAGCTCGAAGTGGTTTTACCAACATTTTCTGACATTTGCTCGTGTTTGTAATCTGATATCTCATTTCCTGTAAAACACGAGAAAACGCTAGAAAAAGACTAAATTGTATTTAATACTCGGTAAAATCCAAATAAATGATAAAACTAAATATGAAAATAGTAGACCAATTTAGATGTTATCAGGTACAAAGATACTCTAAAACCCAAATATTCTTATTCTCTAGAAATTCAAAATTGAATATTTGAGGTAGGGGTGGCATCGCGAGTATCTGTTGACATCCGCGAATATCCAAAATTTTTCTAGGAGAATTAGACCCAAAATTCGGTATTATTAAAAAGAAATCTCAATTTTTATTCACATGTCTTGTAGTAAATTGTATCGGTCATAATAATCGGTCATAACGAACAATTATTCTCAAACATTTCTAAAAGATTAAAACTGTTCGATCAATGACCTAAATAAACGTTTAAAGCATTTCTACATATCACCAACTGACAAATGACACATTTATCTTTTATGACTCCAATACTCAACATGCTATCTCATTTACTTGTTGTCTTCTCAGCTTGATATAATTTTTTATTTTATCAATAATTGGTAAATATCACATATGGCGATATGGAATAAATTTTCCTTTTCTTGTCATATAAAATTTATAATTTCCACAAAATTAATAATTATCCAAATCTATTATCTCTCTAGAATTTTTTGCAATAATATTGACACACATGAATTTTAGGATATGACAATAAATCCAAATATCTCATTATTTCATTTCATGGTAAGACTTTACAATATTGTTATCTTAAAGTCGTAATATTTTAATAAATGAGAAATAATGCAGCTATGAGAAATATTAATATCGCTCTTCAAACAAACACACAAAATTTTTAGACTTACAAAACCTTTTCCAAACTACTTTTTTTTATTATTTTTATCCTTCACTTTGTGAGGCATGTGAAGGTGAAGGTACTATGTTAACCTTAAGGAGGATTCGGTTGTAATGGTTGCACCCTGGTCGTGCCAAAATTCACTTTCAGAGAAGTGGTTCGTCTATGATGCAATTTTCTATTTGTTATTTTCAATTAACATTTTAAAGCGAATCTTTATGATTGTTATCGTCGAACCCAAGTCACAGCCTAACCTATCCATGCTTAAAAATCTTTACGGGATGGAGTACCTTCTTTGGTCTAAAAAGTTACTCATTTTCTTCGAAGAGTTGGATGTTGATTACATCCTCTTCAATGAAGTCTCAGAAGCTTATATATTTTTATCGATAATTTTTCTAGATACACTAAAATTTATCTTCTAAATTCAAAAGATGAAATAGCTCAAATGGTTTTAAATATAAATCTAAAATAGTAAAAATAAATTGGATAAAAATATTTAAATGTTAGGTCAGATAAAGGTGGTGAAGTTTTTTGAATAATTTTGTGATAAAAATGGCATTATTAACGAAACTATTGCACCTTATACACCTCCACAAGACGATATAGTGAACGTAAAAAAAAAGAACATTAAAATAAATGATTGATGTTACTTTATTGATTTCTTGTATGTCTAATAATATGTGAGGAGAACACTGTTTTGGTTGCATATCATATTCTTAACAAAGTTCCTATCAAAAAGTTAGATAAAACTACTTACAAATTATGAAATGTTTTGGCATCGAATTCGAATTATTTGAAAGTTTTGGGTTATTTTGCTAAGGTTTAATACCTAGAATATATAAAATCTGATGTAGGACCTAAATCTTTGATTGTGCATTCATTGAATATGTTTAAATGATAACTATATATGTGAACAAAGAGATAATAATTTTTTGAACATATATTTTCTCTTAATGAAAGAAATGGAATAGGTTGCTCATTTAATTAATGATTGGCATAAGGAATTATCTTCCAATGTGCACGTGAATCAACCTAGAAAGAATAAAGGAAAAAAACTGTGAATAATTTTGGATCTGAATTTATCACATCATTTCTTACTAAAAATTTTAATAAAATTCATAAACAATTTGTGTCCACATTATTGACTAATGATGATCTGAAATCCAATGAAGACACTCTAAAATCTATAGACTTTAGTTTAGAAAAAACCGATTAAAAGTGAGCTAGATTCTATTCTAATGAATCACACTTGGCATTAGGTTGATTTGTCTATACGAAATAAACCTATTTGGTGTAAATGGATCTTGAAGAGAAAAATTAGATGGATCAATTGAAAAATGTTAGATTAGTGGTACTAAAATACAATCAAAAGAAATGTATTGACTATTTTTATACTTAATCTTTCATAAGTAAAATATCTATTATTAGATCTTTGATAGCATTTTTAGCTATTTTAGGCGCGTTAATTATTATATGGATGTAAAAATGACATTTATCAATGGAGACCTTGAGGAAGCAATTTTTCATGGATAAACTTAGAAAATCTATCTACGATCTCAAACAGACATGTAAACAATGATATGAAAAATTTGATCTTACTTTGGTAAAAAAATTACTATAATGTGAATGTCTATTATTCATATGTTTACTCAAATTTGTTTTGATCTGAGTGTGATCATATGCATGTACATTGATAACATGTTGATTCGGTTCCAATGTACAAGTAATCAATTATACTAAGATGTTTTTATCCTTTCATCTTGGTAATCAATTATACCAAGATGTTTTTATCGTTTCACATGTTATTCTTGGTGCCATAATACCAAAAAATACTGAAAATGGTTTTTCATTGTGTCAATCACATTATGTTGAGAAGATTATAAAAACATTTGATTGTTTTGATGATGTCCCTGTTAAAACTCCTCATTATCCTAGCATGAATCTTAAAAGACACAATGGTGATAATGTTTTACAAGTTGTATATGCTTAGGTTATAAGAAGTGCTATGTATCTCATGAACTGCATAAGACCGGGTATTGCTTATGTTGCAAGTAGACTAACTAGATACACTCATAATCCTAACAGTGAACAGTGGAACACATTTCATTCATTACTTAAATACCTTAAAGGAACTATGAATTCGTGTTTGCACTTTAACAAGTTCCCTGTTGTCTTTGAAGGTTATTGTGATGCAAAATGGATGTTTGGTAGTAATGAATTGAGTTCATTAGTGGATATGTGTTCATTCTAGGTGGAGGGGTTGTTTCATGGAAATTATTAAAACGAACTTGCTTTGCTCACTCTATTGTAGAATCGTTAATTTGGCTGGTAAAAAAGCTGAATGGTTGAAAACCTATTAGAAGATTTTCTATTGTGGGATATCTTATTGCATTGTGAACAAGTTGTCATTGGAGTTGTAAAAAGTTATGTGTATGATGGTAAAAGAATACATATTCGCATTAGACATTGTGTTGCTAAGCAACTCAAGAAGGATAGAGTAATCTACTATAGGTTTGTGAGATTAGAAAGAAACTTGGCAGATCCTTTGACAAAAGGATTAATTAGAAAATTTATTCATGAATCTTTAATGGAATGATATTCAAAGCCTTTGGATTGAATTACATTGTGCAGAAATACTATCCATCTATATTTCGTAGTAATGTTTAGATCCATAACTCTAGATGTTGAGTGGTCCTATAAAATATTTGATGGATGATTGAGATGTAGGCCGAAAAGATTTAAATCTATAACTCTAATTGTTGAGTAGTCCTAGAGAGGATTTGATAGATGGATGAGATATAAGTCAAAAATACTTAAATCCATAGCTCTAATTGTTAAGTGGTCTTAGAAAGGATTCGATGGATGATCGAGATGTAAATGTGATAGACCCAATAACTTCATAGTTCTATTCCGCATTTTATGAAAGAATATAGTGTTCTCTTTCTAGAACACTTATGAAACCAATGTAAAATGTGCATGGCCAATTAATATCTGTTGTGAGGCCTCGACTTGAGCTTTTGAACGTTAAAAGAATTATTTCACTTTCAATATCAAAATTTGTTGCATTATTTCACTGTGCGTCAATTCAATTAAAAGATATGGAAGACTTAATTCCTACATTTATTCGTTTATTGTGTTTTATAGATTTTGATATTCATTTGTGGAGATTGTTGGCAAAAATGACAATAATCTATTATGATAAGTTGTCCCACATCGGTTAGGACATGAACCTTGGGACTTGTATATATGGTGTTGGGCAACCCTAAACTCTCGAGCTAACTTTTGGGATTAGTTAGGCCCAACCCATATTTGACATGGTATCAGAGCCCGATTCGTCCCGATTTGAATATACCGATGTTGGGCCCCCGATTGTGATGTCCACGCTCTAGGATCGAGCCTGGGCGTGAGGGGGAGTATTATGATAAGTTGTCCCACATAGGTTAGGACATGAACCTTGGGACTTGTATATATGGTGTTGGGCAACCCTAAACTCTTGAGCTAGCTTTTGGGATTAGTATGTAGTTTCCATTCTTAGCTTTAGATATTTTCCCTTTCTCTTGTATATGTATATGGGTGGTCAGAAAATCAATTCCATCAATTAGAAAATCAATTCCATATTTTTAGTCCCGTAATATTGGCTATTCATAATATGTAGTTTCCATTCTTAGCTTTAGATATTTTCCCTTTCTCTTGTATATGTATATGGGTGGGAGTGAGAAAATAAACACAAGAGAATTATCAGAGTATTTTCCTCCAATACGTGATATGGTATCAGAGCTAGGCTCAAAATTTTCCTAAAAAAAACCTCATCTTCTTCTTCCCGAAAACCAGAAAGAAAGCCACCATTGATTCCGGCGAAAACCAGAAAGAAAACCCGACGCCAACACCCGAAACCGACGAACCCCAGACTCTGAACCCCGAAAACCCTGATTCCGACCGACGAAAACCCTGAACCCAGAAAACCCGACGCCATTGATTCTTCCCGAAAACCAGAAAGAAAGCCACCATTGATTCCGGCGAAAACCAGAAAGAAAACCCGACGCCAACACCCGAAACCGACGAACCCCAGACTCTGAACCCCGAAAACCCTGATTCCGACCGACTAAAACCCTAAACCCAGAAAACCCGACGCCATTGATTCCGACGAAAACCCGGAAAAACCCGATCGACGAAACCCAGAAAACCCTACGCCAAAACCCGACGCCATTGATTCCGACGAAACCAGAGAACCCGACCGACGAAACCACCCGAAACCGAGAATCTAAACCCAGAAAACCCGACCGACGACAACCCTGAATCCATCGAACGCCGACGAAACTTAAAACAGACCCACGAAACCCCATCTCCGACTTACCTGAAACCCGAAACAGAACCCCTGAAACCCCATCTCCGACAACAATTGAAACCCGAAACAAGACCAAATCTAACCTCGAAACAAAACGACCGACGAACCCGTGACGAAATCCAAAACAGACCCCCGAAACCCCATCTCCGACTTACTCAAAATCCAAAACATAACCCTCGACAAAACCTGAAATAGAACCCAAACCAGTTGTTTCTCACCGAAAATGACTTCGCCAGAAAATTCCACTATGAACCCCGACGGAGTAATTGTTCACCGAACAATTTCTCCCTACGATCTGACTCCTGGAGACAATCCAGGATTGATTCTCTCGCAGCCTCTCCTTCGGGGAGACAACTATGACGAGTGGGCTATCAACATACGGCATGCTTTGAAGTCCAGAAAGAAATTCGGCTTTGTGGATGGGAGAATTCCTCGACCACCGGAAGATTCTCCCGAATTTGAAGATTGGGAAACCAACAATTCGTTGGTTGTCTCATGGATCAAGAACACGATCGATTCCAAAATACGATCGGATGTAACTCACAGAGAGGAGGCTCATGATCTCTGGGAACATCTCCAGAGTCGATTTGCGGTAAAACATGGTCCTAGGATTCAGAGGCTTCGCTCTGAATTAGCTCACTGCACACAGCGGGGCATGAGCATTGAAGCATACTATGGGAAACTTAGTCGCATATGGAGGGATCTGTTAAACGCTCGGCCCTTGCGCGTCTGCAAATGTGGAAGTTGCACTTGTGGACTCACTGCATTGCTGGAATGAGACCGGGATGAAGACAGAGTCCACGATTTTCTGATGGGTCTTGATGACTCTATTTTCGGGGTCGTCCGTTCGAATCTTTTGTCTCGAGATCCATTGCCTGATCTTGATACTGTGTTTAACGTTGTTATGCAGGATGAAAGTTCACATAATATGTCAAAAACAAGTTTCTCCCTTGATGAACGAGGGGCTTCAATGGCCTTTTCGGTCAAAACAGGGGCTCCTCGGTTTCAATCTGATGACAAAGGGAAACTTCGTTGCTCACATTGTGGGCGGAACGGTCATCTGGCTGAAGGATGTTTTCATATTTTGGGTTACCCTGAGTGGTGGGGAGATAGACCCCGGAACCGAGTTGGGAAAGGCAGAGGATCGACTTCCTTACCTACTGGTTTTGGACGTGGGCGCGGAACTGCTTTTCCAGTCCGGGTGAACATGGCTCAGATCAATCCAACGCTACAGACAGCTCCTTCGACCATGTCTTCTCCGGTTGTCACAGAATCTGACCGACAGGGGATCCACGGTATTTCTGATAAACAGTGGAAACAGATTGATGCGGTATTGAATGCAACGAAGATCGGGGCTACAGAAACCCAAACTGGTAAGATACGTACATCATCATGGATTTTAGACTCCGGATGCTCGCATCATATGACAGGAGATTATTCTTGTTTGACGAACGTTACAGAAATAGCCCCGTGCTTGATTTATTTGCCTGATGGACGCCATAGTATTGCGACGAAGCAGGGTACAGTCAGTCTGGGGTCACATTTGAGATTAACTGGTGTATTCTTTGTTGAGGGATTGAGTTTTAATCTCATATCAGTTTCTCAGTTGCTGGATCAGACAAATTCTTTCCTTCAGTTTGCTAATAAGTTCTGCGTGATTCAGGACCGCACTACCAAGACGTTGATTGGAGTGGGTGAGAGGCGTGATGGGCTTTACTACTTTCGCAGTGGGGAAACATCAGCAGTAGCTCGGACCAGTACTCTTTGTTCCAAGGATACATGGCACCGGCGGCTTGGTCATCCCTCTACGAAGGTTTTAGATTTGCTTCCTGATTTACATTTTTCTCGAAATTCCGAGACTTCGAATAAAGCGTGTGAAGTTTGTTTCCGCGCAAAGCAAGTTCGCGATTGTTTTCCGGATAGTTCAAATAAAACTTCTTCAATCTTTGAGCTTATCCAGTGCGATGTATGGGGACCATATCGAACACCGTCATTTTCCGGTGCGAAATATTTTCTCACAATTGTTGATGATTTCTCGAGAGGCGTGTGGGTTTATCTGATGACATCAAAAAGTGAGGTATCAACATATATGCGACAGTTCCTAGTGATGGTTGAACGACAGTTTGATACTCGGGTTAAGATAGTTCGCTCTGATAATGGGACCGAATTTCTAAGTCTCGGTCGATTATTTTTGGATGAGGGAATTGTTCATCAGACTTCGTGCGTCGGCACTCCTCAACAAATTGGTCGAGTTGAACGGAAGCACCGACATATTTTGAACATCGCGCGTTCTTTACTGTTTCAAGCCAACCTACCTATTGAATTTTGGGGAGATAGTGTGCTTGTGGCAGCTTATCTCATAAATCGAACGCCCTCTACCCTACTTGATGATCGTACTCCCTTCGAGATTCTTCATGGTTCTAAGCCGATTTATTCGCATCTCCGGGTTTTTGGGTCTCTTTGCTACGTTCATAACCAAGACACAGGGGTGATAAATTTGCATTCCGAAGTCATAATTGGGTCTCTTTTTCCCACATTGCTTAAAAACATATTTTCTTGAGTATTTATTATGTCCTTCCATTATGGTATGGTAAAAAAGCAAATGGAAACATTTTGGAGATGTAGATGGTTTTATAAAAAAAAATACAAACCATGTCGACGGGATTGTTTTAACTTTAACTGCTCCGTTTGAATGTTTCTCGTAGAATTGTTTGAACATGAATCATTCAACTTAAATTGGTAATTGGAGCTAATTTTAGGAGGCTTTTTTCGAAATTATTTTTGACTATTATACCTTTTCTGGTTCCATGTTTATTTTCCGAATATCCAAAATTGTAATATTGGGCTCGGTAAGTTCCAAAGAAGCAAAAAAGAATAATAAACCTAATATGAAGTCATCCACAAGAACACAAAAAAAATCATGTGATAACCTAGAAAACGTTTTACAGAATGATAAACAAGAAAAAGGTGAACTACTAAACATACACAGATATGACTAACAACACCAGAACAACAAGCTGTTGAACCTCTCCTTTGACACATACACCAAATCTTAGGAGCAAGTCCCTTTACCTCTTTGCTTCTCAAATCGGGTCGGAAGACCCAAAGGTTTGGAGAAATTAACTGATGGAGGACTGCCTTTCAGGTCACCATGAAACAACAAGCCTGAATTCTTCATGAACTGAAACTCATCCATGGATTGTCTGAGAAACCTGTTTGTCCTTCGTTTCGCCTTTGTTGATTCTGTCATGTTCATGTAACTTGGCTTTCCCTTGTTAGTTTTACCACTGCAGTTTTCATTTCCACCTATCTCATCTGAAACAAGGCCTGTATTTGCAGAAGCAGGTGTGGTTGAAGTGCAGATGGATGATGAAGCTGAGCTTTCATCCTGGTACCTAAACTCAGAACCAGGACTTGAAGATGAACGAGTTCCACTTTGAGGTGGTTTCGCAGATACCCGAGTTGTTACATTGTTCTTCCTGACTCTAACAGGAACAGGTTCGGGTGACTTATTCTGCTTAGTTGCAGAGACAGTGACACCACTCTTAGGAGGAGGTGTTGCTTCCACAGTCTCAGATTTTGATTGCTGTTCCATTATCCTTGACTCCCACGGCCGCGCAGCCATCCACCGCTCTAACCAACTCCATCCCCAGCTGTTCTTGTCAAACTCTTGGCTTTTGAGGTATGAGATTGAATTGTTTGTCTTCAGGTTTGAGCTCGGGTTTGATTTCCATTGCTAAGAAAAGCATATAAATCATGCAGTGTAAGCTTACATGAACAATAGAAACCTGAATGTCCAGAGAGAGTATTCTCCTTACCTTTTGCACAAGAGAGTAAGCCATTGCACGTTCCCTCTTGAATGCGCCTTCTTGTCTTTGCTGCAGCTTCGTCTTGATATCATCTACTGTTCCTTTGCTATCACACCATCCTTCCTGAAACATTAGACAATTCAAAAACGATTAGCCATGAATTAAGAGAGGATGTTAGCCAGAACTTGAGCAGCATAAAACATACTTCAGCTTCTTTCAAGAGATCAGCTTTCGTCCGGTGTTCATCAAGAAGTTTCTGCACCGCCTGTCCTTCAACCGACATCCTCACACGGCGTGCTCTAATGCGAGCCTGCACACGAACAAGGGCTTGCATGCAGCGGAGTGTCACGGCCGCCTGTTTTCTAACTTGACGTCCTCGCACCAGAGCTTGTAGCCTAACTATACCTTTCAATGCTCTTAACGCTCTCCTAGCCTGGTCAAAATCATACACCAATACAAATCAATATATATGTCGAAATTCACCTAGCTTCCACAAACAATGTTCACAGAGATCGGAACTATAACACACAATCATATTGTTCTTTAACCCAAACAGAGCAGCCAAGGTTATCATATTGGTTCCAAAACTCTCAGCATCAGATATAAAAAAGGAAGATTCACAGTCATTTATCATGTCTGAAACAAGATGTTCCTAAACGGAACCAGAATTACAAAAAAAAAGGCTATTTTATGTTTTGTCAGAAACAAAGGACTTACCAAGAATCCACGAAAAGCAGTCTGAATCCTTATTGCTGCCCATTCTTCTCTAACAGCTTTGAAATCCTTAGGAGGAGCTCTGACAACAGTTGCGACAGCTGCAGAGAAAGCATCAGAAGAATCCGAACCCTCTGATTCAGACCGATGTCTTACTCTGAAACCCTTCCATGTTGAGCCCGACAACCCCAAATCACCAGATGAACTCCTCCATATCCTCCATTTCTTGCTCTTTCCACTACCCTTTTCCTGAAACACAAAAATCAGAGACAAACATTCTCAGATTTGCATTAAAATTCAAAATAAAAGTCTTAGAGGGGAGATTTTCAATGCAAAACACTCTTACATTGTCGTCTTTCTCTGGTTTCTTGAGACCGATAATGGATTTCACCCACTTCCCTGAAGCACCCATCTTTAACAGAAACAGAAAAGAGGTAAAAGGATGACTCTTTATGGCTCTAAATTCATAGAGGAAGTAGAAAGATGAGTTTTTTCCTCAGGAGGAGAGAGAATTTTAGAGAGACAGATAGATTTTAGGAGAACGTGTAAATGGTGGTGGAAGTGGAGGGAGTAGTGGTGAGTTAAAGAGCCGTTTGGGAGGGTTTTTGAAATTTGAACCAAAGCAAATAAAATAAAATATAAATATAAATTGGACATATATATATATGTATATTTGGGAGGGTTTTGTTTTGTTGTAGTCCTTGTGTTTTGACACTTATTTACAGAAGCTTTGTCACTTCCTCTGAGACTGTAAATAACATGTGTGAATGAATGGGGAACAGAGTACAGACAAGAAAAAGAAACCATGAAAAGCCACAATGGAAAAATTATGTTTTTCTTTATTTATATATATATATTTCAAATATCATTTCTCCTAATTCAAAATTTTTATTTTATCATTGGATTCGAAATTCAAAATTCCAAATTTGATTACGGTATTATTTTAAATGTAGCACTCTTTTGGACTTTTTAGTATACAATATGTCATAACACAGTAAGATTGTGGAACAAAAAAAGATAGAATAACAAATTAATTGATAATTTTTAGATTATAAATAAACGAGTTATTTTGTTTCTAATATTTGAGTGATTTTTTAAGATATCTAAATATATGAATAGAGAGACAATTGAAAAAAAATCGTTTACATTGTTTTTTTTAAATAGTGGAAGATGTGTATGTTTAATTTTTAATAAACTTTTCATTATGCCAAAGAAAAATAAATTAACTTTTGATTGACATCATTATTAAGTTTTCTTCTGCGTTCTTCTGGACAACGTACAAAGTGACTACACTTAATTCTCCTTTCTTTTTTAAAAAAACAATCTAACAAAAATTATTGTTATAAAAGTTAATATACGCTAATCCGACAACATCGATGAGTCTTTAATATCTACATCGATTAATCGATGTTTATTCAATTTTTTTGTTTTTTTTACAAAATTTTAAAATATACAAGATACAGTTCTCAAAATTTAACAAAAAAATTTAAACAACAAAAAAGTTTATTCCACAAAATATAAATTCTTAAAAATTCATTAACATAATAAAAAAACTCATCACATCTAAAGATTTAATCTTTACTCTTCATTTATATGTCCAACATTTCATCCGATTCACAATTATTATCGATGAGATTAACAAACATCATCTTTCATTTTACATCATCATTGTTAAACTCTCCAATTTAAATTTCGTAGAAAATTATGAAATATCATATATGTCATTATTATGGTTCGTTTCGGAATCAAATGCGTAGAGTTATTAGCTAAGAGTACTATGACAAAAATTCAAGAAAAAATTAAGTTCACTACTCCAACCTAGTCCTCAATTAGGTGGTTTTCTATTTGTCAAGTGATGCCTAGACGAGGCATAGTCAGAAATTTTTAGAGCATTGTTCAAAACTATAATGTTTATTTCCAATTGAATTAATAGGTATACATTGAGCTCTGTAAATAAAGAATATTTGTGAATATCCGACTATTTGTATTTGTATTCGCCGAATATTCAGATTTATTATTTGTATTTGTATTTGTAAACTCGGATATTTGTAAATACGAATACTTGTCAAAAATACGGATATCCGTCGGATATACGGATATTCGTTTCCGAATCTAAAATTTTAATGTAAAAAATATATATAACAAAGAATTTTAATAAAAAAAACCAAATCATCAAATATAATATAAAACTAAAATTTAAATACACAGAGATGCAATGATACATAATATAAATAAAACAAACACCAAATTTTAACATTCATCTCCACATCAATCATTTAAATTTATTTTCGTCGATGATTCTACGAATATCGTCAATTCACCTAAAACAATGAAACAAATCATTAGATTATACACTAAAATAAAACTCGCAAAAAAGTTATATATTTAGTGAGTTCTATTTTTTTCATTTATTGTAATGTCTCTATAACATTATCCAATTCATTTGGATTAGAATCAATCTTATGTGTAAATTAAATCTTCAACAATATTAGTTATTTTTAAGCATTGATATTTTAGTCCTCCAATCATAAATATATTGCATATTTGTCTATATATTTATATAATAAATGTTTAAATAAGATTGATAATATTTTTTTATTTTCAGTTTGATCATTGAAATAAATTTTGTTATATGTGTATCTATATATTAACTAAATTTTCTATTTAATATTTACGGATACGAATAGTTCGGAAATTAAGTCTACTATTTGTATTTTTATTGTCGAATATCTGACTACTAATATTTGTATTTGTATGAATGGATATTCAAATTTTCGGTTCGAATACGAATCGGATACGAATACTTCGAATATTTTACTCAACCCGTATACACATAATAATTGACGTGTACATCTGTGTGACATATATTAATTGATTAGTTTAAAAATAATTATTATAGTTCATATATTATTTTAAAATTAATATGATTCATGTTATTTTAGATTAATCTAGTTATTTTATTTTAAAATTGATAATGCCGGTGGATGTAATGTAGTTATATATATTCGAATGCAATTTTAAATTCAATTATATTGATATGATATTTATCCTTTTTAATGGGATATATACAGCTAGATTATATTCACGCGTGGAACAATAAAAATATATCCTTATTAAAAATTAACCATTAATAGATATAAGTATATATTAAAAATATATAATATATATTATATAAATAATATTAAAAAGACATATATAATTAAATACATGTAATATTAAATATATAATGTAAATATAGATATATTTATATGTATATGTATATATATAATATGGTAAGAGTTAATTGTGTATAAATATATATATATATATTATAATATAATAAATAATAAATAATACTTTGATAGATTTGATAGAGAAGAAAAGGAAGAAAGAGAATGAATGGAGACAGAGGGTAGGAAACGGTTAGAGTAAGAGAAAAAGAAGTAACAAAGATGTTTTTTTATTTTATGTATTTGTATAAGAGATGTCATATTACTTTGAGGAATTTGCCTATTTATAGGTAAAATTTCTTCATTAATTTAATAATTAAAAATTATATGGGCTATGGCCCATGACATTTACGAATTCAACACTCCTCCTTAAATGTCTATTGTCTGCCTCGTTAAAAACCTTATCATGGAAAACTCCTTTGGGATAAAAAACCATGATGAAGGAAAAAGAGTACAACCATAAAAACTCCTCCTCGAGTTGTCAACTCTTTGTTTAATCATAAGCTTCAGAGGTGATGCATCCCGATATTCTGAATGTGTTTTCTCAATGTTGAAGTAGGGAGCCCTTTTGTGAATAAATCGGCTACATTTTCGCATGATCGGATATATTGAACATCAGCTCTGAGCCACACACATTCTCTACTCGCTTCATGAAGTGCTATGACTTCAGCATGATTTGAAGATGTTGCAACTAGTGTTTGTTTCTGTGAACGCCATGATATCGCTGGCCCTCCAATTCTGAAAACATATCATGTTTGTGATCTAGCTTTATGAGGATCTGATAAGTAACCTGCATCTACAAAACTGATTAATTCACGTTTGGAAACTCTAGGATAAAATAATCCTAAATCAATCGTTCCTTGTAAATATCGAAAGATATGTTTAATCTCTGTCCAATGACGACGTGTAGGGGATGAGCTGTATCGTGACAAGAGATTAGTAGCAAATGCTATATCAGGACGAGTGCAATTTGCTAGATACAAGAGAGTCCCTATTGCAATCATGTATGGTACTTTTGGTCCAAGTATCTCTTCATTTTCTTCACAAGGACGAAATGGATAACATTTAAAGATCTACATACCATTGGAGTGCTTAATGGATTTGCTTTATCCATGTTAAAGCGTTTTAATACTCTCTTTGTATAATTCGATTGATGTACAAATATACCACTCTTTATATGCTCTATCTGTAAACCAAGACAAAACTTTGTTTGTCCAAGGTCTTTCATTTCAAATTCATTTTTCAGATAATTCCGAGCATTTTCAATCTCTTTTGAGGCCAATTATATTCAGATCATCAACGTAAACAGCTATAATCACGAATCCACTTGTTGTTTTCTGAATAAAAACACAAGGACAAATAGGGTTATTCACAAATCCCCTTTTTAATAGATATTCACTTAGACGATTATACCACATACGTCCAGATTGTTTCAATCCATATAAAGATTGTTGCAATTTGATTACACACACTTCTTTAGGTTTTGAGTTTTATGTTTTCGGCATTCTTAATCCTTCAGGGATTTTCATGTATATATCATTATCCAAGGATCCATATAGATATACCGCAACCACATCCATAAGGTACATATCTAAGTTGTTGGATGCTGTTAAACTCATCAAATATCTAAATGTGATTGCATCCATAACGGGGGAATATGTTTCCTCATAATCGATTCCAGGTCTCTGTGAAAACCCTTGTGCGACAAGGCGTGCCTTATATCTCTTGACCTCATTATTTTCATTTCTTTTTCGTACAAAAACCCATTTGCATCCAACCGGTTTGACACCATTTGGAGTTTGAACGATGGATCCAAATACTTTTCTTTTATTTATGAGTCTAATTCTATTTGCATAGCTTCTTTCCATTTGATCCAATCATGTCTCTTTTGACATTCTAACACTGACATTGGTTCTAGATCTTCACTATCACTTTCAATTTCTTTGGTTATAGAGAAAGAGAATATTCCATCATTGTCATTTATTTCATCTCTTCTTATAATCTTTTCATCATAGATATAATTGATGGAAATTTCATTGTTTTCTGTATGTTCATGATTATTTTCATGATTTTCATTTTGAAGATCATCTTCCTCATTTGTTTCTTTTTGAATGTTCTCTATTATTTGAGAATCATCATTATTATCAAACTTCTTTCTCTTTCGAGGATTTTTATCTTTAGAACCAAGTGGTCGTCCGCGCTTTAAGCGTGTTGTAGACTCATTTGAAATTCTTTCACCCGTATGCCCTTTTGGTATTTCTATACGAGCAGGTGCATTTGCAGTCGGTATATATGATTTTGTAACCCGAGTTGTATCATTGAACCTATCTGGAAGTCTATTCGTAATATTTTGTAAATGTATTATCTTTTGTACTTCCATATTATATTGTTTTGTAGGAGGATCAAGATATAACAATGATTGTGTTTTCCATGTTAACTCTCGTGAGGCTTGTTTTATTCCTCATGCTAACGGTGGGAATTCATTCTCATTAAAATAACAATCAACAAACGAGCTGTGAATACATCACCCGTTTCTGGTTCAAGATATCTAATGATAGATGGTGAATTATATCCAACATAAATTCTCAATCTGCGTTGTGGACCCATTTTTGTTCGTTGCGGTGGAGCAATTGGAACATATACAACACAACCAAATACTCGAAGATGAGATATATTTGGTTCTTGGCCATTTGATAATTGCAATGGAGAATATTTATGACTAGCACTTGGCCTTATTTGAATTAGTGTAGCAGCATGTAAAATGGCATGCCCCCAAGCAGAAACTGGAAGTTTCGTTTTCATTAGCAATGGTCGAGCAATAAGTTGGAGACGTTTAATCAATGACTCTACCATACAATTTTGTGTATGAACATGCGGTACGGGATGTTCAATCTCAATACCAATCGATGCACAATAGTCATTGAATGCTTGAGAAGTGAATTCACCAGCGTTATCAAGCCTCACCTTCTTAATAGGATGATCGGGGAATTGAGCTCGTAATTTTGTTATTTGAGCAATAAACCTCGCAAATGCAACATTGCAGGTTGATAATAAGCAAACGTGTGACAATTTGCTAGAAGCATCGATCAATGCCATAAAGTATCGAAATGGTCTACTTGGTGGATGTATAGGTCCACATATATCCCATGTAATCGTTCTAAAAACGATGGTGATTCATGTCCAACTTTGACAGAAGATAGTCTTATTAATTTTCCTTGAGAACAAGCACTGCATGCGATTTCATGAGATTGTAATATCTTCTCATGTTTTAATGGATGACCATTGGAATTTTGAATAATTTTTCGCATCATTATTGAACTAGGGTGACCCAATCGATCATGCCAAATCTTAAACATGTCTTCATATCTTAGGTTGAATATGGCATAATAATCCACCATTCTTATCTTTGTAAAATATAGTCGAGAGGATAAAGCTGGTAAAATTTCCACAATATGTTTCTTTTTAGAAACCATTGTCGTGATATAAAGATATTCACGATTTTCATCATTCATGGTCTCAACATGATAGCCATTTTGGCGAATATCTTTGAAACTTAATAAGTTTCTTTGGGATTGTGGAGAAAATAATGCATCTTGTATGATAAATTTTGTCCCTCCGAACATTATAAAATTTGCTTCTAGGTTGAAATCCATGTCGAAAATACATTCATCATAAATAACAAGCTAAGTCTTAAAAACGAGATAATGATAACAAAGAAATCCATGTCGAAATCTCATTCTCTTTTCTCATTTTCATTATCAGGTTGATACATAAAGTCTGCAATGTCAAGGTGCATCCCAACCTTGTCGTTATCCAGGAGATCATCGAGATCATCTGAGAAAAAATTCGTTTGAATATTTTTGCCTTTATTTGTCAGTGACTTCTGGTATAAATCAAAAAAATGTCTTGGTGTTCGGCACACTTGGGACCAATGTCCATTCATACCACATGGATGACATATTGTATCTTTTCATCTTTTAGTCACGTTTTCATTTTCATTCACTCGATTATCTTTCCTTTTATTTTCTCCATGACGGAAATTATTTGGTGGATTACTCCGACCTCTTCCTCTACCATATCCATTTCCACGACCGCGACCACGTCCACGGCCTCGACCACGACCACGTATATATCCACGCCCAAAGCCATGCCAGTGGTTACAATTTGATGAGGTCGCAGTTGTTTCATAAAATGGTGCAGAACCAGAGGGACAAGCATGATGATTTTTCATTAATAGCTCGTTTTGTTGTTCTGCAACGAGGAGAAGCTGTAACAATTCGCGATAGGTCTTAAAATCCTTCGCGCGATATTGTTGTTGTAAAATTACATTATCAGCATGAAACGTCGATAATGTTTTTTCCAGCTTATCATAATCACTTATTTTTTCTCCACATAATTCCATCCTGGAGATTATTTCGAACATTGCAGAATGATATTCATCGACGAATTTATAATCCTGGAATCTTAGATTCAACCAATCATTCTTTGTCTTTGGGAGTATCACATATTTTTGGTGATCAAATCGATCTTTAAGAGATTCCCCCAAATCTGCGGGATCTTCTTTTGTTCGATACTCATTTTTTAATCCATCGGCCATCCGTATAACCAAAAAATTGGTGGTTCGACCATCCGTATAACAACAATAAGTTAAATAAATTATGGGGTTTCATCCTCCACATAAAATAAAATATGACGTAAAAAGAATGGTGGCATAGCCATCCTTATAGCAAGAATAAATAACAGATAAATATTCATAAACTATTAATATTATTGATTGGTGGTTGAGCCCGCAGAATCATATAGTATAATGTATATTATGACCGGGATATATATTCCATGTGGTCTATATATAATTTTTTTTACTTGAAAATCGAATCCAAATCGAAACCAAAATCGATTGGAAATCGATGTCGTAAAAAATTAAAATTAAAAATAATACATGTAACGTATAATATTTTTCTTAACTAATTAGAACGTTTGTGCTGATAACGTGTTAAAAATTAACCATTAATAGATATAAGTATATATTAAAAATATATAATATATATTATATAAATAATATTAAGAGGACATATATATAATTAAATACATATAATATGAAATATATATGTATACGTATGTATACTAATAATATGTATTGTATATTATGTAAATATATATTTATATGCATGCGTATATATATAATATGGTAAGAGTTAATTGTATATAAATATGTATATATTATAATATAATAAATAATAAATAATAAATAATACCTTAATAGAGAAGAAAAGAAAGAAAGAGAATGAGTGGAGAGAGAGGGTAGGAAACGGTTAGAGCAAGGGAGAGAGAAGTAACAAAGGTGTTTTTTTTACTTTATGTATTTGTATAAGAGATGTCATATTTGCCTATTTATAGGCAAAACTCCTTCATTAGTTTAATAATAAAAAACTATATGGGCTATGGCCCATGACATTTACTAATTCAACAATCCTAATATAATTTATGTTTTATAGAAATTTTTATTTATGTTGGATAAAAACTTTAATCGACGAGTTAGCTTACAATATGTCCAATCAAAATCACACCAAGAGCAAAAGTTATAAGGTAGAATTGGATTGAAAAAGAATGCATTGTCTAAAGTTTTTTTTAAGATAGCGAACAACTCGAAGTGTCACATCCCAGTGTTTTTCCTTCGGAATCTGCATGAACCGGAAAAGAATATAAAGAATATACAAGAAATAAGACAATTCATGACGTGTGAATGCCAAATAATTTAATCTACTCACTAAATAAGGGTAAGGTAAAAGATCATCCAAAACAACACCCTCGGCTAACTCGAGATGATGATTCTGATATATAGGAGAACCAACCGGTTTTGAAGCAAGTAGACCGGTTTTTTATATGATATCCAAAGCATATTTTTGTTGATAAAGATAAATTTTTTCAGAATTTTGAGCAATTTCGATACCTAAAAATTATTTTAGAGTACTAAGGTCCTTCATATGAAAACAACTACCAAGATAATCCTTGAATGCACGAATAGAAACCAAAGAATTTCCCGTAATAATCAAGTCATCAACATAGACAAACACGTATAAACTAATATATATCGCCTGAAGAGAACGCGGAAAAAGAATGATCTGAAGATGAAGATCGAAATCCATAGCTTTTCAAAGAACTTCCAAGCTTTGCAAAACCAACAACGATGTGTCTGCTTCAAGCCATATAATGATTTTTGTAAGCGGTAAACAAGAGACGAATCTAGTGGAGCAAAGCCGGGTAGAGATTTCATGGAAACTTCTTCGTTTAAATCACCGTGTAAGAAAGCATTGTGTACATCCATCTGATTTACCTCCCACTGGTGAATAAAAGCAAGAGCTAGAAATAGCCGCATCGTTACCATTTTTGCAATATGAACAAAAGTACACTCATAGTCGAATATCTTTTCTTGTTTATTTCCTTAAACAACCAAGGGAGCCTTGTAACGTTCAATAGATTCATCAAAACAATACTTGATTTTGAAGACTTATTTACTTCCAATAGCTTTCTTCCCATGAGGTAGACTTTCACGAGTCCATGTATGATTGTTTTCGAGAGCATTAATTTTAGCACACATTGTTGTCGTCCAATTAGCATCAGCCAAAGCTTCACGATATGAACGAGGTTCTCGTGCAACAGTAATAGATGATAAAAACACAATGAAGTTTTGAAAATTTTTGTGAAAGATACAAAATCATGTCTGAGGAATTAAAAGTGGACGATAAGCAAGAGATCAGATATCGAGGTAAGGAGACTAGAGGAGTAGTAACTTGAACTGTATTGATGATAAAATCACACAAATTCATGGATACAATATTCGTGTGTCGGTCTCGTCTTAGTTCCGTAGAATCTTAACAGAGACTAAGGTGTCATCATGACCATCAACAGAATGTGTGTCAGAAGAAAATGTCTCAACAATAGGTATGGAAGCGTCAAACTTTGGAGAAAGGCAAAGTCTACTCAAAGGTTGGCCATGTCCATTCCAAAGCCAAAGGACGAGAAGAAATGGGACGTGAGGAGTCGTGGCGATTGTGGAAAGGAAATTCATTCTCAGAGGAAACAACATCGTGAGAAACCAAAAATATACAACGATAAAGGTGATAAACTCTCTATCCCTTTTAACCATAAGGGTAGCCAACAAAGATACAACGATTACTTCGATTTGCAAATTTATTGCCATGTGTATGTTGCTTATGAACATAACATAAAGATCTAAACACTCGTAAATGCCCATAAGTGGAACTGAATCATAAAGAATCTCATATGGCATTCGACCATTAAGAAGAGGAGATGGAGTTTTCTTAATAAGATAAATCGTTGTAAGAACACTTTCTCCCCAAAACTCGATTGGTAGATGAGACTGAAAAAGTAATTATCGTGCAATGTTGAGAATATGTCTATGTTTTCGTTCAACTCTTTTGTTTTGTTGCAGAATACCCATACAAGAAGTTTAATATGTATTCCTTGTTTGAGAAAATATTGACGAAGACACATAAATTCAATACCATTATCAATACAGATAGTTTGTACATTCGTTCTAAATTGTCGATTGATCATAGCCATGATGTTGTATCATAAGATAAATCCAAACACCTCTTGAAAATCATCTACAATTGTCAAAAAATAGTGTGCTCCAGCAAAGGACGGTGTACGATATGGACCCCAAACATTGAAATGTATAAGGTGAAATATCTTGGTAGTTTTATTACCACTCGTAGAAAAAGAGTTACGTGTTTGTTCTGTCTTGTTTTGTTCATGTACAAACATCACAAGTCTTTCAAAAACTCACTATGATGAGAAAACTTTAAAACCAGTATTGATTATATTATTTTCAAAGTGGTATGTCTAAATTGTTGATGCCAAAGATCTAATGAGCAATTGCTTTGGCTAGATATAGTTGTCACTGTGTCAACACTCCGAAAACAATAAAGACCTTTTTACTGCTCACCCGCTTTAATCAGTGTGTGTGTAATGTGGTCCTGAACAATGCTGAATTTATGAGCAAATTGAACAAGACAATCATGTTATGCCAATAGCTAAGATATAGAAATAAGGTTGTAACTAAGTCCCTCAACAACAAAAAATACGTCACGTAAGATCTGGTTGCTGCCAATATGAGCATCTTCGTATATAGTAGATAATGTAGTTCGCCCATTAGGAAGAATAATGGCATGATTCCATATCAGAAATATCTATGAGCAATGCTACATCTCTAGTCATATGATGAGAATAACTAGAATCGCTAATCTATGAAGACTGAGAAATCTTATTAGAGAGTTTCTCATTAGCACCAATTTTATTAGTGTTTAACAATGTAAAAAGAGTTTGACATTGCTCATCAGTAATCCGTGAGAAAGATTGTCTAGCAATACGAGATAGATCAGAAGAAGTCGTAGATGCAACAAATAAGTGAAGTGTAGCATGTGCAACATTGCCATGAGCGAATGAACTACAACCACGACCCTTGCTCGTGAATGCAGATCCCTGACCACGACCTATCCGATTATGTGGTTTATTCACCCCACCACTTTGGAAAGCCGAGAATCTGAAAACCTGACTCTAAAGCATATCCCTTTCAACCATAATTGGAGCACACAAACTTGGTTTTCTCTTCAGAAAGAATACGGGAGGAACCTGCTTTGACTACAAAAGCCTTAACACTGGTGCGATTATATGGTGATCGTAAAATTCCATGAGAGCTTTCATCTTGCAACATAATATGATATGTAGTATCCAAGTTAAGCAAAGAATCTCGAGATAATAAATTCGAATGAACAACACCAAATGTTACTTCATCAAAGCCCAAAAGGAAATCGTGTACTCTATCCTCGTTACAATCTTTCTCAAGTTGGATCGTCAAGTTGCACATGAATTTACCGTAATTTCATACGCGTAATGATCGAGAATTCAACAAGTCTCTCCAATACGACTAAACTTGCCTTAGTATGCATCGATAGTCAATCCTTTCTATGTACAATTAGCCAATTCTGGTCGAATTTGCTGGATTCGAGGATCATTCTTAACAGAAAAATGATTACATAGATGGTCCCACATATCGGAAGCACCCTCTCGGTGAGCGACATCAGAATTAAGCTTTGATTTGAGTGTGTTTTTAACCACGACACAGCCAATGATTTATTAGTGTCTCAATCCTCAAAATCAGGTGCATCAACAACAGGCTTCGCAAGTATCCCATCAACAAAATAAAACTTTTTGTGAGATTTTAAAGCATGACGAACATTGATTTCTCACTTGTCATAATTGTCTCCTCGAAGAAGCAGATAAAACAAAATTAAACCAAGATAATCACCGTGGGTCAAATCGTACGGTGAGATTGTACGATGTTGAATCACCGAGCCTTTGATGATGTGTCTCAAGTTGAAAGAAGACATAATGAAAAACAATTTCACGGTTGTCACAGAAAAACTTCATAGAATCAACACCGATGGAAACAATGTCTACATTTGGAAAATAATCTTCAATGAATCATCGATGCAAACACTATCCGAATTTGGAAAAAAAAATATCCATGGCTAGGAGCGGGCTGATCACAAATTGGTTGAATCTGAAAGATGGATCTGAGTGAGCGGTGATCGATGAGCGGGCCGATGAGCAAGATATTTGTGGCTGGGGAGTTGGAAAAGGAAGACGATAGAGAGTGATCGAGCTGTTGTTGATGAATCTAAGCGAGTGATGGTCGATGAGCGGGCCGAGGAGCAAATTATCAGTCAAGTTGAAAAAAATAGAGCGTCGGTCGAGTCGAATAACCTAAGTTCTTCGGGTTCGATAGATCTAAAAGAAAGCACTGAAGAAAACGTTAAGGTCATTGGATCAGGAGAAGATGATGAAGGCGACGTTTTTTCGGTCGGTATCATCGAGGACTGGGACAAAACTTTCCCCATAGTCCAGATCATATGTCTGTGTGAATTCTCTGGCCACTAATCTGGCTTTTAGTTTCTTAACTTTTCCCTCTTCATCTATTTTAACTTTGTATATCCATTTAACCTCTATCACCTTCTGGTTTGAAGGTCTTTATGTGAGATACCAAGTTTGATACAAGAAGGCTCTGATACCAATTGTTGTTTTGTGGCTCATGAATTAGTTGCTTGATTTCATGAGCATTCTCATCCTCTTGTTACTAGTGTAAAAAAATGTAAAATGGAAAGGTGATTCAAATGGTTGTGAGATGGCTAGTAGATGTTGAAAATGGTTATGGTTCTTTGCTGTAGTGTTTTCGGCAAAGGAAATTTTTGCTTGAATATGATACACTCCACACCCTTCTCATTAGCATATATTATCCATTACACAAAAGAGAGCTTGACCTAGAGACAAGCTCTTCCAAAATATAGTTCTATAATGCTTAAAATAGGTGGTTTTCTAGTCTTTGACTTGTTGATTTTATCTACCACGTCTGCTCCTTTGCGTCCTTTATTGTTGCGCTACTTCTGATCGATTCTTTGTTTTGTGTTTGACATGGGCTCGTAAATGAATGAACTTCATGATGCTCCTGGGCTTCGCATTTCTAATGGGCTTCGCTGGGACGAGTTTGGTGATCCGACTGGGCCTTTCCGCTTCACCTTCCTTCAGCTTCATCTGGGCCTAAAGAAGATGCGGCCCACCTCGTGCATTTTCTCATTGGCTTCTCGAAGGCTCTTCTCCAGACAACTCTTCCTTGGTTTCTCGACTCTTCTCTTCTCCTCCATCGCATCGTCGCTGATCACGTTCTTCAAGATCGCTCTCCCTTTCCGATCCTTCTCCAACATCTCCTTCGTCTGTTGGGTTTCATCATCAACATCGTCGTCTTTTCACTACAAGAAAATCAGGATTTAGGGACTGAAAAATCAGTCCCTAATCCGTCCCTAAACAGGTTTAGAGACGGATTAGGGACGACCAACGGTAGTACCCAATCGCGTGACACCAAATGCTATCTGTCCCCAATCCGTTCCTAATTAAGGACGGAAATTTTAGTCCCCAATCGGGGACGGAAAAAGTAGCCCCCAAACAGTCCCTGGATTGGGGACGGGTTGTTTTCGGTCTCTAAAATTTGGAGATGGACCACTGAATCCGTCTCCAAATTTGGAGACGGCAGTCGCCCGTCTCCAAATTTGGAAACGGCATTCGCCCGTTTCGACTTTATTTTTCTGTTGTTATTCAGTTTATAATGCAGGTAAAAAAGTTCGATTACATTAAAAGATAAATATTAGTACATAAAAAATTACAAACCATACATATAACCAACATTCTGATTACATATAATCCTAAGCCGTTCCGATTAGTCGTGGTTGAAATCACTGCTCTGAACTACGTCCCAATCGATGTTAGGCATTTGCGCTTTCATCATGCGCAGAAGCTTATCCATACGCCTATCTGATCGTTCAGCATGCTTTCTTGATAGTTCAGCCTCCTTTAGTGCTTGTTCAACCCGTTTGTCGGATTCTTGGAACCTTTCGGATATTTGATGTCGGAGCTCGTAATCCGATACTTTTTCTTTACCTTTGGATGAAGTTGAATGTTTTGAGGTCATTGCTCCAAGTCCGAAAATACGACCTTTGTATGGCGTAACATGCTGCAAAACAAATATCGAGAATTAATAACATTTATAAATAGTGAAATTAGATCATAGTAGAATGTCTTTATTACAAGCAGAAACATAGACGAACTCCTATGAATGTGGCCCAAAGCGCGTTATTGCTTGGAGTCCAATAGTTTCGATATACAACTCGTTGTACTCTTCCTGACTAAGAGTAGTTTGTGAGCCGTCTTCTCTCGGGGGAATTTGCGATACTCGCTCCGCTGCCATGTTTTCAATTTCATCGTAAACGCTTTTCGCCTTAGGATCCACCCACGAACCATCTGACTTCTTAACGTGCGTACGTTCCAATAATTCTAGATACGATGGTTCGGATCCCTTCTCTTTCGCCTGAAAAAAATAAAAAAGACATAGTTTAATGAAATGTTAATTTTATATAAATGCATAAAAATTGAATAAAGCTTACCAGATCTTCGTATACTTCCACAAAATAATGAGACCCTGCCGTGTGTACGCTTATCCCGTATCCTGCTCTATCAGAACGTCGGGATTTTACTTGCTCGCTCGCGCTTTGCCTTAAATTCTGGAGAATCCCAATATGTGCACATCTGATCACAAATATCTTCCGCCATCCACTTGGGTCTTCCTTTTGTATATCGGTTTGCGTGACATTTACCTACGATAGACTTGAGACGCAAAGCCGCATTTCTTTCGAATTCAGACTTTACTAGTCCGGTAAGGACGGGATTCCAATAAAATTTTTGCTGCAATAATAATAAGCTTATTATAATTAAATTGAATTTAAATTATTTGATAAAATTAAAAATTGTTTAAAACATACCACAAATGATTCCCACCATCGTTGCTTAATATCTGGATCGATATGTGTCCAATTGTAACAAAACCGATCATAATCAGCTGTTATCGTAGCTGTTATGTGACGATTAAATTGATCTAAGCCAAACCTACAAATCACAATGACTGATAAATTAACATTTAGTTAACTATTTATAATTGAGATTTGAAATTGAGTATACGTACCATAGTCCGCCGCTTTTTCGATCAGGGTCTATAAGAGGAAGCTTCCGTCGCTCTTCATCCATTGCTAAAATTTCTTCCACTGTTGGTTCCTCGTATATATGCGGATCGTGATGCTGTACTTGATCTGGTGGTGGTTGCATTTGCGGATAATACGACATATATTGCCTCGATTGTGTCGATCCAGTGTTTCGGAAGAAATTTGGATTCATGTAATCATCATATCCTGAATTGGAATGTCGGGAATGAGATGAAAGGTTGCCACTTTCCTCGGACTGAGGGCGGTTTCTCGTTTTACCGCCTCTTCCAACGCGGCGCGACATACTGAAATGTGAAATAAAAATATTATGACATTCTAAATTTCAACGTATATTTCTAAATTTCTCAACTTCTAACATCAACACATAAATAAACAGCTAAATTCCATGCTCCTAACTTAAAATTCCAGCTAACTTAGAACCAATTCCACCGAAATTCTATGCTCCTACCAAGATTTTTTTTCAACTAATCCAGCGAAATTCCAGCGAAATCGACCTATGCTCATACCTGACCGGCGGATCTCGTTCGGGGCGGCGACGGAGGAGGGGAGGGCGGCGGCGACGGGAGGGGAGATGCAAGGGGACGAAGGCGGCAACAGGAGGGGAGACGCAAGGCGGCGAATGTAGGCGACGGGAGGAAATATGCGTCGAACGTAGGCGACGACGGGAGGGGACGAAGGCGGCAGCGATGGATGGGCGCGGCGGGGCGGCGACGGCGAGAGAAGCGAACGTAGCAGCGACGGAGGAGGAAGGGAACGCGGCAGCGACGGTTAAGGAAGGAATCGAAGTAGCATGAAGAGTCTGAGAATGGATTCGAGAATTTATAATAATTTGGGGACGGGAGAACAAAATCCGTCTCCAATTGGAGACGGGAGAACAAAATCCGTCTCCAATTGGAGACGGATGGAGAAAATATCCGTCTCCAATTGGAGACGGCTGAGGCCCGTCCCCAATTGGAAACGGCTCATCCGTCTCCAATTGGAGACGGGGAGATAACTTCGGTCCCCAATTCCGGGATCGGTGATTGATCGAGACGATTGACCGAGACCGTGATCGGGACGATTGATCGGGACCGAGATTGGGACGATTGACCGGGGACCGGGCCCGAGACGATAGAACGGGATCAGGGCGATAGATCGGGATGACAATCATAAAATAACGTATAATCATTAAAAAACAATTCGAAAACACATAATCAATAAAAAATAAAAAAAATCTTAAAAAAGTATAAAAAACAATCCGTAAACGTTTTAACATGATTCATCATCAGAGTCACACAATTGTTCCGTCGAATCTTCTGTATCTGATTCAAATTCCACATCTTCTTTTTCTTCTATATCTTCATGAAGATCATCTTCATTTCTTTCGATTTCTTCTATTTCACCGTGCGTAAGTTCTTCAACGCATACATCGTCAATAGCAATAATCTCGGTCATTCTTTAAACCGACATAACCTACAAAAAATATCAAAATATGAGTCAATATTCAAAATGACATATGTGGTAAGGATAACATTGTTTTAAACTTGTTTTCTATACCTGGATATTCCAATTGCAAAATTTCCTTTAAAATCCCATAAAAATCTGGTTCATCGACCGATGCACAATAGCTTTCACCTTTCACACATACACCGTAATTCATCGTCGACTTCAATTTTCCATGATCGTAAGTGTGAAAATTATAACCACGTGTAAAATACATAGGCCAACTCATAACTTTCACAATCGGTCCTTTGACAAGATCTCGTAGCCACAACGGGTGATTGCCCATCTCAACCTGCAGTACATATACACATCGTCAGAATATTATAAAAGTTATTTATGTAAAATTTCATTACTTACATATTGTCGGATCCATGTCGAGAAATCTTTTTCTTTAAGTTCTTGGAGCTGAGAATCATCAATGTTCGTATATGTATTCTTCAATATATCCTCAAATGTCCTATAAAAAGAAACAAAATTCTACAAATATTATAACAATAAACAAAATTGTCATTGTGATAACCATAGTTAATTATGAGATTTTACCTTTCAAAAGACTGCAGCTATTCGCAGTTCAATAAAACATATGTATGTGTGATATGGAGATCTCGTTGTGATAACCATATATCTTTCGCCTTACCAGCAGCTCGACCAATTCCGCAAAATATGTCCGGAACATCTGGTATTGGATATGAATACGCCACACCACCATCCAAATATCTGTCTGGATTTCTACTCCGCGTTTGAACATGTGGCTCGAAGTAGTATGAAGTGAAGAACGATATTTCCTCATTGACGTATTGTTCCACAATTGAACCCTCCGGTCGAGCCTTTTTGTTGGCTTTTTTCTTCAGATGAAACATAAATCGCTCGAACGGATACATCCAACGAAATTGAACTGGACCTCCTAGTGCGGCTTCGTGCGGTAAATGAACTGTCAAGTGCTCCATAACATCAAAGAATGATGGTGGAAAAATCTTCTCCAAGTTACATAGTACAGTAACTATGTTATTTTACAGTCGACGAACCACATCCATTCTCAGATTTCTCGAACATAAATCTCGGAAGAATAGGCCAATACCTATAACACGAAAATATTATTAGTGTATTTAACAAATATTCACACTACATATTAATATAAAATCAACCATATACCTCCAATTGCTTCGTGTGCATGTTTGCCAATCAATTCAGAAAAACATATCGGAAGTAGTCTTTGCATGAATACATGACAATCGTGACTTTTCATCCCTAATAACTTTCCTCCTTGAATGTCAACGCACCTTCCAATGTTAGACGCATAGCTATCGGGAAATTTCACATCTTCTTTCAACCATTTCAACAATTTATATTTCGCATCATTTGACAATCTGAATATCGGGATTGGCGCTTTACCGTCGTCACTTATATGTAACTCCCTTCGTGAGCAATACTCTTCTAGATCCTTGCGTGATTTAATATTGTCTTTCATCTTTCCCGTGACATTCGGTACTATATTGATGATGTTATCGAAAAAAATCTTCTCTATGTGCATCACATCAAGATTATGTCGAAGTTTCAGATTTTTCCAATACGGCAAATCCAAAATATGCTCTTCTTGTACCAGTTATGAGTAATTCTATAACCACCAATTCTATAACCACCAATTCTCGGATGATTGTTCCCTCCGCAATCTATACTCCTCGGAATACCCAAAGCAAGAAGTCATTCATACAAAATCTTCGCCAGTCAAAATTGGAGGAGGAGATTTCCGCACAACTACATTCCTTTTGAAATTTCTCTTGTTGCGCCGTAATGCATCATCAACAGGAAGAAACCAACGATGACAATCAAACCAACTCATCTTTCTTCCATGTTTCAACTGAAAAGCATCTGTTTCCTCCATGCAATATGGACAATCCAAGCGACCATGCGTTGTCCATCCAGATAACATACTATAAGCTGGAAAATCACTTATTGTCCACATGAGAGCACCTCGTAACATAAAATTTTGTC
>CM071868.1:11997440-12023978 GCA_036759665.1 Gynandropsis gynandra
GCGACCCATGCGACTCATGCGACTCATGCGATCCATGCGACCCATGCGACCCATGCGACTCAACCGACCCATTCGACTCAACCGACCCTTTGACTCAACTGACCCATACGACTCAACTGACATGCGACCAAAACCGACTCACTAAGACAACCGACTTAAACGACCCTTAGACCCCCTGCGATGCTCAAGCGACGATTGCGACCCAAACCGACTCACTGAGACAACCGACTCAAACGACCCTTAGACTCCCTGCGACGCTCAAACGACCATTGCGACCCAAATCGACTCACTCAGACTCAACAGACTCACTGACACTCACACCCATTTCAAATCAATAAACCATTCTGGGACTCGACAGCCTGCCAACCCTAGAAATCGACGTTCAACCGACCATCGCGGCCCAAACCGACTCACTGAGACAACCGACTCTTGCGACTCAACCGACTCACTGAGACTCAACCGACTCATTGACACTCACACCCATTTCAAATCAATAAACCATTTTGGGACTCGACATCCTCCAAAACCCTAGAAATCGATCTACTTACACTTATTGACGCCATTGAAGATTGACTCGTGCTCTCTTCTCCACCGCTGCTAATTCTAGCCATTTCCTTCTTGCCAACTTCGAATCGATCCCTCTCAAGTTCGAAATCACTTGTTCTTTCTTGGCTTTTACTCTCCCATAATGCGGGTTTGTCTTTTACTCTCCCAGAATGTGAGTTTTCTTACGTTCGAAAATTAAGGGTAAATTTGTCTTTTCTCCAGTTTTTTTCCGATTAAATAATTATTTTAGGGAAGGATATGTTTGAAACGTTTTAGCCCTACGAGAATATATCTGATATTCCGCCGAGGAGATGTAGAGCTTCCGCTGCCTTCGTGTTATCTATGGAGCGTTGACACCAATGCTCGTTTTGTAATTTTATGCATATTAATATTATTTTTCATTTGTTTCTCTCTCTTGTGTTATATTTCTGACAGAACTTAAACTCGTCTTCTGCCTTTGTCTATTTTCAATGTATTTCCATTTTTCAAAATTGTTTCCATTTGTTTTGAACTTTTTGGTGGTTTTGTGCAATTATTAGAAAAGGGTAAACATTATGATAAGGAATATGGACAGAGGAATCCGATGTTCGTTGGCTTCAAAGTTAGAGAATCTAAGTAAATTACTAATATTAGTATTAATGGTTAATGTTATATTTGAATTTTTTGTTAGATTTTTAGTTTTTTTGAGAATTTCAAGAAAAAAAATATGGTTCGGTTATTTTCAAAATTCAAACGGGGAGATATGGAGAGGTCAAATCAGAAGAGAAAGAGAAGATATGAAACAGATGATGTTGATGACGAGAGAATCTGTTCTTGGATTCACGAAAGATTAGGTGTGGAAACATACTATAAAAAGAAGTTGAAACATCTAGTTGTAGGTATCGAGAGAATGTTGCAATAAGTGATATTTTATCGTTGGGTATTGCAAGTATACTTGGAGAGATACAAGACTCACATATGAGAGTGAGAAATAATAAGATGATTATTTACGGTCTAACTCAAGGGGAGTTATCTGTGGAAGTCTTAAGTACGTTGTATTGAAAAATAAGTGTACATAAAAAGACGATTCGTAAAAAATAATATTATTTTGGATATTGTTTCTCTTAGCTTTTAATATCTATCAACGTTATCTTTCTATTGTTTTTCAATTGGTATCAAAGCAGGTAACCAAAGTTTAGAGAAAATCTAATTATTGGTTTGAGATCCTAGAAGACAACATGGAAGGACAAGAGATTTATACTCTTTTGGAAAACCAATCATGTTAGATGTTTCAAACTATGGATACTAGAAAATGAAATTGAGACCCAATATAAGATGCATTGACGAAGATGCATGAAGTGAAGTAAAAAATGGGTGGAATCCACCAAAAGTGATAGATGAACATGAAAATATCAAGGAGAAACCTTTGGATCAATGGACATCGAGTGAGAAAAGGAATTCAACATTCAATGCGAAAGCTCTTATTGTTATTTTCTCATCTGTAGACATTATTGAATTCAAACAAATTCAAGGATGTTAGTCTGTTAAGGATGTGTAGGATACATTGAAAACTATACACGAAAGCACTTCAAATTTTAAGAGAAATCTTCTTGATATTTTGAATTATCAATTCGAAAAACTAGAAATGGGAGAATATGAAAATCTCAAAGAATTCAGCCGTAGAATGAATGCAATCGCTAATGAAGTAAGTGCACTTGGTTAAGCTTTTGATAACAAGGAACTGCTAAAGAAATTACTTCGATGTTTCCCTAAAAAGTTTCACGCTTAGAAATCCACATGAATATTTCAATGAATACATATATCACAAGTTTTAAAGAAATTGTTGGGATTCTCGCTGCAATTGAATTGGAGTTTCAATTTGAACAAGGGAATACATCGAAAGAGGGAAAATAAAGGAGTTGTTCTTCAAGTCACAAATGAGAGCTTAAGGTTAAATAATCTTGAAAAATTGTTGTCTTACTGACCAAAAAATTTGGAAAGTTTATGAAAAACATTCAGAAGTTAGGCGGTCAAGAAAGAAAACAATATGGATTTCAATGTCATTAATGTAAGGGATTTGGACATTTTAAATCTGAATATCCAAGTATTTCAAAGAGAGAAAGTGTTTTGAAGGGAATGCAAGAAATATAATGTTATAAGTGCAAAGGTTTTGGTCATACCAAAAATGAATGTGCAGATTCAAGTGTGATAAAAGGAAAGTCACTAATCATATACAACGAATCAAGTTCTGATTCTGAAGAAAGCAATGAAGAAGACCTAACAAGTTTTGTTGTCTTCATTGGAATAAATGAAGAAAATGAAGACAAAAAGATTGAAGAGATTGAGAATGAAGAAGATGAAGTAAATGTGGAAACTATCTACAATAAGTGGTTGAATATGAGCAACCTGAACATACAACTGGTTAAAACAAATGAAATGTTAGAAAACCAGCTTCAAGAAATTCAAAAGGAGGTAACTCTAAAAGAAAAAGAAGTAATACTAACCAAGAATAAGCTTGAAGAAACAAATAAGCAACCGAGAATGCTCTCGGATGGCACTGGAAAAACTTGATCACATACTGTCATTAGGAAAACAGAGAGTAAACAATCATGAAATTGAATATACTTGGAATAAAGAAAATTCTCAAAACAAGTTTGTATCTGGATGAAAATTGACAGATCTAGCCTCAACAATGTATGAAAATCAGAAACAGAGTTATTCATTCAAGAAGATTGTAAACAAAAGAAATTTTAGTTCAAACAACAGACATTAAAGTCATTGGTTCCAATGCAATATCATAGAAATAACTTTGTAAGATGTTATTTCTGTGGAAGAAGAGGAACAAACGGTTTAACTGCAACAAGAAATTCAGGTATGATTCAGGTAAGTATTATGTATAGAAAATAGAACAAATCTGGATACGAAAGAAGTGACTTCTATTGCAATGTAGCTTACATTTCTGATCAAAAAGATAAATCAAACATTTGGTATTTTGACAGTGGATGTTCTAAACATATGACAAGTACAAGAGAACTTTTGTCAAATTTTGCTGAAATCAAGAATACTGGTAACATTATCTTTGGAGATGGAAACAAAAGCAAAATTCTTGGAAAATGAGATGTAGATACACCTGGATAACCTTTTTTGAAGAATGTGAAATATGTTGCTGGATTGACTGCTAATTTGATTAGTATTAGTCAACTATTAATCAAAACTTATAAACCTTGTCAATTGAGAAAACAAGTAAAAGTTCACCACAAGAGGATGTCTGATGTTAAGACTGAAAAAATACTGGAACTAGTTCATATGGACTTAATGTGACCATTGAAAACAAAACATTTTGGTGGAAAAAGATATATTTTTGTAGTTGTTAATGATTTTTAAGGTATACTTGGCTCAAATTTCTGAGAGAAAAATCTGATACATTTCAATTGTTCCATTACTTGTTCTTGCAATTGAAAAACACAAAAGGAAGTATATAACGAATTCGGAGCGATCATCGAAGAGAGTTTGAAAATGTTATTTTTCATAAATTCTATTTGAAACATGGTATTGTACATGAGTTCTCTACTCCAAAAATACTACAATAGAATGGTGTAGTTGAAAAAAAGAATATGACTCTTCAAGAGATGGCTCGTGCTATGCTTCATGCAAAATCTATTTCAATTCGTTTTGGATAGAAGCAATACGCACAACTTAATACATCATAAATCGAGTCTACGTACGACCAGGTATAACAAAAACATCATATGAACTTTGGAAAGCTAAAAGTCTAAATCTGAGTTATTTCTATAGTTTTGGGTGTACTTGCTATGTTCTGAATGACATGGAATATCTTGGAAAATTTGATACAAAAAGTAATGAAGGAATCTTTCTTGCATATGGGACTATACAACTGCTTACAAAATTTACAACTTACGAACAAGAGTATTTGTTGAATCTATAAATGTTATGTTTGATGAAGATCATCTAACTGAGAAAGTTGTGTTTCCTTTATCTACAGATTCATTGCGAAGGAATTCTGGGACAGAAAGTGATAATTTAATTGTACCTAATGAACTGACATCAAACGAAAAATGATGGAAGAAGATCATGATGGAAATGAGTGTCAAAGACATGAAATGGAATTGAAAAATGTTCATTGAAATCATTCAATTGATGATGTTATTGGTAATATTGGAGATGGTAGAAGAACATGAGGAAAATCCAAAGTAAATTATCATGACATGGTCAAATTTGCTTGTTTTACATCTAAGACAGAACCTAAATATATCAGTGATTAAATATCTGTTATGAGTATAAGCCTGAGTCTAAGTTGTGAGATATTCAGTTTCAGGTATAACGTCCTATTGATACAAAAAAAATTTTGCTTAAATATTCCTCTAAATTGATACGTAAGAGCATACCTGAAAGGGTAATCAAAGAGTCTGTTATATGAAAAAGAGAATATCCAAACAATGTCCTCAAAAGTTGAAGGCTAATAATAATAAAAAAAGGTGTTCTCAAGATGATAAAAAAAACAAATAAAGTGTACCTAATTTGGCAAGCCAACCTTATATATTATTTGCTCATTCTGAATAGATTTTTGTTTCACTTAATCATTCTTTGTTTCATGGACGATGTTTAATAATTAAAAGAGAAATAAACAAAGTGTTTTTTAAGAAACAAGTGTTTTTTTAAATGGTTTAAGTGATGTGAAAAATGGATGTGACAAGTGTTGTTACTTTCATTTAAAGCTTTTGTGATTTTTTAAACTGCCTTACATCTCATTATATCTCATCGAACCCTAATTGTTTTCGCTGAAAACGAAAAAAACATTTTATTTTTACAGCGAATCTAGAAAAATTCATCAAAACACGAAAAATGAAAGGAGAAGCAACAGGAAGAAGAGCAATGACCGATGAAGAAACATACATATACAAAAATGAGAGAATTCACAAAGATGATCCTAAGATTACAGGAAATCGTCCAAGGATCAATGGTAAACATTCAAATAGACGACCAGAAAAAGGGTAGGTCTAAGAGAACACAGACAAACCCCAGCCGACAACCTACATTCTTTACTGAGTTCTCTTCTAGAACGAATAGATGAGATGAAGGTTCAAAATCAGCTTCAGACAAAAGTTATGGACCAAACAAAGCAGATGACACATCAGCCATGAGATCTGAACATCACAGACAACCAACATCTCTAAAGTATCCAAACACACAAGGTATTCCTAGAATGACTCATCCGAAGACTTTTTCGAAGACATTCTATTCAGTAATAGGAGTTTTATGCAAATTTGAACTCTGAAATTGATAAGCCTAGGTCAGAAGCGTTTGGACAAGTGTATGTTCGAGGAAAAATTATCCAGTTTGATGCTAAAATAGTTAAAAAGTTTCTGGATACACCCAGTGTTGAAACATCAAGGGTTAAGGAGCTAGAAATTGACCTGGATATGGATATGGTCACATGAGTTGAGGGAAAAATGCTAATGAGTTGGCCGAGATAAATTTTAAATTCTAAGCTCAACTGGAAATACACTCTTTTAAACAAGATTTGCAGAACCAACTAGATACCAAATAAGAAAAAGATGGTATTCGACATGATACAATAGTCTTGTTATTTTGTGTGACAAATGGAATTCCTGTCAATTTTGGAAAGGTGATTCTTGATCAGATCATTGGTCTTGGACTGTCAAATGTAAGAAAATTCATCTTGCCATTTCCATGTTTGATCCAAAACAGTTTGATTCAAAAAATCCCAGATCTTATTTGATATGATCCGGGAGGACACTGAAGACGCGACCAACAATAGTGAGGAGGACGCGACCCGCAGAGAGGAAGAAGAGGGAATCTCCGCGACCCGAGACCCGCGACCCGCGACCCGAGATGCCATCCCTGCGACCCGAGACGCCATCCCTGCGACCCGAGACGCCGACTCCGCGACCCGAGACGCCAATCTCGCGGCCCGAGACACGACCACCTCAAGCGCGACCCGAGATGCCCTTAGGTATCCTCACGACCGTCCACGCTCACGAGGAGTAAGCTAGTTCACGCGATGTCACAAGTCTAAAGAACGTCATCCAAGCCGAAGCTCGACCCGCAACGGTCATTGATTAGGTAAAGTGACCCGCGTGTACTCTTTTCCCCTCGTCGGTTTTGTCCCACCGGGTTTTCCGAAGACGGGTTTTTAACGAGGCCGCGAGTCACTTATTTTCCCGCGACCTAATTAATGACCCAGCCCGAGACACAAGAAGGACGCATCCCCATGTGCACGACCAACAAGGAGCTTATCTTCTTGTTTGAAGAAACCAAGGCATTAATGAAGGCCTTTGCATGAAGATTAACATTTAATGTATTTTGAATTTTCCTTCTTGTTTTTATCTAAATATGGCCGGCCACTTTGTGGAAAAACAATCATCCAACTTTTGAAATTAAAATTTGAATTGATCTTTTGATCTTTCTTTGAATTCCTTGTGAGTTCTTAGTTCGTAATATCCAGCATCCTTTCGTTGGTGTGTCATATCCAACGATCGTTCGTTCTTCATTGGTGCGTAATACCCATTGGAGACGAACCGGTGAATCGAGAGCCTTCCACAACTCTCGTGTGACCACTCGCCCCACATACCCTTGTGCAATCCGTTGCAGCAAGGCATATCCATCACTAACCAAGTCTAGAGCGTCGATTCAGTCGGGATCGCGTCATTATTGGAGAAGAGGAAAGGAGAGAAAAGATTTCTCCTTGGATTATCTTTGAAAAATGTTATGTCAACAAAATGCTAGCAATAGAAGATATTGTACATAATGAGAATGATGTTACATAGAATGTCATCAATTTGGAAAACGACTAGTTGGAGTGATAACAGAGATTCAACTTATTTAGAAGGGGTTGAAAGCGTTAGCGAAGCTAACTCAGAGTAAATCAGAGTAACACTAAGTCTATCTTAATTGTGTTTAGTCTGAATTTGGAACTAACTGTATGAATTAGATGTCTCGTATTTCTCGAAAAAGTGATTTGATTGATGGGATTTGGTATGATACTTATGAGATCGATGATATCGATGAAATTGATATTCAATCTTTCTTCTTAGAACGTATTGATTTGACCCTGGGATCACCACCCCATAGCATGTTGCCGCCCCGTATTTCTTCTAGACAATCTCCTAATTGTTCCAGAGCAACTAGAAAAAGATTCTTTAACCAAAAAAAATTCAGTTCAGATGTAGGATACCTATCCAGAAGTTTTCGCAACTCAATCATGTATGATGGAATCATTAAAGATTTGATCTTTTCGAACTCTGTCTGTAACTCACTATATTGTCTTTGTTTGAATTTCCTATCATACAAACAAGGATAGATGTAAGGAGTCAAACTACAAGTGCAAGTAAAGCAACGAGAAAGATGCCGCAATAATAGAAATTTAAATTTTTAAATGCACTTAAAATATTCTGAACTCTTGTCTTATTTGTGAACCCTTAATTTGGTGTGAACTTTGTGGATTTAATCAAGATTATTTATGTTTCAAAGAATTAGTAATTCCTGATAATCGGTGTTTGTGTGATAAGAATTCAAAGGGGAGCTTGTTGATACTATATTTGAGAATTGTGTTAGATTTTCAGGTTTTTGAGAATCTCAAGGAGAAGAAGTATGGCTAGATTATTTTTAAAATTCAAACTGGAAAAGAATGAGAAGATATGAAGCTGGTGGAGCTGAAGACGAGAGAATCTGTTCCTGGATTCATGAGAAGATTAGGTGTGGAAACATACTATAAAAATGAGTTGAAACATCTAGGTTTAGGTGTCGAGACAGTGTCGCAATAAGTGATATTTGATCATTGGATATTGCAAGTGTATTTGGAGAGATACGAGATACATGTATGAGAGATAGAAACAATAAGTTGATTATTTACGGTTTAACTTATGAGAAGTTATCTGTGGAAGTCTTAAGTATATTGTATTGAAAAGCAAGTTGACTTAAAAAGATATTCATAAATAAAAGTGGTATTGTTTTGGATATATGTTTCTCTTAGCTTTTAATATCTATCGACGTTGTCTTTTTATTTTTTTCATTAATAATTTTTAGAAGTGTTAAAGTGGATTGTCAATCGTGCATTGGTCTTGATCTAATAAACATAATAAATATGAAATGGATTGAGTTTTTCGGTCTATATAAAATTTGAATTTATAGGCTCGACCAAAATTTTATTCGATCCATATGAGTTAACTTTTATAGATTATGGTCAATCTGTGTGCTAAATTAAACTAATATATATTATATATAATTTATATACATGATATTAATAACATATAATTATAATATTTTTGTATAGAATTTAAAATATAATTGCAAGGTATCTATGTAGATGAAAATTATGTTTTGAATCTTCAAATTCCAAAATATTTAGTTAAATATTATTTTTATTTGATTTTTCAGACTTTTAGTTAGTTTATCTATATTTCAGTAAATTATTTTAATGTTTTGAAATTTGAAAATATTTAGAAATATATATAATATATATAATATTAATAATATATAATTATAATATTTTTTTATAGAAAAATAATATAGATATAAATCGTTTATAAAGAAGAAAACTATGTTCTGAAGTTTCAATTTTCACCATCTTTAGTTAAATGTTGTATTTATTTGAATTTTTAGATTTTTATTAGGTTTATTTATATTTTTATGAGGATTTAAATATTTTTATTTAAAATTTTCAATGAAATCATTAAAATTTTTTATATTTTTTATAAATTATTTATTATATTATTATAAAAAAATTCAATACACCAGAATCTATAAAAACCGCGAATTATAATAGATTTTTTCAATCAGAAATTTAATTAGAAAAAACAATTTAAAATTTACACTTTTGTTGTTGTTTTAAACCTTGATATAATATTGTTGTCAAATGAACTAATAATAGTATGTTTTAATCCGACTTTTTTTATTATTTTGGATTCGTCGAATTGAATTATTAAAATAAGAAAATCAGATAAAATTGATTTTTTTTTAAATCTGAGTGCACAATTATTAAAGTTTAATATTTTATTATCCTTTATTTATTTGTTTAGAATGAGAGATTGTTGGGAATACGTAAAATTTTGAGACCTAACAATGAAAGACCAAATATTATATATTGAAATTTTCGAATTTTAAACATTTAGGGTATATATTTGGTAATTGAAATATTTTTAGTTAGTTTGAATTGAGCTTTACATTGGTGATAACTTTTTGCACACATGTAGGAGTAGGACCATTTCTACAAATTCTACACTGTGAATCTTTAGCATCATCATCACACAAACTTTTTTCTCTCTGCATAATTCTTTATATAGTAATTATATAATGTCTGAACTCCCAAAAAAATGGATATTTCCTTTAAAAACACCATTGTTCTAAAAACTGCAACTTAGGTGGATTTAATTAATCTATTCATCAACCACGTATAATTTTTGAAAAAAATATAATATTAAACTTATTTGAATTAAGAAATTTCGGATGATATTTATCATTTTAATATTATTTATCATTTTTACTGTAAAATTTTAACGTTTTTTAATTGACGATTTTTTTTTATGTTAAGATTCTCACGAAAAACATTCGTATAAATTCAACGAGTGTTGAGATCCAAAATCATATTGAGATTTTCGGCCGAGGTTAAGACTTCGCTTTCTAGGCCCAAATGACACAATTATTCATTCGGTCTCCGAAACTAAAAGGGGAAAAATGAAAAGAAAATGTAACATGCTTCCATTAACTTTGTGGTGATAGAGAAATACATAAACTATGATTGCTTTATTTCATAATGTCACAAATTTGAAATAATTAACATTAGAGTCAGTATTTATTTATATTTTATTTTTGTTGAGTTATTTTAATGATAAAGTATCTAAACGAAAAATGAAGTATCATTTTCTATAATATAACGATATATATAATATTTATTTTTTTTATAAAATTTAGAAACTCCAAAAAATAGTTGCAAAAAAGACATCCTTTTGGATTATTTATTCTACACTTCATAACAAAATGATTAATCTTAGTTCATATCTAATTTTGGATTTAAACCTTAACAAAAAAAAAGGCTGAAAAATGTACACAAATGAAAGAAACAAAAATGGAACCTTTCATGAGATATGATTGATTAAAGAACAAATAAACGTTGAGGTTAGTGAGTTTTTTGGAACCTAAGAATTCAAGACCTCTAGTTATTGCCTCTCGAGGTATTAATTTCGTATTATTCACCACCAAGTCAGTTTAACTTGGCAACCAAGTCACTCAACCCACCTACACCCATTATACTTTTCTTGTTGAACAAGTCAAGTACGCCTTTTAACAGCTTACGCGAACCCTAGGGCTGGGAATTCCCATGTATGCAAGGCGTGGAGAGACGCGCACTTTAGGGCTAGGCCGCGGAGAAGGGATTGGAGCGCAAGGCAGAAGACGGCCTGAAACTGGTGAAACTCGAGGCGAAAGGTTGACTTGTTCAAGTGCTTGGGACTGCAGCTCCATTGGGTAGTCTCTAACACACCCAATTCTTGGTCCAACACCGCTTGTCCATTTGCAGGACAGTCGTTTGGCTTGATCAAACACCGCCACTTCTTTCTCTTGCGCATCTTTCCTTTCAGCAGCAGAGGTTTCTAAAGGTAGTTTGGCTTCAGAGGCTTCCTTTGTCTCCTCTAGTCTGGATTCTTCTTCATCGGTTGATTTGAATGATGACGAATATTCCTCATTCACAGAACACCTCTGCGGATATATTTTGATAATGTAAGTACACTCTTCAGATGACATGAACAAGAAGAAATATTTCCGCCAAATGTTTTATTACCTTAACATTGGTGAGATCAACGTTATTCTCTTCCAGAAAACTTATGAACTCCTTGAAGTTGTCTTCTGTGGGGAGGTAATGGCCGCTGTATGGCCATATTGCCTGACAAAAATAGTGACATCTTTTAGTTCAAGAACGTACAGATGCCTATTATGAAGCAGTAACTAAAGATATTAAAAGCCACAAAACGCACCTCAAGAATCCCATCATGGGCGACTAATCTTCCTGCAGCGGTTGTGGCACCTCCAGATAAGAAACTCGAGTGCTGAAAAACGCCTTTCTTCTTCTGCCCAACGTATAAAGCTCTGGATGTGCTAAGTACAAAGATCCACTTGGTATCATCTGTTGTAGTGATTAGAATCCTGCTCTGTCTGTACATTAGTCTCCCGTTTTCCACGATCACCTCATATGCCTCTCTCTCGTTCTGCAGGTTGAAGAACAAAAACCTTAATGAGAAAGCATGAAAGGCTAACTATTATGCCAGATTTCATGTTTCTGAGCGGTTAAAAATCTCGTAGCAGGAAGAATTAAGAAACTCAGAAACTCACAGGTCCGAGATATTTTATGCACTGCTTTTGCAAAACGCTTCTCGGGTGGTGCTCAAGATTAACATCTTTGCCGTCTCCTATGTCCAACCTGCGGGTTCAGATAGATTAACATAAAGTTGAGTAAGAAGAGTGGCTGCAAAAGGTACAAAGAGTTCGAGATTAACACTGTGTTCTTTATCTTTTACCAGTAGAAGAATGGTTGAGTGCTCTTGCTCGCTGACCAAACGTCGTAATAGAAGTGTAAGTTGTGGCCATAACGGTGTCGTGGGTCGATCTGTAAACACCGGAAAGATTCACATTAGACATTAGAAATCAAAATACAAATCCCACCACAGCTTACACTGGTTATGATTATTCACACAAAATTTCAAAGGAAATGCAGAGAAGATTTCCTCAAGTGTCTCAGATTCTGCACTATGTTTGAGTTGCGTTCAGGAGAACAGTTTAGAAATCACAAGGTAAGATCAGAGAGCTTACGGCTTCAAGCCAATGCTGAAGAGCTAATTTCTGAGCCTTTTCATCTTTTGACAAGCCCTTACCAACCTAATAAACCAAAATTAAGATCCACATCAGATTTCTGTATCAGGAGATTAAACCTAAGACTGTTGAGCAAAATTATAAAAAATTATGTCACACCTTAGCAGCTCGTTTCTTGGCTCGTGCCCATTTTGAAACTGCGGTTTCATGTTTCTCAATGTCGAAGAACGACACCGAGCTCATGTTTAGAGTTGCAGCATCAAGAGTCTTCCACCTACAGTTTTTGGGGCAATCCAAGAATTAGTATATAATGTTTGAAGCACATACCGACAAAAGAAGGCGAAATTTAAAGAGACGTACCAGAGCTCTTCAACCACAACAGCGCAATCTGCTAAGTTCCTTCTTGTCCGGTAACTTTTGTACACCTTTTGTAACTTAATTGCAGCAGCATCAAGTTCGGTAACTGGTCTTGGGGAAAAGAACACAACAGGTTCAGGGAGAGTAACGGTGGGTTTCGTTATTTGGATTCTTTCACATGTCCTTCCATTCAAAGAATTAAAAGTTGATCTCTTTGTGTTGAGGGCTTCTTTATCTGCCTGTTTCACCGATTCATCTGTAGATTCTTTTTGATCTCCCCAGCTTTTGAAACTCAGCGACCGTTCCATCGTAGCACTTGGATCAGGCTTAGGAGGATTCTCAATCGTATCGTTCTTGAAACTGTTGCTTCTTGATCTCAAGCCTCTATCTTTCACTTTAAAGCTAAGGGACCTGACTATCTCGGCGGGTTTCTTGATACCGAAAAAATAGTTCTTCAAGCCGAAAAACTGATTTTTAAAGATTTCCTTCCAAGCGGGTAAGAGAAGTGAAAGGGACAGACCCATTTCCTGATAAGAAGCTACAAGAAAAAGGGTCTCAAGTTGTATCCAGTAAACTCAATAAACAAAGCTCCTCCTGCAACACAGTAATGCAAAAATCAAGATGTCAATGTTGAACATTCAAGAACCAGTTATTAGCAATGAAGGATCAAATCATAGTCATTCAAAAGCACAACACCTTCCATCCAAGGAAACTAGGACAAGATTTTAAGTGTAGTTACCCTTTTCTCAAAGTCAGATATATAAAAAACAAGTTCTGAAGCTGGAATTCAAATTTCCCAAAATTGACCATTCCAAAGTGAAAGTTATAATTTATATTTTTTAAGAATCTGGACTTCAAAGTTTCAAAATTTGACCATCACAAAAAGAGAGAAATATGAGCAAAAAGTCAATGGAAACAGATGATAGAAGAGAAAACAACTCATTGAGAGAATTTAACCAACAACTTAAGAGCTTTCAACCATGACAAGTGTTTGTTCATATATACATAAATAGTTTTTAGAAAAGAACATAATTCTTTGATTATACTTCTAAGACAAACCCAATATCATAATTAATCAAAGGTGCAAAATTTAGGAGATTTAGAGCTAAATGATCAAACTTTGCTTCTCTTACAACATCTGGTTTGTACCAAACCATGAAGAATATTTGAAGAAAAAGGAACACAGAATTAACCAACATACCTCAGAATTGCAAAACAATAGTTAAAGAAAAATTTCTCTCTTTTTACCACCAAAGAAAAAAAAAATTCTCGCTTTATTTCTCTTCTCCAGAGATGATTATCAAGTTGAAGAACTCTCTGCTAATATATATAGATGATGGGGTCTGTGTGTGTACATACACATATATATACAATGGGCAGCTGGATAACATTAAAGAGTAAAATAAAAATATGTTGAAAATTAAAAGGTTTTATGAAGATTCAAAGATGGTGTGTTTCGGAAGTAGATTATTATTGAAGCAGGGATTTTTTTCTTCTAATATTAAAATAGAGAAAAATGGAGGCAAGAAAACAAAGTAAATTTGGGACCCTTTGGTGATGGAGGCTGAAGAAGGCAGTTTCATGGAAGTTAATGACAAAAGGCCAAATGTGATTTCTCTCTCTTGTCTATCTCTCGTATTTATGTATTCTATTTTTATTGACCATATGAATAAATATGGTACAAGAGAAGTATGATTGCAAATTCAGGTTTGATTGGTGGAAATGCAACGTTTGTGTTTGTGTTTGGCGACGTTTCTGTCAACGATTGACGGTGTTTTGTTTAATTTTGTCTGAATGGTGGAATCGCTATATTTGTGGAGACTGTGACTAGAAGCGAATAGTAAAAAACTATTGCGATTGCGTTTTGAATTTATTAATTTTCTTTTGTTTAGTATATATTTTTAATTATAACTTTCAAATCTTTGAAATAAATTTAAAAAAATTATAAAAATATTTAAATATACAACACATGATATAAATTATAATAGAAAGAGATAAGACAAAGACACAAATGTATTTTGGTAATTTTATTCAAAACGTACCAAAACGTAAATCTAACGCAATATAATTTCATATTTTTAAAATCTACACTTCGATGCGTTTTCGGACGACTGTAATTCCACTAGTCGGTTGTCGTCCGAAGTCGTGCAATTCCACTAATCGGTTGTCATCCGAAGTCGTCAAAAAATACACTCGTCGTATTTGCGTTTGACTGCGATCCCACCAATCAGAACCTTAATGCATTTTTTTATCCATTATTTTTCTATCAAATAATATTTTTTCATAATATGATCATAAAAAATCCAAATAAATTAATATTTTTTATGTAATTATTGATAGTTATATAATCATACATATTTTTCTGATATGATCAATTGTTTTTTTTCATATAAATTAAATACAATTCAATTCAAAAGTAAATAATATAATATGATTAGTTTAAGAGTAATATACCACGACACATTCATATTTAGATTCGATCACGATCGGTTACGTCATAAATAATAAATAGAACGTCAATATCAAAATATTAAACTAAAGACGGATGCATGAATAATATCTGTTTAACTCAGTATACAATCACTTATGTAATTTAAAGTTGTTAATTACAATAAAAATACAAACTAATTTACTATAAAATATATTCAAAAGAGGCATTTATGCCGTATGATAACCTCAAATTCATATCCAAATTGATAAATTTTTTTCCGATTCGGAAAATCCATATGTTTATTCAAATTTCATCTATACGAAAAATCAGGAATAAATTAAAAAACCAAACTATAAAAGTATTCGTAGACTTTTATATCAAGGATCGGACCATCATTTTTTGAACCATGACAAATAGAATATAAATTATAAAAGTATTATACCATTTATGTAATATTTTCAATAGTTTGGGTTTAAGTCGTAATTATTAAAAGTTAATAATTATAAATAAACGAAAATGAGTTTTTCCTAACGACATTACTCAAAAACATAAAACCTAAACCCTAATAGCTGTCAGAAGAAAAGAACGAAGAACGAAAAACAATTTTTTTCGTTTTTCTTGAAATCCGCAGAAAAGCAGATCTGATCTCGGCGTGGATACGCGTAAAGGGTTTGTATTATTAAGTCTTGTATCCGATTATCGCACGTTCAACGCTACAGGTACTATGAAATCGTTTCTAATTTCGTAGTTCGTTGAAACCCCGAAAACCTACTCGTTAAACATGACTAGATCTATAATTGGGTTGATAAAACACGTTTCCGCATCTAAATCAACCCTATAGTGGTATCAGAGCGTCTGGATGCATGTTTAGGATTAGTTTTTTCGAATTATTGTGAAAAAATGGATCGAAAAAACGTATAAGTCGCGCGGGCGCACAAGAACCACCGCCAAAACGCACGCGTGAAGGAGAAGGTGAAACCCGAAGGCGGCAACCGGAACCCTAACCGCCCTTGCGAGCATCTTCGGTGTGGGTGGAGGGACGGCGCGCAGCCAGTGGGAGCGGCCAATGGCACACGAACCCAACACGAGTGCGCGACGCTGCCCGAACGTGCGCGACGCTACGCCAGAACTTTCTGTCGAGCGCCCGCTCGCTCGACGGAGGGGGCAGGCACGACGGCGCACGAAGTGGGCGAAGGGTCGGCTGGGCACGAGTCGACGACGGACGGCGAGGGTCGAGTGGCAAAGAGGGCGAACAGCGCGGTTAGGGTTTCAGAAACCCAAATCGCCTCTTCGCCCGAGCAGTCTTTTGCAGTCGCCCGACGCCGGAGAGTGACGATCGATCCGAGACGCCTTTGCCGGCGATTCCTCCAGCCCGGAGCGGACGACCGGCAAAGGGGGCGGCGGTAATAGGGGGCGGCGACAAAGGGTTATTCCCTAACCCCAAGCCCAACGCTTCCTGCCCGCGCGGGTGCATTGTGTGAGCCCGAGCGGGCGCGCGTAACCCGCCGGCGAAAAATTAAAAAAAATAATAAAAAATATATATTTAAGATTAAAATTAAAAGAATTTTAATTTTAAATATCAAATAATTGAGTTCTTAAACGATAAAATTGTTTATCGTTAGGCTTTTCCTTCATCGTAGACGTTCTGAATAGATATTCGTTTACATGGTACGGCCTGACTACTAGGAGACATGTAGTCCAAGAATTTCGATTCATACGTCTATGACATCAGATGTCTAGTGGGAGGAATCAATTAGTTTTTGTAAACGCCTGGACTATTCGGGGGACATAAACTTAAATGATATCCGACAATGAGCTGAAGGATGAACTCGACTATATCGATGGGAACGACCTGACTACCAGGTGACTATGTGATATAGAGCCATATTAAAATCAACCTATTTAATATGCTTAAGAAACGACCTGATTACCAAGGGGTTTATGCATGATTAGTTCAGGAGATATTATTGAAAGAAATACGATTTCTGAATACTACTGTCTGAATACTACTGTAGTATTAATCAGTAAAAATAATCATTTAGATGAAAGTCCATATCTATTTGATTAAATAAGTGTTCTAATAAATGCTGCAATTTTCGTTCCAGGTTTCCCGAAAAATGTCTTCAATTTCCCTACGTGCCATTCTCGATGTCCACAAGCTTGTTGGGGAAAATTTCGATGATTGGTACCGCAACCTTAAGATTGTCCTCAAGCAGGAGAAGATACTTGATTCCATCGAGAACCCTATCAAGGAACCTGCTGATGACGATGAGGATGGCTTGCTAGCTTGGACAAAGCAAAAGGATGTCCTTGACACTACCAAGTGTATCATCCTAGCCTCAATGAGTTCAGAACTCCAGCGCGAGCATGAGGATATGGATCCTGCTGCTATCATTGCGCATCTTAAGAAGATGTACGGTGCACATAGCAGAACAACAAGATATCAATTGTCGAAGACTCTGTTCAAGTCTAGATTGACTGGGGTGCACACTGGGCAAAGAGTTATCTCAAGATCTGATCTTGCAGTCATTGCCTGAGACGTTCTCTCCGTTCATTGTTAACTTTAACATGAACAAGATGGACATGGATCTGCATGAGATGCTGAACCAACTAATTGACTATGAAAGTCAGTCAATGTCCGAAACGTCTAAGGGACTTAGTGCTGTAATGATGGTCGGCTCTTCTTCCAAGAAGCGCAAGAGCAACAAAAAGCCCAAGAAGAAGCTCCATGGGCCCAAGGGTGGTGTGACCATACCTAAGAGCAAAAGGGGCAAATCTGACCAAGCTGATGCTGAGTGCTTCTTCTACAAGAAGAAGGGGCATTGGAAGAGGAACTGCAAAGAATACCTGTAGTCTCTGAAGGGCAAGAAGCCAGGTAAGATTCTCATGGAAAATGTTTTCATGTTTAACTACTATTGATTCATCTAGATGGGTATTGGATATCGGTATCAGTTTTAACGTCTGCAATATGTTGCAGGGCTGAGGATCAGTAGGATGTTCAGGAAGGGAGAGTTCAGTCTGAAGGTTGGAAATGACGCAAGTGTTGCTGCTCTAACCGTAGGATCAATTTCCCTTGTTATGGCTGCGAGCAAGACCTTGTTGTTAGACGACTGTTATTATGTTCCTAAATTTGTTTTGAACATAATTTCTATTTCTATGCTTGATAGATGTGGATTTCGAACAATTTTTAGTAATAACATTTGCTCTATTTATCATGGTGATGATTTGTGTGTGAATGGTTATTTTCAACAAGGACTATATATCTTACCTGATGTTAATGTAGAACAAATTAACATGCATGTTTCGGGCCATAAGAGGAAGATAGATGATCGTCAAAGACAGACGTACCTTTGGCATTGTAGACTTGGTCATATCGGTGAGAAGGGGATAAATAGGTTGCATAAAGATGGTCTTTTGGGCCATTTCGATTATGAATCTTATGCAAATTGTGAGTCCTGTCTCACTGGTAAGATGACCAAATCTCCGTTTAGTGGAATCGGAGAGAGAGCTACATAACTCCTAGGACTGATACATACCGATGTATGTGGACCTATGAGGGTTCAAGCCAGGGATGGATATTCGTACTTCATCATGTTCACTGATGATATGTAGAGATATGGATTTGTATTCTTGATGAAACACAAATCCGAATCTTTTGAAATGTTTAAGAGATTCCGCAGTGAAGTGGAGAAACAAACCGGAAAGAGTATCAAGGTGTTGAGATCTGACCTGGGCGGTGAATATCTTAGTCATGAATTTGTCGATTATCTAAGGCAAAATGGGATTTTGTCTCAGTGGACTTCTCCTGGAACACCACAACATAATGGTGTATTCGAACGGAGAAATCAAACCTTATTAGATATCCATGATATGGTTCGCTGATCTTCCAATGAATTTATGGGGCTATGCTTTAGAAACAGCTACCTATCTGCTAAACAAAGTTCCCACCAAAGTAGTCTCGAAGACACCATATGAGATATGGAAAGGACGTAAGCCAAACCTAAGACACATCAAGGTTTGGGGGTGCCCGGCCTTCGTTAAGAGACTTCAGCCAGACAAGCTTGATGCTAGGTCTGACAGGTGTAGGTTCATAGGTTATCCCAAGGAAACTATGGGGTATTATTTCTACCACCCGTCTGAGCACAAAGTGCTTGTGGCCAGAACGGCAACCTTTTTTGAAAGGGAATTCCTTGATGAAGGAATTCATGGTGGGGAAGTAGTTCTTGACGAGATTCAAGAACCCGACGAACTAACACAAGCTCATAGACATGAGATGTCAAATGAGCAATCTTGGCTGGGAGATATGTTGTTAGGCTCTAGCGCCTCATCTTCAAATGTTGAAGTGATAGTGCCCGTTCAGGAACAAGTTCAGGAACCTGTTCAGGAACCTGTTCAGGAACAAGCCCAACAAGATATCCCAGCGCAGGTTGAACCTGCTACACAGGCTTTCTTGAGAAGGTCAACACGTTCTCGACGTGCACCTGACAGACTTAATCTGATGGTGCAAGAGGACGTGGTCGGTCATAGAGATGACGACCCGTTGACTTTCCAAGAGGCTATACAAGGCCCAGATTCTGAGAAATGGTGGAAAGCTATGGAATCCAAAATGGAATCTATGAGGATCAACAAAGTTTGGACTTTTGTTGAATCTTCACAAGCTTCCAGACCGATAGGTTGTAAATGGGTTTACAAGAAGAAGATTGGAGCAGACGGGCAGGTAGAGACCTATAAAGCTCGTCTAGTTGCCAAGGGGTATAGTGATCATCTCGTTTTCATACGTATTTCTTGCACGATTTAAGAGACGTTTTTGACACATATGCATTGCTTTACGTATGATTCCGTATCCATTTTACTTGTTTTCGTGTTTTCATGTTTTTATAGGTTTTTACGCGTATTTGGATCATTTCGGAGCTAAAAGGACATGCACGGAGTTAAGGAGCAAATTAGAGGATCATCACAGGACAAACGGGACGGGATTCAACATGAAGAGCCTCCACCCGGTCGGGCACAATTCATGCACGATCGGGCAAAAGCTACGGAAAATTTTATGCACAATTTATGCACGACTCGTGCAAGGGAATGTCCGAACAATTGCCTTACACCCGAGCGGGTGATAATCTTGCTCGATCGGGCTCTCCACACGGATCGCGATCTGCGCGATCCACCCTAGCCGTACCCGAGCGGGTACAACGACCGCCCGAGCGGGTCGCGGCCCGTGTCTGCAAGATAAGTTAAGTAAAATTAACTTAAAACAATAGGAAGTCGGTGGGGAGATTTAGGCAACATCTAGACCGACTTAAACTGCAAAAAAGGAGGCAGAGGACGACATTAGAAGACACATTCATTTAGTTCGTGATTTTGGAGATTCTTGCGAGGAGGCAAGCGAGGAGCATTGGAGATCAAGCCCCGACACTTCGGTTTCGTTTGGTTTTCATGTTTCTTAGACTTTCTACTTTGTTTATGTTTGTTTACAGACGCATGAGTGAGTAGTTTGTTTGTTCCAGGAGAAGGGATTAACCCTTGGCTATCCCGGAACCACTTTTGATCTATTTTGAATGCATCTTCCCGTTTAAGTTTATATATTCTCTATCTGAGCGCTTGAATTTACTTGTGTTTGCGATGGCCACGTAGATGCATGTGTTAGGGGTTAGGAGAAGGACCGAAAGGAGAATTCTAGTCCTAGAAGATCAGGTTTAGAACAATTGAGGTTAGGCCACGAAGGTAGGGTAGCAACGGTTGAGGGTGAAACGGACGAATCACAGAGCTTATGGGTTTAGTTCAAGGTGTCAGCCGCGAAAGTAGGGGGCAACTTGTCTAGATCACATGTCTATGTCTTGAGAGAGAGTAGATATCATGTTTGGATCGTCTGCCTTAGATAGCTTTAACTGAGATTGTATGATAAATAGATTGATTGTCGGTTTCGGTAGTCTTGTGGTGAAACTGGATTCCTAGAACGTTTGTCTTATCGTTAGAAACCACGTAGTTTATTTACTTTCAGTATTTCATTCTTCATCCATATTCGTCCGTTAGCAAGTTTGATTCCTAGTTCGAGTTTAGATAGTGTTGCGTAGTCTCCAGATTCTGAGGAATGGTGGAAAGCCATGGAATCCGAGTTGGAATCTATGAAGATCAACAAAGTATGGATTTTGGTTGATTCTTCACAGGCTTCCAGACCGATAGGTTGTAAATGGGTTTACAAAAGGAAGATTGGAGCGGACGGGCAGGTAGAGACCTATAAAGCTCGTCTAGTTGCCAAGGGGTATAGTCAACGAGAAGGGATTGACTATGAAGAAACGTTCTCCCCTGTGGCAATGCTCAAATCTATTCGGATTCTGCTTGCGATAGCGGCATTCCATGACTATGAGATTTGGCAGATGGACGTGGAAACAGCTTTCCTTAACGGAAAGCTCCAGGAAGAAGTTTTCATGACTCAACCTGAGAGTTTCACGTCGCCAACTCAAAGTCATATGGTATGCAAGCTTCAGAGGTTCATTTATGGACTCAAGCAAGCTTCTTGAACCTGGAACATGCGCTTTAGCAAGGCAGTTGAAGAGTTCAACTTTGTTAGATGCGAAGAAGAGCCTTGTGTGTACAAGAAGTTTAGTGGGAGCGCGGTTGTCTTCCTTGTGCTTTATGTGGATGACATATTGCTCATGGGGAATGACATTCCGGCATTGTAAGAGACGAAGTTTTGGTTATCCGAACAGTTCTCTATGAAAGATCTGGGAGAAGCAACCTATATTCTGGGAATAAAGATCTATAGAGATAGATCAAGGAGGTTGCTTGGACTATCAAAGTCCCAGTACATTGATATCAACACGAAGAGGTATAACATGGAATATTCCAAGAGAGGCTATCTACCGATAGGCACTGGAATTACTCTCTCCAAAGAGGATTGTCCTCAGACTCAAGATGAGAGAGAACACATGAGTAGGATCCTATACGCTAGCGTAATGGAAGTCATCATGTATTCCATGACATGTACGAGGCCTGATGTAGCCTTCACGCTAAGTGTAGCGAGTCTGTATTCCGGTGAGGAACATTGGAAATTGGTGAAAATTATTCTCAAGTACTTGAGAAGGACTTGTAGGGTTGATCTTAATATGCGGAAACGTGTTTTAATCAACCCGAATAACGATCTAGTCATGTTTACGAGAAGTTTTACAGATTTTAACGATGAACAAACATAGAAACAGTTTATGTGATACCTGTTGCGTTGAAATCGATGATCGGATGTGAGGCTTGATGGTACAAGCCCTCTACGTGTATCCACGCCGAGATCGCGATTGGTTTGATGTGGAAATCGGAAGAACAAAAACTGTTTTTCGTTCTTCGTTCTTTTTGGTTCTGATGGCTAGGGTTTCTAGGTTTAGAAATTGTATATTAACGAAACTCGTTTTTCGTTTATTTATAATTATTAACTCTTTAATAATTACGACTTAAACACATAACTATTGAAATATTACATAATTGGCAAAATACTTTCAGTCTCCCACTTACCTTTACGTAATATCTCAAATAGTCGAAATACATGTATCTCCATACACATACTTGCCCGTACATCTTATGTACTAACCCAAAAGAAAAAACAAATACAATTATATTCTTCGGTGCTAGCGGATGAATATAACTGTATCCCACACTGATTGTCTAACAATCATAAGCAGATACCGAGACACTCGTATGCGTGTGACCTCGTAGGTTCATCACTAAACCGGTAGCCAATTAGTCGTACTAATTAACTAATCGAGGTTGGCATCTAGCAACACTCCTCAACGACCAAATAGTGTGAAGTAACATCCTTACTCTGTAGAACCATGGTAGAAGGATAATATTATTATTTCCCTCCGTCTTTACAGCTCCGGATAATCCTAGGACATGGTCTGACTGTCAAGTCCTAATAGATTATCAACTATGTTTCATGTCTAACATAACTGACTGGTGAATGATCGCAAGAAACTCCTTTCTTCTCTCATTCAAATGCCCTGGCCAAGGTCTTTCAGTCATTATGTTGCTGACAACATAGAGCTCAAACTCTTTACCTAGAGTTGACGGATTCCATCTTGATCAATCACTAACTGCACAAGCATCTAATCATTCCCAATATCCTTTCAACTTACATCCCAAGGCATAAGGTGTCCAGTATCAAAGAATAATAGATAACTTTACTAACGTCCAATTAGTTATCCTATGATCAAGAACGATTTAGATTAAGTTTTTACCAAAACTTGGCTCTCTTTATCATGATCTCTATCATGATGACAAGTTTCTAAACTTAATCATGGACTCTATCATACTAGCTATGAAAATATATACACATATATATTATGCAAATATCATCAAAAAAATAAAAGAAAGCCATTTTTTTACAAGTGTTCAAAAAATATATGACATAAAATTAGATCTTAAATAGTTACAACAATTGTACTATTCCTAAACTAATTCCATCATGTCATGTTCTTCAATCCAATCATCAATTTGTGCTTGTCAAACTCATTTGAACCAAACGCCTTTGTGAGTGGATCTGCTGCATTTTCTTTTCCTTCTACCTACTGGATTTGAACGTCTCCACGCTCAACGATTTCCTTTATCAGATGTTACTTCCGCAGAACATGCTTTGATCTTTTATGAGATCTTGGTTCCTTCCCCTGGGCTATTGCCCCAATATTATCACATAATAAAGGAACTAGTTCCTTTATCAAAGGTACCACACCAAGTTCACTTATGAACTTTCTCATCTAGATCGCTTCCTTAGCAGCTTTCACAAGCCGCTATGTATTTTGCTTCAATAACCGAATCGGCTACAGTAGCTTGTTTGGAACTTTTCCAACACACTGCACCCCATTGAGACAAAAGACATACCCCGAAGTCGATCTGCTATCATCTTTGTCAGACATAAAACTGGCATCCGTGAATCCTTCTAACTCCAAGTTAGAATCTCCATAAACGAGGAATTGGTCTCTAGTCCTTCTCAAGTACTTGAGAATGGTTTTCACCAATTTCCAATGTTCCTCGCCGGGATCTGCCTGATACCGACTCGCTACACTTAGCGCGAAGGCTACATCAGGCCTCGTACATGTCATGGAATACATGATGGCTCCCACTGCGCTAGCATATGGGATCCTACTCATGCGTTCTCTCTCTTCTTGAGTCTGAGGACAATCCTCTTTAGAGAGAGTAATTCCAGTGCCTATCGGTAGATAGCCTCTCTTGGAATTTTCCGTGTTATACCTCTTCATGATGGTATCAATGTACTGGGATTGCGATAGTCCAAGCAACCTCCTTGATCTATCTCTACAGATCTTTATTCCCAGAATATAGGTTGCTTGTCCCAGATCTTTCATGGAGAACTGTTCGGATAACCAGAACTTCCTCTCTTGCAACGCCGGAATGTCATTCCCTATAAGCAATATGTCAACCACATAAAGCACAAGGAAGACAATCGCGCTCCCACTAAACTTCTTGTACACACAAGACTTTTCTTCGCATCTCACAAAGTTGAACTCTTCAACTGCCTTGTTAAAGCGCATGTTCCAGGTTCGAGAAGCTTGCTTGAGTCCATAAATGGACGTCTGAAGCTTGCATACCATATGACTTTGAGTTGGCGGCATGAAACCCTCAGGTTGAGTCATGAAAACTTCTTCCTGGAGCTCTCCGTTAAGGAAAACTGTTTTCATGTCCATCTGCCAAATCTCATAGTCATGGAATGTCGCTATCGCAAGCAGAATCCGAATAGATTTGAGCATTGCCACAAGGGGAGAATGTTTCTTCATAGCCAATCCCTTCTCGTTGACTATACCCCTTGGCAACTAGACGAGCTTTATAGGTCTTTACCTGCCCGTCTGCTCCAATCTTCCTCTTGTAAACCCATTTACAACCGATTGGTCTGGAAACCTGTGAAGAATCAACCAAAGTCCATACTTTGTTGATCTTCGTAGATTCCATCTCGGATTTCATGGCTTTCCACCATTTCTCAAAATGTGGGCCTAGTATAGCCCCTTGGAAAATCAACGGGTCGTCATCTCTATGACCGACCACGTCCTCTTGCACCATCAGATTAAGTCTATCAGGTGCACGTCGAGAACGTGTTGACCTTCTCAAGAAAGCCTGTGTAGCAGGTTAAACCTGCACTGGGATATTTTGCTAGGCTTGTTCGAATAGGTTCTCCTGAACTTGTTCCTGAACGGGCACTATCACTTCAACATTTGAAGATGATGCGCCGGAGCCTAACATTGTATCACCCAGCCAAGAACGCTCATTTGACATCTCATGTCCATGAGCTTGTGTTGGCTCATCGGGCTCTTAAATCTCGTCAAGAACTACTTCCCCACCATGAATTCCTTCCTCAAGGAATTCCCTTTCAAGAAAGGTTGTCGTTCTGGCCACAAACACTTTGTGCTCAGACGGGTGGTAGAAATAATATTCCATAGTTTCCTTGGGATATTTTCAAGAAAGGTTGCCGTTCTGGGCACAAACACTTTGTGCTCAGAAGGGTGGTAGAAATAATATCCCATAGTTTCCTTGGGATAACCTATGAACCTACATCTGTCAGACCTAGCATCAAGCTTGTCTAGCTGAAGTCTCTTAACGAAGGCCGGACACCCCCAAACCTTGATGTGTCTCAGGTTTGGCTTACGTCCTTTCCATATCTCATATGGTGTCTTCGAGACTGCTTTGGTGGGAACTTTGTTTAGTAAACAGACAGCTGTTTCTAAAGCATAGCCCCATAAGTTCATTGGAAGATCAGTGAACCCCATCATGGATTTCACCATATCTAGTAAGGTTTGATTTCTCTGTTCGGATACACCGTTATGCTGTGGTGTCCCAGGAGAAGTCCATTGAGACAAATCCCATTTTGCCTTAGATAATCAAGAAAATCATGACTCAGATATTCTCCATCTCAGTCAGACCTCAACGTCTTGATGGTCTTTCAAGTTTGTTTCTCAACTTCACTGCGGAATCTCTTGAACATTTCAAAAGATTCAGACTTGTGTTTCATAAGATACACATATCCATATCTAGACATATCGTCAGTGAAAGTTATGAAATAAGAATATCCTCCTCTGGGTTGAACTTTCATAAGTCCACATACATCTGTATGTATGAGTCCTAGAAGTTCAGTAGCTCTATCTCCGATTCCAGTAAACGGAGATTTGATCATTTTTCAGTGAGACAAGACTCAGAAGTTGCACATGATTCATAATCATATTGACCAAGAAGGTCTTCTTTATGCAACTAGTTTATCCTTTTCTCGCCTATATGAACAAGTCTACAATGCCAAAGAAAAGTCTGATTTACTGAATTATCTTTCTTTCTCTTCAAACCAGAAATATGCATGTTAATCATATTAACTTTTGCATTGGGTAAGACATAGATGCCTTGAT
>CM071868.1:12033281-12057935 GCA_036759665.1 Gynandropsis gynandra
GTCTGTATAGAAACATAAACATAGTAGAAAGTCTAAGGAACATAAAAACCAAACAAAACCGAAGTGGTGGTGCTTGATCTTCAATGCTCCTCGCTTCTCTCCTCGCAAGAATCTGCTCTATCTTTCGCTGAATTGTTCTCCTCTGTAAGCTTGCTGTAATGTTTTGCCTTTGCCTCCTTTTAAGCCTCCTAAGTCGGTCCAATTGTTGCCTAAATTGCCCCACGAGTTCCCTTATGTTTTAAGTTAAGTAAGTTTTGACGGGTGCGGCCAGGGCAGTTTGTGCGCGTCCTGTGGTGCTGGAATGGTGCCCGATCGGGCATGGCATGTGTGCCCGCTCGGGCACAAGGCAAAATGGTCAGGATTGCTTGCCCGAGTCGTGCTAAATGGTCCACACAATTGGCCGTAGGTTTTGCCCGATCGTGCAAGGGTTGTGCCCGACCGGGTGAGGCTTTTCCATGCTCAATCTCGTCCCGTTTGTCCCGTGATGATCCCCAACGTTGCTCCTTAGCTCCGTGCATGTTCCTTTAGCTCCAAAATAGTCCAAATACGCGTAAAAACCTGTAAGAACATGAAAAGGACGAAAGCAAGTAAAACGGATACGGAATCATACGTAAAACATCACATATGTATAAAAAACGTCTCCTAAATCGTGCAAGAAATACGTATGAAAACGAGATGATCATGGGTGCAGTGTGTTGGAAAAGTTCCAAACAAGCTACTGTAGCTGATTCGGTTACTGAAGCAGAATACATAGCGGCTCGTGACGCTGCTAAGGAAGCAGTCTGGATGAGAAAGTTCATAACTGAATTTGGTGTGGTACCTTCGATAAATGAACCAGCTCCTTTATTATGTGATAATACCGGGGCAATAGCCCATGCGAAGGAACCAAGATTTCATAAAAGATCAAAGCATGTTCTGCGGAAGTACCATCTAATAGGGGAAATCGTTGAGCGTGGGGACGTTCAAATCCAGAAGGTAGAAGGAAAAGAAAATGCAACAGATCCACTCACAAAGGCGCTTGGATTTCCTTAGACCTGAGATCAACATGGTAACTGGCAAGTTATCTACCATTCTTTGATTCTGGACATCTTATGTCTTGGGATGTAAGTTGAAAGGATATTGGGAATGATTAGATGCTTGTGCAGTTATTGATTGATCAAGATGGAATTCGTCAACTCTAGGAAAAGAGTTTGAGCTCTATGTTGTCAGCAATATAATGACTGAAAAGACCTTTGCCAGGGCATTTGAATGAGAGAAGAAAAGAGTTTCTTGCGATCATTCACCAGTCAGTTATGTTAGGCATGAAACATAGTTGATAATCTATTAGGACTTGACAGTTAGACCATGTCCTAGGATTATCCGGAGTTGTAAAGACGGAAGAAAATAATAATATTGTCCTTTTACCATGGTTCTACAGAGTAAGGATGTTACTTCACACTATCTGGTCGTTGAGGAGTGTTGCTAGACGCGAACCTCGATTAGTTAATTAGTAAGACTAATTAACTACCAATTTAGTGATGAACCTACGAGGTCACACGCATACGAGTGTCTCGGTAACTGCTTGTGATTTTTAGACAATTAGTGTCGAATGCAGTTATATTCATCCGCTAGCACCGAAGAATATAATTGTATTTGTTTTTCTTTTGGGGATAGTACATAAGATGTACGGGCAAGTATGTGTGTGGAGATACATGTACTTCGACTATATGAGATATTATGTAAAGCCAAGTGGGAGATTGAAAGTATTATACCATTTATGTAATATTTTCAATAGTTTGGGTTTAAGTCGTAATTATTAAAAGTTAATAATTATAAATAAATGAAAACGAGTTTTCGTTAACGACATTACTAAAAAACACAAAACCTAAACCCTAATAGCCGTCAGAAGAAAAGAACGAAGAACGAAAAACAATTTTTTTCGTTCTTCCTGAAATCCGCAGAAAAGCAGATCCGATCTCGGCGTGGATACGCGTAGAGGGCTTGTATTATCAAGTCTTGCATCCGATTATCGCACGTTCAATGCTACAGGTACTATGAAATCGTTTCTAATTCCGTAGTTCGTTGAAACCCCGAAAAACTACTCGTTAAACATGACTAGATCTATAATCGGGTTGATAAAACAAGTTTCCGCATCTAAATCAACAATTATAGGTTAATCTTCTGTTAACAGATATAAAACAATACCATTATTACTTAATTATTTCAAGTTATGAATATTAAATTTTTTGAAGTAAAAAAAATTCGATTAAGTTTTTATTTAATATATTTAATTTTTTAGAAGTCATTATTTTATTAGTCATTATTACACTATATTTCAATAAATTTATGGGAAAATGATTATCGGAAATTTATTTAATAACAAATTAAATTGACGACAGGAACCTCGCAACTAATGAGGACGTGTGCACTTCAATAAACTCCGACCTACCATTGACTTCTTCAATATTTTAATGAACAACATGAATACGTTTAATATATATATATATATATATATATTATGGAGACAAAATCTAAAATTTTCACACTACACATTGTGACATGCGGAAAAAGAAGAATAGATAAATTTTCTAACGACGTATACGTGATTACCTTTTCTTTTGTTGTAAATTACTGTTTTTTATTAATATTAATTTATAGTCACACGATATTATAATACAATAATAATAATAATAATAAATATTTAAATTAAGTTTTAATAATTTGTACATTATTATACATGTTTTTGAAGTTTATTCATTCAAAAGGAGATAATTATTACGGATTTACGTGGTTATAAAAAAATGTAGTAATAATTATAATTCATTTGGTTATTCATCATGGCTAATGTTTTCAAAATTGTTTTATATATGAGATGAAAATCTTATATTTATCAAAACGTATACAAAAATATATATAGATATATTTATATTTATCAGTCATTGACTGCTAGATTCGTGCGTGCGTGCGTATAATAATAAACGTATATGCAAACATGATATAAATGAAAATAGATATTAATAGAATAGTGCTTATATAATATTATATTAACTATTTTTTTATTTTCTTTTTTTTTTCGGATTGACTTTCTTGGAAATTCTCTTGGGCGGAAATTGTAAACGAAGACTTGAATACGATAAATTGGTCGTCACAATTGATGAAAGAATGACCTTTCTCTTTCTCTTATATTGACGGTTTAATATTTCCACATAATCATCTAAAAAATGATATACTGTTTGTCTATAAATATATTCGTAATATCGTGTAAATCTGTATGATATTTGTAAACCGAGTTTGGTATTATTAACAATCTTTTATTTTTATCTTTGTTTTGAATTAACATATAAACTACAAAGGTTATGAGTTTTTTATAAGGTTAAAGTCTTTGAAACTTCTACCAATAAATCTATTTTAAATCGAGAGAAAATCATATATATCCCCCACAAAATTTCTTGGTAAGGCCAAAGTTTTATGTGAAAAATCCAAAATTTTAAATAAATATTTTAGATTTTTGGGACATAGTAGACTTTCAACTAGAAGGAAGTTTCCATGTGGGAAACTTTTGGAACGAGGAAAGCATGAATCCAAGGAGAAAAATGCAAGTGAGTTTGATGGACAATGTGCGTGTTTAACACTTCATGTTAGAAACTTTGAACATTGAACAATAGAAAGACCGGATTATTTCTGTACTATGCATGTGAAATTCATGTACTATGCAAGTGAAATTTATAATAAAAATTAGGGAAAACAGTCTATTCCCCCGTAAAAATATGTTTTAGTCATATTTTTCTTTCGATTTTGATCCTCGTTCTATTTTTACCTCGATTTTCAGTTTTCATTATATTCCCCCCTCAATTATAAAAAATCTGTTTAAAACTCCCTCTGTTATTTATCTGTCAATTATTCGTTAACCGACCCAATTTTCACCCAAATTTCACACGATTTTGATCCAATTTTGACCCAATTATGACTCAATTTTGACCCAAATATGACTCAATTTTGACCAAAATATGAGTCAATTTTGACCTAATTTTGACTCTATTTAATTTCAATTTGTACTTAATTTTGACCAAAATTTTTACTTAATTTTAACTCGAATTTTAACAATAAATCAAGTTAATTATCCAATTTAATCGACTTACTTGATTTAATTGATTTCGAATAAAATTAAGTATATTTTTTTTTACTTGAAACCAATTTTAACCCAAAATCGACCCTAATGTTGACTCAATTTTAACCCCAAACCGATCCAATTTTGACCCAAATTATGATCTCAATTTTAACTCGATTTAATCCAAATTTTTACTTAATTTTGATCCGAAATTGGGGTCGATTTTGGGTTAAAATTAAGTACAAATTGGGTAAAAATTAAGTAAAATGGAGTCAAAATTTGGGTCGATTTTTGGTTAAAATTACGGATTAAGTAAAAATCGTACTTATTTTTATCGGGTCAAAATTAAGTAAAAATTCGGATTAACTCGAGTCAAAATAGAGATAATAATTTGGGTCCAAATTGGATCGGTTTTGAGTTAAAATTGAGTCAAAATTGGGGTTGATTTGGGTTAAAATTGGTTTCAAGTAGAAAAACCGTACTTAATTTTATTCAAAATCAATTAAATCAAATAAGTTGATTAAATTGAATAATTAATTTGATTTATTGTTAAAATTCGAGTTAAAAGTAAGTAAAAATTTTGGTCAAAATTAAGTATAAACTGGGATTAAATCGAGTCAAAATTGAGACAAAATTAGGTCAAAATTTAGTCATATTTAAGTCAAAATTAAAATCAAAATCGGGTCAAAATCGGATCGGTTAACGGATAATTAACGGATAAACAACAGAGGGTGTTTCAGGTAGTTTTTTGAAAATCGAGGGGGAATAGGATGAAAACTGAAAATAGAGGGGGGAATATGATGAGTGTTAAAATCGAAAGGGGAATAAAACTAAAGTATGATTTTTAAGGGGGGAATAGACTATTTTTTCTAAAAAATTATATATATTGAAATCCTTACCTTTCGCGCGGATAAATATATTGGTAAAATAGTCATGATAGTCTTTTTTAAAATCTTTGTATTTTGTGGGAATTTGGATTGCAAGTAAGTATTACGAATACATCAAGGTAATTTGCATTATATCATTACATCTAATTAATTATGTTTCATATATCTCTAATTTTTTGTGAGGCAAAATAAAAAGTATGACTTTTGAATTCCGATGAATTGTTTTCTGGTGAAGAAGTTTTCAGTTTTAAGAATGATTAATCTAATTTTGAAAAATATTGATCAATATTTTAAACATATTAATCAATTGGAGTGATTTTAAAAAGTTTCAACTTCAAATCTACCCTTAAAATTTTGATAACTTCATATTACCATTATGCTTTAATTAATCGACAACTTTTCTCTCCTCCAAAGCACATCAATTTATGTCTCCTATGGCACGAAAATTACTGTTCTCCCACACCACATCAGATTCTGTGTGAGTAGCTTGAAATCGACATCAAAGTCGTCGCAGGTAGCTTGAAATCGATTGTTGTGAATAAAGAGCTTGCAATTAACCACGTTCCGTAGAAAAACCAGGTATGTATAGTGAGTTTTTCGTGTTTCTCTTGTGTTTTTCGTGTTTCTTTTGTGAATTGGATAATCCGGGTGAGTAGTGCGTAATATGTATATATTCGATTCTCTCTTTTATAAAATTAGTCTTATACCGATATAGTCAAAACGAGTCATATTTATTAAAATGTCAAATAATCGCAATGAGAGACAGTCTCTTTAAGACGCACGGTCGCACTGGGTCATAGAGTCTTATTGAAACACATGGTCGTAGTGGACCACAGAGTCTCATCGAGTCGTACGTCGCACTGGGTCACAGAGTGTTATCAAGTCGCACAATCGTAGTGGATCACAGAGTCTCATCGAGTCGTACGTCGCACTAGGTCAAAGAGTGTCATCGAATTCACAGTCACTGTGGTCAGAGAGTCTCATCGAGTTGCACGGTCGCACTGGGTCAAAAAGTCATATTGAAACACATGGCCGCATTCGGTCATAGAATCTCATCGAGTTGCACGATTGCACTGGGTTACAGAGTCTCATCGAGTCGCACGGTCGTACCGGGTCATAAAATCTCATCGATTCGCACGGTTGCACTAGGTCAAAGAGTCATATTGAAACACATGGTCGTGTTGGGTCACATATTGTCATCGAGTCGCATAGTCACACTGGTCATAGAGTCTTATCAAATCGCACGGTTACAGTGGGTCACAAAGGTATAAGGGTCACAAAGGGGTCAAAGCGTCGCAGGGGTACAAGGGTTGGAGGGGTACAAGGGTCGCAGAGGTACAAGGGTCGCAAAGGGGTACAATGGTCGCAAATAGGTCAAAGGGTTGTACGGTCTTATTGGATCACAGAGTCTCATCGAGTCGCACGGTCGCACTAGGTTACAAATTCTCATCGAGTTGTACGGTCGCACTGGGTCACAGAATCTCATCGAGTCGCACAGTCGCACTGGGTCACAGAGTAATATGGAAACACATGGTCGCGCTGGGTCATGTATTACCATCGAGTCGTACGGTCGCACTAGGTCACAGAGTCTCATCGAGTCGCACGGTCGCACTAGGTCACAGAGTCTCATCGAGTCGCACGGCCGCACTAGGTCGCAGAGTCTCATCGAGTCGCACGGTCGCACTAGGTCACAGAGTCTCATCGAGTCGCACGGTTGCAGTGGGTCACAGAGTCTCAACGAGTCGCATTGGGTCACAGAGTCTCATTGAGTCGCACGGTCGCAATGGGTCAAAGAGTCTCATCGAGTCTCATGGTCGCACTGGGTCATTGTGAATTTGAAACACATGGTCGCAGTGGGTCACATAATTTTTCCTATTTTTATGTTTTTGTTATAGATGTAATGGATTCGGTGGATGAGAAAATTACACTGATTTATTTTTTGTATAATGGTAAATAGGAAAAAAAAACCTAAATGTATAATCTGAATGCGTTGGTAGAGTTCAGGAAAACCAGAGCGTATTTTTCAATTGTCCTCCGGTTAGTCTGACATACGAACAATTTATTGATGAATTATGCGCAGAGATTATGGTAGGAAAAATACAACAAAGTTGAAATTAAACTATTTTCCCAATATTTGTGAAAATAGGAAGCCAACATATATAATAAATGAAAAGTATCTTATTTTTTATCTGTTCGTTCGCATAAAAGGAACTCGAACACTGCTGTATGTTGGAGATTGTGAAGTGTGAAATCGAAATTGAGAGGAAAATTGAACCTTTAATTCCTGATTTTGGAAGCATTGCTAGAGAAGATGAGGATGGAGGTGTTGTAGATTATGATGACTATGTTATTTTAGGTTCAAATAACAAAAGTAGAGTTGGGAGTAATCTGGAGAAATAGTAAATATTTTGGATTCGGATCTGATAGTGAACATACCAGCGGGTTAATAGAAGATGGTGGGTGTGCCATGAATGTGGTAGTTGATGAAGTTGTTTTTGGCAGTAATAAAGTTGATTCGGATGTGCCAACAGAGCATAAGGACGGTGATGGTGAGAATAATCTGGAAATGGTAGTTCACGTGAAGGCATACAATTAAAATAATATCTTCGAGTTCGAAGATGGATTGCATCTTAAAATTAGGCAAGAGTTTGATAACAAGAAGGATGTATAGGCATTTGTAATGAAGGGTTCAATAGAAGCTTGTTTTAGACATAGAACACTGAAATCTGATTCAAAGTTGTGGGAAGTACGATGCAAGTTTGTCGGAAGTGGTTGTAAATGGAAAATATACGTGACAACAATCCCAAATTCCAAACGGTTTAGTATGAGAACACACTATCCCATTCATAATTGTTCACATGTATCTAAATTGATAGAAGGTACAAAGGGTACAACACAATTGGTTAAGGATTATTTGAATGAGGAATATGCCGTGAAATATGAAACACCTCCAGCAAAAGAATTGATGGCTCGTGTGAAAGCAAAGTACAGTGCCAATGTATCGTTTTTTATGGCATTTAGAGGCAAATACAGTGCTCAATAGGAGATTTGTGGTGATGACTTTGAACATTATAGAGGGCTTTCGGGTTGGTTGCACATGTTTACAGAAAGAAATCCCGAATCTGTCATAAATCTTCAGCTCGACAGTGATGGGAAAAGCTTCAAATACCTTTTTATGGCTGTCGGAGCGGCGATAAGAGGATGGAAATACATGCGTAATGTGGTTTTTGTGGATGCTATAAGAGGATAAAAATACATGCGTATAGTGAACATCACCAATATCCTATTGCTTGGGGAATTGTCGACATAGAGAAGGACGAATCACAGACGTGGTTTATGTCAAGGTTGAAAGAGGTGATACCGGATGGAGTGATGTTGTTGTGATATCTGATCGCCATAAAATCTTGATCAAAGTAGTGAACCAAGTGTATAAACAAGGTGATCAAGGTATCGTGTTGTCTATGTGTTACTCAAGGTCTTGGTAATCGTCGAACTCGGTCTCTGTGCAGATTCACACAAGTCATTACAACATGGATGGAGGACATTGTGTTTTATTTGCACAACATAAGATCTTGGTAATCGGCAGACTCAAACATTGTTCTATATTCGCGGTACCTAAGGTCACAGTTGATGGTGAACTTGGAGATGCATTGAGTCACACATGACTCTCTTTACGGGGGAGGGATTCCGATGTGTCTCTAAACTCAACAAATTTTACCTTTATGACCTTTGTGACCTTTGTGACCTCCGATGAAATCTAGAAAATCGTCGACCCTCAATTAGAATGACCCATCCGACTCACGTGACCCAATATGACCCTTATTTTACCCTCAATTGGATTAAATTAGAATCAAGTTTAAACGGGAACCCATCCAACTCATGCGACCCAATATGAGCCTTGTGCGACCCTCAATTGGATTAATTAGAATCAAGTTTAAAAGGGAACCCATCTGACCCAATGCGATCACATATGACCCTTGTGCGATTCATGCGACCCATGTGACTCATGCGACTCATTTGATTCATGCGAAGACACTTGTCTTCCGACCCATGTGACCCTTCCGGCCCATGTGACTTGTTGTTTAGATGTCCGAATTTTCATTTCGCTGTCAGACTCCTATCTTACGACCCATGTGACTTTTCGTTTCGCTGTCAGACTCCTATCTTCCAACCGATGTGACCTTTACAACCCATGTCTATAAATTAACGTCTACATCTCGTCTCTTAGTCTGCATATCTAACCCCAAATTCTATGAAAAATATTTTTGACCTTTGTGACCTTCGTGATGAAGGTGACATAGTGGACGCAGGACATCGTGCTGTCTATTTGTTACTCAAGGTCTTGGAAATCAGCGGACCTGGTCTCTATGCAGTCACTGACGAGTTGCGGGGGTGACTTAGGTGACGGTGTTGGGTCACTCTTGAAATGTGACTAGAAGACGAATTACATGGAAGGAGATAACTCTAGACTGCAATACCAAACAAGAAAAAAGAAAAAGCCTGGAAGACGGAGTACATGGCAAAAGATAACTCTTGGCTAATGAACTATCTCTCTAGTGGAAATAGAATGCGTGCAGAGTCTTTGCGTCATGCTTCAGTTATCGACATTAAGAATCAATGTTGACAATAATATCAATAATATTAACATTTTAACAAATGTTAAGTTTATTATTTTGATAGGTTTCTCCCTTTTAAATCCATAAATTCGTCGAGTTCGCATCTATTGTTCCATATATGCGACCAAGCGACCCATGCGTTTCTTTTTTAAAATGCCATTATCAAGATATTTGAGTTGTATATTTCTAATTAAGAATCAATGTAGACAATAATATCAATAATATCGAAATTTGAACAAAATGTTTAAAGTATTTTTTTTTGAAATTTTCTCAAACTCATTCGACGAGTTCTTAAAACACTACTATCACTTTTGAAACATAGGCATTCGTTCTACACTACTTGGAACGCATGGGTCGAAATCCGTTTTAACCATTGATTGATGTTATAAATGTATTATTTTGATTGGTTTTATCATTTAATCTTATAAATCCATAAATTCATCAAGTTAGCATCTATTGATCCATATATGCGACCAAACAACCTATGCGACCCTCAGTTAGCATTAATTGGGGACAATTGTTCTTATCATCTCCTTCACCGGATCAATATGTGATTCCTTCATCATGCTCTGGAATTCGTATACCGTGATGCGTCGGGTTTTGAAATCCACTTTCATGGCTACCCGATGAACATGTACATATCGATTTTCGGATGATTGATTGTTTAGAATCGAGACTAAGCCATCATAATGGTTCACTGGTTTGTACTTACTTATGAATGGATGCTTGCCATCCAAATATTCAGTAAGAGTTTCCTAAAATTCTTTCATATCCTCGTACATCCACATCGTGAGCGTCTGCATGAAAGCAATAGAACAAACGTAATAATTCTGATATATGTAGTGGAATGTGCTCATGCGATTATACGGCTCGAACAATGCCTTATCCAATTGCTGCAAAATAAAAAATTAACACACATGAATACATATGACACAAAATGACCTCTGTGACCTTTGTGATTTTCGTGACTAAGGGTTAAAAAATACTTAAATCATCTTCAAGCCATGCGTTAGCATTTAATATGATCTTCCAAAACTCTGACCCACGGGGACAATCTAGGTCAGATTTCCACCAACGCTCTTGGCGAGGTTTCATCATAAATATATATAGAGTAGTTAATTTTATACCACTAGCGTCAATGAATGAATGATCTTGGGTTATCCTACCCTCTTCCAATCCCTTGGGCTCTCACACAAAATGCTGATTCTCTACAGGTTCTTGAACCACGTTTTTTACGAGTTCTTTCGCCAGCTTTCTTAAGGATTCGTGAACAACCTTTTTACGGATTCTTGAACTACATTTTCTGCGGGTTCTGCATCAATAGCTTTGCCTTGCCCTCTCCTTCGCTCTATTTTTTCTCTTTTCATCGGCGGAGTTACAACATATGGCTCCTTTCTTGCTTTCCATGGTCTTAAAATTCGTTTAGTTACCGTTGGACTATCTAACTCCTTCGATAAAAGTCCAACATCTGCATAAAATTTACTTCATTAAACACATGTGACCCATACGACCCATGCGACCCTGCGACCATACGTCCCACAAGACCCTACGACCATGTGACATATGCAACCCCTGTGACCATGGTGACCCATGCGACCTTTTGTGACTCATACAAACCATGCGACCAATGCGACCTTTGGGACTCAAATGACCTTTTGTGACTCAATATTATTTACTTGGTGGTACTTTGACAGGAACCTCCTCAGCGACGACCTCTTCGACATGAACCACTGGAGTAACATCGGTATGAACCTCCTCAGCGGCGACCTCTTCGAGAGAACCCACAGGAGTATCATCGGCATGAACCTCCTCACCGGGGACCTTTTCGGTAGGACCCACTGGAGTATCCTCGACAGGAACCTCCTCAGCAGTGACCTCTTCGACATGACCCACTAGTGTATCCTTGATAGGAACCTCCTCAACAACGACTTCTTCCAAATGACCCACTGGATATACTCGGCATGAACCTCCTTAGTGGCGACCTCTTTGACAGGACCCACTAGAGTATCTTGGCGTGAACCTCCTCAGTAACACCAATGACAACATCTGCATAAAAATTAATTCATTCATCAGACTCATCGTTCGTTACATTGATGCAACCCGTGGGACATATGAGACCCATGGGACATATGCGACCCAACAACTTATGAGACCCTTATGACCCATGCGACCATTGTGACCCATGCCGACTCTCACTGGAAACTGACTCAAATGACCTTTTTCACTCAATATTACTTACTTGGTGGAACTTCGACAAGAGCAACTGCTGCAGTAACCTCTTTGGAAATGTATTCAATTAGAAGAATTTTGGCAAAAAATGCAAGATTTTCAACTAATCATGAAATGTTTGCTAAATCATCTTCTGATTCATCTCTAGAGTCATTTTCAGCCTCTGACTCAACCAACACTTCACTTGGCTCTTTTTTTGACAACTGGATATGGACGTCGAAGGAATTCAAAATCATCATCTCTCACAGTGCCGGAAGATTGGTGTCAGGTGTTCATATCTTTCTCGGTAGACTTTGATTTTGCCTTGTCAGCACCTTTGGGATTTGCCGCCTTTGATTTTGGATTAAGCAAATGAAACTTGACATCCCTTAGAAGGTCTCTTACGACGTTGATGATTCTTTTCTCCGACTTATTTATTTCCTTTATTAATTTCTGCTCTAGTGTCAGAGGGACTGCAACTTCTTCTCCTTCATATCACCTTCTCCTTTAGCTTCAGCTTTAGCATCACTTTCTTCTTCTTCATCAGCTTCAGCAACACCCACCCATCATTCCTCTTCGTCAGCTTCAGATATGGGTGGAACATCTACAACCTCTATTTATTTTTCACCCATACTCTTCTTCCTCTTAGCCGCCTTTGCTTTCCCCTTCTTTTGATCACAAAGAGCTGTTTTTTGCGTCAGCAGTTCTTGCTTACGGATGTACTTCCACCAAATACCCTTCGGATTTCTACGTAGATGTTCTATCCATATCTGAACATCGGGATCGTGGCATCCCTCGTAATATCCAAATCAAAAAGTAAAGCTTCCTCTTCGTGTTCAGCACGAAGAATACTTCGAATATCCTGTAAAAACAAAAAATAATCATTATGACCCTTTGTGACCCTTGTTACCATTGTTACCCTTGTGTAATTGTTACCTTAGAATCTCTGATCTACCTTATCACGTCTACATACTTCGGGATAAAATTGGATTTAACCCTCTTCTTGCACATCCTTGGGCATGATGGATCCGCATCCATAACATCAACATACCATCCTTTCCGCCCAAACTAAGGATGGTTTCAAATGTAAGTAACTAAAATATTAAAACAAAATGATAAGAATGCAAAAAGTACGAAAACATTCATGTTATTTGAATAATATATACAATTTATCATTAGTGAGATCATGAAACCACCACAATGCCATTTTGGTTTCCGTGATTCCCCGCTAACGTGCTTCTGACAAGTATCCACAAACTTCTCGTATGTGTAAAACCTCCATGGCAAGCATTCACAAAATTTCAAGTCAACAACCATGTCAATGAGATCATGGCTGATAAAGTTGTCTGATGAAGGCTTGTGATCCAGAACTTTCACCAACAACATTAAAGTTTTCAACCTCGTCCGGTCGTCGGAATTCTTCGCCTTCACAAGCTTTTCATTGACTTGTGCAAGGTCACCTTTCCACGACCGAAATTTTTCAGCCTAAATATATCATCCCTTGTGGATCCCATCCTCTGGGATAGGGTCCGCAGTTCAATCTGAAAATTAGTGCATACTCCACTATAGAGTACTAGATGGGAACACCGTTTAAGACGAACCACAACTTTTTTATGCCATTCAATCATGGAGTGATTTAGTAGGACATACATTTGAATCTTTGTCAATGTGGATTCACATTGGAAACGAAAGAAATGCCTGAATTGTGACTCTTTTTTGAAGTAATGCAACTCATATTCATCTAAGATTTCTCTCAACTTCTTTATTGTCTAGTGAGGATAACACTTAGTGGTGATCTTTGGCATTATGCCCATGTGCTTGAATTCATACACAAACTTTGGCTTTGGCGGCACCTGAAAAATGGTCAATTAAGAATACATTAGACTTCTACCGACTCAAGCGACCCTTGCAACTCAATTGACCCATGTGACTCAAACAACCCATGCGAACAAGCTACCCATGCAATTCAAATGACCCATGCGACTCAAACGAGCCTTGCGATTCAATGAGACTCAAGCGACCATTGCAACCATTAAGACCCAATGAGTAACTTTAGTCGAAGATGGTCATGAGACGCTTGAGCCGAAGAGGGTCATGAGTCTCAAGTAGCCGTTACGATTCAAGCGACCCATGCAACTCCTGCGATTCTATAAGTCTCGATCAACCCCTTGCGACTCAACCGACTCACTGTGACTCAAGCGACTCAGTGAGACTCAGCCGCCTCACTGAGACTCAATCGACTCACTGAGACTCAACCGATTCATTTATAATCATACCCTTTTCAAATCAACAAACAGTTTTACGACTCAACAACCTGCAAAACCCTAGAAATCGATTTACTTACACTTAGTGACACCATTGAAGATTGACTCGTGCTCTCTTCTTCACTACTGATCATAACTATTTCTTTCTCACTTCAAAATTTTCTTGGTCTCAACTTGATTTTTCCTTCTTGCCAACTTCAAATCGATCCCTCTCAAGTTCGAAATCCCCTCGTATTCCTTGCTCTCAACTTTGAAACAGTTTTTCAAGTCGAAAAACTGTCAGAAAGTGTATTTTTTCACGTACGAAAATTAAGGGCAAATTTATCTTTTCTCCAATTCTTTTTTCTATTTAATAATTATTTTCACGAGGATAGACGTAAAGTACTTCAGCCGAAGGTATCTCTGATTTATGCCTAATCAATTTTTTATTATTAAAATAATAATATTACATAAATTACTAATATCTCCTTATCAATTTTTTATTATTAAAATAATATTATTACATAAATTACTAATATCTCCTTATTAACCGCGACCTGATGTGACACAACTACTATTCACTACATCAAGTATGACTACTATTCACTCCGACTCATCTTTTGGTTAAAAGTAAAGATATATATACTAAGGATATATAATAAGATCATTAAACCATTAATTAATTATATAATTATACCCAAATTTATAACGTATATAAATGTGTTACTAATCACTATTTATAATATAAGACAAAATATTACAACATGGAATCAATATTCTCTTGGGATTCCAACCGCAACAATTATTAACGATAGAGTCGATCTCGATATGATTCATTGATGGAGGTTCCACATCATTGATGCCACATTCTCCATATCATATCACATCAGTAAAGGTTAGTGCATCAATGATGAGGTCTTCGACACCAAGAGAGAAGTCTAAAGCAAGGATCGAGAGGAGATGATTCATACGACAATCAAAAGCAAATCAAACAAATTGTCTACCACCATGGACTGCCTAGTGGTTACTATTCGAGGATGAATCACTCACAACAGGGATGGAATGATGAGTTCATCGGTAGCCCCATCGCACCAAAGGAGGGGCACACCGATGACGTGCTAAGCTAAGGAACAAAAAGGACCAAACTTCCTCGAGGCCTAATTGCATATGGCCGAATCAGAAGCTCGTAGAACAAGCCGTCAATGGTGAAATCGGAAATGTGGGAGTCATTGGACTATAATGAAGATTTATCGAAGGGCTCAGACCACATAGATATGGAAGGATTGAAGATAAAGATCTTACCTTATCTCGTCCAACAGATGGAAAATCACCTAAGCATATAAAAATCCCTATAAATCCTCTATTTTCCTTTAACAAAGATCTCCAACGACTAGGAAATCTTTTCAAGCCAATCATATTCCATCAGATCATCTACTTTCTTATTTTGAAGATCTCCAACCGCTAGAAAATCTTATCGAGCCAACCTTATCCCATTGGATCATCTACTTTCTTCCTTCAAAGATCTCAACAACTTGGAAATCTTCCTAAACAACTAGTATATCAATCTTCGATTTTTGTTTATGTATTTTCATTATTTTAACATGGATCCTCTCTTATATAAAGGAATCCATCCTATTTGTAAGAGAAAATTAGAATTTGCAGAGAATAAACTCTCTTGTTTTATTGATCTTTCATTAAGAACATGGTGTCTTCAACTTGTTCTGAGAATAATTGAAGTCGTTGTGTCTTCAAATTATTCTGGGAGCAATTGAATTCATATCCCACTGTATCAAAAGGCTTTCGCACCTCTTGTGTTGTCCTTCATTCCATCCAAAACACCATTTATCCACATTTTTTCCTCTCGCGATGCTACTTTGCCTCATGAGACACCGTCAACCACCATCATCCAACATCGACCGATGAACTCTCTTGAAGAGTGCCATTAGGCGACTCATGAGATCCTCCACCTTCCACCAATATCATCCACCGTCAACGGAAATAATCTTGAAGAGTGCACTTAGGCTTGAAGAATATTATTCGAGTGATCGAGGTTATCAGATTATCCATACGAATCCTGATATCCAACCCGAATTTCGGTATCAGAGCACGTTGTAAGGACCAAAGGTATGTTTCCATCCTAAATAAAAGAGAAAAAATGAGAGAGAGAAAAGAAAAGAATATATAACCAAGAAAATGGCAGAGCAAGGAGATAATTCTCAATGCAACAATGAAATTAATGTGATTATGTAAATGCTCCAACAAATGTAGTAAAAAATGAATCTCCTTGAAGAAGAACGAAGGCAACCCGAATAAGACGCTTCAGGGATTCATGAAAATGGAATTGAAGATGCAGAACGGCCAAATCCGCAACCTAGATGATGGGAATATCGAGCACAACCTCAACTCGATCCTAAAGACAAGGACAAAGAGCTTCCTAGATGACCAAGGCGATACCACATCATCCGTGAAGATGAGGAGTGAGACTAGGAACCACCTTGAAGATAATGACATGAACATAACCGCAACACTTTTAAGTTAAAACCACCTATGTTTGCCGGGCGTGTTGATCCAGAAGCTTATCTCAATTCGGAAAGGCAGATGGACCATATTTTTTTATTGTTACATTTACATGGAGCGCAAAAGGTACAACACGGAACAACACAAATCGCGAACGATGCTTTCACTTGGTGGGATCGTGAGGGGAGTGTTAGAAATCATACACATTTTGAACAAGTTGCTACGTGGTGGAAAATGAAAGCCCTCATGCGCAGGAGGTATGTACCATCGTACTTCTACAGGTATATGGAACGACTATATAAAAATTTACCCAAGAAAGTCGAACTATCGAAGAATACTTCAAAGAATTTGTACATCTTCAAAGTAGGGTGGAAAATTGATGAAGATAAAGAATCTATTATGGCTCAATTGCTATATGGTTTAAATTAAGAGATTTCTAGATAGGTAGAAAGACAAAGCTACCATGATTTGCAAGATATTTTGCATCTGTCAATCCAATTTAAGCAACATATGAAGAAGAAGGAAGCCACGACCAGCTGAACATACACTCTAAGTTCATACAACAAAACATTGATAAAAAAAAACAAATAAGAGAAGCAAGACCCCTATAAAGGAAATGCACCAATGAGCGTGACAGAGAGAAAGAACGGCAGACGAGGACACATGGCTCTTGATTATCCAAATCAATGATTCATGCTCATATAAGATAGTAGAGAGTACGAGTCAATGGATGTGGTTGAAGAAGATACCCTCGAGGAAGATATTATGTACCCAGAAATTGGAGAGCGCCTTGTTACTAGACAAGTTCAACATACTTTCAAATGAAATAACACAGTGGAAAACACTCTTCCACACTCAATGCCTGATACACAATAAGGCTTTAAGGTTTGTGAGGAATTGCAGAGCACCATATACTTCATCTTTGGGGATATGTTTAAAAGCAAAGAATGGATTGGGTACGGTTGCAGCTAAGACAACACGAGTTTCCAGAAAGAAGGAGTCTGAAGCAAGCAATGAGAGCAGAAGACCCATTCTATAGTATATAGTGTATCAACAAAATTTCCTACCACCTTAGACTACACAGTGGTTACGATTCAAGGACAAATCGCTCACAACAAGGAGAGAATAATGACGTCCTCGACATCCAAATAAGAAGTCCGAAACAAGTACCGAGAAGAGATTACCATACCACAATCTAAAGCAAATAAAAAATTACATACGTACCACCGTGGACTGCCTAGTGGTTACGATTCAAGGACAAATAACTCACAACGGGAAAGAAATTATGAGGTCACCAGCAGTGCCACCGCACTAAAAGAGGGTCCCGCACTAAAAGATGGTCACACCAATGACGCGCTAAACCAAGAAACTGAAAGGAAAAAACTTTTCTGAGGCCTACTTGCACATGGCTGAATCAAAAGCTCACAGAAAAAGCCGTCAAAGGTAGAACTAGAAATGTGGGAGTCACTAGACTATAATAAGGATTTACTGAATGACTTGGGTCACATAGATATGAAAGGATTCGAGATAAAGATCTTAGCTTATTACGTCCAAAGTATAGGAAATCGCCCAAACATATCAATATCCATCCAAATCCTTTATTTCCTCTAACAAAGATCTCCAATAACTAGGAAAGCTTCTTAAGCCAATCATATTCCGTTGGATCATTTACTTTCGTATTTTAAAGATCTCCAACGGCTAGAAAATTTTTTTGAGTTTATCTTATCCCACTAGATCATCTAGTTTTCTCCCTTGAAGATCTCCACGACTTGGAAATCTTTCTAAACAACTAGCCGACCAATCTTTAAGTTTTTATTTATGTATTTTCATTATTTTAACGTGGATCCTCTCTTATATAAAGAAATTCATCTCGTTTGTAAGAGAAAATTAGAATTTGTAGAGAATAAATCTTTTATTTTCTTAATCGTACATCAAGAACATGGTGTCTTCAACTGGGTAGGGAACAATTGAGGTCATGGTGTTTTCAAATTGTTTAAAGAGCTATGGAAGTCATATCCAAGTATATCAAGAGGCTTATGCACCTTTTGTAGTGTCATTTATTCCATCCCAAACACTATTTATCCACCTTTCTTCCACTTACGATGTTACTTTGCCTCATAAGACCATAATCTCCACCATCATCCACCATTATACACCTTCGACAGACGAACTCTCTTGAAGAGTGCCCTTAGACTGGTCAAGATATCCTCCACCTCCTACAACTTTCATCCACCATTGATGGAAGAAATCTTGAAGAGTTCCCTTAGGTCAGTCAAGAGATCCTCCCTGACTCGAAGGATCCTTGAGGCATGTATCAATTAATATATTGATTGTGTAGTTTTAAGAAAAAAACCTTGAAATCAAAATTATAAAATAGTTTAGATCTCAATTTGGTTTGTAAGAAAACCTTATTGCGGTATCAGAGCGTCTTGTCATTTGTAGATATGAATTTTAGACAAACTCAAAAATGACATTTTTTGTGACTGTTGGGTGCGACGCTCAACCGAGTGAAATATCTGGAAAAAACTAAGATTTCAGTTGAGCGATGATCGATTGAATCTTTTTTTTAGAGATGGTGCACTCGATGGAAAGTCACAACATATCTTGTTACACCAAAGGTAACAATCGAGCAAAATTTGTTCAGGCCAAGTGATATTATTGTTTAACATGATCATGCGAGAAAATTTTGCTCGAGCAGAGTGGTCTATATAATGAATCACTCGATGGAGACGTATGATTTTGGGTCGAGCAAAGTTACAAAGATAAATTGAAAAATGGAAAATTGGACTGAGTAATAGTTGCTCGAATCGAACAATTCCTCTAAAAGGTTAACCTCGACCGAGACAACGGTTGCTCGGCTGAGCAAACTAATGAGGTAATTGCAAAAGTCTAATCGGGCCGAGCGAGCAAGATGTTACTCGACCCGAGAAATTTTTGTGTAATGGTTGCTCAATCAGAACGTGTACTCCTTAGTCCAAATGTTTCATCTATGATTCATCAAGCGGCTAAGTAGTATGACTGCTCGTCCAAGCAATCTATAACAAAAATATACTATTGCTTAATTTTGAGTATAATGGGTTAAAATCGTTTTGCCTAGTGATTTCTTGTCAAAAGTAGATATATTGGTTGAGATCTCTTTTATATGGGATAACATGACTACTAGGAGATATAAGTTGAGATTCGATGAGTGTAATTTGCTGCATGTGATGTTTAGTAGGTTTCAGCGATTTTATTGTCTTAACCTTGGGGTACATGTCTTAATCGCTGGCTACCATTCGTGATAGGTGAACTCAACTACATTCATAGAAAGCGACCAGATTACAAGGGACAATGTGAGATATAGTCATTATGGGATTGCACGATTAACCAAGTTAATATGTTTAAGAAGCAATCAACCACTACGGAGCTCATTCATATTAAGAGGGATTAAGTAACTATTAATATGAAATAAGATTTCACAATTGCTATAGTAACATTGATCAATAGTTAGCATTATTGAGATGAAATTTTTATGTGAATAATGTGTTTAAGAAATGTTTTTATATATTGCGTTTTTCTGATTGTTTTATAAATTTTTTGATAAGTGAGAAAGAATGTCTTCATTTCACTAAGATCGATACTTGAAGTGCATAGCTTGATAGCGATTAACTTTTAAGATTAGTACATAAACCTTAGGCTGGTTGTTATGCACGAGAAGCTTATCGATACAATCGAAAAGCCAGTTATAGCGGTCATCGTTGCTGATGCAATATCTGCTTATGTGAAGCATTGGAATAATATAATCACCTCTAAATTCATTATATTGGCATCTATGAGTCCTGGATCTGGTATCAACATTCAGATTTGGATCTAAAATGCAAATAATCACACATTTAAGAAGATGTATGGATCACATAATAGGACGACTAGATTTCAGTTGTTCAAGTTTCTACTTAAATCCACGATGGTTTCCAACACGCTTGTTAGAACCTATGTTCTTAGGATGATATATCTCACTTAACAACTTGAGAAGCTTGGGTTCACAATGCGTAAGGAGTTCGCATAAGATCTGATCCTGCAATCACTTACCGACATGTTTTCCTAGTTCATTATTTATTTTAACATGAATAAGATAGATATTGAGTTGCATGAGATGTTGAGTCTCTTAATTGGTATGAGAATCAAACAGACGGAAGTATGTGAAAGGTTATTGGACTTGTAATGATTGTTCACTCATCTTCTAAGAAGAGAAAAGGCAAAATCTGGCCCAAGAAAAAAGTCTTCAACGATTAAGGTTGGTTTGACCAAACCCAAGGTCAAAAAATGCAAGGCCATCCATGTTGATGCAAAGTGCTTCTTCTAAAAAAAGAATGACATTGGAAGAGAAACTAAAAGAAGTATCTTACATCTCTTAAGGGCTAAAAACAAGGTATGACTCTCATGAAAAACGTTTACATGATTTAACTTGTTGTTATTGATTCAACTATATAGATATTAGATACTACTTGTAGTTTTAAAATCTAAAATATGTTGCAAGGGATAAATATAAGTAGAAAAATACAAAATGAAGACCTCAACCTACAAATTGGTAATGGTGCAAGCGTTGCGTCACTAGTTGCGTCATAATTTTTATTTCTATGTTAGATAGAAATCGATCTAAGATTGTCTTTGCTAATAACCTTTTCTCCATATTCCATAAGTCTGCCGTATCCTTAATGAATTTGTAACTGTTGACGCGTGTTTACATGTGCTTCAGTATTTTATACAGTTATTTTTTATTTGAATGAACATATACATCTCTACTTTTAAATACAAAATAGTTTTCGTGTTTGAGGGATACCCAAAAGTGCATTTAAGTCTGAGGTTCCCCAAAAAGAGGAGATCATTTCATCCAAAGCTTCCGTTCTCTAAAATTCTACTTTCAAACACCAAAAAATTTATCATCAAAAACAAATGAAATCATTTTCTTCATAGTTTTTGTTTCAAGTTTAAATGTAAGTTAATAACATATTTGATGTATTGTTTATTTAAGTTATGATTGAAGAGTTAGAGTTTTACGATTCTCAACGGTTAGGAGTTGTAAGGCTTGTCTTGCTTAGTTCCCTTCTTCGTGTTCAAGAGTTCACAACTTACCTTTACAATCTTATTGTGGATGGTTAGTAGTCATATTGTAGTTTCAACGGGAATGTTACATAGTGGTTGCAAAGAAATCACACTGATGTTGCACTAATGTGGTAAAGGTAGAAAAACTCGCAAAGATAATTAAAAATACAAATTAATATTAAGGTAACAAAAAAAAAAAGTCGCAGAGTATTAACAATTTTGAAAATTAGTCGAACTTAGGGTTGCATTGAAGTATAAAAGGTCTTAAAGAAATAAAAAAACGTTATAAAAAATTTGAAATTTGGTAACGAAGGTCATAAAGTTTCAAAATAGTAATAAAGTCACAAAAAGATAAATAAGGTCATAAAAAGGTCGTATTGGCAATGCAATGATAATTTACTGAATTTTTATTTACATATACAATTAAAGATGCTAAATGGGTTGCTAATTTGCATGCTGAACCTAACTCATACCACATACTAGTGAATTAGTTCAAAAAAATTTTAAACTTGAAAAAAATGGACAATGAGATGGATTAATAATAATGTTTTCTAAATTTGCGTGTTATTATATATGTATATACATATAATAATTTATAATTATATTTTTTATTATTTTGTGAAATTAAATTATTTATACCTTGTTTTTCTGAAAATAAAAAAAAAGAAACTTTTTAATGTTATAAAATTTCTTTTTGAAAATAATTACAAACGGATTTTGGTTGGATAGATTGGGTAGCCCTTGGTGAACTAGATTTGATTGTATTTAGTTAACCCATTTAACACCCCTCTATACAATTCCCAAAAATAGATTAACCACTTTTGTTTATATTTGGAGGAAACGATGTTGTGGAACATTTTATGGCTATGGCCACAATGATACTTTTGTCCCATGTAATGGACATCAATATGATGATAATGTTATTTATTTCTCTTATAGATAGTTTATGATGATAGAATTTGCCAATCTTTCCTTTCGGAAGTGCAACTTTGACCTATTTATAAAAGGAGTTAAGAAGTGTTGGGAAATCTCGACTTTCCTGCTTCGTGAAGTTAAGATGGGCACTTAAGATTGAAAGAAGAAATGAGAGCACACGATTAAAATTATCAAAGTGAAAATTCTTCTACTATATAGAGTAATAGTAGGATTACAAAATTGATTCACACTCGGTGGCTCACTCAAGTTTGAGGATGAACTTTTCCCAAGCTTCTTCTCTTCTCTCACAAAGAGACTCTCTTAAGTTTCTCTCTTGATCCTTGAGTTTTGGATGATTGGAAATGGATGCCTCTACCCCTATTTATACTACTGCACCTCCAAATGGATGGTGGAGATTTCTTGCTTCCAATGGTGGAGATTGATTCTCTAGAATGCTCCTCACACTCTAGGAATCTCTCCACTCTTCCACCATCTTCATCATCCTTCCATACTCTTCCACAAGCTTCCATACATCTCTAGAATCTTCAAGAGGTTCCCATATTTTTCTACACACTTCTAGAGAGTTCTACAATTCTCTAGAATTCTCCGTAACGTTCTAAAGACTTCTATACTTCTTTAGAAATCTCTAGAAAACAACTCTTCAATTAAGGATGGATCTCAACAAGAAGTACCTCAAAGGTCATTCGAAGACTTTCCATGTTTGAAACCTCCTCTGGTTTCATAATTCTTATGAATATTTGTTGAATATTCATCAACGATCCTCATATTACTAATATAATGTTGTTTAATGCTTTAGTGTTTTAAACTATAAATGTTATCATTTGAATGCATCCCTCATCTTTGCAAAGGTCAATGGTACTAGAACATGCGTTAAGACATATACAATATGCCATCATATCCATGGATGTGCTGAAAAATGTTCATTTCTAGAAAAAAAAATTACAATGAAAGAATCGATGGACAATGTTGGTAACACAATGATAAATCACAATATAGTCGCACATAAATCATATAAAACTCATATTTATTCATCATGAAGTAGTTCTTGAGGAACTGAATTCGTTAAGAGATCACGTCATATATTGTATTTTATTTGCAATAAAATGGTTATGAGGTTGCAATCTAGTCAAACTAAGCTCACACTAAATTCACTGATATCGTAAAGAGGTCTCACAATAATTATATCTTTCTTTTAATTGAGGTCACGATAAAGTCACAATGATGTTTTGAATAGGTCGCATCATATTTGCATTTTATTTATGATAAGCTTGCTTTGGAGTCTCACTCGAGTCGCAACAAAGTTACATTCTTTTGTTGATTCAAGATATTTGTGTTTTCCTCGTACAAACTGAAGATGAGTAAACACTAGTTGAGGATGTTATATTAAAAGAGAAAGAATAAACATTGATACGGGGATAGAGCATTTAAAGGTCACTCAAAATTTTGTCTTTTGCTTGGAAATTCTCGAGGAGGATGTGTCTTTCTAAAATTATGTTCCAAACCAAGACAGAGAAAAGAAAGGCATAGAAATTTTAGGAGGAAAAAAAAGAATAAAAAAATCCGGCAAAGAAAAAGAAAAAGAGAAGGAATAAGAATTAGAAGAAAGAAAATATGCAAAATAAAGAGGAGAAAACATATATTTTATAAAAAAATAAGAAAGTTCAGATGTTACACTTTAAATTATTTTTGTTTGGTAATAAGAACTTGTTGAACTTAATGAGTTGGTTAATAAGTCTAGAACCTGGGGTGGATCTTTGGACACTAAAGAAGATCTATCCCTGAATTTCAATTATGTACATAGGTTTAGTGGTTATCGAGATAATGTGTTATCCGATGGGGTTGCTCTCAGGAGGCTATGGAAGAGGAGGTTGTTCCTGAGGAGGCTGTTGAGGAGGAGGCTTTTCTCGGGGAGGAAGCTGCTTTTGAGAAGGAGGCTATGGAGAAGGATTCAGGGGCAGAGGAGGATCTCGAGGTAGAAGAAGAGGCTCTGAGGCCGTAAAAAGGCTAATGAGGTAGAGGAATAATTTTTTAAGGTAGTGGAGGAAACTTCCAATAGGTCGTGGAGGAGGCCCTCGAGA